>CM061044.1:39790035-40999053 GCA_030762985.1 Adelphocoris suturalis
AAAACTCGGTATAACGGAAAATAAGCTATAGATACGTTGAAATCTGACGACAACGACAAAAACAGTTGTCATTTTCGGATTCGCACCCCAAAAAACAGTAGATAACAACTTTTGTAAACCTTTATTATTCAAAAGAAGATAGCATAATAATATAAATTCAATATTATTTTATTATAGAGGTATTTCAAGATAATACCTACCTAATAAATGTCTATCTTATCCCTTCTTCTGTCTCCTTGTGCATCCATAAAAATACTGAGCCATGGTTCTAGTTGTACTAAACATTTTCGACGTAATGCGGTGTATCGGAAGCTCAATGTGGGCAGAGTTCGGCCGGACCGCGAGTGTTGCTTTCAACTGCGCGGGTTATCATTCCAGTAGTTATAGTTCGTTGCGCCCTTCAGGCCAGGAATTTGGTAGGTAGACGATTTGTACATCCAAAAGTAGCTGTATAATTATCGGTGACGATCCGACAATCGAAACCCGACAAAAGCATGGAGGTGTTCTAATAATGATTGCAAAACGTATAGCTGCACAACGAAAACGAATACATTTTTCACGTATTATGACCAGAATAGGTGTTGCAAGAGCGGATTTTCGTTATGTAATACCGTTGAGCTGGTTTGGTTTTGGTGAAATTTAGTAAAAGTGAGGGACGCGTGGTTTTGGACTGATAGAGCTGTTAATACTGTGCTTATTAAGCTCAATAAAATTTCCAGAATCACAAAGATGGAAGACGACTGATATGTGCAAAATATTTGAATGAGGAAGGTAAATTGCCCACCCACGTTGCAGTTGTTCCTTTATCGTTGGTTTCAAAAATAGAAGAAAAGGCGAAGTCGGGGAACAAGCTGAATCGTTTAGCGTCGGAGTCCAACAGCATTTGAAATAAAGTTGACTCTGGAGGACCAATAGGTTCCTTCAGTTCTTTATTAGATCATTCCAGGAGTGACCATTTTCTCTCTCGCATCTCATTAAAATCCATGAGAGATGGGCATCCGTGAAGCTGTTAACATCGAACGGCTTCTAACACAAAACGACCGAAAACGCCTCCGCGGTCGGGCATCCTGCGTCGCGAACCTGTCAAATAACTCGTAGGATAACCGAGCAAGACGTTTTGGGGGTCTCCACCTCAAAAAACGAAAGGAATAAACGGGAGATCCCGTCGAAGTCCAACTCGGGAGATGATAATGCGGACCGACCCCTTCAAAAGTGCCAGGTGCTGGCCGGTAGTTGAGACAGAGAAGAGCGTAGTAGGGGGAGACCATCTAGAGAGCCCCCTCATGCCTCTTGCCAACCCCTGTTTGCTTGGAAACTCCACAAAAATCCTTCATCCTCCTTCCTATTGTTCCGGGTTCTAGTAGGTAGTTGTGAATCCGAGCTCAGTGTCCAGGATCCTAGGTCTGTCCTTTTTTTTTTGTTCCCAAGGGCCAACTTGTGAAGGTCAGGTACTGAAACTGGAGAAAACTCTTGACAAAGAGAGAAGAGTTTCTTTCCCGTCCTTGGGGTTTTTAGGCGTTTTGATGCAGACCGCCTTCCTTTTTCAATGTATCCACTGCAAACCATAACTTCTTGATCCAACCCTTCCCTGATGATTTTCCTGTTGAATTTCAAAAAAATAGTCATTTTAAACTGGTCGGGTGGTAAAAAGTAGAATCTAGCTTGAAACCCATAGCTCCAAATTACGCCCTAGTAATGTACAAGCGGATGGTCGTACGATCTCGTTTAAATTTGAAGGATACATGGGAGGCGACGGCTTGATCAACCTATATCATTTCAACATGATTGTATCATTAGTAGTTGCTTGCGTATTTGTGAATGTTTAATCCTTTTAACAAGTTTAATTTTCATTATTTTCATGCGATTTTGATGAAATTATCAGTGAATGTTGCGGGTTAGGCATTCACTTAGGGCATGAAATTACGCCATAGTAATATACAAGCGGATAGTCGTACGATCTCGTTCAAATTTGAAGGGTAGATGGAGGAGACGGCTTAATCAACCCATATCATTTCAACATAATTGTATCATTAGTAGTGGCTGCGTTTGCGTGAATGTTTAATCCTTTTAACTAGCTTACTTTTCATTATTTTCATGCGGTTTTGATGAAATTTCAGTGAATTTGCGGGTTAGGCTGTAGATGGTCTCCCACAAATTTCGTTGTACTCATATCATTACTTCATTCTGCGCGTGCGTAAACATAAAACACTTCAAGTATCATTTTCTTGTTTCCTAATTAACCGTTTTGACTTTTTACGCTACCTACATATAATTTCCGCTATGGCATTTTTCAGGATCATTTAAAACATGTGACTGATCTATTCTGAAATTGACAGACATATTTAACCATCAGAAAATTGATTCTTGGTCAAGATTTTTGGTAAGGATAGGTAATACATACATGCGTTGTACATTGTCAATTCTTCGATTCTTTATCCCAAACACATAGAATATTACAATAAACCTGAATTTTTGAGACTTAAGATGCAATATCGTCGACGAGTGTTGACTTTAATGTCGTCTTTGCATCGCATTGGATCGTTCTGAAAGTCGACCCAATCAATTCAACCTTCAAAAACTATTGACAACTATACCAAATTCAAGTAAAAAATTGCAAAATGCTGATTTTAAATTAAAATCCTGTTTCTGTCCCTTTATTCAATATATTATTTTAATTTATTCCAATTAATGTTCATGACATTTTCAGAAATCGTTCATTTGGCTAACAAACTATTACTTAAAAATATTTTTCTAGTTTTTATCCGTATGTTTGTGAGTAGGGTACATGATACATGCAATTGTCAACGTACTTATCTGCATATTATAAATTATGTGCTTAAATTATCTTATAACATACATTTCATCAATGTGACGCGACATCTTGAAATGGAAGAGTTTTCTTTGCCATCCTTATTGCATTCCACATTCTGTGTACGGATACTGGAACCTACCTCATTTTCTTGGCTGTATTGAATGATATTATTGAACAGTATACATCTATAAAAATGGTCTGGAATCCACGATGACTAAGTCGTGTTGCGTCTACAATACGAAAATCCCCACTTTTTCAACGCCAACGAATCTCGTACGCTCAATAGTAAAGTTTTTACTTCCAGCAGATGTTTTGGCGTCTGTGATGCGGTTCTTGTTTTGGTTTCTGGTGTTTTTCCTCGTCTCTTGATGTAGTTCTTCTCTTCGTGAAGCGCCGGGCTCGATTATAGGCCTTGTCGTAACGCGTGATTCAACGGCCAACTATAAATTGCCATCCGGCGAAGCGGTGTCAACTTTTTTCCTTGAATATTCAAAGGCTCTTTCAGGGTTGGAAACGGTCGGGTACGCCGGAGTCCGGTTCACCCACGACCGCTCTGGCTCTCAGCTAATGCCTCAGAGTTACTGCTATTGTGTGTCGCATGCTTGCTTGCTGACCTAGAGCTCGGAGTTTCGAACATAGTGCAGCAGATTTTAGATTGAATAAAACTTTTAAATAGTTTAAAACTTTGGTTTTAATTCTAGAAATAGTCTTAGAGCATTACTAGGTTCCGTTAAAGACAAAATTAATGTTCAGGATAAAAGTGGGGTTTATAAGTTAAAATGTTCTTGCGGCTACGAATATTGCGGTCAAACTGGTAGGAAATTCAGGGAAAGAATAGAAGAGCGTCAGGAGGATTTCAGGGAAAATAAGGGTGGGTCTACATTTGCATAATTACAATTTTGATTTGACAGATAGACAGCTTGTAGAATTTCTTCATTCATTAATTACTACATAGAGTGTTGTTATTGCAATTCTGTATTCTTCATTTCTTCGTTCACTTTATTCCACTTGGTCCACCCTCAGGTTCCTTTTATATTTTTAAATGGTCCTTCCCCCCAGTAATGAGCTAATGAGCCATCAACGAACGGCACAGTGCAGGATGGGGTAACTATTTATATTTAAAAATATTAATGTACGATTTTGCAAATTTATGATGTTATGCTCATTTGCTTGGGACGACCTCCTCACCGATTTGCTACCTCACCTGTTTTTTAATCTTATTCCTCTAGCTGTAAGATCTTCAGAAGAACTTTTTAAAAAGGTACAATGAGAAGGATAAGTATAATAATTGGAAGAGCTCAAAACACCCGTGCAAAGAAAGGTTGATGTATCATGGACGCCTAACTGAGGGCATCGTCCACGTTTTACGTAAAACTTGTTTTCGTCCGAACCATTTGAAGTTTTGGGCGGAAAATTTGGAGCCAACGGCGCATAATCTGAATTTTAGATCAGTTTGAGAGATTCCGACCGACAAAAGTTGCATATTGCATGTAATTATCTGCCAATTTTAGAAATCAGACTAATGATCAAGTTAAAATACTAATTTCCACCAAAATCAACCATCTGAATCCAAAATTAACCGGCTCGTAGGCTGATTAACAACAGCTGACATCCTCATGAATCGCGAGATTGCGGCTCCTCGCTTTTACTTACCGAGAACCGGGCAATTCATCTTCTCTCTTCTCTTCCAATTTTAATGAAATGAATGTATTGAGAAATGGGTAAACGTTAATAACAGAAATGTATATAGCATCAACAGCGAAAGTTGAATCTATGGAAAACTGTGCGAATCCTTGCTCTTCCAAAATTTACTGGTTCATTATTTGAAATAATAAACCCAGACGAATTTACCTATTTTAGATAAACTGTTATAAATCGCTTGAAAAAAGTTTCGACTACTTGGGTTTAGTGCTATACTAGGATTTTCTAGTTTTTGATGTTATAGAAACAAGAGTTTTAAAACATGATCAAGTTGAAATTTACAACAATTATGTTTAATTTCTGTTCATCAAAGAGTTGAACCCATTCCTTCATATTATGATTCAATTAAATTGTTGTCTCTAAATCATGTTTTAATATTTATAATTTTTTCCAGGTATGTTGGAGATCTTTTTTCGTTCATGGCAAAGTGATGGTAAGAATAGGTTAGTTATATTACATAAATTGAATGATTCATTGATATGGTTTTTCTGAGCAAGGAAAACGTCGAATATTCAATTAGTTGAAAATAATTTCCAAAGTTTCAACATTTTCAGCAGTTATTGGATTTTTTCAATTAATATACCTAGTTACAAATTAAAGTAGTCAGACTAAGAAACTCACGAAATCAAATTGTAGCAGCATAATTTCGTAGCGCTTTGTATTACGCTGTACATTTTACTTATAGCTTATTATAGGAATTACGTTCTATGTATGGAAATTTCTGAGTTATAGCCTAATTTGAATATTCCCTGAAAATATCTCCCATAAATTATAGAAAAGAAGTTATGCGAGTGACAAGTACCTATTTCATGTTTGCATTTACTTAGAGGCTACACATTTATCTGTTTTTGGTGAAATTAATGTTGGATCTGCCCAATTAAAAAAAAAAAAAAAAAAAAAAAAAAAAAAAAAAAAAAAAAAAAAAAAAAAAAAAAAAAAAAAAAAAAAAAAAAAAAAAGCCATTTTGGCTGCAACAGTTTAGCATGAATTTCACGTTTGCACATGGGCAATAATTACCGTTACTCCGAATAGGTACCAATAAATTATGCCTAAAACTATGTGAGGCTTAGTCCTCGCAATCGCCGAAAAATGCTTAAAAATTAGTTGTTGATTTCACGCTTTTGAGTTCAGACATAGCGGAGGTTTGACGGATAAGCAGACTGGCTACATAAATGGCTTGAAGCAAACTCAAAAATGAGGGTCGATTTCGATTTTATGTAATAATAATAATTTTTATTGTCGTATTCTAGAACAGATGTGTCCCACCTCGCATGTAAAGTTTGACAGAATAGGCTATAAGTTGAGAACAAGATAAATGTTAATTAGTGCCTTAAAGGCATCTAAATTTATAGACTGAAGGGCCATTTAGTTTAAGGTCAAGTCATATTATTCGAAAAGAGTTTCAGGGGAAAAAAAATGTATATAGGTGGGTGTGTGTATATATAGGGGAAGTAGCAAACAGATATTATGAAATACTAAAAAATCTACAATTCTCAGATATGATTTCCAAAACAGTCACAAGGCTCTTTAACCTTGGTTGTTAAGTATTTAAAATTCATAAATGTTTTACATTTCATGACGATATCCTCAACGATATGCCAACTCTAGTTGTAGCCCAATACAAACCAACTTATTGTTCTATTAATTCGATTTTATAATTTAATTTTCTTAGTTGGTTTCCAGTTATAATATAAAATTATGCCATATAATTATCGTATTACTTGTTTGGTTAGATTGTCGTGTTTCATGTGGTTATCTCTCTTCTTGGTAGAAATTGGCACGAGGAAATTATTTACTACTCGATGTGATGGTAACATGAATATAGGGTAGTTAAACCTTCTACTTCTTGAGACGCGTGCACTAATTATAAGAAACCTAGGAATGAGGAGTTTTATCTTACATGACCACGCTCTGGTTTCTTTTTTGTTCCAACATATTTTTAATGGGTTTTAAAAACCATTTCTTCGACAGTTGATCCATTTTTTCGCTTCATTATGAGCTCTAAATACCTTCAGGCTCCTTAGTTGCGGTGCTCGATCCCTGCGGCCTTCGGCCGATTCGAAATTATGTAAACTCCTCCGTTTAATAACTACAGATTATCGCAAATTGCCACTACTTATGTTAATCGGGCTGTCAAGCTCTGAAAAGGCCGGTGCGTTCTGATTTAGGAGGACCTTCGTGAGATTTGTTTTCAGTTCCTCAATCTCGAATCCGCACGTCAATCAGATGGGTGATACGTGCGCCGTGGTGGTTAGCAGTCGTAATGCTGGCTGTCAATGGAAGAATAGTACGCCAGAGTTTTGATTGACATTAATATGGCTGCTTATTATTGAACTGCCAATATTGATTAATCACGAAAATAATTATTGCTCTCGTTCTACTCTGATACGTGCCAGCTTTGGAGGATAGCAGAGGTTATTTTGATACCTCAACCAGAAAAATCTCCTGAGGTGTTGGTTAAAAAACAGGTAATTTCTCGTTTCAAGTTTGGATTCGGATGTAAGCACTCCTCAATTTACCTAGTGCTCCGAATAGCCAACACTATAAAAATACCTGCCAAGTTGGCTAGATAGTATATCATTCTCACGTATTGTAAAATGGACGGATCGCATTAGTTAAAAGATCCAATTTCGATCGAATTTACGTTATCAGAAATTCATTGTTATGCTTGCGCTCAAGCTACTATTGAATCTACGGCAATGCAGTTTATAGGAGACCATCTAGAAGCTGACGCAAACAATGCCTGAAAAATTCATCAAAATCGGACCTCTAGTTTCGTAGTTTTACATAAGGTTTAGTACATAACTTCAGTTTTGCGCATGCGCAATAATTATTAATCTACTAATTGCGATAAAATTAATAGTGATCCTCCCAAAAACTCATACCCGACTCCCCGAGTTTGAACGAAATCGGACAGAAAGATCTTGAGAAATCCACTTATTAAGAAATTATCGTTTATGCATGCTTCCACGCCATGATTGATCCGACAATAATGGAATTTATTGGGGACCATTTAGGAGGTGATTCACAAAATCCCTAGAAATTTCATCAAGATCGGTTTATCAGTCACGGACTTTCGCGTGTTACAATGAACTCTAGTTTTGCGCATGCGCAATAATCATCATATGACCAATTGCGATAAAATTCATAGTGAACCTTCCCTAAACTCGTTCCCCACCTTCCTTCGAGTTTGAACGAAATCGGGCTGAAAGATCCTTAGGAACCGACGTTGTAGGAAATTCACGTTTCCGCATGCGCTCACGCCATTATTGATTGGACGGAGGACAATAAATGCATATGGGATCATCTAGGCGCTAATCCGTAAAATCCCTTAAAATTTCATCATGATCGGACTAAAACCAAGTATAGTTATGGGGGTGACAAGGAATTGGCTCAAACAGACATAGAACAAAAATCAGCAAGCCCTGAAACGTGAAAGACTAGTGGAAATTTTGATTTTAGAAGAAACATTTTTTCCCGACTTCTTGCCCGAACACAAAGCTTCCCTACCTTCGTTAGTGAGGAAACAAAACAAGAACTTGAAGAGAACTTGTTCCACCATCACCTGAAAAGAACGCCGTGTTCTGTGCATTTCCCTCTTCGTAGCTAAAGCATTTTACAATTCGTGAAGGCCTAAAGTTTTTTTTGATGTTGAAGTTGTCAAAATATTTGGAAAACTGTTAGATTCGTTCCCGCTGAGAAGATTGAAGAGAAAATTTAAACTAAACTTATGAACGTGATCGACCTTTAGCTTATAACAGTTTATAAGTCTTTAATCCAAGATTGAAGAGAAAATTCAAACTAAACTTATGAACGTGATCGGCCTTTAGCTTATAACAGTTTATCAAATAATTCCCAAATCAACTTAATCTTGGATTAGTTTAAGTTTGCAAAAACTACCATTAAATCATAAACGTGGAGTAATGTCAATGTAATAAATATTCGGAGGAAAAAATATTAATGCGATTAATAACTGTTCTAAAACTTATAACTACCAGAAAACCTAATTTTGAGAATATTCATTTGAAATATTTATTTTGTTTCAAGTTTTATTTTTTGAACAAATTAAATCTAAAGCATTCTTTAAATTGAATACTCATTTGAAAAGTAGTATTGAGTCTTATCTTGCTTAATTTTTGCCTAAGCTTTAGGCAGCTTTAGACGAGTTGATCAAAATGTGGATTGTCACAGCTATTATTTGTCACGTTTTCAGTGGGTAGTTACATGAACTGGCTTGTAGGGCCTTTAATGACTCAATTACCAGTTGAACGTTCTTATAAGTTCCTCTTTGCTCTCGGTTCATCTCTTGGCGTAACAGTATTCAGGTCGTGAAAATATACAAGACTCCTTTAGTTCCCCTGTGCAGTGGGTTTCATTTTTGTCGTTTATGTGAGGCAGCCTCCCATTTCGGTACTCACTACGAGTGGAAGAGAGGTGATGTCAAGAATGTTCGATGAATGAATGCCAGGGAAAATGCTCCTATCAAGACCCCTCAATATTCTGACCTTTCTTGGGCACCGATTGATTTGTATACCAGGTATCATCGCGTACGAACCACGCGTTATATATATATATATATATATATATATATATATATATATATATATATATATATATATGCGAAGTGCGTGGCCAACAAGCTGAGTAATGAGCATGGTTATTTGAATAATTGTGTACACTCAGGTGATCATTCTCAATAATTGATATTGTGAACATGATTGCAACCGCTTGTTAATTTCTGATGATTTCATTGAGTTGGTGTTTCGATGATTTGATTCATAGCAGGTGATCCGAATATTGCGAGAACGGTTTGATTTGTGAAGCGGTGGTTAAATCATTTTAATAGGTAATTTCTATACTTTACACTCTAGGAAGCTGTAATTTTGTATGTAGCCTCTTCAGGACATTTACTTGACGATGCCCAGGGTCCGGATCAGATGAGTGGCTCTTAGAGCTATTTTTTATGCTTTACACTCTAGGAAGCTGTAATTTCGTATGTAGCCTCTTTAGGACATTTACTTGACGATGCCCAGGGTCCGGATCAGATGAGTGGCTCTTAAAGGTAATTTCTATGCATTACGCTCTAGGAAGCTGTAGTTTCGTGTGTAACCTCTTTGGGACACTTAATTGACGATGCCCAGGGTCCGGATCAGATGAGTGGCTCTTGAAGCTATTTTTTATGCTTTACACTCTAGCAAGCTGTAATTTCGCTTGTAGCCTCTTTAGGACATTTACTTGACGATGCCCAGGGTCCGGATCAGATGAGTGGCTCTTGAAGCTATTTTTTATGCTTTACACTCTAGCAAGCTGTAATTTCGCATGTAGCCTCTTTAGGACATTTACTTGACGATGCCCAGAGTCCGGATCAGATGAGTGGCTCTTAAAGCTATTTTTTATGCTTTACACTCTAGGAAGCTGTAATTTCGTATGTAGCCTCTTTAGGACATTTACTTGACGATGCCCAGGGTCCGGATCAGATGAGTGGCTCTTAGAGCTAATTTCTATGCTTTACACTCTAGGAAGCTGTAATCTCATATGTAGCCTCTTTAGGACATTTACTTGACGATGAGCTAATTTCTATGCTTTACACTCTAGGAAGCTGTAATTTCGTATGCAGCCTCTTTAGGACATTTACTTGACGATGCCCAGGGTCTCGGATCAGATGAGTGGCTCTTAGAGCTAATTTCTATGATGGGTTCATCGTTAAAAAAAAATATTTTACACTCTAGGAAGCTGTAATTTCGTATGTAGCCTCTTTAGGACATTTACTTGACGATGCCCAGAGTCCGGATCAGATGAGTGGCTCTTAGAGTTAATTTCTATGCTTGGAAAAAAACGCTCTAGGAAGCTGTAATTTCGTATGTAGCCTCTTTAGGACATTTAATTGACGATGCCCAGGGTCCGGATCAGATGAGTGGCTCTTAGAGCTAATTTCTATGCTTTACACTCTAGGAAGCTGTAATTTCGTATGTAGCCTCTTTAGGACATTTACTTGACGATGCCCAGGGTCCGGATCAGCTGAGTGGCTCTTAGAGCTTGCATACGAGTCTGCAACTAAAGACATAAAATGTCCCAATGTGTTGCAGAGTCGTATGCAAGCGTACTTTGGTATGAGTCCCATCGGAAATATCTAATGGTAAAATAAAAATGTATATAAATATAATAAATTGTTTTGGTTAATTAGAATCTTTTCTTTTTTCTTGACCTTAAAAAACTATATCTAATTTCTCCCTTGTGAGGGAAAAACATTAAACATGATTTAATGTTTTTCCCTCTCAAGGGAGAAATTATGAAATTTTTGTTTCTTCTTTTCAATATTTGGAGTCTAAATTATAAATAACAAACTAACAAAAAATTGCCCCCCTTAGATTACTTACAGTGTCTCTTTGGACACCTGTTCAGTGCCGCTAATGACCCTTCTGCTTGAGGTGCGGCTTAAACTATTAAATAAAAATAAAGCCTTAGTGAAATTCAAATTATTTGGTCATAGCTGGCAGCCATGTTTGCAATTTTTTGTGGACTTTTTTAAAAGTTTTTTCCATATGAATAAGGCACCAAGCCTGGAAATAGTGAAACATGCAGTCATGTACACGACAGCACTGAAATGCTTACTTGATTGTGGGATATATTCTAGCATGCACATCGTTCAAACTAAACTATCAACGCTACCCATATTGTATCTAGATTCACGGCTGACTCAAAAGTGAAGTTCTCTATCTACTGATCGAAACTTCCCCTTAATCCTGTTTTTGGTAAGTATTGCACTTAACTTGCTGATAACTGGCGTTAGAAAATAATCCCAAACTAGTCCAAATGCTTTGAACTCCATTTTTGAAATATTAAGCTGTGTCACGAACGAGCGAGCCTATAGGTGAGATGAGACCCCTACCTCGAACAATCGACAATTCCCCTGATCATTGCGTATAGGAACTGTCTGTAGGCTCTACCTGTTGATGTCAAATTTTTACGATGTAAGCCCCCATACATCATTCTAAACTCTTCATAAAGCTGGATCATCGTACTTTTGATCCAAATTTGAATATAGTTTCATTTATTATAGTACACAGATCGTCCGAACTGTTGTCTGTCGCCTACTCAAGATTCCTGTTAGTTTTTCACACCTTGCACTCATTGTTGCAGGTGTGTGCAGTCTTAAAAAGAGTCTAGCCTTCCCCTATTTTTTCATTGTAAGCCTCTTCCAGGCTGCCAAAGTAAACCCACCACTTCGGAGGCACACGCCTGAGCGGCTGCCCAGACATAGTTATGACTCCGGGCGATGTGTCAACTTTTGGAAGGCTAGTGACACGAACGAGTTTCTCGCTCCAGGAACACCCTTGGCGCCCCTCCACCCGCCTCTGGTCCTATGCGGGCACGAGCAGACGCCGTCCTTTTTGACCGCTTTCTGTTTCCGAAAGTTGAACCTCCTTCTACCTCAGATCCTACCGAGGATCGGCAGGTGCAAACACACCTGGACATCTCGTCCTCATTCATAAGATTCCTTTTCCATCGCCTTCTTCTCATCCAGCTGGTTTTTTTTTCAGCCTTCGCTATCCTGTTTCCCTCGCTAATTGCACCCACATCGCGAAGGTTCGTATTTACTGTAACCGTCTGCGCGTGCTCAAAAATTATGCGCGAATAACCGCTCGAGCTGCATATCATTATACGCATCATGTGAGAGCGGTCACTAACAAAACTCTTGTTTCACATTCCATATTCGCGAAGTTTTTTTTTGCCGTTTTTCCTGAACTTAAGATAGGTAGGTACTTGCTAATTACAGGGAGCTACTTGATATAATACTTAACTGAATATAGACAGGGAACAACCTTGGGGTTGACCACTTATTAAAATTCACAAGAGATCACATTCCATTTAAGCTTCATAGAGTTCTTCAGGCTTGATCATAGTGCGATAATTTACGATTCGTTTGGATGCTTGGTTGAGAGTAAAACATCTTTTTTCTACAATATAATACTGCATAATGTGATGTAGTGTATAATTAAACATTTTAGAGTAGGTTAATTTACTATGCTTTTCCAACCGAAAATTAGAACATTTGGAATTTCTCAAAAGACAATATACCTGGAAATGTCCTCCAATTTCACTAAAATGCGCTGAAACAACGATTGACAAAATTCAGGAGTAATATTACAAACCCTAATATTAGAGAAGAATTTCGTTTGACGTACTTATACCTATTAGCTTATTTAAGTACAAACTCTAATATCATTAAATCGTATATGGATATTTTGTGAAAAATAACTAAAGTTTGTACACGGCTGATTTATGCGATATGCTGCCCTTCAACTAGCGTATTGAATCGCAACTTATCACCAAATACAGTGAATATATTTATTCGAAACCAAAAGGTTTACACAGATCCAATTCTTATTGAAATTAACCAGAATAATGAAGGAAAAATATGAAAAACGGTTTTCAGACTTAAGGTTCAAGATTTAACCCTTAATTTGCTAATTACATCCAATTTTACGGAATTAATTATACAAAGTGATGTTTGTTGAAGATATCTACAATCCTTAGTCTAATTCAACTTGACTCACTTACATATTAATAATTGCTAATATAATCATCACGCAAACATTGGTTTAACATATTGTAAGTAAATTAAATTACCAAATCCTGTGGATGTATTTGCTTGAAATCCAACCCGCTTATATGTTTATTAAATGAAAAGTACAGAATTTATGACCCATAATGAGAACATCTATAATATGGGTTTGCTGAAGATATCTTAATTCCTCCGTACAATTCAATTTGACACACCTTCAAATGCATTGTTAATAACATGTATATAATCATTACACAATCACTGGTTTGATCTATTCTATACCAGTTAAAAACCAAATCCAGTGAATTCGTTTGCTCGAAATTTCAGTACCCATAGTGTGTGATTTCTTTTGGAATATTGGAATACACTAGAAGAAAGAGGATAGTAATTTGTATTGATAAGGTTAATTTCCATATTACTTGCAATTTTACAGAATTTTTGAAACATAACAACAACGCTTGGAAAGCAATAAAAATTCTATATCTTCAAATTAACTGAATTCATTTTTATCGCCAATGTATTAAAACGGCTATGCAATCTACGGTGTATCCGATTGTAAACAAACATAGTTAGCAACAACTATAACGTCTTAGATGGCTTACTAGTCGTGTTTCATCTCAACTATCTCCGACCCCAAGAATACTGAGAAAATGGGGTTTTATCGAAGATTCGTCGGTATTCCGTTGGCTCATAGCTTGTTGAAGACCCCAGACGATATCGGGCCTTGAAAAAGAGATAACAAATCTCGAGTTTCGCCTGAAAATCAATAATCCCTGAAGAAAGCACGAAATGCTCGAAAGAAAGCATTACTTAGTCGTCAGCGCTGAACTACTGTTTGAGAATCATAAGTAAAAATCTCAGAAAATGCTAGCAAACAGATTGAAATTGTTTATGGTGGTTTGTCAAGTCCTTTATGTAGTTAGGTTTTGAGGGGGTGATATTTTAAGGCATCTCGTTAATTCACGGATTTATTGGTGCCGGATTTCGCCGGATTTGGCCTTATCAGAGCTTTGAGTATCATATTACTATTTTTATAATTTGTATTAGTAATCTGATTAGTCTTCAATACTTGATTCATCAGTATTTAGCCTTATTATGGTAGGTCCTCCTTCATCATATTTTGGGTTGGGTAACCAGTTGTTTGGATCCCTTTCTGATGATCATTTTTATTTTAAATTGAGAAATATGCGAAAGTTTAAATTGAGGAAGATTGCAAAAGTTTTATTTTGAATTGAAAAATATGTTCCAACTTTTGCATATTTCTCAATTCAAATAAAATCGATCATCAGAAAGGGATCCAAACACTACCCAACCCAAAATATGATGAAGGAGTACCACCTACCTTAATAAGGCTAAATAATAATGACTCAAGTATTAAAGACTAACCAGATTACTAATACAAACTATGAAAATAGTCACGTGATACTCAAAGCTCTTATGAGGCCTAATCCGCTGAAAGTACTTAGCTGACACCAATAAATCCATCAATCAACGAGATGCCTTAAATTATCTCCCCCTCAAAACCCAACTACCGATTTAAATTGTGGTGGTAACCATAACGACATTCTTTAAAAAAACAAGTTCGTGTTATTATTACACAATGGTATAACTGAGTTAGTTAAGGCGTTCAGCATTCCCCAGAATTTCTTTTTAGGTTAATTTTTCTCAGCCCCTGTTAGACCGATTTCTTTTTTGTCCGTCCACTCTGTCTCTTAGATTGGAAATTGAAAAAATCGGTCTAAACTAACCGGGGACCCGTGCGTTGCTCTAGCTTCCGACAGCCATTTTTTGAAACTTGTGTTTTATGCTCTACTGAATTTAGGAACTTGAAATGTATGTATATTCAAGATGAAGCGGGACCTACTAATATCTCCCATAGGTCATCGGAAAAATATATATTATGGAAAGACAGATCTGCGATCTTTTGTTTCTCCTATTAAGAGAGCAATTTCATTAAAATATGAAACCTGTGCTTTAAATTTGATTTGAAGACGTAAGGGGAAACTGACGGACGCGCAGGCGAACCAGTCAATTCAAAAGACTGTCCTTTTAGCATAAATCTTAGGTAAATAGTGAGTTTTAGTTTCCCGGGTTTTCCAAAGATTTCCGTTTTCAACGCAGCAGTTTCTAGGGAAACGTAACACCGTAGTTTTCATCCGACTGAAATGATTCATCATTCTTTGGAAAGTTTTAAATTTATGCTATAATCATACGCTGCGTGAACCGCTCCGAAAATAAAAGCAGCTAAGCCACACTCAAAGTTATTTAGGAACTACAAACAATCTTCACATTGTAGGTAATATCCATTTGGTGGTTACCAGATTTACCTACTACTTGTTGCGTTATAACCAAGGGAAAAATTAAGGCGATTTCTGGTTGAATCGACATATCCATGATCTAAAACTTTTCCCAGTATGGGAACGAATCTGAAATAATTCATATCGAGACCATCAAACTATACATTTTTGTTGATCCTTTGAAATTTGGAAAACACCTATAACTTTGATGCGTTATACTTAAACCGCAAAAGAAGTTTTCAATTCCGAGGTTCGTGTAAAATTTATATGCTCAGTATCCTTGTTGTAGATAGTGTGCATGGGATCCCCGCAGGTTAACTGATCACTTGAAGACCACTTCCCATCCACAGGTAGCTCTCTATAAGATAATTCCGTTCCGATCCCTATTCCTAATGGAACAGTTCCCGCCTTCTCTTTAAAGGCAGTTGGCCGTTTGACCTTGTCCTCACTTTCCGGTTACCCGAGCGTTTCCGTTCTTCCCACGCTCCTTCTCCGTCAAACCATTACGTTTTCCAACCCCCTTTGCTCGCAGTCTCGCAACGTCGGGCGACCCTGCACGCACTTTTTACGCCAACAGCCACAAACGGGGTTCAAATCGTGTTGAAATCTTCGTATTGAGTAAAATCCTCTGATCGCTGACCTGAAGTTGTCCCTCAACAGCAGTTCCCGCACTCGTTTCTCCCACGAAATGTATTTCTCACCAGAATTTCTTAATCATCCATATAAATCATGCATCTCTCGTTCAACGATTTACAAATCATCTACAATTTCTTAAGTCGTCCTTAGCTACCAAAGATTTGATAAGGATTGTTAAAGACATCCTTCTTGGTTTAAAAACGATGACATTAAAGTTTTTAACGAGTGAAAATTGTTGAAGAATGAATTAATGTCAAACTGTGCAAAGCGTATACCAGTGCAGTGATTGAATGGAGTAAGATTATTATTAGTTAGGTCATTATTTATTTATTTTATTTTATTTATTTATTTTTTTTTTTTTTATGGAGGTGGTAAAATAATTTAGTCCATACAACCAGCCTCCATTGATACAGATATGGGACATCTTCCAGTTTGATGACTCATACCGACAGAAATATCTGGGTGCCTCCACGTGCTAAGCTGAAGTTGAAACACTCATGGAAATGAGTCAATCGTCAATAGAACTTTTACAATGACAAATTGTGTATGGTAGCCATGAGATCCATATGGTTTTACGTACTGACCACTGAACTACTTCAATGTAGAATTGCGTGTGGTAGCTGTGGGACCTATTTAGACCTGTGAACTCATATCCGAACTGCTACAATGACGGGTTGTGTATGGCAGCTATGTGACCCTTTTTGATGTAATGATGCAGTCACAAATGAACTGCTATGATAAAGTATCATGTATGGCAGCAACTCAGGCCCATTTGCTTCCTTTCACCCACAACTGTTCTGCTTGAATGAAGAATTGTGTGTGGCAGCTATGAGTCCTATTTGGTTCCATGTATTCACAACTGAATTGCTAGAATGAATAATTGTGTATGGCAGCTATGAGTCCCATTTGGTTCCATGTACTCACAACTGAATTGCTAGAATGAAGAATCGTGTAGGGCAGCTATGAGTCCCATTTGGTTCCATGTACTCACAACTGAATTGCTAGAATGAAGATTTGTGCATGGCAGCTATGAGTTCCATTTGGTTCCATGTACTCACAACTGAACTGGTAGAATGAAGAATTGTGTATGGCTGCTATGAGACCTATTGGATCCATGGACTCACAACTGAACTACTACAATGAAGGATTGTGTACGGCAGATACGAGACAGATTTTGATCCATGATCTCACAACTGAACGCTACAATGAAGAATTGTGTATGGCAGCCATGAGGCCCGTTTGGACCTGAGAATTCAATAACTGAACTACTGGTATGAAGCATATATATGCAATACACATTTAGACCAGAGACGTGAATTCCAAACTCTTTGCTTTTGATGTGTATGAAACAGATAAATTTATTAAACATAGGGTCCTGTAAACGAGCCTCAATATATATTGCCTTTCTGCGGCTGTGTTGACATTTTCTCACGGGGTTCTATTCCTGATTGCCATTCAAAGCTTTCGTTTTGTCCCAGGTGAAATGTGATAAGCTTTTCAAAGCATTAAACTAATTAAAAGCTGTTCTTTCGATTAGATTGTAACTTACAAAGAAAAATATTGGTGTTTGGCAATTTAGAATATTACTTAACAATGAGGGTTTTACCATATTTGTTTGCAAGGTTGGAGAAGAGAGAGTGAGAGGGGTATCAAAAATGCGATTTTCTGTGGTAGTTTCAAAATTACTATATTTTCAAAGGCTTTGGAAGGTCACAATCAAGTTTAATTTAAAACATGATAAATCCTGGAGGGTTTGAAGAGGTTGGTTATTGAAATATGAGAAACCGCTTCGTCGCTATTCACAGTGGATATTAAGTATAGGTTTTTCCGATTTATTATTTTTTCTACGGTTCTGTTATAATAAAACAAATTCTAATTGATTCTAGGTTGCCTAAATATCTTAGGGTTAACCGAATTTCTGGGCAACTCCCACGAATCTTAGCTTCTGAAGAAGATACAACTTGTATCTATACAAAGTTCCCGTATGCAGCATGATCGTATGAGCGAATTTCCGTAAATATATTGTAGGTATTATATTATGGTACATTGTTTTGAAATTGGAGTAGAAATAGGTAACTACCAATTTTATGGCAACAAAATTCGTTCTTAATAATATTCTAACATTTAAAAAAGATTTGGAAATTAATTTTTTTTTTTTTGGGGGAGTTTTTATCGATTTGTTAGCAATTATTAATGAAATTTGAGTAAATTTTTCAGGGTAGTTTTTCGCTTAATTTGTTTAAAGGTCTGGCTCGTTGTTAATAAGGTTTTTTTTACTAGAATTTTGCTAAAAAATATTAATTTAACGATTTTTACCAGTTTTCAGTGATTTTTTTTTTTAGCGCATTTTTTGAAATTTGACCAATTTAATGTGCTCAGAAAGTGTGGGCCAACGGACTGGTCAAAGAAATTTTTCGAAAATTTTCATTTTAAAATTTTTGGAGTCATTGCAGTAGCTTCATTCTCTACGAAAATTCGCTAAAAGTAGTTACACGAGGTTATTCTGTTGAGATGATTGATTCCTTCATTGACTATAGACAAAATATGTTTGTGTACATCCCGTATTCAGCATGAATTTGAATCGATCTCTTCACCTCCAATCTTCTCTTGACCCATTGGATGGACACGGATCACGCGAGTGACCACTTCATTTCAAGTATTTTACCGATAGAATATTTGGAAATAAGGTTATCTCATCCACTTTCAAACGTGAGCAAACATTAGTCAAATTAGTCGATACTCCAAGTTTCCACAATGTCTGGCTTTTGGAGATGTCTACTTTCCGTCGTAATCGTCATTTTTTGTATCATGAGACCCAAAACGCCTAACGGAATCAACCATTGGACTGTGAGCAGTGTTGGGCAAAATGTAATTACAATCGCAGGGCAATTGCCTAACTGTAATTTGTAATTGAACATGACAATTACAACGAATTGTAATTGTGGAGCAATTACAATTACTTCAGGATGTAATTATAATTGCAATCTTCAATTACATCTCATATAAAAGTAATTACAATTACACGTGAAATCCAGTGATTGTAATTGCAATTACTTTGTCTCCAAAAGTAATTGTAATTGTTGATTCTAATTTCAATTACTTCTGACCTAAATGTAATTGTAGTTACAGTTGATGTAATTGCCAATGTAATTGCAATTATGTAATTGCAGGTAATTTGAATAATCGTGGGCTGTAAAGTGCCAATGATCATATTTTGGCGCAAGCACACCTAAAATTTGTCAAAAATTTCCCATGTATTGTATTTGTGATTAATTAACAATGTAATCATTACTGCCCAACTCTGACTATGAGATCCTGGTGATGCATGAAATTCAAACACGCTCAAGTATATGCACACCCAATATTACAAATGCAAAGTCCGCAAGTCATGTAAAATGCAAAGTGCAAGTTACCCTTGGGTCTAACTCCAAGAAAATGTCGAGTATATAATATGTATGTATCAAAATCGAGCCGTTCCGGACTTTGGGGTCGTGCAAACACACAACTAGGTTACGATTTTGAAGCTAGCCCACATAACTCTACAAATCTGGACTTTAAATGATGACAGTGTCATGAAAACAAATGATAAACGCGGTACCGTTGCCCCGGCATGCATAAAATTGCTATGGTACCGTGACCTGAAGAATGCCGTGGGGTACTAACCTGAAGAATCACTGAAAATCATTAAAGTCACTATGTGAGTTACAGTAGTTTGTAGGTGTGTCATATGCAGAGCCCTTCACATCATGGCATTTATTTTTGCCAAACGTGGCTCTAAAAAACATGGCAAAATGGCACTTATTTTGGCCAAACATGGCATTTATTCTTCAAAATCCAAACTTTTTTCTTTTTTTCCCTCAATTAAAACTTGCCATTTTAATTACATTATGTACTTAATTTACAAAGAGCATGCTACAAATTACAAATTGACTACAAAAAATTGAATTTAAATCTATACCTATAGGAGAATGAAGAATCTCTTCCTCTTGGTTAAAATTGTTGTAGAACAATTTAAGGTGGGCCGAGATGCTATCCATGCAGAAACCAAGGCGTCGGTCACTTAAAACATATTTCAATTTTGAAAATGACCTCTCTACGTCAGCTGATGTTGACGGGGCATACTTCATTGGGAGAACATCTGCAGCTTCCCAGTCTTCCTTCAGGGTGGCTACCTCCCCTGCCAGATTGGCAGCTACGTTCTTCATCTTCTCCCATCCACAATTCCTGGAGAGGACGGCCTTCACCTTTTCTTTAATCTTCTACCTGAAAGCTCCTGGATAGTCCATCTTCTCCACAGATGTTGTGAGCAGCGTCTTTTTTCACACATTTTCAAGAAAATCAGGCGAAAAATGGCACAAACGTGGCATTTTCCCAGAAATTGTTAAAAAATGGCTTTTTACCCAAAAATTGGCCAAACATAGCACTTAAGGATGGCGCCATGGCAAAATGGCACTTGAAGGGCTCTGGTCATATGACAAGGAATCGAGTAAACGGAGGCAGTACCAAAAAGTTTCAAAAATGCTATTGTGAAGATGACATTTGCTAATCTAATGTCTTTTTGAAAGAATAAAATGACTTTCTGTCGGTAATTAAGAAACTAATTTCCTTATACAAGTACATGTTTATATTCTTTCACTCAGAATGTATTGTTACATCGATTAATTAAAAATCTGCTGCACTTTGGCTTGATCTAATTTCTATCTTGAATGAATTCGTAATGTAATTGAGGAGTTACTTCGTAGTGAGCAAGAAGAAGGATCGCCCAATAACCGACAGTATCGTAATTATTCTGACCTTGTCTGGTATGGATTCCAGAAGTCAGGGACCTTCCCCAGAGTTGGAGGACGGTGGTGTTACCTCGAGGTTGAGTTTTTGTGCGCACCATATGTTTACCAGGAGCAGGAGACGAGGAGCGCAGTCTACCCCTCCCCCACCATTGGTTTTCATGATGCAGTATCTTAGCAGGTATAAAATCTCCCCAGACTCCGGTTTCGAAGTGTATTTTTCTTTTGAGAGCCCCATCTACCTTGGGATGAGTCGTTTTCGAGTGAATACGGTCTGGGGCCGAAGATGCTTCCATGAATAATCGTACCATCAGAAATTTTTCATCAACGATTTTTCAAAGTTCTGTGGCTGACAAGAGGTGAGGAGGCGGGCGTCCAATGACGTCTCCATCGCAGCAAAATTTAGAAAATAGAAACTACACACAGCATACTTGTTTGCTATTCGTGATACAATTCTCAGGATGGAATCTAGTTTCATACTCCTAAAAATAAAAAAATACGATTGATTCACTTTTCTTGGATTGTTCACCATGCTTAGAGGGAAAGTAGGGATCGGAATGAAAAATAATGGACATCACCCTGTGTGCTGGATATATTGTACTAGATTTTAACCTAAAGAAACTTTAAGAAGAAGAGACGTTAACATCAATCCATGTGTTGGTTGCCGCCCGCAAGGGAAGTCGTCACACTTGAGGAGGGTGCTTTAACGTCACCAATGTACGAAACTTTGAAAATTTTAAAAATAGAGATCGTACCTTTTTCACACCCATGGGCAAAGCTCTCCCTATCTCAATGCGTTTCGAGTCTTTCCCTAGGTTCTTGCGAATCCCCACCCCCCTTAACAACCGGGTGCCGAATGGGAGTACCTACTAATGTGGTCTTACTTACGAGGTATAGCCATTTATGTATAGTTTAATTGGTATACCTCCTCTAAACTGCGATATGAAACTCTATCATTTGACTCTGTTGTTGTTGTTTGTTGCCGGTGGAACTGCATGGTAGAAACTCCCTGTACAGTGCTGTCATCCGACTCTGTGGTATTCGGACACACACTGTAATCTGGCGTTTTCACCAATGACAAACCTCCACATTTGTGTGGACATATCAAGAAAATGTGAGAGGAAGTTCTAGAATGGATGTTCTGTGTAAAACACTCGTTATTTTAAAGCCTAACTACTTTTGGGAACATATTTGATACACACATACCTACTTTGTGTAATAAACGCTCATGTGTAGTTCGTGAAGATATCATTTCTCACGCCACCCCAGTATTTCGGCGTTTTTGATCATCACTTCGGTCTCATTTTCTTCGCATCCAAAATCACCTATCGAGTTCGAGAGCTCTTAGTCATTCCTTCATTATGTCACATCTCTCTGTAATTCCCATTTATCAATGTCGAGTTGGTTTTGCAACTACCTACAGACAATTGTTACGAGTTTGACCGGAGTTAGGTCGTCTTCTCTCTTATCTTTCATCACGTCATATCATTAGACCACCTACGTTTTTTTAAAATCTTATTACACTATCCCTGATTGAATGTCTTATCTAAATTGGATAAAAAACGTATTTGGTTCCAGGCTTCACTTTTATTCCTTAAATTGTATTACCTGACGGCTTAATTAGTTTTTTCCTCTCCAATCTGAAACCATTATTTTCAACCCCGCTAGCAGTTTATAGAACAGAGATGTACGTCATAAATATGCAACAGTTTTTTGTACATCTTGCATTGTAACGGTTTTCCCATTAATAAACTTATCCGAATTTTGTGTACCTAACCTATTCTCTCTCTCAAAAAAAGAAAGCTATTGCGATGGCTCTAAACATTTTGAAAATCTATATTTTCAACCTTTTCTTCAATGAAATACGTTTTGAGGCTTTCTAAAACGATTCTTGGATTATAACACCTTCTCATCAGCCGATAACTCGCATAAGAGTTGAGAAAAACCTGTCCTTCCGCTCATAAACCAAGCATTTTGAAGGAAAGGATGAATTTGAACATTGCATTTCCTAAACGTTTAAAAATTGCTAAAAACGGCTTGAAATTGTTGAATCTGAATTATTACCAGAATATAACTAAGTAAAAGTGTGTCAACTATACGTAAGAACATCCAGGAAATATATGCACAATGTTATGCCGAAAAATTCACTGAAATTTCATAACAATATGCCAAAAAATCCCTAAAAACAGTAACATGAAATTTTTGATTTGAACTAAAATTGTGTTGTATTTGCCATACAATGTACGGCAAATAGTTGTTTATATTTTTAGTAGAATGCTATTTGGTAAAGGTTCATTAACTATGGACTAGTACGTTTAGAAATTGTTAGACCAAATTGAAATTCAAAATACTCAACAAAATAGATTTGTTTCCGAGATTGCTCCCAGGGCCTAGTCCACTTTAGCTATTCTCGACTCATATCTCGAAACTTTAGTCTCAGGAGGACACGCACCTGAATTTGTTATCTACTAATTTAATTATTAGTGATATTTGATTTTTTCTTTTCCAGTGAATGTTGATATAATGAGCTAATAGCTCAACAATAATTACAACTTCAAACGGCTTTTAAACTTCCTTTATTCTCTTAATAGTCAACACTAACAACTTCCTAGAACTATAATGAATTAATAAATTGTCATCTCGCATACACAATATATCCATTGCCGATAAAGATCGCTCTCATTCCAAGCGTGGGACTCCCGTGGGATACGCGTTAAAAAAATTAATTTTTATCTGATGCGTTTTGTTTTATCTTTTTCATAATGTTTCGACTTGAAACAAAAAAGGACTGTAGATCTCTAATTACTAATTACGACGGCTTTCGAAGTCTGTTGGAAGTGGAGTGGTGGTTTGGAGGGGGGGGGGGGGGGGGGTTTAGAAGAAAATAATAACAGCTGCTTCCTGTGGCCCCTCGCTTCCTACTCTTGTCTGTTCACTTCCCCTTGCGTTGGGGCCGCTCACAAAAACGCGGACGTTGTGTCTACGATGTCTTCGTCTACCTGTAGGTGTAAATGCACCTCAACATTCACCAGTCTCGCGGTTTCAAAAAATTTTGACGTGCACGAAACGGGAAACAGGCAGCTTTTCGTACGAGTAGTGCCACTCGTTTGTGGAAGGAAACAACCGCATGGAATACGTTACTGAACTGCACCAAGAGCCGAATCCAAAATTGTTCTCATTTGACCAAAATGTTTCCACTTCTTAGAGGTTGGTGGTTCTTACTAAAATGAATCTAAAAGTTAGGATCTGCCATCATAATCTCATTCATTTGCCCATTTTTAAGTTTTTCTCTAGTAATTTCAAAACGTACATCCCACAGAAATGTTTGTACCTAGCGAAGTTGTAGAGCATAACAAACCAAAGCGATTCGACCGGAGCGAGTCATCTTCTGAAATTAAGGACAATAGAAAATCGGGCTAATCTCAGGATGATTCTCTCTCTCTCTCTCTCTCTCTCTCTCTCTCTCTCTCTCTCTCTCTCGCTCTCTCCCCCCGACTAGACATTGGCCCTTCAAAATCAGCATGCGGCCTTGAAATCAGTCTCATTTAGGTCTGCCAAACCTCGTTCGATTAGGGGTTAAATACTTCAACTCCTGAGAGTTCAACTAGAGCAACTTTTCGCTCAGACCCGTTCCCATTGAAGTAAAAATTAAAACCCCTGTTTCTTCGAATTTTACGTTTAAAATTACACAAAATTCATGAGTTTTGTTGTAAGTCTATAGGGAAAGGTCAAAGCTAAAATATGCTTGATATGAACTTTGAAAACTCTGGAAACCTTGAGTGGAACGAGCGTTGGTAGAGCTATGTATCGAACCAATTTTAACGCCACTAGGTGATTTTGAAGGGCAAAAGTATAGACGGGGGGAGGAGAGGACTTGCCCAAAATTTGCCCGATTTTCAATTATTCGCTTGTTTTAGAAGATTACTCAGAGTTTCGGGAGTCGAATCGTTTCGTTTTTTTATGCTGTACAACTTTGCCCTGTATAAACATTTCTGTAGGATGTATACGTGACAAACTTTGAAATGAGCAAATAAGCTATCTCCATGTAGTAGGCGCTCACTTCCTCATTCTTTTCAATCTATACTATCCATTAAAGAGGTGGGCAAATTTTAGTCAATTGAGTCAATAATTTCGGAGTGCTGGAGGGGGTATAGGGCACCTCATTTTCTGTTCGGATTATTGTTGGATTATTATTGGTTCAAAAGAATAAAAAAGTACTTCTTCTAACCCGGAAATGTGGGGCCTAATGGCGGGAGGGGAGTAGGAGTTCTGCATCTGGTTCCCTACCTTTGATAGCTGCATAGTAAATCGTTGATGCAACTATGTGTATGTTATGTGTGACTTAGTATGTCAGTGTTTCAGGTAAAGTCGTGACCGCGTCATAGCGGATGACGCGGGTTGTGGTGTGGGAGAAGTGCTGCACTCGTTACTGCACGTGTTACTCTAGCATCTCTGCTGGCGGCACTTCTTTTTATCCCCCATTTCCTTTACCTTCCTAATCTACCGTAATCCCTTTGGTTGCCGTCGGGTGAACCTGGCCGTCCTCCCCATTATTGCTTCTATTTATGTTGGTTCTTTTCAATGATGTGTCCCTTCCGTTTTTGAAGAATTATTGATAATTGACACCTCAGAAACTTTCAACTAAAGGAAACGGTTTTTGTTCGAGGAATCGAACAAAATCACCGATTTTATGTGATTGAAATTTATTGCCAGACTCTGTGAAAATGTAGGTTAGGTAAGTTTATTATGATTGAGTGGATCCCATTTCTAGCGCCATTTGTATCCATCTTGCAACTGTGACGGCAAGTTCTGCAATGCTGGCGTATTTAAACCCAAAGGTGATGGTGGGATTCCAGCCCTTTAGGGTATGCTAAAGTATTTTCATTTCATTCTGACTTTCTTACCTATCTACACTGATTTTTTTCCTAGTGGAAGGGAAAATATATGTTTATTATATATATTTTGTGTATTAAACCGCCCTAAAAGAGCAATATACACAGAAACACAATTAGGAAACAAAGGAAACGGAAAGAAAAAGGAAACATCACAAACTAAATTTCATATTCCAGCTAATTGCCTTTTTTGAATGTAGAACCGACAAATTGATAGGAAATGGAGAATTTTTACCAAAACAAATTTGTTCTTCTGGGTGATCTTTTCAATTTTTATTGACACCTCTTGTGTAGAGAAAGTATCTAATGCGTTATTTTTAATGCCTCGAGGTTCCACAATTGGAATTCCTTCACACCACCTGATGTGGTCCGATAGCGTTATGTTTGTTTTGCCTCCATCAGCTTCTTAGTTTCTCATCACGTGACATCGTGGTACTACAACACGTTAAGGTCTGTTCCTAGAACACAGTTCACCGTCAGTTTGATTAGATGGGGAACACAAGTCCGGTGGAGCGCGTTTATGGTTTGTCTGCTTGCGAGAGCCGTCCTTGAGAGTGACCACCTGTGCCGTGTTCTCTTCTGGTTAATTCTTTAAAAAGAACTAACGCAACAAAGAGGTAGTTGAGGATCGAGTTCGCTTTTATCTGTTGTGTTGTGCTGAGGGGGCTCGAGAATGTGAATCGACCGAGCGGGATTCCGGGTCCGGTGAGTCGGTCAGGACCGCATCACACCATTCCAACAGATTCTGCTGACATAGCAGTAGTGATGTTACGCCGTTAAGTCTCGAAGCCATTTTCTCAACAATTCTAGGTATACCCATTCATGTTTCAAGAATCGGATTCTTAAAGATGATGATAAAGAAGAAGAAAAAGAAAATGATTACTTCGTAACCCATATTGCAAAATTCAGATGATATAATATGTAATAGAGTAATACAATGAACATTTACGACATGATGTCAACAGTCTTATCTGTCGGGAAGGTATAGTTACAGTTTAAGTTAAATAGTTATTTGCTCAAAATTGAATGAAATATCTAGAAATGTATGGATTGAGTAAAATCAAATTAATTGAACCGAACTAAAAATAATACAAAAACTAACCTAGTAATCAGGACACAAGTTAGGTCGGTTCACAATATAATACTCGTACATTCAAAATTGAATTCCCTGGGTAATATTGGTCTGTAGCGCGAAGCCAATTGTGCGGAGTTATGAAGATGTTAAACCTAACCATTTGACCAGAGTTGAAAAAATGAGACTTGAGTTCTAAGAATAATCTTCGTCTGATAGTGATTTTTAAAGCCAAATCTCGTAACTTCCGGTCAGCTGGTAATTTGCAATAAACATCAGACTGGCGAGTTATATTGAACATAAATTTTTAATATATTGAATATTAAATGAATAAATTTTATTCATTTTTTATTTTTCATTTTTTTTAAATTGATTATTATTATTTATTTATTATTATTATTTTTATTTTTTCTTTCTGGTTTATTTAATCAAAAGCCTTTATCTTGAAATATTTATTTATTATCTATTATATTTATTATCTTTATTTATCTTGAAAAGTAAATCAACAAATTTTGGGGAGCCTCAAGCATTTTTCTTTCTGGTCCGATTGCTTTGATTTTGATTAATCAAAAGCCTTTGAAAATCTCGATAATCACCACTCGGAAGAATAACAGTCCCATAAAAAAGAATGAGATGAAAAAATTACGTCGTATGGATTCACTACTTCATTCTGCGTATGAGCAAACGTAAATTACTTGAAGCATCATTTACTCGTTTCCTAACTGACCGACCGATTTTGACGTTATCTTTACTTACCATATTCCGATATGGATTTTTGCTATGATCATTAAAAACATTTCAATGATGCAGATACGCGGAAGCTATGTGCCCCACCCATCTTGAAAGACGTTTCTTATTTCTGTCGAAGGCGACATTACTAGGGGCTACCAGTGCAGCCCGGTGGTGGGTTATGATCCTGTACAATGACGTGTAAATATGACGTTCAATGCAATATTTCGTCTCGTGAAGTCACTAGTTTGACCTCGCGTATCACCCGCATCAGTCCGTAATGAATACAGAACCTGATCAAAACAGCTGGAATGTTTCCAAAAACGCCGATCAGCTGGTTAACTTGCGGCCAACAGGTGCCTCTGGCGACTCTACTCGTGTTTCGGTCACAGCTGCTTTGGCGCGGCGTGACAAAGTGCATCAGTGGGCTCGTAGAAAGGGGGGGAGGGGGGGCTGCGCCAGATGTGACTATTCTCTTACAAGCTGTACTTGTTGCTCCCGAAACAGCTTGTAAGTCCATAACTGACTTTCGAGTCACTTCAATCGGACAAGTTGAGCCGTTGGGTCCGCTGTAAGGGTTTTTCGTCTACAATTCCAATCCTCCCTACTTCGAGTCCTCCTTGGATGTTTATGCTTCCTCATTGAAGAAGGTATGGGGGAAAAAGACAATTGAAAAAGTTCCAGTCGTGCAGTATGAACGTATGAGCGAATTTTCTTAAATCATCATCATCATCTCAGCTCCCATCATTCTATATTCAAAGTGCGCGTAAACGGACGCAATTCCGTTCTAAAAAGTCCAAAAATTGTGATTTGAAGATATTCAATTGCCACACGTAATGCATGATTTTGGAGTATTTTTTTTGTGGTGAACCTCGTAATGATGTTCATTTATTGACAATATTTGCAACACCAACCTGGAAAAACACCGAAAAATCAACCAGAATTGCACTTCTTACTCATTCCCACACAGCACAAAGCGTACTAAAATGCAGTTTTTTCTGGATATATATATATTCTTCATTCTACTATTTTCTGAATCACCAGGACTCTGATTGTCAGATATTTACTCACTTGTTACAGAAAATAAATTTTAATTAATTTTTTTCTTCTTTTTCAGGTATGTTGGTGTGCTATATGCTCAACACAACGGTGAGAGATATTTGTTCATGTGAGAGAAGTTGTTCATTTACTGAATTGAAGATCATCAATTGGGTAGAATGAGAAGAATTGATTTTATTATGATCAGTAGATATACAGTTACACGTTACCTTTTACGAACCTATGAATGAACCTATTTTCAAATATTCATCCGTTTTGATATGAGACCATTGGTTGGATTTTTTCATTTTCTCGAAAAAAATCATTCACTAGACGAGACTAGATGAAAGTTGAATTTGCGTTTTATTCGGTTGACATACTACTTATTGCCTTGTTTTGTCAAAAGATAACGAATATCGCATTTATTGTATTATGATTAAGGCTCATCGAATCCATGTTTTATAGCGATTCCTTTCAAAAAATGAGTTTGGCCGATCGAAATCCGGTAGTTTATATCTTGTGAGTTTGCGGCTAGACACGTCGGAGGTACCTATGTATTGTGAGCCAACTATTCGATATAGACTTTGTTTACCTTGAGTTGAGCACACAAAGCCTCGATATTCAGTTTGCGGTCAAACAAAAACTCTTACGCAAATGAGAGATGACAGATTCTCCGACTTGATTGCATTATAAATAGACCTCCATTGTGGATATCGACCTCGTATTAACCGTGTGTCATATCCTTATTCTTGAAGAAATGAAATCACCATCATAATCATCATCCCTATTCTTGAAATGAAATGTGATTTATTGGAATATTGACGAATAATTCGAATTCGTTTGGCTTAATTCATTAATTAGACCTTTAATGAAATCACACTTTTTAAATAGATTTCGGATGCATATTTTTGGCATGAATAGACATTTTTTGGTATGAATAAAATTTGAAGTTTTCTCTTCTAGAATTCCTTTTTACCCAAAAAATGAAAATTGAACCACGAAATTGATATTTAAAATCTGCAAAGACCTCTTTGAATATGTTGAATTGCAGGTATTCAATTCTTCCATTCCAGTCTTCTTGTTATTTTTCTCTGCTGTTTACTAGAGAACCCGTTAACAAGTGTGATCATGTAGTCGAGCAACCAGGTACGGTTTATGTGGTTCTTCTATTACTACTACAGCCCTATGACTTTTCTCACTTATAACGAATCCTTGATTTTATGATGAAGTCGTAAAAGCGACCTTCTTACTTTCCCAGTAACACGAAGGGCTTGACTGAAGTAATGCATCTTTGTAGAATGGGGAATTTTCATGGTTATTTTTTATATGCTCAATAAAAAGATCTTAATGAGAGCTTTCCAAAAACATGTTATATGATGGGTATCTGACCAGTAAGTAATACGGCACTTGAAATTCATTTGGTGTAACCTGTACCACCTCGAAATTTAGCTAAACTCCATTTTGGACCATTTCATCTATAGCTTGAATGTTTGAATCACAAAAATTACCAAGTGGCCAATATCAGCAAAAGTTTTGCGAGTTGTGTGTGAGAAGTTGTGCAAGTTTGCAAATTCGCAGCTGCCGCATCAATTAAATCCAGACATAATCAGTAATGGTGTAATGAAATTTTATCCCGAAAGTATCACAAGTGGCCAGTATCAACAAAACTTGTCTTGAGTTGTGCAAGTTGAGGAGTTGTATAAGTTAGTAAATTTGCTGCAGCCGCATCTAGAAAATCCATATTATTTATCAGTGCTATCAGTAATGGTGTAATGTTCCTTTACCACCACGAAATTTCGCTAAACTCCATTTCGGACCTTCTAATTTCATCTATAGCTTGAAGCTTTGAACGTCACAAATATAACCAAGTGGCCAATATCAGCAACAGTTTAGAGAGGTATGTATGAGGAATGTGCAAATTTGCAGCGGCCTCCTCAAGAAAATCCAGAGATCATCAGTAGTGATGTATTCCAAGAACTTATGGTAAACTTCGTCTCGAACCACCTTATAATCTCCACCTTAAAACTTTGGATCCGGCAGTTCTTGGTGGACAGCTAAGGTTATTTCGTTTTCTGAGGCTGGCCCAGGTAAGCCCTGGTAACCGAGAGGGGTCAATGGTTGACCTACGTGTGTTCGCGGATGAGCCGCTAATCCGTTCCGACCGGTCAGTCCCGGCTCATTGAGGACGCGTGTGCTTTCAACAAGGTTCCGGAGACTTCCCGATATCCAGGAGGGCGAACGGTGGGAGGAGGATTCTCGAGAACATCTGTTCTGTTCCCCTTTTGCTCTCTTTGTTCTTTCTGGTTCTTCTTTTGGTTCTCCTCCTTCTTTGGATTTCTGCGTTCTGAGACAAACCACTACCCCCTTCCATTCTCACTCTGTCTCCCTCTCTCGTTCTTTTTCTCTCTCTCTCATACACACACAACCCTTCCATAGTCATCAGTCGAACCGTTAGGAGGTAACCAGAGGTCCTTGCGGATCTGACCCTTCTCCGCGACCGCACTGTGGCCCCCTCAATTTTTCGGCCCCGTTGCTTCAGTTTATGACCCCATACTCTTCAGATTTCAGTGTATGACTCTATGTCTATACCCTTCAGACTGTATGATTTCATTATATAGAAATTACTTTAGCCGGATTACCTACATCCAATAAGCACAGAGCTACTTTATGAATTAAATAGCTAGTCCAATCTAATTCAACTTTTCCCCGTTAAAATCCACCATTCCCCAACATTTTCTTAATCCACAATTAAAAAACTCTTGAGAAAAAAATTCTGTTGGAATATAACAATGTAGCATTCAAGTTAATATGTTTGACGAAAATTGCGTTGAAATACGAGTACGAAAACATTACATGTGACCGCCAAAATAAATAAACTTATATAACCACATACGGGGTCTTGTCGTAAAAAAAAAATAAAAATAAATTATGTAATAAAATAGAATAATGAAAATACAATAAATGAATGACTTGAAATAAACGAATAAATAGTGAAAGTAAGAAAAAGCAATATGTCCTGTTGAACGCTATGGACTAGGAGAAAATGAAAAATGGTAACACACCAGCAATTATCAGCAATCTAAATCAAATCAGTATTCTACATTCTCTCAGGATTTTCATGTACAAGGGCGTGTATATATATATATATCTACTTGTCAGATCTACTCTTCAGTCTACTCTTCGTTTTTGAAAAAGGCAATCGCCGAAATATTAACAACAATAATTGTGAGTTTCATCTTTATTTGTGTTTAAACTTTCACTGCACATCTGTGCCAAAATATATATATATATATATATATATATATATATATATATATATATATATATATATATATATATAAAGGGCAGGGTATATTAAAAGAAATGAGAGGTTATCGAAACAAGTAAAGTAGGTGCAGCGAAGACGAGTTCCAAGAGCAGAAATTACTGTATTGGTTGTAATGCGGAATATTTATGAAGAGGACAACTAAGATCAGCATGTTCAAAAGGTTAGACTGCTAGTGAAAAACGAGAAAATAAGCTTTGAAATACAGTTAGCTATCAGAAAAAACCCATTTAGGAATATATTGCTTTTCATAAAAATGAGCTCTATGTATAACTATGTACTTCGCGCCCCACAGGAACTCCGCCTCCCTGGAAACCTTAATGGGGAATTTTCATGGTTATTTTTTATTTGCTCAATAGAAAGATCGGAACCAGAGCGTTCCAAAAAGGTGCTATATGATGCTTAGCTGCCCAGTAATGAGGCTCTTGAAATTAATTTTCACGATGACGCACGGAACCCGCCCGCCTAGGGGAACACTCAGCTCCCTCTCACTGCTACGTCACGCGTGATCTTTCTATCCGTTTGTTGGCCTAACTCAATGGTCTTTTGAGCTGAAAAGTGGCATGGGGGTTTTGATTTCACTGAATCCGAAAGTGTGAAATTCTATCATGTTCAAGTTCCTTATTGTATACTACTTGTAAAGATTAGTAAAAAACGCTTTACGGCAATGTCTTCTTCCCTCCATTTAGTAGGGGTGTATAAATATTGAATTGATTTGAAACTTTTTTTTTTTTTGCTCATTAAATCCATTATTTCACTTAATGTATACAAGTCAACGAGGAAAGAAGTAAGCTCAGCCATTGATCAGCTTGTCGGTGCGCCTCCATATTTTGTATTTAATTGTATCTAAGATGTCCCAGAGGCGCTCCATTTCAAATTTCTGTGCCATAGGCCGATTAGGAAAGAAATAAGCTTAGGAGGTCTGTCAGATGATCACGGGTCATGATCATGGGGTCATTGAAGTGAGGTCCGCCACGAATATTTGGGGTGCTGAATATGTGTCAGTGTTGAATGTTTGATACTCCATCTAAATGCGTATGTTCTCATTTTCATATGCTAGGGTTGCATTGTTCACAGGTTGTTAGTCTCAAGTTAGCCTCTTATGTGTTTTGCACTGGTTCTCTAATTTGGTCTTGCATGAGATAGTTTTGACTAGCTGTTGTTTTAAAAGCTTCAAGTTCATCAATATTGCCGTTCCGAGGTTTGAGAATGCCCCATGCTTTTCCAAACTTATTCAATAAATTATTCCCAATTTAATATTCTCAATCCATTGAAATACAACAATATTAATGAATTTGAAGCTATTTCTCAAAACTAATCTAAACTCTTATACATGCCTGTATCAGGGAACCAGTCAAAACACATAAGAAGCTAACTTACGAATCATGCAACCCTTGCATATGAAAATGATACCATATAGGTATAGATGGAGAATCAAGAAAAGACACTTACTTAGCATCCAAATATACTTGGCGGACCTAAACTTAATGATAATATTCATACAATATATTTATATGAGGAGCAGCCGCTATCAGCTATCTCAACCCCAGCCTACAAGTCTAACTGAAGTCTTGTCAATAAGTATTTATTAGAACATTGATGAAACCGACACCGAATGCGATTGCCGCCTAATAAACTTGTTTCCCTTATCGATATCTGTTCGATAAGAACCCATGTCGATAACTTTACTACGTACAGATGTATTTGTTTCCTTTTCACAACTCTGGAGTGATTTGTACCACAAATTTTCCTCGTTTTTTAGCCTGAGAATGAAAATATCATTTCTGCGTACATGCAGTAAGGCGAAAGAAACTTGTGTGGTGGTTAGCATTTGGTGGTTTGACGATGATGTAAAACAAAGCATGATAAGTACCCGGAGAGGTGGTGTATTCTAAACTATGCGGAGAAAATTCTGTTTACTGACATATCTTTTATTGACCTCGAAAGGGAGTGCAAAGACCCTCTTTCTCAAATGCTCTCAACTCAAACCTTGGGTGGTCTTTCAGCTGCCCGAAATAGACACAATATATCTTGTTTCCAAAGAGAATAAGATTTCGGGGGAAACAAATCCTTGGATAAACGTCTTTATTGAATGACTAGAGGCCCCTCGTCGGAGACTGCCAGAAAGTTTGTGGAAAAGGTGAGATGTGGTTGGTGCGAGGGGGTGGGATGGCGTGCGATTTGGAAGGCACTCGCTATCAGGGCGGCCCACCTGCCGGTTTTCTCTCGTCAGATCGACAAACTCCCTTCAGAGGAGCCGGCCGAGGTGTGTGGTGGAGGTTGTAGTTGTAAAGGACCACCAGGAGCTAGGAGGGTCCGTCGTCACTGGATTTGATTTCTCTCTGATACGTCTACGATAGGGCTTGGGGTTTGATATAGGAAAGGGGTTTGTTCCGATGGATACAGTACAAACTATGCAAGGATGTTGGCTGATGAATGTAATCTTAAAAGTTGATAAATCAAAATCATCATTCGGTAAGATTAATTCCTCACTAACACGAATCCATCCATAAAGTCAAACCTTTAGGTAGATAGGTACTAAAAGCACACTACAACTTACCTAGGGATTGAACGGTAACTAACTTTGCTTCACTTCTCTTATTCTCGGTGAACGAACTTTCTGTAGAACAACAAGCACAAAAGCTTCTTGCAGCATTTGGTATTGAGCTGACATTTCTACTATATTGCTTGATTTTTGATACACGAAAGGGGTTGTTTCCAAGGGGTAAAGAACAAACATTGCAAGGATGCTTGCTAGTGTTTTTGTGCAAAAAGATTACTCGTTCCAGTGGTTCACTGTATAATATTAAATGTTGATCCATCATCAATTCCGTAGCATTAATTTCTTACTAACAAGAATTTATTCACAAATCCAATCATTAGGTACCTACTACAATACGCTCAACACAGTTTATCTAGACATGGAACGGTTATTTAATCTCAATCCTTCCTATTTCAACAGCAAGCTCAAGTGCAAGGCGCGGTATTTGATTTTGAGCCTACATGTCTACGATTTTGCCTGGATATACGAAAGGGATTGCTTCCTCCAAGGGGTACTACAGAACAAAACTGCGCAAGGATGTTGGCTGATATGATGGATGTAATCTTGAAAGGTGATGAATCGAAATCATCATTACATAGAATTTATTCCTCTCTAACGCGAATCCATCCACAAATTCAAAGCTTTAGATACCGCAATATGCTCATCACGATTTATCTAGGAACAGAACAGCATTTCAAGCTCAGTCCTGTCATTCAGTGAATAACTTCCTATTGGATAGCAAGCTCTAGTGTGTCGTGAAGACCGTAGGGGCCATCGGAGGCAAGGGAGGGGAAGGATCGATCTTTATTAATTTTGAACTACCTAATATGTTTACGATTGGGCTTGGTTTTAAAAATATCAAGCGTATTTGTTCCAAGGGGTACTGAATAAACAGTGCGATGGATATTAAGTATTTACACGTTTGTGAATTGAAATCCTCGTTAAATTCTCACTTTTATAACAACCACCAAATGAATACATCCACAAATTCAAAGCTTTTGGCGTCCTTCGATACCAGGATAATCTCATAAGGCACTGATAGTATCTCAGTATCAATTCTTGCCTATAAACGAATCTTCTACCCAAAGAGCAGTTGTGGTGTATATTTTAGCAGCCACCCGGCACTCAATTTGCTGTCTAGTTTTTTCAATAAATTTATCTTTTAAAGATCTCTTTGGTCCAAATTAAGTTGCCTGACAGAGTAGGTACACTATAAATTTAATTTTTCTTGGAAGAGTAGATAACTGCATTGGAGGCTGGCTAATAAAATGGGTAAAACATTGTGTCTTGTTGAATTACGCGTGAAGTACACACACGTCAACGAGAGGTGTCCTCGTGTTTCTTCAATTTCTTAAACGGTAGCAGATCTCAATAATTATAATAATTTCGACTTCAACCGAACTTTTGTACGAGTAGCTTTCGTAGTGTCGTAGTTTTACGGCGAACTTTAAAAGTTTTTACGATTTACTATACAACAACATCCCTGCCGAGTAACTTGCAACCGCAACTTTGAAAATAACTAGGTACTTAACGTAGAAGTTCAAAATGCTCAGAATGGAGTCTGATGTCATTTGCAAATAGTAGAAGTACGTTTTTCATACCCACGAGTATTAAGTGGGCTTTGTACAATACTGTTGTGGTTTAATCAACCAGTTTTTTGTTTGTTTATTTCGCGCTAATATAGTTGTTGGCAACCATGCAAATTAAGTATCTACGGGGTTTCGTTCTTAATCGGTGTCCTAATTATCGTGGAATTTGATACATTCCAGTCAAGTTAGTTCTATTTTGTTCATTCTCTAAAAAAATTTAGTTCAATAAGTTTGAATAGTTGTGTCATTTTGTTCTCGTAAGTTCCCTATAGTTGAAGTTGTATGGCTATAAGTCATAAATAGTGTACAAATGTCTTCATCGATCAGTAGTAGCATTTACAGAATTACCGGCGACCAATGGTATGTACATTTAACGGAATGGCGTAGTAAGTACATCTAGGATGTTTTTTATACTATTTTTGTAAATAAAAATGAAGCTATTGCAATGGCTCCAAAAATGTAATCAGAATTTTCGAAAATTCCCTCATTGAAATCCGTTTTAGGCCATTCTAACAAAAAAGCTTAGATTTTAGCATAAATCGAGATCTTTCTAACGACTGGCGAACGGGTTTTTACAGTGAAAAATGGCAATGAAACAGTTCCGTTGCACCGAATTGGTTGTAGGCGAGAATAATCAGAAAAAGTATCTTTGAGAATTTTCTTCTTAACGCAACTATTTTTCGTGAACAATTTTCAGTTCATGTGCGAGAAGTAGACATAAAAATTCTTTAATAAAAAAAAAATAAAAAAAATCTTTGCACTTGAAGCGTTCAAATTTCAAAACAATATGATAATACGATATTTTACGAAAATTCACTCTTACAATCATGCTGCATGATTGGAACTTTTTTGAATTGGCACTTGTTGAGTAGGAATGCCTGATTTGGTTTTGGATCGTGTTGGAGATGTTCTCTGAAACGAAGCAACGAGAGGCGCGTGCGAAAACTCCGCCCGAACGCCTTTCACAACGGTCATCTCCCATCAAGTTGTTGAACCCTTAGCACCCCACAAAGCTTCAATCCCGGACCAATATTTACCCGACTTCCAGGACATAAAGGAAAAAGCCTCTTCTCCCTTGTCAGAAATGAAACTAGCGCCCGGTCCGGTGCCGGAGAGGGGAGATAGGACCGAGGGAGTACTTGCGGATGGGATGGGATGCTTAGGCTTGGGCAATCTTGTGCATAATTCATGTCGGTAGGTGGTCCATTGTTGGCCGGCTCGGAAAAGGTGCTTGAAGGCGGCAAGTTGTCTGTGGAATACGCGTTTTACAAGCGTCATTGCCGATTCCGAAACTTGCTCTGCTCTCTAGACTCGCGTTGAGGCAGATTCTTTAGCTGGATTCCTTCGGACCGATTGTTGAGTCCACCTTATCGACTTCGGTATTTGGTTAGAAATCACATGTTCCACGACTCTGATTTACACGTTACCGTCTGCTGAATTATATTCCTCTCTTGGTAGTTCAGTCATGCCGTCTATGCCCATTATTGTACCACCGCGTTGTCGATTGCTTCCTGTTAACATCAAAATGCACTTGATATTCCTAAATTTCCATCAATTCTACTCAAATCGATCCTGTTCATGGTAATTCCTATGTATATGTGACTTAAGTTCAGGAAATTGATGAATTTCCAATTATCTATACTAACATATACTTTTTGGTCCAAATCATTTACTTGTGGATTATGGTTTTCTGGTTCTCTGCTATTTGGCTCTCTGACTATGGCATTGGGCTTGGGTACTAGCAATGAGTCACGTAAGCTATTTCCGTCAATCATAATAATAATACACTCGTCTTATCAGTAAGAGATCAATAAGAAGTTATATGGAATCTCCATGGAACGGAGAATATGTGATGTGATGAGAGTGAATATGTGATGAGAAAATGTGTACCTGCATCTCCGTAATGGCAATTTAATCTAATCATGGGAACCTGGAAATTTATATACAGGGTGTTTACAGAAATTATGGGACAAACTCAAGGAATCGATTTTAGTGCTCATTTTCGATCGAAAGTTGCTCCTGGAGATTTCTTTTTAAACGCTTTGTTTTCAAGTTATTGAATTACAAAGAACAGTTTTGGAAGGACCGTCAAATTTCCAATAACCCTGATATAAAGTAAAGTTGTTTTAGTGTGTTTTAATTGGTTTAAAAAAAAAAAAAAAAAAAAACCAATGTACAATATTAGAAAAAATATTTAGAATCGACGTTTTTCTGCTACCGGTTTGGGGATTTTTCGGCGTGCACTCTTCGGAAAAAAATTCCTCAAACTGCCAACTTTTGAACGGTATAGTCGATTTTACTTTTACTTTGCTAATTGAGGGAAAGTACATTTTCTTATGTCAAAAAACATGTTTTTTCTACGAAATCGAGGGTTTTCGTGAAAAATAACCCTGTATGAAAGTGCGAGTTTGGGGCCGGTTTCTTCGTATTTTTTAACGCTGAATCAAATGGTAACACTTGCGAATCTCCCCAACTCCGTTATAACTGAGTTTTACACCTCAATTCACGAATTTTTAGTTTATTTTTTATGCACAATTTCATGTGTTTTTAAGGGTAGAACTAGTTGGTTAAAGTGTAAAACTCGTTCATAACGGAGTTAGGGAGATTCGCAAGTGTTACCATTGGATTCAGCGTGAAAAAATACGAAGAAACCGGCCCCAAACTCGCATTTTCATAAAGGATCATTTGTCGAGGAAACCATGTTGAGTGTTGGTTATTAGATTTAATCCCAGTAAAGCGATTTTCCCAGTAAAATAACCTCAGTTGATGACCTCAACTTAACCAGTGTTTGCATTCGTGGAACAGTACAGGAAATAACCTACTAATCCTCGGTCAAAACCTCCCCATTTCAAAACACTTCGACAACGGCAATCTGTCGTACATAATTTCCCTCTAAGGCCCAGTCTCGCGTAGAGGAAACTTAAAGCAAACTCAAAAGGGAGGGGAATAAAGGGAGAGAATTCCTCCATCTCGAGCCCCTGGAACCCTTCGGCTGGTAGCAGAACGAGCCCTTAGTTCTGAGGACCGGGGACGAAAGAATTAGCATGAGAATGGGAGGGTGATATCTCTGCTACAGCTCTCTACTTCCCCCAGTGGTGCCAACATCGCCCTATGCGCGTCCGTACTTACAAGAGTCCGATATTTTCACGTTTGCACCAGGGTCGTGGATTATTGATTTCACGCAAGCGAATCCGATGAAGTATCCAGATTCAGCTGGAAATTCCTTAGATCTTCAACTAAGGTTTGTCATAATGAAATCCGCTGATCTCTGCGGGACGATGCTGAATGGAGGATATCCACGTGTTTTTATCATATTTTCAATGCTAGTAGAATCTTAGGATGAGGGATGAAGAGGAAAGTTTCTGCAATCTCTAAAAATTCCCAACAAGCTAAGTCGTTGCATAAGTAGGAACCTGTGAAACTTGGAAAAGCTTAGAAAAATCAACTCGTTGAGAAGTTCATTTGGTCTCAAAATTCCGAAAATGGAATCAAATTTCCTTTAGATACTAGAATGAGCTTAACCCACGTATTCATTTTACATTTTTAGATGAAAATAGATTCCAACCTAAGGAGTATGACACCATCCGCACTTACATATACGACAAGTAGTTTTATTACTTTGGTTTTCAATGTTTCGTGCGCAGCAAGAGGGGTCTTTCCATGCTGGGGGGGGGGGGGGGGGGGGGGGGGGGGGGGGTTGTATCAGTGGCCGATTTTCCAAAATTAGATGGGAAAAGTCCATTCCACGAGGTTCTAATTAAATTTGGTTTCTCCAATACTGGTGAGAATCTCAAGTTTTCAAACCAAACAACAACGGGTTTCGCATATTTTTGTACAAACCCAATTTTAGTCGCGTAATGTATCCATAACCTAAGGCACTGTAGATTTCAGGGGGCCAAAACCGGTCCCATGTTTGCCAAATCCTCACAATCGTTTTGAAAATTTTACTACACATTAGTCATGATGTCAGAAAGATGCTGTAGGAATTCGAAAACGGTAGAGTGGATTTGGCGAACAAGGGAATATTATTGATGCCCTTGAAAACGAGATTTCTTTATACCTGAACTACTGTTATTACTTAATTACTGTTACCTTAAAAGTTTTCGAGATCTCGATTTTTCAATCTTTCTGCCCTTAATTACTACCTTTTAGGGTAGATCAGAATTGACGCGGCTCTTACTGGCACATCCCCGGCCGATGTATGGGTTTTCAGTCAAATTTCATAAACTTTGGCCCAGTAGTTTTGGAGATAAGCTCTCGACGGTGTACGGCGGACGGACGGATTTTTTTTTAAACTCGATTTTTAGATTCCATGTATCTTGGAACATAAACCAACAAATTTTGAGGAGGTGTTAAAATTTTTTTTCCTTGGTCTATTAAAGGTTCATTAATGAACCAAAGTCATAGAAAGAACTGGTTGTGGTAGGAGTGTCATTTGTCTTTGGACAAAATCTATACCATTCAAAAATAGAAAAGTACCTCACCCATGGGTACAGTTCATTACTTTTTTCAAACCCATTGATACATTCGTACCCACTCCTCATTGCTGTAGTTACGGTATTACTTATATATTGACGTTAACCAGTAATGCCAAAAGAAAGTAATGCGGTCGGTGAGTTATTTTGACAAACGAAAAGTTATTCTGACACCTCCTTGAAAGAGAATATATTAGCGAGAAGAAATTGTGTCCAACTCACCAGCTTTTCAGTTTATTAAGTTGCAATGCCAACCAATAATCATAAATTATCATAACCGGTAATCACGGATCGAAATACAATCTCATTCATTATTGTTACTGGTGACAGGCACGATCAATGACGTTATTTACTGGGATTATACTATTACAGAGGAGGATTGCAATGGATCACCGCTGTCAGATATTTTGGCTGTGGTTGTAGTTGTAACAAATCAATGACCATTAGTTACTGTGACAGATCCAGCTATAGACTGTTACTTATGAACCTGAGAACGAGGTGAAGATACGTTCCGTAAAAACAAAACCACTGATGAATTTGTTATCTATAAAGTGTATAGGGGAATTGGATTGGATCGAAATTTTAACTGTAGTATGGTGTAGGTTTTCAAGTTATAGATGTAATAGCAAATTCACAGACAGAATAGTACGAAACCAGTTTAATCTACGACTGACTAAAACCTAAAATGCAAATGAAAATTTGTAAAATTGGTCGTTTTACTTCTGAAAATGATCACAATGTTGGTTCTACCTGGTATATTCGGTTGTTAATTCATATATGGCTCAGGGAAATATGAGTTTATTTATTAATTGAGAGTAGCGTAAAACTCTTTAGATCCACGAATTTGGGTTGCTTGAACGGAAAAAATCCTGTGTTCAAGTTTCTGTTTTTGCCTAATAGGTGAACTTAGTATTTTTAGCATATTTTGATCGGAGAAAAAATTGCACTATTGTATTCACTCTGCCCATTTATGTATGCATGTTTGTGTATCCTCGAAAAAGCGCTTTAACTCGAGAACGGTGGGACCGAATTTGACGGGATGGGTCGCAAAATGAACAGGTAATCATTCAGGATAGTTGTTGCAAAAAACGTCATTGATAATGTTAGCTGCTTAATCCAATTTTGTGATTGAAAAATCCAATTTCTGTGCTATTTATCCTACGAAGCTGAAATTTGTGATCAAAGTAGGGTAGTATTTTAACTTGCCGAACTACCCCATTCAGCGAACTCTTAACGCTAATTTCTATGCAAGTTATCCTATGACGCTGAAATTGGGATCGGAGCTTGTGTGAGACAGATAGAATATGATTTTCACTTGCCACAGTACCCCAATCAGCTGATTGAGCGCTTGACGCTAATTTCTATGCAAAGGGACCTCTGTGAGGCTCCGTTTAAGCGTTGGACGTCCCCTCAAAATTCTTATTTCGTCATTCCTTGTGAAAACACTAATCCACTTAAAAGTAAATGCGCTTACCATGTGGCACACTACGTGAGTATTGATCTATATTTTTTACCGTAGTGGAGACGTACGATTAGACACAACTCGGCGCTGCGCGCCTCGCAAGGGGCTCTGCCCCTTGACCCTGCTAGGGAGGTCCCAGACCCCTTTTTTCTTTCACCTGGAGCCTCGGCTAAACATTTGAGGCACGTGGAACTCACTCCATTTCAAATTTCAGCTTCATAGGTAGAAAAGCAAAGAACTTAGCTCCGGATCTCACGCAGCTTTCAAGAGGGGGGATGCTAGACTTCATAATCCGTTTATAGACGTCCCAAGGGTTCTCCAATTCAAATTTTACCTTCAAAGCTTGAATAGCAAAGAAATTAGATCCGCCGCTGCTTTAGTCTCGTTTTTTCCTGAAATTTTTGTGACATTTTCTACTTTTTGGTCCCGGTAATAGCTAGGTCCTCGATAAATTGAATCTCATCTCAGGAAGTAATCCACTGTTCTATAAATGGTGCACGATGGGTCTTGTCTTGTTAGGTTTCCGATTTCGTATTTTTGTGGGTTAATATTGTTTACTTCTATAAATAACTGAGTTCCCAAAGCATTGAGTAATCGAGCATTACGCAATATACCCTACTTTCTGAGGCTGCTGGATATTAAAAAAAGAATTGTATTTGAGCATTTTGGATTACATAATACCAGGCCGCTTCTCGTGTGGTATTGAGTGACATGACGCTAAATATGTGACATTGAGACGAAATAATAGGCAGAATAAAATTTAATGATTGGCGGTAAAGTATTTATTGGCTTGTGATCTATTTGCTATATGTACGTGCATTAATCCAGCAAACTATTTTATTTTATGATTTAATAATGTATAACACCTACAATAAGTTATAATTGCACTAAATTTATAATACATATATTTTGGCAACAAAATTCATTCATTCAGCTAATACTTGGCTGAAAGTATAATTGGCCATATAATATCAACATATGTAATAATATAATATACTTACCCAGTTTTTTGGTTTATTATTTTAAATAGTGAACCTTTGTAATCGACCAAAGTTTTTCAATGATTTAATTTTATATATATATATTGCTTATTTAAGTTGCGTCGAATTCAAAAATCGAATTAAAAAAATATAATCACTATTATAATCGAATTTCATTTTATATAATGAGTAATTTCGGACTCATGAGAGGTCTACTATAAGTAATAATAGTAGCATATTCTTAAAACTGATCAAAATATGGGTATCGGTTCTGCAAAAGGACGCTCATCCTTTATAATGACGAGGAAGGGCTCATCCTTTATTACTGACTCAATATCAAGAATCGTTGGTGCCTGTATCCAATTGCTAACAAGAACATACATTAAATTACAACAACAACATGCAAAATTAGGATCACGTTATGGACTAATTGAAAGCACACAATGTAATTTAATATCAATTGTGACTCAACAACGCTTGAAACGGTATGCGTAACACACTAATAGTATTTTACCATTAGTTCGGAAATGGAACTATTCGTTTTTCATTTCCGAACTAATGGGAAAATACTATTAGTGTATTACGAATACCATTTAACGCTAAAAAAGCCGTGACTGCTATTGTGTTCAATAGTTCTGATATTTTTTGTAGTTTCCAACATATAAGATGCAACCTAGGGAGTTACCTGGTTGGAGGTAGTTCCAATATTTGTAAATTTTATATATATATATATATATATATATATATATATATATATATATATATATATATATATATATATATACCTATATATATATATATAGTATAACTCAACCTCAATGATTGAGTAACTCCAACATAACAACAATGACGTTGGATACAAGCTGGTTCCAGGGATTTTGACAAAGACTAATTCGTTCTTTATTTCTGTGAAATACTTTAATTAGTATATAGTGCAGTAGCACAGTGTCCACAATCAAGTGCATATATATATATATATATATATATATATATATATATATATATATATATATATGACAGTTCTCTACACCCACTTGGCATGCAATCAGCGAATTTTAGAAGTACATGAATGATGAAGCTATTGCAATGGCTCCAAAAATTTTCATCATAGAAATCCGTTTTGGGACGTTCTGAAACGATTCCTGGATTTTAAAACTTTTTCATGTGTGTATATGAAGGTTATACGGGGTCTCCAAAAGGTAGCCCCCCCACCATAAATTTTCCTCACAATTTTCGTGCTATCGAAGTGAAACTTGGAGAGCGTGTTTTGGGGTATCTATTACTAAGTTTCACCCAAATAAAAAAACTTTTTTTTTTTTTTTTTTTTGCAAACCGATGGGGGGCTGAACACGATGGTGAAACCAGAATTGCAATATCTTTTTCCGTTCTGGGATTAGAGCTGAACCATGAAGAACCGCAATTTTTTCCAGAACTACCTATGTTCAGAAAAAATCGAGATACCCTTTGGGTAGTCCAAAAAATTTTGGATTTTTACTGAGTATTAGTCATTTAAAACTTAGTATTGGACACCCCAAAAACGCTCTCAAGTTTCACTTCGATACGTCAAAAATTGTGGAAAATAGTTATTTAGGGGGGAGGGGGTACTTTTGGGACACCCTGTATTCATGTCATTCCAGACCATAACTCTTCTTAGGATTGAATTTTAAAAAATCCGTCCTTTCACCGGGAAAACAAGTATTCAAAAGACACGATGAGTTCTTCGGACAGGAATTAGTTAGCACAAATGAAGTGTTCAAATGAAACAAGAAAGTGCTTAGAACAATCACTAAAATTTTCAAAAAGGGCTTAACATGAATTTTATATTTTTCAAGCAGAGTATTAATGAAGAAAAGTACAACATTAATCAACTATGAAGTAGGACATTCAAAAATTTACGTACAACAAAATCCGGAAAAATGTACGAAATTTTCAGTAATACGAGTATTTGGTACAAAAATCTATATTAAAGATAAAACGCTGCAAATTATTTCACAAAGGTTTATTATTTTTTCAATTGAGTATGATCGCAGTTTTAGTTGGCTTGCGTACGTCATAAGGCCCGTCCAGACTCCTCGGCGTGTCCTATTTCGAGTTGCCACAACCTATACTTCTATAATTATATACGCATGTTTATATTTCTCGATTTGTGCTCCTATCTATTCAAATAGTTATTGCCTTAATAATATCTTCGAAAAGTCGAGAGGATACGTTATTAAATATGCTAGGAAAAGCATTGGTATTAACACACAAATATGACCTAGAAAAAAACATATATTCATGCCTCGAAGAAACGCCCTACCCACCACAAGGTGCCGCGGCGCCTCCTCTCACTCCACCCTCCGCTCACCCCCCCTCACCACCCACCGTGACCCCCTGCCAGGCGTGCCAGGCGCTAAGTCTAACAAAGCCTTGAAATGACACTTTTTCGCCCGTTTTTGGCCCATAGCATCTATGCGAGTAAAGCGATCGGGATGGTTAAACGTTAGGACCAACTAGACCCCAAATGGAGTCTATGTGCGAAAGGACGGGTTTTTAAAGTCAATTCTTAGGCCTTTTATGGCCCGGACGGCGGACGGCGAACGGCGGACGGCGAACGGCGGACGGACATTTCAAATTTGGATTCTACGCACCTTGAAACGTAAAGTGACAAAGTTTGAGGGGGGGTTATAAAAATTTTTTGCTATACGATCACATAGGCTTATTATTGGAAATAATAAACCAAAACGCTGCAAATTATTTCACAAAGGTTTATTATTTTTTCAATTGAGTATGATCATAGTTTTAGTTGGCTAGCGTACGTCATAAGGCCCGTCCAGACTCCTCGGCGTATCCTATTTCGAGTTGCCACAACCTATACTTCTATAATTATATACGCATGTTTATTGCCTTAATAATATCATTATCTAAGTACGTACGCAAAGTCGAGAGGATATGTTATTAAATATGCGTAGGAAAAGCTTTGGTATTAACACACAAATATGACCTTGAAAAAAACATATATTCATGCCTCGAAGGAACGCCGGCGCCGTATCCACCACAAGGTGCCGCGGCGCCGGCGCCTCCTCTCACTCCACCCCCCGCTCACCCCCCCTCACCGCCCACCGTGACCCCCTGCCAAGCGTGCCAGGCGTGCGTGCGCGTAATCAAAACTTTTTCGCCCGTTTTTGGCCCATAGCAATTCGAGTAAAGCGATCGGGATGGTTCAATTTAAATATAATACGGTAAAGCTTATGAAAACTTCTCATTCGATCATGTTGAATGAACTTTTCAGCGTAATTTGGTTCAATTTTCAATAGTAAATAAGTGTAGGGTACAGGAGCATTCTATCCTTTCTAAATACTGGTGAATTCACATTACATGTTTGAATCTATAGGAATCATGTCGTTTTGGCGTTTTCATGCATTTAGCATGTATTGAAATCCTAGTAGGTGCGGTGTTGATTTAGGAATCTAAGATGGAACGTGGAACAATATCTAAGCTTGTGTCCAAGATAAATATGAGAACTTTTATTTGTCTCGCACTTGTTCAATGACGTAAGAATCGACCGCGAATCCGAGGAATTTGGAGTGGGTGCCTGCCTCTACCCTACTTATGGTTGACACAAACAATTCCCTTTTGCTGCTAGCGACGAACGCAGAAACCTTCATAAGTTCGCTCATCTCTTGATAACTCTGACGTAATACTCTTGACCGGGGGTTCACAATAAATTCTTATTTATATCGTGTAAGATGAGGCACAGCAAGAAGGTTACATCACGGCCCTTGGGTCATAATAACCTTCGTAATTCCCTTGGTCCCTTACAGGGTCCCTATTTTTATTTCAACTCGGTAGTCCTTCCTAACAAGGTAAATCTTGGAAACGTTCTCATAACACTGCGGAGACCTGTTGAATGCCAAATCAAAATATATAGAAGCTCGAACATGAAGGATAGTTACACAATGAGGTTACGAAGTAGAAAAGGCTTGTATTGATACCGGTCGAGATTTCAACAGAAAATGACTAGAATGCTAAATGTTTTACTTTCTTATTTTGTTTTAATAGACTATATGATTGTTTTACTAAGTTTCTGTTTGTTCTTGGTCGATTTGTGTTTATACTCGTATTTTACTTCCATAGCCGGCGATATCCTGGAGGGCTCCACGAAAGGAGGGTCTAAAACCTTTTTGTTGATTTTCCCCTGTAGGGGACCTTCTGCTATGTCAGTCACGTCTAGCAATGTTTCAACTCAGTTTTCAATTTTCAACTAGAATTCCAATATTTAAGCTAATGGCCTGTTGGGTCACAACAAATCAGTCATTGGACTCTGGATGTCGGCCCGTTTGTTCCGTCTAGTGAGAAAACTGATTGGAGAAGTTATTCACATCAATGTTTTACCACTAACTGGTGCTTGACGAACAGTAATTGCTCCAAACAATAGAGTACAGTTCAGTGAAGTTCTTTCATGTCAGGCTTAACATATCCTATCACATGAGGACCTAGCAGTCGTCATGTTTATATTCATGTGGCAGGATCGGATGAACATTTTTTTATATGCTTAGACACCTTTGTAGAGGACAAGAAGCTGAATAAAATGTAACCAGAATGAATAAAATTGAGTGGATAGTTTGTCCAAAATGTGTACCTAAAAAACGTAGAGTTTTTACAACCTACAAGGCCCTTCAAGGCAGTCAAAAATATTTTTAAAAATGGAGATTTTTTTAAATTGCATAGATTGATCCTGCGGTATGTATAGAACAGGAAAATATTGGGAAGTACTCGACATTATAGTTGCATAATGCACAATCAAGGAAAGGAAACGACTGACTAACCCGGAAATCATTGAAATTCCGAAATGCAACACAAAGCACAAGCAAAACAAAACTAATTTCTTCATCTTCGTTCTTAAAATGGAATTCTCAAATGATGATAAAACTTCTAGCTCCATGAAAACGGACTCAAATTAGACATCGATAGAACAAAAGAGTGCCGGGAAAGCAAGCTGATCAAAAACATAGGTGGATCAAAGTTTTACCATACAAACTGGTGCTTTATAGTACAGGTTTCAAATTGTGTGCAATTCATTTATGGTGAGGTCCATTCAATACTGTGCCAAGCTATATCTTCTCACTTGAGAACTATGCAGCTGGTATGTTTACATTCCTGTAGAGATGCAAACTGATCAAAAACGTATGTACTCAAAAGTTTCAACATACAAACTGGTGTTTTACAGTACCTGTTCCAAATTGTGTACAATCATTCATGGTTGCTATCAATTCATTTGTGGTGCTGTTCATTCAACACCGTGCCCAGCCAAGCTATATCTGTACTATCTATATCTATGTACCTATACTTGAACTATGTAGCTGGTATGTTTATATTCGTATAGAGACGAAAACTGACCAAAAGCGTATCAAAGTTTTGCGACGTACACTGGTGCTTTAAAGTAGATGTTCCGAACTGTAATGTGCGAAGCAGTTTATTCAAGAACATGTCCAGCCGCGCCATACCTTCACAAAGAACAAACTGTATTCCTGTAAAGGCACACACTGCTCAAAAACGTTCCAAAGTTTTTCCGTACAAACTGTTGTTTTCATGACAACACCTGAACTCAATGCTGTAATAATGAAAATTTAACCCACCTTCAACCTAAATGGTAATTTTACTATTACTACCAGCGGAAGTGACCATTTAAAACTAATACCAGCTATACCCTATCTGGGAGGAAATACCGGTTGAAAAAAATACATCTCTCCCGTTCAAAATCAGCTGAACAACCAACGAAACACCGTGGTCATGACCCAGTGAGGCTCCGCGTTATGGAATCCCTTAAACGGACGGAATAAGTCCGGCCCAACGAGGCAATAATGTGGTAACTCGCTGTAATGGAAGATCAAAGAGCCAACGGGAAGGGAGATGTGATTGGGAGAGGCTTGAGCAAGACCGAGGACTAGAAGGTACCCCGCGAGAGAAGGCGTAGAAAGTTGTGGAATGCGGCGAGTGCCTTATGGTACCGTTTGTACCCGAAATTCGCATTTCCTGGTCCCAAAAGACCCGCCCGGTACTCAAATTCGGATTCCCCGATCGAAAAAGTTCAGTTCCGGGAACGAAAATTGGGTCTGTGCGATCCGGTTCAAGGTCTTAACCCGTAAAGTTCATTGTTATTCCTCGACCGCCACTGACCGACTTAGGGGAACTTCGCGAATCGGGCGGGGGATTTTTTAAAGACATTCCAGTCAGGGTACTAAAGAGAAAAAAACTGTTCTCCCCAATCCCGTCGGTGGTCTGAGAAATTCTGGGAGGTCGTTGCGAAAATTCGTCATCGCGGAAGTCGTAAATGTCTGGATGGCGCTTGATAACAGATGTGTCGTACGGATGCTCCAGTTTTGACTTTAGTGATGCGGGGGGTGGCCCGAATACCTAAATCGTTCATAAATAATTATATTTATTAAATTTCGTTTTTCAAAAATCCACCTAAAACAGTTCTTGAATTTTCCCTGTCACTTTTCCCATAAAAACAGGTTTGTAAATGAAAATTGGAGGCGGTCACTCATCAATCTGTTTGGTAAAATATAGATTAGTTGGACAAATCCAGAGCTTTGCTCCTTCGCATGTGGATTCCAGTAGGTTATTCCTTTAAATTGCTTTTATATTATCATTCATTGCATTGTTTTCCATTTCAATTGTTATCATTTACATTCTTTATTTGTATCACCATTACCAAGTAATGTGTGTATAATCTTATAGAATAAATTGCCCTTTGAATTAAATTGGATTGAAATAGACGGAATGATGTGTTATTGTTTGGTGGTCTGGACGCTCACAAGATCACACCTCAAAAATGAAAAATATCCTAAATCAACCCTTGTAGCTAATCTTCATAGAAGTTCAAAAGGGATAGAGAGGGTAAAAAAAATTCTTCATTGAGGTCCGTTTTGAGCCATCTGATACGAACCCTAGAGTTTAACACTTTTTCATATAGTATATAATTAATATCTGTATATCTACTCTTGGGTATTCGTGTTCAGGAGCTCACTAGATGGGATAACATAGAGAGATACCCTCTGGTCCCATATGAAGTGCCCCCTGCCCCACCTTGGACCTTTTCTGGGATGCGTGTTGATCTTCGCATGAAGGTTAGGGTCAAGGGATATACACCCCCACACATCCTCAAATGCCGCTACAATGGAGGCATCCAGCGATGTGCTGGACACACTCTCCTGTTCACTGATGGCTCAAAGACACCTGATGGTGTTGGCCTTGCTCTATGGAGCCCAAAATTCCAAGTCACTGCACGCTTACCACCTGTCGCGTCTGTATTCACAGCAAAACTGTGGGCAGTTACACTGGCTGTTCGACACTGCCAGTTGTTGGGAGTTGGTTATTATGTAATCTGTAGCAATTCACTACCATTACCTAATACAAAGCCTTCGGGTATCGCTACACCAAGCCTCAACATCGAGCTCAACCATAACTTTTATATGGGTGCCAAGCCATGTGGGTATTCATGGCAACGAGTGTGCTGATGCTCTTGCGAGGGGAGTCATTGGTGATAACTCCATCGATATGTTGCCTATACGCATTAAGGATCAAATCTCCTTCATGCAGCATAAAGCCAATTCCATCTGGCATGAGCAATGGCAGGGTGAGTTTACTGGTCTGCGTGTTGCCCTTCAGGATTTGTGCCAGAGGGACCGAATAGTGGTCAACTGGGTTGCAACTGGCCATACCCATCTTACTCAGACACCTGCTTAGCGCAGGAGCTCGAGATGTTGTGTGCGGGAGGTGTGGGGGTGAACTGTCCATCCGCCACTTTCTGGAGGACTGCCCAGACCTTATGGACCTCCGAGTCCAGCATCGGCCCCCTCAGTGGGTTGACGTTTTATCGGAATCAGACAAGGCCCAGTCCCAGTTATTGTACCTGAGAGCCACTGAGCTCTACTACGAACTGTGATATCTGATCGGTGATATATATTTGTACAATTTAGTCATAGTTTTAACTTTGGCGAATATACATATAGCAACATATATTTAGTTATTAGCCTATTCTAGATCTAGTTTCAGTTTTATTATTTAATTTTTAGGTTCTTTATCCGCTTTAAGGGCTACCTAAACAGTGGTCATCACTGTACCCCTTATATTTTCCCCCTACTATTTGCCAGTGGAGTCTGTGATAGCCCACCCTTAAGATCGTGCTACTTGCAGTGCCCCTTTGGACACCTTGTTCAATGCCACTAATGACCCGTATGATTGAGGTGCGGCTTAAACCACTAAATACAAATACATATATATAGAAACAAGGGAAAGGACAGAAAGAGAGATTTTATAAGATTAATTACCTGGACGTTCTGGACGTTCCGCTTCTAGCGTTTTCAACAGACCCTATATATATATATATATATATATATATATATATATATATATATATATATATATATATATATACTCTTCGTTTTGAAAAAGGCTGAGCGCCGAAATATAAATTTTGTAAGTTTTTCTTTTAAAAGGTACTTTTTTAAATTAATTTTCTGCCGTTTACTAAGTGTGCCAAAATATATATATATAGTGTGTGTCATTCCAAACGATAACTAAAAATTCCGTTCTTGCGCCAAGTAATCCAAATTTCCAAATGAAGGGATGCGTTCGTTCCAGCACTTTTTCAGCTCATTAAAATGGTAAAATTTTACGATCGTGCTGCATGACTGTAACTTTTTGGTAAAATACAGACTAGTGGGACGAGTTGATCAATATAAATGAGTGGCCTCCCGTAATCCGATAAGTACCCCATTTTAGAGATTATCATTCACTCAATTGTTTGCTTTAGTATCGTTAGAGTCAAACGTTTCTAGTTTTTCCAGTACAGTGGAACAATGCGAGGGGATCATTCAGACCCGAAAATAAACCTTTTATTGGCGGTCTTTGGGGAAGGTTTGATCGAAGAAGGCAAAAGGAGAAGGAACCTGATGGAAGGGGGGGGGGAGGGGGGGGGGTGCTACGAAGATACAGACAATGAGAGGTAGAACGGGAAGCTGTGGATGCTGTCGGTTTGGAAGGGGGGGGGGGGGGGCGAACAGCTGATCGTTACTCCCCTCTCCACGGTAACACCCCCACCCCTCCTCCCCGCTGTAACACACCGCCCCTTCCCCTCCAACCTTCCTTATCGCCTCCCCAAGGGGTTGCCATGGTTACCGGGCGGTGGTGAGAGGGATACTGTAGCAGGAAGCTGGAAATCCCCCCCCCCCCCCTTACCAACACCATCTCATCCTAATCATGCACTACATCTCATCCCCTTCCCGGCGCTTCTCGTTTCGGATTAACCTTAATTTAACGAAACTGAAAGCGATTTTTCTTTTTTTTTTTATCACTTTCATCCTTTGCGCCATCAAAAGGTGGTCGAAGTGGATTTTGCTTAACGATATTAGCAACTGAGGTATTTAAAGCTCAATACAACCCCCCCCAATGAATAGGTAGCTGCATAATTTTAAATAAAATCATATTATGAAATGAATAAAACTAGTTATCCGCTGACCAGGCTCTTCAAGAAGTTTGGAAAACTGGTCTCTTGGAAAAATTGGGGTCAAGCTAAAAAATTTCGTATCGATATCTTCAAAAATGTATATTTTCACTAGGAGGTGACGCCGCCATTTGGTGCCACCCAAAACTATACAGCGAATCCTGGCTGACTGAGGACCGGTTTATTAATTATCTACATTAACTGCAGGATAGCTATACTGAGTATAGAGCTACTCCACATAAAGAATGTGAGTCGTTAGATAGTTTTTGTTCTTCCCGTAATTTTCTACCCGTGTACGCAAAAAGACTTTCGTTGGAATCCCGTCCTACGCGAAGTCATCATAACCTGACACAAAGGTGACCACAATTTTAAGAATTGGCATTGGTTCTCCCTCTGACTGCCGTCTAACCTAACTTTTGTCAAGTTACTATTAAATAGAGATGAGTCGATACCAAAATTTATCGATTCCCGATACCGATACCTAAAAAAACGATTCCCGATTCTCGATACCGATACCATCGGCGCATAATACCTAACTTACCTGTAGGTGAAAAACAAAAATTCCTCTTGAACTAGTAATATATTCAAATTTTTTTGTACAACATATAACTTATAATTACAAAAAATTGATCCCAATATATTTGCAAATAAGGTAATTTTTAAATAAAAACACAACATGGATAATAAAACTAGATGAAGTTATTAGTCTAATTAGCTAATATATTTTCCATCTCTATTTATTGTCATTAGGAGTTCTTGTTCCAATGAAGCATTAATGCTTTAGTTAAGTACTTATTAAAATTAAATAAATTTTAAAGATTAATTCTTATTACAAATTCTAAATTTCAGATTTATATTTTCATTCAAGGCTTTAGTTAATTTGATTTGTGCAAATACAAAATTTGATATTTTTTTGTTATCTATCAAGTATCAATTAATAGGCAACTTTTATTGCCTAGGATTGATTTCTTTCTGAATAAAACAAGTTAAGCAGACTGACTTGGTTTTTTAGTTTTTCGTCGGTAACTGTAAGATATTTCCAAATAAGACTGGCTCTAGGCTTTTATACTTGGAAAACATAGCTTTGTCTAATGCTTCTGTTGTCACAAACAAAATAACACAAGCCTACTTGTAAACAAAGTTATAATTGTAAGTTGTGTTTTGGACAATTCATGTTTCGCTACTGCTAACTTCACACAACGGTTGCACGGTACAACCATCTTCGTTGTTAGATGGTTGCAATAGTACCGTAGTGTAATAAAACGCCCATCACCGGGCGAAAGCCGATACCGATACCAATGCCTAAGAATCGGTGGTATCGAGAATCGGTATCGGGAATCGACTCATCCCTACTATTAAATCAAATTCCGTTGATCACTTGAACGGAATACCTACCTACGTAGTCCAACAGCCAGATATCCTTTTCACCTACTTGGGAGTGCATGCAGCTGTCGATACTTTTCCGATTTTAAAGTAGGTACCTAGGGTCGGTTCTTTGTAGGCATCTGCGTGTACATTTCGTACAACAAAGTTGAATCTGCCAACATAAAGATTCAGACAACGAGCAGGTTTGTGTTTAAATAATACGATTTTATATAAAAGCTGTTGTCAGTACAATATCAAGTTGAGTAGGTTGCTAGTAGACTTTTTGTGCTAGGTACCCACTCAGGTCATGGAACCGATGATTTGATAAAGCAGAGAAGGCACTCAAAACGTACTATTCCACGAGGCCTGATTAAGTAAATTTCATGAAGATAGATGGAAAATTGAATGATGAGACAAAAAATAAAAAGATGCCGAAATTGCGGCACACCCGGACGGTCACCCATCCAAGTACTAACCAAGCCCGACGTTGCTTAACTACGGTGAATCTGACGAGAACGGATGTATTCAACGACATAAGGGCGTTGTTGAATACAATTTTTTTTTCTTAGGTCGTACGTCTGTATTCGAACCTAGCTATTAGATACCTGTGAAGATTGCTGATGAAGCAGCGCGTAAATCTTCTTCTCGATCTCGAATTCAAGAGAGTCGTTGACATTGAAATACTAAAGAGACTAGCGTCACGATAGCGTTTGGTTATTCGTGAACTTACGTGTAAAAATACGCGAAGAGCTAGAATCTGCAGTTGCTTGCTCTAGACGCTGCTCTACGCGTTAACGGGAGAAAATCGTACGGGAAGAACAAAAACTCTCTGCTTATATCAATGACGAATTACCTGGTGGATAAAATTATCCCTCAGGTAAATTCTGTCTGGCAGATAACGCCGTTAGCATACTCATTGGTGTCCGTAGGCGACTAAGTAAGGGCGATTTACACATTGAGCTACCACAGAGTAGGTAGAGTAGGAGCTACATTTTCTTCATGGATCGACTATTAAAACAACCGGGTCTGACGCTATTTCCACAACAGTGTCCATCATGCTATAAAGCTCGGCAAATAAGAAACCACCACATTTTTGACGTTTGTTTGCTTCATTTCTAGAGAGAGAAATACATATACACATAGCGATATTACAACCTGAATTATTAAAGTGATCAGTAAATTTTGTACTTAATTAAATTAAGTCCACAACTTAGGTACTGATCACAATAATTCAGGTTGCAATATTGCAATTCGTATATGTATTTCTCTCTTTTCATCTTCGATTTATGTTATAATGTAAAGAACGGTATCTTTGTACAACCGACAACTCAATAAAAATACGCACTCGTCCCATATTACTAGGGTGGATTACGGGGTCCTACTAGGTATATACGGTCTTCTTTTCCATTCAACGAATTATGCTACGATAGAATCTTCGCCGTTGCTGCTATTTGAAGACAAATCCCCAAAATATCTTTTTGGAAGGTACAAAAATGAAGACAAACCTGAGAGTCAAATAAGGTTTTTGTAAATTAATAAACTTGTTTGAGGTTAGAAAGGTCTAGATATCTCATTAACCTACAGTTATTATTATTATTATCCAGCCGTCCAGAAACCAGATAAATGAAAACGCCAGATAGGGTTTAACTAGGGATGGATAAACACCCCCTATTGTGTTATCTAGAGGATAACGCTATCCTTCAGATAAATCCCTCTTATTCATTGGATAAATGTGATTGATAAACCGGCCCTAAGGAGTCTGTCTACACCATTTCAAGCCAGTAGCTGCAAATACGTATAGATATTTTAACCTGGAGGTCACGCCTTGGGGCGACAGTTTGGCTACGTGGTTCTCCCAAAACTATACAGGAGGAGTCCACATACAAAGAATTTCAAGGAAATAGCTTCAGAAAAGTATATTTGTAGGGAATTTCCGTAGAAGTTCGTAGGGAGTGTTTCTATAAGGCCTTTTCGCTGTTTCGCATTCGCTATTCTTTTATTTATTCGAATTAACAAATCAGGGTTTTGGAAAAAGGTTGTAATTTTTTCCAAATTCTCTGGGTTTTGAAAAAAGATTGTAATTTTTTCCCCATTCTCTGGGTTTTTCTCGAGATTTTACCTGATCGTATTTAGTTACCTTATGGGGTCTTGATACGTTTCCTTTCTAATGAATCAACGTCTAACTGCGATTTTTATTTATTTTTCAATTATCAATATGTTCTTTCACAAATGCAATTACTTTCATAAAAGTGTACCTTTTCCCCCACGCTTTACCTTCATTATTACCACTAGTATGCTAGAGTAGGCCGTTTTTATTTTTTAAATCACACGATTTTTGTTTAGAAGCATTAAAGGTGTCGAGTTATACATTAAAATGACGAGAAAAATAATATTTGACTTTGAAATATTTATTTTTTGTCTGGGAAATCTGAAGTTTGGTCATGGAAAAATCAGGAAAATGTCAGGGATGATTTCCATTTTGGGGCCACCCTGGAGTGTGTTAGAGGATGTGAAATTCGGGTCGACAATTATTGCAATTACGCACAACTCACATCTTGGTGTTGCTACACCCGGCTACACTTCCTTTATGACGACATTTAATTTTCTTTACATTGTTTTTTGGAAACTCTCAATCATTCAATGCCGTTCATATTGCACCTTTTTGGAAAGCTCTCCCTAAGATCTTTCTGTTGATGGATAAAAATGAGTCCTGCGAAATCGCCCTTTGTAGTAAAATCGTTTCAGTCTGGAAATAGTTCCATTTGGAAATACATTATTTTTTTCTTGAATATGTATGTTTTAGCTTTCATAAACACAGCAAATTTTATTGTTGAATATAAGTTTGTTAGGGGTTTAATCAAGCTTCAGTTTATTTCGTATTTCTTCATAGTCGATGACTAACATTTCCCCGAAAATGACTTTTAACGGGCGACATAAATTCGTCTCCTAATTTTAACCGATCGAAACTGCCGACGCAGCGACACTCGCCCTCAAGAGTTTGCTCGCCGGCGAAGTTAAAACGACCGAAAAGTTTTTTTTCCTCTCAAATATTAAATAGGAAAAAGACCTATTTTCGGAATGAAAAAGAGAAGAAGGGAGTTTTTGATGTTTGAAGATGTTGAAAGAACCGCCTTGTTCTTTCTAGCTGGAACGGGCATCGGTTGTCCAGTGTCCATCGTGATACGCCTAAACCATTATCTGAAATCTGGCTTGTCACTGGCCGACCATTCTGAGTGCTGATCGACAAGAAGACGTACAACTGAGTTCTTTCCTGGCGTATTGGCGATGATTTCAATGAAATCCCGATTCATCCTCGATCCGAGTTTGAAAAATATCCGTCTCGAGTTGCTGAACCTCCGCTGTATTTGGATGCTAAAATCTATTATCCGCCTCTAGCTTTGTAGAAAAGTTACTTCTGAACCTTTAAAATACTTCAGCACCTGGCCAACAGAAAGTTCCAGTGTGGTGGCAAGTTTATCTAATTCGGATATTACCATGGGCCAGAGTTTTGAATTGTATCAGTTATTTATGAAACAACTTACTAGTACATTGAAATTTACCAAATTGTTCAGCAGAGCGAAAAAAACTATTTAGAAAAATTGTCGAGGTTTCCTAGGTTCTTTTTAACCCACTTATAACACGTTCCGACGATTGTTTCATATCTCAAAATATGCGTTTAGGGAACACACGTGGGAGGGGATTATAATCTGTTATAGAGCTGTGTTCTCAAAAAATTGTGTACCTATTGGTTGTTTCAAAAATCACTGATTCAATTTGGATTTCAAGTCTTCAACTAACTACTGACACCAGTTTTTAGCTCGTAATTCTATTAGTCTCGTCCACAAAACGGGTGGTAAAAAAGTTTTAATGATGCAAGAAACTTTAGAAGCTGCGATGGTCACAGATACATATAGAATCGCGGTTGTAATGAATGACGTAGATATCTCAAAATTCCCGTTACTGTCAGACGCATTCCCGATCACCGGAACCCTACATATTACGCCTTTTTGGGTAGCTCTGACTGAATAAAAAGTCTGCCACAAGTTGGGTGTCGCACATTGCTTCCTCGCTTCCGTAACATGACAATATATATAACCGTAACATTGAAATGTATCGAATAATTTTTACAGATTCTATGGAGGTTGAGATTGAGCACAACCTTCAATCGGGCGGATTAGAAAATTATGCGCGTTACGTTTGCGCATGCGCGAAAACTTCCAGTCATTCAGGAGCATAGAGTTTATTGTGGCTCAACTACAATATAAACCGTCAAATCTCGGAAAATTCCATCGAAATCAGTTAGAAACTACAGACTACATGCTTGTTACAAGGATTTGATGTAGGTAATGACACGATTTAGATTAAACTCATGTGAGATATTCAAATCGACATTTACCTATTCTACCTCCCGAATTTGAGCGAGATCGGAGGAATAGGCCATGAAAAAATGACGCTTGAATGAATTAAGCTTTGAGCATGAGCTAGAAAAAAAACCTATCCATTTTTGAGTGGTGAAATTTATAGAAAACAATTATCAGCCTAATCCGCTCATTCCCCGAAAATGTCATCGATATCGAATGAAAACTAAAAAGGTTATGCTTGTTACAAGTATTTCACATTCGCGCACGTGCATCAGCTACTAATAATAGTACCGTAATGAAAAAAAGATATTGGGTAGCCAAATCTTCTTATCAAACTTTCCTCCATACCCGAGAAATGGGACGAGACTTGACTTGTGAGAAAATGATGGTTGATGGAATGCCTAGAGTGGAGTATTGATTAGTGTGCAATGAAATTAGTAGGGGGGGGGGGGGTTATCTGTGTAGCCTATTTTGCATATTTCCTGATCGGATGAAAACTGAAGAAGTTATGCGTGTTGCAAGGATTTTCGGACGTACGGACAGACGCACAGACACGGAGCCAAAGCTGTTCAAAATGTCTAAAACGTAAAATACGACTGAAAATTTTAATTTTGGAGAACAATTTTCATATCCCGATAGTGAAAATGGCGTTTCCGCAACCTACAAGTAAACTCGGAAGCAATAAATACAATTTTACACAGAGTTCTGTAACTCCCCAACAACATGGATTGGTACAGTGTAGTGTCTTAGTGTTAAAAAAACGGAAAACACTAAAGAAGATGAGTTCATTACATAATATGCGCTTTAATGTATTCAACTTATTCGATGAATTAGGAAAATGGAAGTTGAGCTAGTATAGTGACATGTGAGTAATCATCAATGTGAACAGAAACAGCAAAAAGAATTCAAGGGTGATATAACAAGTACATAGTGATCTTTAGTTTAGAATGGGAATCAGTGAAGATTCACACTCAAGAATCCAATTTACTATTAGTCGGCAAACTTCAACAAAGTCGTCTTTCAGATAAAATTATTGTTTGTAGGAAAAGGGGAGGAACGCACCGCTGCTTTTCATAGGCAAGAGGTTCCACCAGAATGTATTCTTTCTTGTCTCATGGATTTAAATGTTGAGCTTCAACGCTAAATTAAGGTAACAGATAAGATAGTTTCCCACATTCGTTCCAATGGACAAATCTCCACTTTTTTTAATTTTATTCCATCGGCTGAAACATCTTGCCGGGAGCTTTCCTAAGTGGTACAATATAGAGGGTATCGGATGATTGGAAGTGGCAAAAAGAAAGCTGGATGATGTCATAGGAAAACGACTCACCCCAGCGTTCGCCAAAGTACTGTTCGCTTATGACATCAGTTCAGTATCTTTCGATCAGCTCTGACCAAATATTTTGGAGTTTTGAGCTGACAATTTGCAGTCGGTGGTTTTCAAGGGCGCACAATTCGATTCTTGGATCAAAAATGAGATATTTCAGAACACGATAGTTATCCATTCATAACAAGGTGATCCGTTGACCATCATAATTTTTTGCAGACCACCAACCATCCTTTGTGCACACCATCTTGGAACCTCATCTTGTGTACCAAGTTTTTCGTGAGATTTACCGTTAATGCTTACACACTTGCTGCTGTTGGTTTGAAATAAATAAAATTAGTGCTGTTTTCCGGGAGATGTCGAGCCTTATATCTATCTCTATCTCTATCTCTATCTCTATTATTAATAAGAATGAAACTCCGTCCGTTTGTCTGTCGTGTCTATGCACGGCCAAACGGCTGAGTGGGCCGGATCTACGAGTGGGGGGATCTTCTTGGGATTTTCCGATAGGGTGTATAAGCGAATTTAAGTAGGTTTTTGAACGAGAAAGATGACGGCGCAATCGGATTGCGAAAAAAGTATCGGAAAAATGCTTCAAAAAAATGAAAGTGTAAGGACCCGTTTTCTCGAAAATTCCGACGAAAAATCCGATTAAAATATACCCCATAAAGGTACGTTTTTCGGAATTCGCGGGCGAAATAAAATCCCGCCGAATCTGAATCCGAAATCGGATATCGAAAAAAGTGACGAGAACTCGGTCAAATCACGAGCGGAAGCGAGCAAAGCGATTAAAATTGTGCCGTGGACGAGAGAAGGCTCAAGAATTGACGTGAAGGGTTCGATGTCACAATGTTGCGAGGCGAGCAGGTATACATAGGCGAGCGAAGCGAGAGCCATTTCAAATCTCTATCTCTATTATTAATAAGAATGAAACTCCGTCCGTTTGTCCGTTTGTTTGTCGTGTCTATGCACGGCCAAACGGCTGAGTGGGCCGGATCTACACATATACACGTATACCTTGCGAGCGAAGCAACATCCCCGAATAAACTTTTCGTGGTTCCAGGTAGTTTTATAAGATTTAATTTGTTTGTAAGAATTCCCAACTGAAAAAAACGTCTGCCAAGTTGGGTGGGCAGTACAACATTCCCTAATAAACTTTTCGTGGTTCCACGTAGTTTTATAAGAATTAATTTGAATGTAAGAATTTCCAACAGAAAAAAACGTCTGCCAAGTTGGGTGGGCAGTATAACTTCTTCAAGCGAACGAAGCGAGCAGCATCCCCTACAGAAGTAAAACCTACCCTTAGGGATCTACCATTTGCGAGCGAAGCGAGCAACATCCCCTACATGTTTCAATTGTAATACATCGCATGTATACAGCCACACTTCGAAGCGAGAGCCATGTCAACAGAATAAATTCGGATTTTTTCCTACAAATATACAGCAATACCTTGCGAGCGAAGCGAGCAACATCCCCGAATAAACTTTTTGTGGTTCCACGAAGTTTCATAAGATTTAATTTGTTTGTAAGAATTTCCAACAGAAAAAAACGTCTGCCAAGTTGGGTGGGCAGTATAACTTCCTCAAGCGAGCGAAGCGAGCAGCATCCCTTACAGAAGTTAAACCTACCCTTAGGGATCTATCGTTTGCGAGCGAAGCGAGCAACATTCCCTACATGCCACACTTTGCGAGCGAAGCGAGCAATATTCCCTACATGCCACACTTTGCGAGCAATAAATAATAAATACGGACTTTGTCCTACACATATACAGGTATACCTTGCGAGCGAAGCGAGCAACATCCCCGAATAAACTTTTCGTGGTTCCACGTAATTTTATAAGATTTAATTTGTTTGTAATAATTCCCAACTGAAAAAAACGTCTGCCAAGTTGGGTGGGCAGTATAACTTCCTCAAGCGAGCCCTTTCTAATCCCACCCGAACCATGGGCCGTAGGGCGGGAGGGGGGTCGAAGTAAGAATTAATGTGCGCTTTTTGGACTTCCCCGCTTCCCCTACCCCTCTAAACGGGCGTTGAAAATTCTCGGTTTTGTAGGTTTTTGAACGAGAAAGACGACGGCGCAATCGGATCGCGAAAAAAGTATCGGGAAATGCGTCAAAAAAATGCGAGAGTACGGACCAGTTTTCTCAAAAAGTCCGCCGAAAAACTTGGTTTTTTCCGATTAAAATATACCCCGTAAAGGTACGTTTTTCGGAACGGTTTTCGCGGGCGAAATACAGCTTTGGGTCCGCCGAATCTGAATCCGAAATCGGATATCGAAAAAAGTGACGTTAAGTCGGTCAAATCGCGAGCAGAAGCGAGCAAAGCGATTAAAATGATTCTGCCGTGGACGAGAGAAGGCTCAAGAATTGACGTGAAGGGTTCGATGTCACAACGTTGCGAGGCGAGCAGGTATGCCTACATAGGTACCTACCTTGCGAGCGAAGCGAGAGCCATTTCAAATAATAAATACGGACTTTGTCCTACACATATACAGGTATACCTTGCGAGCGAAGCGAGCAACATCCCCGAATAAACTTTTCGTGGTTCCACGTAGTTTTTTCCCAACTGAAAAAAACGTCTGCCAAGTTGGGTGGGCAGTACAACATTCCCTAATAAACTTTTCGTGGTTCCACGTAGTTTTATAAGAATTAATTTGAATGTAAGAATTTCCAACAGAAAAAAACGTCTGCCAAGTTGGGTGGGCAGTATAACTTCTCTAAGTGAACGAAGCGAGCAGCATCCCCTACAGAAGTAAAACCTACCCTTAGGGATCTACCATTTGCGAGCGAAGCGAGCAACATCCCCTACATGTTTCAATTGTAATACATCGCATGTATACAGCCACACTTCGAAGCGAGAGCCATGTCAACAGAATAAATTCGGATTTTTTCCTACAAATATACAGCAATACCTTGCGAGCGAAGCGAGCAACATCCCCGAATAAACTTTTTGTGGTTCCACGAAGTTTCATAAGATTTAATTTGTTTGTAAGAATTTCCAACAGAAAAAAACGTCTGCCAAGTTGGGTGGGCAGTATAACTTCCTCAAGCGAGCGAAGCGAGCAGCATCCCTTACAGAAGTTAAACCTACCCTTAGGGATCTATCGTTTGCGAGCGAAGCGAGCAACATTCCCTACATGCCACACTTTGCGAGCGAAGCGAGCAATATTCCCTACATGCCACACTTTGCACAATAAATAATAAATACGGACTTTGTCCTACACATATACAGGTATACCTTGCGAGCGAAGCGAGCAACATCCCCGAATAAACTTTTCGTGGTTCCACGTAATTTTATAAGATTTAATTTGTTTGTAATAATTCCCAACTGAAAAAAACGTCTGCCAAGTTGGGTGGGCAGTATAACTTCCTCAAGCGAGCCCTTTATAAAGGTACGTTTTTCGGAACGGTTTTCGCGGGCGAAATACAGCTTTGGGTCCGCCGAATCTGAATCCGAAATCGGATATCGAAAAAAGTGACGTTAAGTCGGTCAAATCGCGAGCAGAAGCGAGCAAAGCGATTAAAATGATTCTGCCGTGGACGAGAGAAGGCTCAAGAATTGACGTGAAGGGTTCGATGTCACAACATTGCGAGGCGAGCAGGTATGCCTACATAGGTACCTACCTTGCGAGCGAAGCGAGAGCCATTTCAAATAATAAATACGGAGCCTTATATCATTTAAAATTAATTTTATGTTGTGAAGTTAAAGTGCCGAAGAGTTGGGGGTATTGTTCATCCGAGTGTAATAAAGGCTGCTATTTCAACATGAGTGCTTTATGACGTCATAGGTTCTGCAAAAAGTACTCAGTACAGTAGTTAGTTTTTATTTTTAATGATTTAAGCCGCACATCAACCAGAAGGTCATTAGCGACATTGAAAAAGATTTCTAAAAGGACTCTGCAAGTGGCACGATTCTAAGGGGAGCCATTTTGTCCTCCGTGACTAAGCGGAGTGCCATCATGGACTCACTGGCAAATCGAAGGGAGAAAAACGAGAGCTACAGTGATAACTACTGTTTAGCCTCTAAACGGATAAAAAATCGAACAATAAAATAGTACAAGAATAGATGAAGAATTGGCTTATAACTAGTAGAAGAAGATTTATTTATTTGGCAAACGAAATGTATACTCATAAGCCTCGTGGGCCTTTCAATATTGTAAAAATTGAAATTACAATAAAACAAAAATCAGCTCTTTTTTGAGAGTCTACAGTTAATAATTAGATATTTGTAGTAGAAAAATATAAATAATGAAACACGAAAATGAAACATAATAATCAAAATATTGTGGTGGGTGAGAATAAGTGAATAATTCAAGCTCCAAAATGTTCCTCAGCTAGCAAAAGGAAGGCAGAAAAGTCAGGGCAACGACGGATGGCAATGGGAAGGGCGTTCCATATCCTTGACCCTGCAATACGAAGGGAATTACCTAAGGTGATGGGGTGACACGTTCAAGACATGGAGCCTCCCAGAACGCCCATAGGCAAACATGCCCTCAAGCTATTCCGGTGCAGCAGGGCCCTCACCACACAAAAGCCTAAATATATATACACATTCGATATTTAAAGTAATTTACCAAAGAACAGCCAATTAATTTTCCATAAAATTCAGTTATGTGGCTATATCGGGCTTTGTCAAATACATCACTCTGGCTATTGAGTTGTAGCAAACTTGAAGCTAAGATCTCTTTAGATGATTAATTTTGAGAAAAGATTTCACAGCAGTAAGTGAAATGTGGTATTAATAATGATTTTGCTAAGATCAATTTTAAACCTGGAGGAGTGAAATTCTTAAAACGTCATAAAGTGTAAAGGGAACTATTCGCGATTCCAAATAAGGATGCGAACCTAACGGGAGAGAAATGAACTAAAGTAGATCCTGACTCCCACTCTCGTGTCACTGGAAATCGTATTATCCAACATTCTTTGAGAGTTCGTTTTCTCTCGCTTTATTTGCTTTCGTTTTTTCTGCGAAGGGAAAAGAGTCTAAGGTGCTTGAAGCATTTTAAACTTTGAAAATACAGTGATATATGCCCTAATTAGAAATCGTTATTGGTTAGATGGTTTGAATGGTGCTACCCCTCCCCTAATGAGGTAGAGTTACCTACGTAAAATTGTACGCAAAAGTTTTGAAATTTACATTACTATGAATGAGGATTGGTAGAATAGTAACAAATCGTTAAGGAATATGACAGGCAATATGAAATCGAACAAATTGGATTTAAAAAATCGACGAGAACACAGAGCCCCTCGTTTGTTTCCCAAGCAGACTTTAAAAAACGACCTGGTAGGTACTAACTGGAACACAGGGATTCTGCCAAACCAAAATCATACATTTGTAAATGTAGCACATTCCTATCATTTCTATGCACTGCACTTACATTATGTATATAAGAATAGGTTGGAGGTACCTACCATAAAACCAAGACTGCTACTAGGTACATGCTTGCATGATCTGCTATTCCCAGGTTCGCATATGCAGGTGCATTTGAAGTGGAATATATTCTTGATTGCAAAATCGTTACATTTATAGTGTGAGGATGTTCATTAATTAATAAACTTTGTGGAACAAGTGCATAAATGTTGGAAATCCTCTACTTCTTCTAATAAACCACACATATGCTGAGCATTTCAAGCTGGTCATAAATTTTGTTTTCATTTGTTATTCATAATTTATTAATAAATATTCAGTGAAGGAATGGTAATTTGCCCTTATGTGAGTTGAGTCGAGTCAGGATCAATCCCACCATTATGGATGCGACGGTGGCGCCCCTACCGTCAATCGAAAACGCGAATAAACCTTTTTTAATATGTGAGAAACTTGTGGATTCCAACACAGCTGTACACCGAGGAAAATTCCTAGATCATAAACACTTGATACAGGCTTTATGGTGTGACCATCGATCCTTAGATCTGATAATGTGGTCTAGCACTTGGTAGATTCTTTGGAAAGGGTGACAAATTGAGTTTTACTATGATTAATAATTATCGCATTATTATTGGTCCAGTCAACAACCCTTTTCACACCATCATTCAGCAACTCAACAGCCTCAGGCAAACCAGAAGTTGGTGATTGAATGGAAAACTGAACGTCATCTGTAAATAAACGGCAACTAAATACATGTTACTATAATATATAATACCAAAGTGAAATAAAACTATGACTAGAGTTGTACATAATACCACACATCAGATATCACACTTTGTAAGTAGAGCTCAACGGCTCTCAGGTTCAACAACAGGGATCGGACCTTTCCTGGTCCAGATAAAACGTCAACCCATTGAGGGGGCCGATGCTGGACTGTGAAGTCCACAAGGGCTGGGTAGTCCTCCAGGAAGTAGCGGATGGACAGAAATGGTCAAGGCGGAAATGGTCTAGTCATTTATTTGCGATTTCCTTCCACCTTTCTATATATTTATCCTTTCAAAATTACTTACGTTCTGTTTCTTTTTTGTTTGATTACAGTATGAGACAGAAGAGTTCGAAGGACAGTCGCCGGGTCGCTACGGCGCGCCTCCTCTCACCCCCAAAAGTGGCCTATACTCTTCAGATTACTACCTCGGTACGTACGAAAGATCTATTCTCAACCTGGGTACGTACAAACCACATCTTACCTTGAGGGGTTTTCTAACTTGGATCTAACTAGTCCCAAATCGCACTGCACTGGTAGGATTCCTCTTTTTCACTGTAAAAGTCCGCCCCATCCCTTCGTAATTGGTCATAAAATGAATAGTATAAATATCCCTCACAATTCGGTAATTCACGCTTCAAGAAACATTGAAATCAAGACGTCTTCTATTCACTAACCGTTGCCTTCCCTGAAAATCACAGAACTAATGTTTTCTAAAGTTTGCCCAAAATCGGTTACCAGCCTACGATGGTTCTTAAAAATCGGCAACCAATTTAGTCAAGTCAAACAAATTTATTTTATCTTTTATTTATTTATTTCTTCAAAAATGTGCCATGCCCTGCTGGTTACGACTATCATAAACTCAAGTTAAACTACTGTTAGGTACAAACATTTCCTGATGGGTAGGTAGATGATATTCTCTATTCCTCCAAACATATCTACGATATAAAATTTGCTGAAGTTGAATATCATACGGTTCAAGTAGACGTCTGCATATGAGTGAACGCTTATACATACAGCATATTACAGTTCGAGTACAGCTGTGCCTACAATACAGCTTGAATTCCATCATAACTTCTCTGTGAGTCCGCAAATATCTCAGTTTTGATGAAATTTTGTCGGGGGTTGGCGAGGGACTGAACGTTATTCAGTTACATTCTAATTGTACCTACAATACGATGACTTTTGCATACGTACATACAACCAGTGTTCAGTTAAGTGAGTGAGACAGATACCAAACCAGTATTGTTCAGGACGGGCAGTTGATCTATCCAAAACGACTTCCTGATTCTAAAGCAATGAACCAATGTATATAAATTTCTACATTTTCTTCGACGAAACGGGTTTGATTTAAATGTCCTGAAGGGTCGAAATAATCCTTGAAATCTTTGTTGATGTATTCATTTTCCGTTTTATATTTAGTTCATGCGCAGTCCGTTGAACGCCAAAATGTCCTTTTGGACTAGTTCACATTAGTGTAACTTGAAAAAATGATATTCTAATGATATTCAGGTATTTTATACAAGAATAACCTATATTAGATAATTTTTTTGGGTGTTGGTGTTAAGATTGTCCATTATCATTAACCGGTAGTAAAGCATCAATTAACTATCTTTACAGAAATTCCAACAATTTTCTTTTATGTGTCTACTAATTCATTTTTTGTCTCATTTACTACCTACCTATTCCTCTCAAACTACTGCATATACCAATTCCATCCTCACTGCAAATAGTAGGTTAATGTATTTCTACGCTCATTTTATCATTAACGGCTGAAGGTGGCAAGGTTCGCTTCTTCCCTTCTTGATTTAAGTTTTTGGACTAGTCCGTTCTTATATGAAACCCCTCTATTATTAAAATACATGTATTAACCAATATAGTATACTTGTCGCTTACTTATATCTAGTAGATTGGGAAATGGCGAGAGAACGTTGATGTTTTGGTCGTATTCTTATTCCGGATGTTTTCGACCGTCGAGTACCTTGGGGGTGTTTCCCCACAATCCGATTGTAAAGTTGGATGTCATTTCATTCAGCAGCAAGAAAGTCTACACGTGATGAAATCCCATTTACGTTATGCTCACTTATGAATTGTGTTTGTTAAAAAAAAAAAAAAAATTACTTAGAAATGATGATTAAATGTGATTAAACATATTGACGATTAAAATGGAAAGCATTGCAATAAAAGTCAATATGAAAATAAAGTTCCAGTCATGCCGCATGATTGTATGAGCGAATTTTCGTTAATTATTTACATTTGCAGCTCAAGTCTAAATTCTTAATTGAGTGTACTATTTGGTATTTTGTTCAGACTCGAAAATATGTAGGTTAGAGGAGGAGGAGGATGAATGCTGACAAATGATCTATTTAATGAATTGATTTTTATACCTCCTAATCTATCCCCTGTAATTCATACTTGTATTATGATTTTATGCTTATAAATTATAGTGATTTAAACGATCACGTTGAAAACACCAAGCACGCATTTTGAAGATTCTCTTGTTATTTCTCAGTCTCATTAATGCAAACATAATCATACATTACGTTTTAATCATAGGTGCCTTCGAAAGGGTGAAAAATTGGCGAAGGACGGCTGTAGCACCTATCCGGCCACGGGCCTCTCGCCCCTATTTCTATCCTTATTTGGGGGAAATAAGGGCGAGTCGCCCCGTGACGTGGATCGGTGCCGCTTCGTGCACATCGCTTATCCTGCACCCTTCCCCAACAACCCTATGGTGAACCCAAATGAATAAGATGGTAGGCAATGTGATGAATTTATATTTTGGGATTTGGTCAAATAACTCCATGACCATTTTAAATTGAACTATTCGTCTCTACAGTTCATACATCTGTCATGACATTTAACCATGGAGTGAGTGGTCATTGGTAGAGATAGGTTTCTCAACTTTCCCCTAACCTTACAAAATAATTTATTTTCAGTAAATCATAACTATCTAATAAACATGAACATAATTTCTGGGGGAAATCTGCGGGGGCGTAAAATGCGAATGAGTAGAAATCACTGCTGCATAAACTCTAAATTGATTATTGAACACCAGGTATCATAAATATCTCGGTAAAAGCGTTTAAAAGTAAACATACTGGTTAGTAATGCATGCATTACAGGGACGCCCCTATGAATGGATTTATATAATTTTGGTGAGAGTTAAAATAGAGAAAAAACAAAAAATATGATTTCTCGGAATTACTTTCCCCAATTAGCCCCCTCCACCCACAGTAAATTTGAAACTTCTGATATACCTTCCGAAACTAGACCAAAATTCATAGTTGAACAACAAAAGAATCACGTAACTGGGACGAAAATTGTTAAACATCATGACATCAGTATTACCCCCTCCATTCTCCCCCTCCCATGATGCAATTTTAAACCCCTGACATACGTTCCAAAACTATATCGAATTAGTAATGCAACGAAATAAAATCACGAAAATCGGTTGAGAATTGTTAGCCGGGATGGCTTCGACAAAATTAGTCGAAAAAAGCAAGTTTTTCGACTTTACCCCTCCATTCCCTCTCTTCCATCACGGAATTCAAAATTTCCAGGGTTCCGTTGCACAACTAGAAATTGGGATCGAACATAGAAAGAATTTCGAAAATCGGTTGAGAATTGTGGCCTAGTCGACAAAATTTGTCACACACACAGACCTAGGGTTTTTTTTCCACGGATTCGTTCTTAAAATGGTCTGAAACGGATTTGTATGCGGTTTTTTTTCTCAAGCTTGGGTTGTCCCCTCCCCCCTGGATCAATTCCAAAAGGCGCCCCTCTTGTTAACGAAGACTTGCCTATATTGACATATGCCTAACTTTTCTTGCCTAAAAGACATGGCTTCAGAGGGACGTCTTGAAAACATCAAAGGGCTGGTTTTGATTAATATATTTGGAAGCGTTTAACGTTTACTTCTGGGGAAGAAGGGTTATTCTCAAAATTCTAAATGTCATTATGATAGGTACTATGTTCCGAAGTTCAGTTGTGTGAGAAAATGTTTGTATTGTTTCCAACGTTTCTTTATTTGGACAGTTCAAATTATTACAATACTTTACAAAACAGGCCTTTCTATCCTTGAATTGGTTTTCTGTTGATCTTCATCGTATCTTACCAGGAACTGAGGCTTCTTACGGGAGATGAAAATTAGTTTCAAATATCAAATTTAAAATTGTGAACTATTTATTGTTTTATTTTTGTGATAAAAATCGGATTGAAAGTTACCAGTTTACGATAACTAAACATAAACTGATAACCTTAAATTCGATTTTTATCACAAAAAGAAAACAATAGATATTTTGCAATTTCAAAGTTGATATTTTGAATTTAATTTTCATATCCCTTAAGAAGCCTCAGTTCCTGGGAAGATACCTTGGATCAATTAAAAACCAATTTGAGGACGAAAATGCCTTTTTTTTAAGTCTTGTAAATGTTAGTATTTCTGTGTTCACAAAAATCTATATAAGGTTTTGATTGAGTTTACCGAATTTGAACTATGATAGCACTTGTGAATTCACGCACCAAATTTAATTTCGCCCTCACAACCAATGACCGTTAACCATTCGTTTGAAACTAGCAATTTTACATTTTAAGATTAAAATTAGTAGTTTTCTGAAACTTCTGACGCCAACTGCACTCCTTTACGACACATAGTAGATACCAAACCGTTTTGTTCCTGGTAGTTCTCGTGTTGCGGGTTTTCAAACTTTGGTGACGTCATTGACCTGAAATTACTAGCGCTCCAAAATTTGAAGGATCATAACACGGTAACAACTTATTGTCGAAGAATACGATTGCGATCAAATATAAATTCTCTTGCCAATAGGGCATGAAAACTGAACGGCTGGGTCATGCTTATTCCAAGGTTTCTGATTTATGTTCTTGATATTTTCTGTTCGTTTTTTAAAGTATACCAGTCATATGAGTGGAATCGATCACTGGCAACACTGCGATTCTATTAGTACCTAACATTGCACCTTTAGTTTAATCTTTAACACCTAGCATTATCATGTGTTTTATTACTATTCAATTTCATAGGCAGTTTTTGTATTCGTTCGATTGCTAATTGGTTTTGATTGTATATTGTAGAAAATGGTGGTACCAACGGCTCTGGAGAGACTTGGACTTCCACGGCCTACTACGGAGGCGCACCTACGACCGTCGCACCCTACACGACCGCCAGTGCAGTTCACCATGAACCAATGGTACGTATTTGACGGTCAAATTATTTGCCTTCGTGTATTCGCTTCATGTATTGTGATATTAGGTAAAAAAACGGATCAAATAAAAACGTTGTTTAGTTTCATAATGGAAAACAGTTAAAATGTCAGATTGGTTGCAACAATTTGGCTCTCCATGAGTATCAAACAATAACTGAAGGTACTGCAGAAGTTTCACTAAAGTATATAATCCCAGATAGAGTAGTCAAATCCTATTGGTTAGAAGAAGTGAATGGTAGCAAGCAATGTAGTAAGTACCCAATGAGTCATGGCGCATAAAGTGAAAGGGACTACTCTAGTAGCAGTGAATTATGGTAGAGGGATAATCTAAGCTACCTTTAGGAAACCCATCGAAAGGAAACTAATCTAAAATTGATGGAATCGAGTTTTTGATCAGTTTTTTGCCTTGACTAGAAACTTGTCGAAACTCCATGTACGAGCAACTCATGGACAAATAGTGTAAAATCGATTTATTTGCATAAATTCAGTTTTTAGTTAGCTTTTTTCCGACCGCTGTCCAGTACTGTCGGGACACTCCTCGAAAACTGGCTCAAGGTCAGCCTTCAAATTATGTACGAACTACCTAATCCATGTAGTGTCCGATTAATCTTAATGTTTACTAAGGGATTGACTATTTGATTTTACGTACCTATTTTCGAGATGCGAGCGGAAAGAGCATCCAGACCACTGATCTAATACTTAATTGGTATTTCATCATTCGGACATCTATCATATCGAACATTCTTGAGAATTTCAATTTCCTTAAGTACCTCCGTGACTTTTCTTTTTGAACAAAAGATAAGAAATTCTACAAACAACATAATTGCAAGGCCAAATCTCTATGGTGAGATTCCCTTTGGTGATTTACGATGACGAGGATGTCTTTATCATTCAATATTGTCCTACAATCCTATTCATGGTTGTTAATTTGTTCCCAAAATTTTCTACTTTATTCCTAGTTTTCACTACTGTGAGAATTTGTTCGTGCTATTCGTTTGGAACGAAAGAAGCTGTTAGATTAGCATTGTTCCGTGAAAGATTGTGTGCCCATAATATCAATTCCGTTATACTCGACAACAAAATACCTACGGGTTGATTGATTTGTTTGCTAGTTGGCACTACTCGTCAGTAGGCAGGCTGCTAGTCTTAAGGCAGTACTTGCGATCTGGATTGAGAGGTTCTGTTCTCTAAATTTTCATGATGAAAAAATACTGCTGTAGAGCTGCATGGTATTCTGAGACAGTGATGAGGGATTAATATGCTATTTTGTCTTATTTCATAAAAATCTTAGCCTTGGCATTGTATACTCGTAACTCCTGTAGTTCTCAGGAGATCATTGACAGTTTACGAGCCGTAAAATCCAGTGGGGCTGCCCTGATAGTATTACAGGCCAGTATTAACTAAAGGAAACGCGCCAGTTCGAACTTATTCTCAGAATGAACAAATTGATTCGTTCTAAAAAAATAAAAACACCAACCAACTTTGATTTGCTTGCTATATTGTTCCAAGTTTTTCCCGGATGCCATCACCGACTTTGATAAATTTCTTCCTATGACTGTGATTTTGTTGTAATTAGATTACATCATTCTCTATTCGGACCTAGCGTGACACTTCTGTAGTGAAATCAATGATACCAGATTATTGTCCTGACTGATTGATCCTGACTATTGTTGCTATTGAACGCTGAAACATGAAAAACCGGCTGATATATGTATGTGTTTTCAGTGGTAAATTCCGGGAAAATATCAGTGCCACTCCAGTGGTACAGCGGAGAAATCAACTTGATATGGAGAAATGAATTCAATAGTTCTAGTCTGCTGGAGTAGTTAGACTTCGACCTACCTAATGAAAAATATAAGTTATTGGCCAATAGTGGATATTTAATCTACTCGGAAAAAACTGATTGTGTGAGAATTCAATGGAATAGAGTACTTTGTGAGTAGTTCTAGGTAATATAAGCACTTAATATTTCTTGAGATTGTGAGAACTCATATTCTAGGGTTTGCTCGTTCATCGCAACAACATTCTGTTCGAACGAATCTCCATGGACACGGAAAACAGACTGAATGGTATATAATTGATGAATGATGACTTGAATTTATGATAAACTGTTGGACGTGTTTTCTTGTAACATTTAAAACGACAAAATTCAGAAAATATTACAAACTCCTTTGGAGAATGATTTTATGAATGGGGAATTTTCATGGTTATTTTTTATTTGCTCAATGTATAGATCTGAGCGAGAGCTTTCCGAAAATGTGCCACATGATGGGTAACTGACCAGTAAAACGACCCTTGAAATTTATTTGCCCCATGACGGCTGGCGGGAACCCTCCATTCGTCACGCGTGATCTTCTGCCTGTTTATTGGCTGAACTAAATGGTCTTTTGAGCTGAAAATTGCTACCTGAGGGGTTTCAAGTGTTCTGAGTCCAAATCTGATGAATGTTCTCCATTATGGAACTCCTACCATTCGCACATCATCCATCAGTTGAGCTGGGTTGAGTTTGCTGACTCAAGCTTTGTTCGTGGAGACCTTTGATTCATGTTCAGTCAAGTACCTATGCATACGCATTGGGTGAAGATGTCGTTCATGCTGGTCAAGTACAAGAGTTGAATAATCATGTAAAGTCAGCTCCACACTGAGCAACTCCTAAATACCGAGCTACTCGCCCAGGTACTCGGCGAGTGGGGAGCTCATTGCTACACACATTCGGAGTTCGTCTAGCAGATGCAGAGCGGAGCAGATGCTCGCAACATAATTGTCTCCTTGCATAATTGTCTCCTTTGAAGTGGGATAAAAACCGACACTGGCAAGAGCATCCCCGAGCACGAATATTCGGCATTAGGCGAACACAGAGCGACCCTCTACACCACTAGGAAATCGGCTAGGTGCTCGGCGAACACGTATGTGTGGAGCCGCCTTAAGGCTGAATGTAATGAAGCATTGGTGAGATTCTGTGAAAAGAGATGGCAGCTCTATCGGGGCCAAATTTAGTTTACTTCTCATTTGAGAACGGAATGGAATATTTTGATTCTGTAAACGGATTTCTCGTCTATATGAACGGAAAACCACTGTAAATTGGTTTAAAAAATTTGAGACATTTTTTTGCTTGGCGTTCAAAAAAAATTGTTCATATTCTGAACATTTTCAAAAAGTGGCCAAATACGCACTTTTGTCCTACTCAACAGAATACAAATTATTTTTCAGAATTTCGTTACATTGATCATAGCCGTCGTAATCAGGTTTACTGGGATTCCAGAGAAAGGGTCACAAATTAGGCTTTGGTGGGTGAGGGGGTCAGAACGGGACTGACACTATCCCTAACCACATCCGACCCAGTCTTGGTCGAAGACTAATAGCCTGACTGATTTTAATACTTCCAGCTATTCCATTGCATAATTCCAACTGGGAGGGAGGAGTAATTTTGCCCACTTTTTGAGATTGTTTAAAATTTAATCAATTTTTTTGGAACACCGAGCAGAAAAATTTTGCAACATTTTAAAACTAATTTCCAGTAATTCTACATTCATATAGATGAGAAATCCGTTTGCGGAATCAACATATGTTGTTCCATTCTCAAATGAGAAGTAAACGAAATTTTCTTCATTTTTGGTACTGCCACGTGGTGGCAGATTTTACAACCAAACACGTTACATTTACCCTTACCTTAAGCCACAAAGGGTTTCCCGGTTTGATGGTCAGTTCACGTACTTCCTGCTAGGACAGTTCACAGTGCCATTAAACTCGTCAGTTTATGTAATCCCTTGACTCTATGATTCAATACGCTTTTTATGATGAACCATATATAATGATTGAACATCAACTGGACATGGTCTGTTTTGGCATCTAACTATATAGCTAATACTTTTCGAGGATGGTCCCAACGAGCTCTGGCTGCGCTCCTCTTTAGAAATATACGCTTTGTTGCTATTTTGTTGGAAAATCCTCAACTCTGGAGTTTTGGAACGAGGTTATTTCGGAACACCTTGTTTACGATCATATTTGCTTCCGAGTCTATAGGTAGCAGTAGCATTGTTTTCACTTTCGGGACAAAAAAATTTGTTTGGTCTCCAAAATCAAAATTGTTTATACTTATAAGCGATGTAGTTCCGTATATGTCCCCGCCTTCAAATCAGAGTTAATCTGTCTTTATTCTATCAAAAAATGAATGTGACCAGTTTTTCAGAAACCTTAAATTTCCTCTTTCCCGTGTTTCCATGATGAAAGATTCCACAATAGAAATGAGAATTTCGGTATTTAAAAACTTGGGGACACAACGAACGGAACGGTATGCCTGGTCAAAAAGTTACGTTGTGTCCCGCTACGCTATATTCAAGTACTAGCCAGTGTTTCTATTAAAAACATACGATAACTGTACATAAAATTAACTACCTCCCGTTATTCAGAAGGCCAATATTCGGCGTTGTCTTTTGAGGTATGACGAAATAGGTTAGAAGGAAGACGAAAGTATTGCAAATGGGACCTTTTATTGAAATATTGATTAGTTGAACAAATACATACGTCAGAATGATGTGTATAGATTCATGGCCTGAATATTGGCAAGCTCGCATCTCAAAAATTAAAAATATCCTAACTCAATCCTTTTAGTACAATATACATTAGTTAGATAAGTAAAAATCATGATTATGTTGTGTACAGTTTGGGGATAAACAGCATGGGTACACATACGCAACTTCTTGACAGTGGGAATTCCGTGTGTCCCCAATTTTTTTCCAATTCCATATTTCTCATGTACGCGCAGGAGAAAATTAATTTATCATGAAACCATGGGAAAGAGGAGACTCTGGGGTTTCCGAAACACGTCGAATTAATTTTTTATAGGATAATTCCAGATTTACATTGGTATGAAAGTGGGGACACATACGGAACTGCACCCGTTATAACTACTACGTCATTACTTATATTTATTGTTTACTTGTGTGCAATATTTACGCGCTTACTTATGTATTGGCATTCTTGCAGGTCGGTTACATCAGAAGCGTCTCTCCGAGTTCCGGGCGCGAGCCGCTGCCGCCGATGTCTTCCCTACGGACGCCGCACTCGCCCGGAGGCGGTCCGGTGGCGGTGGGGCCCGTGCCTCCGGGCCCCGCCCCCGTCTCCACCGCTCCCGCCCCCATCTATCTGTCACCCGCCACCCCCAACCCACCGGGATCCCACCCTAGCGATACGCTCGTCGGCAAAGCCCTCGCATCGGTAAGTACCTACTCATCCTACTAGAGACAGGACCATGTCTCTCGTCAAATCGTAATAAATAGTTACGTAGATGCTAAGCACCTAGTACTTAGTAAAGTACCTACTCATCCTTCAAGAGACAGGACCATGTGTCTCGTCAAATCGTAATAAATAGTTATGTAGTTGCTAAACATCATCCTTGCTAAATACCTGCTCATAGATATTGCTTGTGCAGTCCCACATCTGAAGGTCGTGCCTTTTTTTACTATCACGTACAGTTGCTGTACTTGTGAACATTTGTAGGTACTGTAATATCCTATTTAAACTATTTTATCCTATCATGTTAAAGATTATGCCGAGAACTTTCCTAAAAGAAGAAATATGGAGGTTGTCATCGGCATATATCAAATATGGAGATATATCACGGCATATCATCTCTAATTGTCGTCAATGTAAAATGGAATATGATTATGGGGAATCCATGTACCAGGCGTTTTAATTTGTCAAACTTTCAGGTACAGGTAAATACAGTCTCTAATCTTACTGTGCAGGGCTCTAGAAAACTTGCTTATTTGATTTACGACAGGGCTTAAGTGAGTTGGTCGAGTACCTGTTTCTGGTTTTGAATACTTCCTCAAGGTTTTGGGTGTGGACTAGGGGAATCCTGGGGCTGACGTACTTGTAAGTTTGCCGGTTGACTCTTGCAGGCCTCATTATCTCCAAGAAGCTGCTGACCTCAGTTTCCGAATGACTCCGAGGAACATCTGGACCAACTTAAGGGTATAGAGAAATCCCTTCCCCTGAAACTCACCTACCGGAACGTTTTGGGTGTCATCTCCAACCCGATATACACTACAGAGCGTTTTCGGACTTGATCGGACAGTTTTAGGTTGATAGGAACCTGCGAGGGTGAGGAGCAGCCAAGTGGAACAAATGCTCCTTTCCCCTCAGTTCGGTCTCTGGTCGCCTCTTAGCTTAGTTCTCGACCTGATGCGCCCGCAGTCCCAAACTCTCCCAACGCCCTCGGCTATAACGAAGGAATGAATTGGAAAATGGTACGTCGCAGCTTCATATGATGCAGCTTTTTGGTGACCCAAAAAGTGTAAACTGTTACAAATTAGCGTTTACCTTTCCTTGCTTAGATGACTTTGTTAACAATAATTTGTTGTTTGTTTGCTTGTTATTGAGGATTCACACTACTATGCCAGTACAATTCAATAATCGTACTAGGTACTATAATATGTACACTCCATAACGGAAGAGTTGACGATGGAAAAATAGTGAATCCTCTACTTGTTGTGTAATTATAACAGTTGAGGAAAAAAACCAACGAACCACAAACACCCGACACGAAATTGCCTTGGATTGATGTATAACAAAGTAGTGAAGGTACACTCTATTGATGCAAGAAAGATAACACGTCTAATGACTAGAAATCGTGATGACAAGTGAATGAGTAGTTGAAGCTGCTCTTCTGTACCACTAAATCTTCTCCACTATTGTCACAGTTTATCATCTTAGTTCTTGTTTAATTTTCTCTAAAACACAAGGGTTCTAGGAAAAGTTGGTGGAAACTTTTTTTCCTTGTTCTCAGAAAATGTCTTTAGTGTTAACTATTATTTGGGGAGAAGGATTAAATAAAGGTAGTTTGGCCGCTTGGCCTGTTCTTCTCCGCGTTGTATTTTCAACATTGAGACAAGGAAGTTTGTGAAGGGGTTCTTGGTTATTTGAAATAGTTTTTCTAATTTGTCTGAAACTTTTGAGCTATCTCTAAGATGAGTAGGAGTTTCAAATAAACCCACCACGTTGCTACTTGAAGCCGTCAGCTAAAATTATTGAAAGTGGGAACATGTTGGTGGCTGAGTTATTGTCATTTAATAACATGGCATTTTAAACTTACCCTCCTTTATCACGGCAGTTTTGGAAGCGTGTCATTTTGTGATAAATCAAGAGCTTTCCAGCGGTTTTTGTGAGATGAAAATAACAGAGTTACATTTCCCCTACAAATGGGTCGGTTGTAATCGAAAATCATCAGAATTCTCAGCAATTCTAACATAATTTTCGTGACGATATTACATCTCGTTTTCGAATTAAGAAGCGTTAAAGTGTTAACGGTACCTTGATCAAAATGAGATGAAAACAAAAATATTACGTATGCCAATTTCTAACTACTCCCTTATTATGATGATCAGGTAAGCAATGAACCAAGGGTCTTGAAATTGAAGTTTTAAAAGTTTTAAATAAATGATGAAAGTAGATTCAATGTGAAGGATTAAACTCCAAAAGCATTAAAACTATTAGTTTTCTCATGATAATTTTTCTAATTCACTGTGAGTATAGGAAATTATCTAGTTCCTCTTATCGCACTTAATGTTTGCAAGAGAAAGCCAACGGGTTTGAATTGTATTCCGTCAGTGAGGCTTGAATAGCCAAGTTTCACTCTGTTAGTTTTTTTCTTCCCCTATAAGCTTCATTCTGGTGACAACATTATATACTTTCTTCAAAATGTCTTTGCCATAAGTTTGGATACAGACTGATTTAGAACCTGAAACTTTAGTTTTTGATCTTATAAATTATGTGTATTGATTTTTGAATGAATCATGGTCATACTTCCTCCCTCATTCAGTTTTCATCGTCCGTTTTTCAGATCTATCCTACAGAGGCGAGCGCGAGCAGCTATTCCTCGAACCCATCGACTCCTGTAAGCTCGCCTCCTCCTCTGCAGACAGTTGGTGGAGGTCCTCCTGGCGCGGGCGGTGGTCCCGGATGGCAGTCACCACCCTTCGCACCTGGTCAGCCACCGCAGGATGTAGTTGGCCCAGTCAGAACCGTAGTTGCCGTACCACCGATGCACATGGTTCGTCCACTCTAGCGATTTCACTGCTTTTATTTTGTGTTATTGCTTAATTTCCTTGAATGTTGATCAAATTTATCAGGTTTATCACGCTCTGTGCTGGTGTATGTATGTAATTACATAAGTGCATACTGTGATGCATATGGATCCCCCTTCCCATTTCTAGTATCTGCCGCATCTTTGGTTATTCCTGAAGCCAAAGATCAGGCAGGATAACCTCTGGGTGTAGCAGGCTAATCGCCTCAGCCCATTTATGGCGTTACTACCCCATTCCATCACCTTCTCGTCATATGGTAGCAGAGCTTAGTAGGTACATGGTGTACTTGAGGTGTAGGTAAGGCGTGGCATTAGGTCCCTTCTTGTCAAACAACAGACGTCAAGCAACACCAAGCAAGTTTGGTAACTTCCAGGGTTAGTGATATACCATCAAAGCGATAGAAAAGTTGTTAAAATGACGGCAAAGTCTTACAGTAAGGGATCCATCTTCTAAGTGAGTAACAAGCTTCTGTACTGAGCAAGGCAATCGCTGAATGTGAATAAACGGATGCCATTACAACAGTCAACATGAAATAAGAGTAGGCAATGAACAATTAAAATACAATGTATACAGGCCAATAAATTGTAGGTATATCTAGGTTTTAAAAAACTAACAAATTTTGAGGGGAGTACCTATCTTATTTTATTTTTAGCTTATAAAGGTTCATTATTGGAAACATTAATGCTCAACATGGAGAGTTAGGAAGTTTTATTGTTTTATGGGCCCGATTAATGTCTCTGGGAAATTGAGTTTGTGCTGTGGGCCTGTAATATTTCCTACCTCTGGCCAACAGTATAGAGGGAAGTCTGCCCTCAGAAGATGAATTATTGTACGAAAAGAGCTACCACCAACCCTTCAGAAAAGGTTTCTCAAAAATATATTGTAATGAAGAGCGGAAGTTTTCCCCCCATTTCCGTTTTTCATTTAAATGGGTTTCTACAACTTCGTCGCTAGTGATTTAGTTCGTAGCTATGTATTGTAAGCTGCCATAACGTTGAAAATCCAGCATTAAGTTGTACGTTCCAACTCGACTCTTGCTTATATTTACTCATAGTAGGTAACTATTAAAATCATGCAAAAGCATAGGATGTGGAAATAGGTTGAGTTACCTTCTGATAATGTAAAAGGTGCAAGATTTGGCGGGAAAACGCTTGGAAGCCGTACTTCCAGGAAACAATGGGCTCCTACGGAAAAACGGTATTGCTTACTTTCAATGTTTCTAATTTCAAGGTCAGACAGGTAGGTTCTTCAGTCTTTTCGACATCTACTCTACTCATATCTCAATAACAGCTTTCATCCTGGAGGTATTGTCATTTGTTTAGACTGTGAACACTGGCCCGTACTGGATGGAAAATCGTTACGAGAAAGAATGGAAATAACCAATATTTGAATGTGTGCTTTTCAAACAGATAACCTGAACCATTGATGCTTGATTTTTACTCAAAGTTGTCGACTAGTTTTTGACACTATGCACTGGTCTATTGTTAAACATGTACTACTATGCCCTTAATCCATTGTCAGCATTCGTGTTCACTTTTGTACATTGCATACATACACTTGCTACATTCCTTTCGGTGTTGATCAACAGTCGGGTTTTCCAAGCTTCGTTATTTGCTACAAGTTGGCTCTATAAGTTTGTATCGCCTGATCGTTAAGGTAGGTGCATATTGCATGCAGATATGTGGTAACGGGGTGGCCTTAGGTACGGACGAGGTGGGAAGTTGGACTATTCCTCTTCCCTTCTTCTCTTTCAACAATCAGTTCAAAGGTTCATGTTGAGGCCCTGGATCGATCCTGGGTAGAACGTAGGACTAGGTACGGTTTTAGGTGGCTGTACGCCGCACGCTTTTAATAATTTGGTTTTTAATAACAAGAATTTTTTTAAATTCAAAGGTCAAGGGAAAAAGAAAACCAAGTAAAGAATGCCGCGAGGCTATTCAGAATATGTTTGAATTATTGGTGCAAGAAGGCTCACCTTTACGCACCCTCCTGCTGCGGTGGGTAATATATCCCAGGGGATACCTTGAGTGAGTTAGAAAGGTTGACAATAATATTGTTCCGAAAACAGTCATAGATTATTGGAACTAGTTTCGAACGATTCATATATGTCTGTTGAAAACTAGAATGTAGTTCAATCCTTTATTGGCTCCGGTAAATGCCAAGAGATCCGATTGTGAGTCTAAGTCCGAAAGCATAGCCATTGGTGACTCACCCATTTCTAGAGTGGCTCCGTGCCCTTGAATATCACCTCTTCAATAGTTCACGTATTTAGGATCATTGTTGTAAAGCTCATGGCGTCACCTATCATTATTAATGAATGTTGTGTGTTTTGATCAAAGCTGTTTTAAAAATTGAAAACAACTATCAGACCCACTACCGGAAGTTGAGGTTTATTTTAATGGTTTTCTCGCTATTTAAATTGATAACGGCTAAATTATCGAATTTGCTCAGTGAATGATCACAAGCTTACCTACATAAATGAATTGTATAACTACCTCTTCCCGTATACTATTATCGTAAGGTTCTTCACTTTTCAATTTGAGACCAATCAACCTCAAGTACTATCGAAAAAAATTGGCTTTTCATCACTCCGTAATTAATTTTTCAACTCAAATTCTTGGTTTTCCTTAAACCAATGCTAGTATTTCTATGACGATTTCGTCAATATTAAAGACTTGAAGAATCTCGGTATTGAATGTGTAAATCTTGTGCTCATTTAAGAATCAGAAGTTTATTGGGGGGGGGGGGGCAATGAAACTCAAAGGCATCACCAAGGTAGGTACTCCAAACATTGTTTTTCTCTCATTTTCGGTATCAGCAGACGCCCTGGAAAGTTACAAAACTTGGTAAGATATTTGATTTCCTGCACTGAACCGTTTTTTCTTTTTTGTTTTACAAAATCTTTCTTTTTTATTTTGCTATTGTAGCACATTATTCTGTTGTGTACTTGTTTATTTCATTGTTTTGGTTTTTAACTCAAAGGGTACCAGGCACTCCACGTAATGCATTCAAGGATTTGCAGTGTTAATAAACGTTGATAGTTCTAGCGAAATGTAATTAATTGTTCATGAGAAAACAACTATTAGGATAGAATGAATCAATTGAATGGTTCTTAGTACGAGTAACCTATAACGTATGCTTTGAACTGTTATGGGGAGCAAAAAATATCCTAGGCACGTCAAGGAAACTAGTTTTTTGGTTGAATAGAAGATGTAGCTTTTATAGAATCTGAATCATGCTTGTTTATCTCTAAAATTGTCTCCAATTAAGTATTGATTTTTATCTTGGTAAAAATGCAGCGTTCACCCCTTTTAAACTACCAAATTTCTTCGTAAAGTAAACTTAATCCTAACTTAATTCAGAAATCATCATTGAGAATTTTCTGATTAAAATCGCTTCATTAAATTCGTTATGCTCTGGTTGATTTGAGATTCTGCGTTTCCTAGTTCGATGTTGTTTTGTGTTATTATTTTTTCTTTCTATTAAATTTTTGGTTTATGATTTTTGGTTGTTTGATTTTGGTTTTGCGTTATGTGTGTTTTTTGTGATGGATTCAGGATCAACAGAGGTTGGACGATGCCATCGGTTTCCTTCGAGACCATGCTGAGGTAAGATTTGCAATGCCTTGATTTCTGTTGTCTTTCTGTTAATTGGGATATTTTTCCAATTTTTTCTGTTTAATGTCTGTTTCTTTTTTTAAATTTTCCCAACTTCTTTGTTTGATATTAGTTTTCAATCCTTGAATCTTTCGGCTAGGTGTTCATTCCTTATGAAAAAAGTTTTTTTGCCAAAAGTATTATGGGTAGAGTGGTTTAGTGGCTCATGCGCTGTAAATTTGGAGATTTAATAATGGCACAATGCCGATGCTGATATAAGCTAGAGAAGCGTTCTCAAATGTTGCAATGAATCCTTCAGTTAATATTCTGGTTACAGCTTTCTGGTAGAAAGCTTTAGTAGTGAGCAAATAAACAATGACAGGTAGGTACGCCTTGGATATGACTGATTTTCGTTGTATTGACACTCGCGTGTTAAAAGGTCCAGCGAAGTCCATGTCAGCGTGCGAGAATGGCCACCCATTAGTGGCGGAATTGTAATTGCACGAGACATTATTTAGTATTGAGGCAATGAAATCCTCTCGTATGAATCAATTTTCGTAAGGATGGAATCCAATATGAGTTTTGAATAAGGGCCTGGAGAGCTGTTGGTCCTGGATGGAGATACAATCTGTACAAATGGTCCAGCAACAAAGTTGTAAAATGAGACATTGGTGGGAGATGAACGGGATATTTTTGATTCGGAGAAACATTTGCATTTCTCAGTCTTCCTCCAACACTTACCAACCTTTCCCGTCAATAAATGGAGACAGATGATGGTATGCAGACAATGCCTTTTCATGATTTGAATTAGATTTGCGGAGATTATAGTGCTGAATTGTACGATTGCTCATCCTACGAACCTCATGAATTTCATTCAAATGTAGACAACCAGTTAACATTGTGCAGCAACAGCACCCGACGTGCTTTAAATTGAGCATTCATCTTTTCAACCAGGCTGTCGACCGAATCTTATTATCAAATGATGAAAACCGAAACATCCACTTTATGAACGGATATTCACCTTGTGCGTTCACCAAAACTTGAGTTTCATTTTCAAGTTCTGGATTGTGGCCAATGCTCTTCATGCTTTTGAAGACATGATGGACCGTTCCACCAAAAAGTATTGTTGCAAACTCGTTTGGCAGTAAACCTCGTGTCCCTTAATCGCTAGAGTTATCAAAATTACCCATATGTCGCTTTCGCCCAAGTGAAAATCGCCTATTTCCAGACACACTCAGTAATGGGCGGCTGTAGCAAAGTTCAATATAATACGGGATATATTGACCGATGGATGAGTGATAGGTGTAGAAGTATAGTCCAGTGTTCTGAAAGTGTGCGAGGATATATATTTTAGGAATATTTTTACTAATGTAATATGATCCGGATGTACCTAGCTGTGTGATTTAAATGCTGAGCCTTCTGGACGCCCTTGAAACTTAAAATCAAATACGTTGTTGCCTTTTCTTCGGTGTTCGTGTATTAGGCCCATGTGGCTTGAAGTTTGGAGTTTATTGTCTGAAATTACGTTAAGACGGTTTGAATCAATTAAAAAAAAATTGATTCCTATTTGCCCAAATTTGTTGTCATGTATTTGTACTAGAGTAGGTTTCTTGTACAAAAAGCTCCACAAGCCATCTGGGTCTCCTTTTCCTTTCAAAAGGAATTTCCTTTAGAAGATTAATCCTCATAAAATATGGTGATGAAGGAATGAAGATCGCAAACTATCTGTTTAAATTTGGAAATATGACACTCAATTTTATAAAGTCGGATTAGAAATCGCAAAAAAATGAGAGGTATTTCAGATCAGTTCTCACGTATGGGTTAGTTTGGCTTTTACGACAAAGTTAAACTCAACATCCAAATCGTGCTATACATGTGGTATCAGATTTCATTCCCTCTAGTAACATCATCTATCTGATTTGGAATTTCATTTTGCCAATCCAAGAACAAGATTTCATTGCACGATATTATTTTTTTATATAGTAAATTCTTGTACATATCTAGTTTAGGCATTATCTGGTTGATCAGGTTTAGCATTTTATGAATTCCATTTGTGCAGGGTACACGGATGGAAGAAAGATTGGATGACGCGATCAATGTACTGCGGAACCACGCAGAAAGTCAGCAACTTCTCGCACACTGCCCACCTTCTCTCTACCACAACACCATCGATCTCGTAAGTGACATAGTACTTAGTGTTATGATATTAGTGTATATAACCATCATATAATTAAATGATGTTAACAATAAAAGATGTATGAGGTGTGGTTTTCTGCTCCTTCCAAAAATAAAGTTGTTTATTTCTAAATAATCTTACTTTGTAATTTAATTCTTAGCAATTGAAGTAAATTTAAATTTATTAATTTAATTGTTTTAATTAAAGTTTAATTAAAAGTGTAGTGTGATCTTCGTTATCTTCGTAATTTGTAATTCTTTTACAATTTAATTTTTACATGATGTACACCTATTAGGCGATGTTGAGCTTGTAGATTGTCGTACTCGACTTGTAAAAACTTTTAGTTTCCTCCAATAAACAAGATAAGACCCTGAGGGGTCATTCTGGGTGATTTTGAATCTGCATATATGCTAATATTTGTAATAAGAAACACCTTGGAAATAGAACCAATAATATAAAACCATATAATTTCAGGCGAATCCCCATGGTGTCTACACTGGAATGCCTCCTGGTGAGATGGATCCGGCAACCGCAGTTAAACTCGAACGTCTTTCCTCAGCGAGTGAGTTTTTTTCAAACTTTCAACTGTTGAAGCATTTGTTACTCGAGGCACAAAATTCCTTTTGGACTTCAACAATTTTATGTTCCTTCTACATAATATTCATTAGATTTTACTGTGAAATTTGGTAGGTATTGTAACTATTATAGGTATCAGTACTAATTTTCTACTCCACACAACTAAATCCGTAGTTCGTATTCCTAACATCTGCTTCACGGTATTGACTTTTATGCTGACTTATAAAACACCTATGTTGGGGTTGTTCTTTGCTTTACGCTGACCTTTACTGTCCCTGATCTCATTCCAATCTGAAAATTGTACTCTTATAATGTTAGCATTCTCGAAATTTTGAATACTGAGCAACTTTTGCTTCTCATGGGAATCCACAAGTCTAGATCTATATGATTTAACCCAGGAATGAATTTATAAATCTGCAGGACTCTATTCTTAATTTAACTTAACTATTTCACCAGTTTTATTTCCTGAGGTAAAAGATCTCGCCGAGAGCTTTCTGATAAAATGAAATATGAACAGCTCAGGAAAGAAAGCAAAATAACGTAATTATGGTAAATTTACACTGCGCTGCTGAGAGGAACCCTTGACGTTATCTATCTATGACGTCAATTCGTTTTCATTCTATCATATTTATCCCCTACTCCTTACAAAACATAATTTTAGCCGAAAATAAGAGGTACGTGGGTTTTGAGGGTGCCGAAATCGATTCTGTAGCGAACTATATGGGAGCTAATGCTGCCATATTGTTTTCTGGAACTCGTGTGCATTTCGCCTCCCAGTTCTAATTGTGTAAATCTAGATATTTAATCAGACAGTAAATTAACGATGTAAGTACTCTCATAGTGAGGCGATTTGACGTATTTTCCGTGGGCAAATCACGTTACTCTGGTGTGCTAGCCCTCACTCTCCATAAATACTACAGTATCTTCACAAAGAACATCTTGGTAAACACTTTCCTCCTGATAAAAGCCTTGGCTACTGAATTCTCAATTTTTAATCAAAAATCATTCAGGGCCAATTAAAGACATACTTTCTTCTAAAATCTGCGAATCTTTGTGGCGTCGCGATTAAGTTTAGTTCTTTCAAAGTGGCTTTGGCTCTTTTCTTGGATCGGTGATGAAGTTACATACGTACAATACTGCTAAGAATTAGTGCAACTCTACTATTGGAACGTTAACTATTGTTAACATCAGCACTTTTATGCCTTGACTATTTACATCACTCGAGTAGCAACTTCATTCCCTGAACACAATTTACTTATCATATTTACTTTATCATCTGGTTTCTTGAAATATTCTATCTTGGCTTCGCTCGTCAGGGATACCATTTGTTTCAGAAGATGTCCTTATGAGCAAGTTCTGCGCAGAAAAGAGGAAAGACGTGACGGACTGCGACTCCAAACCCAGCAGCTCCGACCTCCTCGTGGCATCGCCCGGTAGCGGTGGTGGAAAAGGCAGTGGCAAAAGAGTCCGCAGATAGTGAGTATCCACATATGCGAAGGCGTTTTCTTGATCTTTTACACAATCTGAAAATTGTTGTACCTCCTTTCACTTGAATGTTGAACTTGAAGAGAATTCGCATGACGAAATTTAAATGGAAAATGTATTTTTAGAGAAGTTAATGAGAATCTAATTGTTCTCACATTGTTGAATACGGTTTCTGTATACATAATTCTCTTGTTTGGTAAAAGATCCATACTCCGTCAAAATGCTGTCAAATTCATAAATCAAACAAGAAAGAAAATTATATCCCTTCGAATAAATTAATACTTTATCTTGACTGATCTTTGGCCTCGCTTTTATAGGAGGGATTGACTATAGACCACAAAATTAAGTATCTATAAACCCAAAGACTATTTCTAACTTCTAGACCATATTAATTTTTCGTCCTGGTGTTGTAGCTCTCATCTCTTCTTCATTTTGGTTTAATGTGCTTCAAGTTATGCATTCCAAATTATCAATATTGGTTTATTGAATAATTCAGTTTTCAAAATTTGTGTTTTCATTATCTTTTTGAGCAATAGATGATGAGCCTACGAGATATCCGTCCTAGTGTGCCAAGAGTTCTTCGGAATATGAAAAATAGGTTTTTTAGGTATTTGTTTCATATACAAGAGTCAACATTTCTAAACAGCAGAGAAATAATGAATTTCGATGGAGACATGGGTTTTTGGATTCCCCAGGCAATTGTCTCTAGCAGGTGGTGGAAAAAAATATTTTATCTTCTTTTATTGTCAATTAATTGGAGAGTTCGCTCAATCATATCATGTATGTAAACTTCTTTGAATTCTCAGATTACTTAGAGAAACGAATGCTGATGGTAATTTTCGAATTCTGGTAGTAAGGTATAGGTACTTGAATACGTAAGTCTGGACATGAAGTGAATGTTTATGTGAGTGAGTGTTGAGGGGTTCTTTGATTTTGAGTTATCTCTCTGTGGAACCTTAATAAAAACATACAACATTGCTACCCTACGTCGTTCAGGCATATGCCGTGGCTGTGCTGTGCGATTTCCAACAATTAAAGGTAGGTATCAGACGTTTTAGGTAGCTTGGCTACTTTAGTCAATTTTAGAAAGAGAGAGGGGGTGTGTGTGTGTGTGTGGGGGGGGGGGGGGGGTTAGCACGTTAGTGTTCTAAAATAGCAGGTTTCATCTATGTAGAAATGCATGAATGCATCCCTTAGGATATCCCTTCAGTTAAAGAGTGTAAAAGAAAAATGAAATGATGGATTGTAATTAAAATGGGTAATGATAACAATACTGAGAGTTGGGATAGGAATGTTCACTTTGCCTTGCTGGGGGTGGTACTATTAGTGGAATTTGGAACTTTTCCGCTACATTCAAAGCGAATACTCCAGCAGCATTCAAACTTTAACTGTACCTAGCTTTGCTTTACTATGTGAGCTGAACAGGTTCAGTTCTGGGTCTTGGCAGAACTGGGTGGCCCTATGGATGCTTGAGGGCATTTTTGAAGCATGAAAGTATAAACTTTTTTATTTAAATAGTATCCATGTGGAAATAGTCACAGTAACGTTACTTGAGAGTCATCACTAATGTCAACTTTAACGTGGAGGTTATAGAACATTAAGGATATGTCAGATTATGAGGGATTGATGATCGCTTGCATGGGTAAGCGCATCCCTTTGTCTTCCGTCGGAGCATTCTTTTCATGTTCGGTTCGCGTTCTTTGTAGACAGCGGAAAGGGCCTTCTTCTTCCTTCTTTCTTACCTAGGCATAAACCAATGGGCAGCAGAAACTATACTTGAAGAATATGTAAATGTGTATGCTACATAGGATAGGACCTTATTTGAATGAATGTGACCTCTCTTGGACGAAGTGGGCATGATTGCTGATATCTCGTGGTTATATATCGTGGACTCCTTGCTCCTTCGTTCCCCACTACTAAATCATATAAGTATATAACGTCACTGAATTAGTTCAATATAGGGTGCATAGAAGGTATAGGGTACATATAAACGGAAGTTAATACGAAAGGAAATACCAATTATTGGCCACAAATTTCAAGGCTGGAGGACTGTAGGTTCTGCTTAAAAATGTTTGGTGAGTGGCGCTTTCTTAAATCTATATCCTCCTTCAACCTTAACAATAAGATAAATAACAAAAAAATAATAAATAAATAAATACTTAAATAAAATAAAAATGGAAAGAAAAAACAGTTGAGATACACGCAAAGTTATTAATGAACTATAAACAATCCTTAAGGTTGAAAAAAAAAATGAAAAAAAAAAAAAAAAAAAAAAAACTAACTACATGAAGGGGTGAAATTACCTCAGGAAATTTTTCCCTTGCTGGGAAAAACCATAGATCATGGATATATTTATCCACAAAATGTTGTTTTTCCCAATATTTGAGAAATTGAGATGGTAACTTTGTAAGAATAATGAAAGATAAATTGAATATAATAAGTCAAAACAAATGTACGGAATATCCGTTAATTGTATAATTAGTTTCAATAAACAAGATACATTCCCAATAGGTACTGTTTACATTTGCCGTTTATTATTTAGAACCTACCAAATTTCAACATCTTAGTGAGAAAAAGGACAGAATAGAGCTTAAAGAAGAGAATATAGCTCACTCAGCTGATCAAGAAAAGGCCCGTCATTTTATTCGTCTCTTGATGTCCCAAAGAGGCTGCCTATAAAATTTAAAATTTCTAGAGTGAACAAGAGCGGGTTTTGCTAACTCAGCTGATCAGGATGGAGCCCGTCATTTCATTCGTCTCGTAACAACCCTGAGAGATTCTCTATCGTATTTCACACTCCTAAGGTGTGAAGGAAAGAATTTGTCCCCTCAAGGTGATCAAAATGGATCATGTCATAAATGACTTAATTAGGTACTTAATTAGTAGGTACCTGCTTTATCTTGCCGTCAAATTCCTAGTAATACCTAGACCAAGGAAAGAGAAATACGCCTCTTAATCCCGTTGTTGTATACTTGTCATATTAAAAAAAATGTACACGCACATAGGTATAAATTGATTACGTGTTTTAAGGAATAGGGAGTAAGGAGAGGTGGAATTTGACAGTGTGATGTTTAGAGGTAAATTGAGAGCTTCCCAACGAGTGGTGAACGATTTTCTTGGGATGAAAACTAACGGAGTTACACATCCCTAGCAACAGAGCGGTTGCGCATGAAGATCTGTGGTATTTTGTTTGTACGTTTTGTATGTGGGAAAAAAGTGAATAAGTTTTTGGTTGACCCCCTTGTAAAAGAAGACATGTCCATATCAAAGCTTGCATACCCTCTGTAATTCCAACGTTTACTCTGGCATATTGTCACTTTTGGTTGAGCAAATTCTCCGATATAACCTGCACTTAACTGAATGTTGTTTCCTTTTTAGTAAGGATATTGAGACCCCTTTTCCGCTGGCGGTGGGAAGGGGCCCCTCGTCTGAGCTCGTGAGTGGGGCCTCGGCTGGGGCCCCTTTCTCATCACCGCTTCTTCATTCGAACAATAGGTATAACATATGCACTATATATTTATATTGGTAAAAGGTGTATTTATGAGTTTTTTGTTTTTGGGTTTATCGAAAATAACCTGGAGCTTGCATGGTTTGGTTTTGTAATGCATATCTTGAAACTCAGTTAATCCGAACATGGATAGAAAAAGTCGTCCCTGATTAGCTGAACTTGTTCTCACTATTTTTTTCTCAATCTCCTCCAACGAGAAGTGTTTTAGATTTGAAAGTTGCAAACTTGAAACTGCGCTACACACATTTTCTGTTGTATCCATGAATTATTTGTAATTACATACTTAGTTGAGCATTGAAATGTCGAATTTGATGTTGCTATTTGATGACATTATGTTCACATCCAGATGTTCAAGTTGATAAATTCAAATTGTACTTAAGAAAATCCTTCAATTTCCCAAATGATTAATCACTTAGTTGAACTTACTATTTTTATATGTAATTTTGTTTTTTACTTACTAAAATTTTACTCGATGTTCACAATAACAATGGAAAATGAAATTGCATACGTTTCACGAGTATCAGTTGATGGGAGACTTTTTTTACTGTTTTGAACAAGCCATGTTGATAGTGAATAGGTTAGAAAATAAATACGATAGGAAGTTTGCGGAGGATTGTTTAGTTATGCACCAGATTAATCCTATTTCATCTTTACAGTTGTTCCAGTGTTGATGACGAAGACGAGGATCAGGGCCAAAAAGCACACAGAGAGAAAGAGCGTAGACAGGCTAACAACATTAGGGAAAGGTAAGTACCTACTTCAATGCAATCTTACGTAGTTATAGTGTCAATTAAACAAGAATGTCAAGGTATTACTCATTCAGTATAAAAAATTTTATCATTTGACTCATTGCTCGGTAGAGTATGGGTGTTTATGAACTATTGGTTTATTTTGATAGGCAGGTTGTTAATTGAGAGTCGAGGTTTTGGAATATAAATTCAACTCCATGAAGTTCGTTCCTAAGTGAAAACTATGATTTGTATTTTATATCAACCTACGACTGATATTTCACATTTTTCACGTCATAATATTTTTATCATTTTTCAGGTTCGTATCAATTCATTTAGATTTCTTTTTTGTTTGTCCCTTGAAAATTTGCCGAACAATAATTTTTTATTGTAGATACAGTTATTTACTAATATTGCTTGCTAGAGAATTTTACGATTAGTGAGTGTGCTCCATCGACTACGGCGCGTATTCATGTATGTTGAGTGCTGATAAATTTTAATGGCGACATTTTGAGGCCATTTTTCTTGAAGTTTTACCAAGATTTGATAATATCGTAACAACCCCTCAGCTTCGGTTCATTCGCTACTACTATCCACGTTGCTTACCACTATAATTACCATCATAACTCATCACCATCATAATTACGTTTATTCAAATATAGTCAGGACACGGTGTCCGTGTTCTTATAATTTTACTGATGAATGATTGGTAATATGATCGTGAAATGTTATACTCGTACCGCGATATGAGCAGTTGTGTACTTCCTCGTCTTGTCAATGGTTGGAATTGTGTTGGTTTGAATACAGACCCCAACAGCATGCTTTCATTTTTCCTTAAAAACTCTGTCTTTCAAGTTGATGGATTTTTCAATTGCTTTCGAGTTATGTATTGAGATTCCGAACGAGGATGAAGAATGATGTAGAAAGAGTCCAAAACACGAAGTAGAAATCACAATAACATTTTGTATGGAAGACAAAAAAATCCCTGTCATTATGGCTCATTATACGGGATCTATGTACTACTCGTAGTCATTCGCTTCAAAATTTTGCGAGGAACATGACTGAAATAAAGGAAAATAACTCTGATTTGATCTTGAACATTTTATATTTCTCTAGAGGAACCTCCTGTTTTGATAGATTTTATAGTTTCCGAGATGAATTCTGGAGCTCAGGAAAACACCGTTGCCGCTTCAAAGGGTCAGGTCAGGTAAATCACGTCTGCTCCTGTCGCGGTACGGGTATAGTGTTTGACTCTCCAAATTTACAGGATCGTAGCGAATAAATGTGGATTTTCGTTAATTTTAAAATGGTTTTATTTTACCCTTAAAAGTAGTAATTAAAAGAAAATGGCGTGGATGAGGGAATAGAGAAGGATTTTCATAATTACCGTTATGAAAATTTAATATTAATTGGAGGACTTCTTATCGGTGGAGTGAGAGGATGCTATGTCTCTCACGATCGAGTATTGTGCGCAGCGACGAGGAATCGACAAGCTGCTGCGAGGACCCTGAGTTGAAGGCTCAACGGGAGAAGGAGCGGCGGCAAGCCAACAACGCACGAGAGAGGTAAAATTCGACATTAAGATTCGAATTAAGGGGCTAAAACAGAAAATATCAAATGGCAGTTATGAAAAAAGCTTACATTTTTGACAACTGGGTGACTTAACTGTAGGGGCCTTGAGGGACTCAATGTGGATCGGACAATCCGTGATGTTCTTGTGGGTTTTTTATCCACCAAGCAAATCCAAGACTATTGGATTTCAGAGCCCCAATCTTACTTTTATCTAGGTTTAAGCGAACAAAGGCCGAATTCTCTTAAATATTGTGCAACTTGAGCTCTATCACTGAAGAATGTGATGGATATGGGTAGTTCCTCCTTCCCGATTCTTACAAATGCCACACCTTGAGATAGTTTCTGGGCTCTTCAGCTTTCAGGCTGTCCTGTGGGTGTAGCAGGTTAAACGAATGTACCCTTTGAAGGGGCAACTACTACATTCCCATCACCACCTTATCATTAGAACAAAATACGAAGATGGATAACGTGTCATTTAGATTGTAAATACCTACGAGTAAGATGAAATGAACGCAGTCGAAAAGCGCCATTCTTATTCCAAATAGAGTGAACTACAAATAATAGTCACATACCTAATCAAAGTTGCCTTCAAAATTTTTCTGCAGTGGCTATTATTTCATTTGACTTTTGCTGCTATTTTATTTCTTTTTATTGGCCTCAACCATGTAAGATATAATATTTTGTGCATAACTTATGCCAAAGCGTGTCTATGTGGACGACTTTGTCAAGTGATATTAGGTAGTTGGCGAACTCCCGGGTTTTCAATGTTTTACTCATCTGCCTCGTAACCATGTGATCCTAGAGGGAGCATAGGCCCCAGATCTACAGGGGTAGCGCCGCATATCCCTCATGTAAGCTCTCTATTATTATTGTTTAAGTAACAAAGTATGAGAGGGTCGTTTGAAAACGAAGCCAAACACTAGGTGCCTTCTCATTCGGAATCGCATTCAAAATTTGTGTCTCACAAGGAGGTAGGTGGAGGAAGGGGTGAATTTCAGGAGTTAGTATCCATGCTATAACAGTGCAAATATAGCTATGAGGAATTTCTATTAAAAAAAAAAAGAAGAAAAAGGGTTTTAACCAGGTGTCTAAGCTATGAAGACCAATGAAAAGGCTCCATTCATATCGCAAGGTCCCCTCTGGTGATAGCGTTGACTGCTCTGATTTCTTGGCTGCTTCTCTGTCACCCTCACATGTTCCGCTAGCGTCGCATTCGTTTTGGAAATAGTTCCGCCACACACCCATTCACTTCAAATTCTGATGACAATGTGGTAACAATAACTTGTTATAATCCGTTGTATTCCCTTTATAAATTGATAATAGTGGGATGTTTACCTTCTGATAGTTCATTCTGATACCATTCATTGTTCAATTATTGAATGTGTGATGCATTTAAAGATGATTTTTGGCCAGGCAGTATGTGCGCTACTCCTGGTAGATGGCCCCAGCTACGCCTGTCATGTTCAAGAAAAACTCTCGCAGTCGAAGTGGTTTGATTAATTAATCTCGGTGGCTTAGGTTAACAAAGTGCTTGTCTTTATAAAATGGCTTCTATCTCAAGAACGTAAAGGCAAGAGTTCAGACTCTGAGGAGGCATCAAATATTTTTGGGCCATAATATTTGGCGCACGTCAGTTGAACCCAAACTCTATTCCTCTCGAGCCTGATTGTAAACATCTCATTTCCTGAAGCAGCAACTTTCACTTCGTCACTCATTTGAGTCAAAACACATCGTGTCAATGACCGTGACTGCGACTTCTTCCAGAGGGCATCTGGTGAGCCAGCAGCCTGCAGTTTAACTTTGTCAATCGTACCACGCCATATCAGTAGTATTTGACTCTGGGAAATGTTGAGCTGAAGGGAGACTCCCACGTCAAAGAGGTTTGATAACATTTGCATCATAGCTCAACCGTTGGAGTGCGGTTTCTAATGAGACATTTCTTCTAAAGAAATTAAGGACATGAGTTCGAACTCTGTGAGGGTATCAAATATTTTTGGCCTGCACCACCTACACTTTGGTGAGAGTTCGGGCCCATACATTTTCTAGTTTTTTATTCTTTCTGAAGATGCTGTTGAATGTTCAAGAATTTGCACCTCGTTCAGTTTTCCTTGAAACTGAACTCAACCATTTCATTCCCTAAAATAAGTAGCTCATTTCTACAACGAGCTTGATATTTCTCAACAGTGATGTCGTACAGGCACATCTTTCTAATAGTTGCCTCTTGTCGTCTCTAATAGGACAAATTGATTTTCCTGTATACCAAATAGCACCGTTCTTTCCAACCTTTATTCTAGTATTCACTTTTCAAGACATTCTAGAACCCCACACTATCGTCACTTTGGATTGTCCGATACCTTATTGACTCTTGCTCGAGGAACTTTGGGGACCGTTAACAAATTCGTGTACCGGATTAAATTAATTTTTGTGCGAAAGGATGCTTTACCTTTGTTGTTATTGATTATGAAAACACCAAAGTCTGTGCGTGGTACCTTTCGATTTTTTAAATTAATTTGTTAGTACTAACTGACAGAAATAAAATAATTACGTTTGACAAATCCTTATTGGAAAAGCCAACTTCTCAAATGGTTTCAGTGTCGAAAAAGGTTGACGATACTTATGTGCCCACAGAAACATACCTTGGAATATACTCGTATATCTGTCCAATAGGGTTAGAACACAGCGATGACCATTGTTTTGCCCCTACACCGGATAATCAGCAAAACGGAATAAGACTATGACTAGATCTACATGAATATGTCAGATCTGAGCGGCTCTCAGGTATAACAACAGGGACAGGACCTTGTCTACTTGGAGGTCCATAAGGTCTGGGCAGTCCTCCAGGGAGAGGCGGATTGACAGATCAACCCCACACCCCCCACACACAGTATCTCGCGCTTTTGCACTAAACTGTCTGTAAGACACCCTCAATCGTAGCAACCTGAATGTCCAACGGTTTCGAATAGGCCTATCGGGCAAATGTCCTGGAGGTCACCACCTCTTGACCCTGCCTTGCTCATGCCAGATGGAATTTGATTTATGTTGAATGTAGGGCATTTTATCATCAATATGCAACGTCTCATTTGATTGCTGTTGTTATTCGCCTTTTCAGTTATTTAACGTTAGTGGCACATGAACCTGACCCTTCATATACCCCCATAAAAAATGTCCCCAGGAGTAATATCGGGGCTTCGAGGAAGCCGGTCATGCAAAGCCTGGCTCCTTGTCCGATTCACGGTTGTGGAAACTCTTAGTTCAAGTCCCGACATAAGGATCGGTGCCAATGGGGTGGGACACCCAAGACAGCTGGATACTGTGGAGCATTCTTGCATTGGTTGTCTTGAATAATTACTAATGACTTCCGGGTATTATTTCCTTGATAATGTTGAGCGACGTTAGGGGGGGGGGGGGGGGGTGAATTAATGTAATAAATTGCTTTATCTCTCCAAAAGCTGAAACAGATGGCTAATAAAATAACCGTTGTTTTGAGATTGGGGTTCCATGCTAGGTTAGACAAACATAGCGGTCGGACAAAATATCCATAATATCAAAAATTAAAACACCTCCCTTGTTAGGTAGGTCGATGGCCCAGTTACGCTAGTTAACCTTTGTCACTGCTATGCTCATTTTCGCGTAGATACCTACATTATGGGATAAAGAAAAACTGCTCACCACTGCGAGTTTCATTTCATCCCGTGTGAATTCCTTCTTGAAGCAAATGTTACTTCGAGAAGGTATAACATGCGTTAGGTTCTTTTTTGTGCACAAATTCCTTTCTCTAGCATACGTACATGCATACACCTACACTATTTCTCATCACATAATATATTTTGGGCATTTAAATAATCATCCGAATTCGACGGGAAAGTCTCATTAATAATCAATTCCATCGGTTTCACAGTACTCACGCTCTAACTTCCTCTACAAAACTTCTGTATGTAATTATACCAAAATCATACAGCTGTCATTATCGATGATCCATTTTAAATCGAGATTCCGTATAATCATTCTTTTGGTGTTTTCATAATCGTAAATCTGTTTCGTACTCCGTCGTTACGCATTGTTGGTTTTCCCTCGCTTCTCTTCCACTCAACCCAATTAACGAATAACAAGATTAACCATCATCATTTTAATCTGTGGACATAACTCATGGTTATGGTTGTCTGTTCGCTCATTAACTACAGCAATAGGCTTTGATACTTTATTGAGAGAACAGTCACATTAAATGTTGTTATGTCTATCAAACGCACTTTTGAAACGATACGCTACTCCATGTACTGAATATCTTCAACATATTCATCAGTCACGAACATGTTTTTGTTCAGAGTAAAGTGATTTTTTACTCTAAAATTATTTGATTTTACTTGATAAGAAGTGAAAATTAGTGTCAAGGATATTGATATTTTGAGAAACACAATATGTGTCATTTCATCCCAAAGTGCCATTTAATCTAAAACATGTAATTGTGGACTATTTCATTCACACCTGCCGTAAATACTGCAGATTTTCGAACAATAGAAGCAGTTATTAAATTTGAATGGATCGCATACCAGCTTTGGATTTTAGTATCTATATTATTTTACTAAGAAGTGGTAGTTACTCCTTTCAAATTCAAACTCCACTTCTATATTTTGATAATACTCACATTCGTTTGTTGTACACTTGTCCGTCTGCATGGAAATCATGGGGTTACTCTATAGTTCATAGTCATGGTGTCTTCACAGACTATTTTTGCTGATGTACAGCTTTCATTGTTTAATTGTAATTGTTCGTCGTTGATGGAGCATGCTTCACTTTAAGGGTATCTTATAGTTGGCGTTGCATGATCCGGTGCAATCGTTTCCCTGGTTTCAGGGACCCCTCATAGTTTTATTATCGTGTTATATGAGCTTAAATTGAATATTATAACTAACTGTAACGGCTTTTTGCTACTTCAATTTCGTAACTAATTGATCAAATAACGTACATTTTAAACACTGTTCGTTCGAAGAAACTTCTTTGTTCTTTTCAGATAGCTACATTAAAATCTATAACTTTGGTCTTTTTTATCTCTATCTCTATGTGTTTTAAATCTTTTCAGCTCACTCATGTACTGAAATGACAGAAACATTGATTAGAAGCTGAATAAGGAACCTAAATATACTTATTGACTAAGGCATCGAGGTGGAATTGAACCACTGAAGGTTAACCGTATTTTTCTTCAGCATATTGAGAGCTCCTGACGAGAGCTATTCCCTCCCTACATCCGAACATAACACTATACTACACTTTAGGTTGAAATCACGTGCGCTGCTATGCAGTCAGTGACAGGAGCTGCAGCAATTTTATATAGAATATTGTTGGCGTTCGAAGGCTGACCATTGTGTCGTTTTCAACTTTGCTGACAAATTGTTTTAATTAAAATGTCTTCAAAGTTAATTTTAACTTTGAAGAAGCCATGTTCCCTCTTATCGAGTAACAGGTAGCTTTGATAACAAATCAAATAACCTCCGTTAGCTGACCATTGTTCTCGTCCCCTGGGAATATTACAGGCATTCTACACACTTCGAACTCGATACTGCATAAACAGTGCATAAACAAATATAATGCGAGCCCATCATGCAAGTTTGAACTGAACATGATTCCATATTGCCCAAGGTTAAAGGCTTGTCCCGTGTTGCTAAACATTGAATCAGTTGCCATCGTGACATGATTTTTATAATCATTCACTATTATCACTATCAGCGCTCCACTTCTTCTACAACTACAGTACTGTATACATAGAAGTGAGATGACAAAATTGTTCATAAATATAGATTCAGATGCGTAGACTTCTCTGTGGTTCATTTCTACCTCATCTTGACTCATCCTGCGAGTCCTAATGTTAATCCCGATGTTCCTTATTTGTTGTTGATAATTTTGGTTGTAGGTCTACCTTAGTTTTCAATGAAAACGTTTTTATGATTATTACACGATCTATTAGTTGATGTTATTGATGTTTTCGAAAAATTATTTCCCTCATATTATAGAGATTGTGTAGAGAGAAGAAAAGCCCAAAATAAATTATTCAAAATCGTAATCGTACTGACCAAAGTTTTACTAGAAATTGGATTGGATGGTGGTTTGATACAACACCGAATTTCAACTAAATCTTTTAAATTTATTGAGGTCAACTAAATTTTCTAATTTCCTCTTTTTTGTTTTTCTTCTATGTTATCCAGGATCAGAATAAGGGATATCAACGAAGCGTTGAAAGAACTCGGGCGAATGTGTATGTCTCACCTGAAGACGGACAAGCCGCAAACGAAACTGGGAATCCTCAACATGGCCGTAGAAGTCATTATGAGCCTCGAGCAACAAGTCAGAGGTTGGTTTCTCTTTGCATTTTAATATAAATCACATATTAATATGTGAATCTGTTGCTGAATCGTAAAATTGGACTAGGTGGTAATTAGTGTATTCCTCATTCTTGTGTTGATGATTTTTGAACAATTGCTGTGGCTATTCTCTATCTCTTATTACTATGGAACTTACTAGTAGCCAACTTTGAACGACGAGACTTTCTCTCTAGTAAGATACCATGTGCCTTATAAATGAGAAATGCACATTCCTTACAAGAAGAAAGGATTGTTAGAATTCGTCTGGATAGTCACGATTTGGAACAGGATTCTCGATTTCTGGGGATTTTACCATTCTCCTTGCCTCGAGTATGTGCATGCACGGGCCTCAGAACATTGGTGGAGCGCTGATGAGCTGATAGTTGTGGTAGATATGGTGAATCTCTACACTTATGTTGCATAGGATGAAGAAGAGAATTAGGTTAGAGAATTATGTAGAGACAAAATGGAAATTTCTCCGATACGTTCAAACCGAACTTTTCAACTGTAGTCCAAGCTCAAACTGCACTTCTGCTCACTTTAGGAACGATTCCACCATTCCAGGCTCTGGGAATGGGCGTAAGACTCGTTACAAAACTTAGTTGGATTGTTCGCCTTACCTTAGGTATTTAAGAGTTTGAAACTCCATTTCAAAAGGATTTCTATGTGGAATTTTGTGAGATCTTGGTAGAAGTATTTCCAAACTATTGGCATATATGTGCCCATTCTTCTTAAATTCTTTACGAGAACCATGTTTTAGTTATTCATAGTTTCTGGAGCTCTCATACCTCACAAACAGCTTTTCAAATTTGGAAATGTGGGGACATTTGTGATGTGCCAGAATATGGTTGTAAAACTAAGGTTCGGCGAAAATACATGTACGTCTTGTAATTCATATATCAATATGTTTTTTTCCAATGGCAACAACGATTTCGTTATTGTTTGCGCCATAACTATTGTTTTAGCGGTAATAATTTTAATCTGAAAACAACATTTCAATTATAATATGTATTCCCTCCCTCCCATGCCGCATGCTTCTCAGGCCTAGCACATCCTAGATGTTCCGATCAAGGTACTCCGCGCATTCACCATTGGCAGGGAGAATGTTCCGTGGCACGAAATTACTCCTGGAGTCGCAAGTCAGTTCCACATCAGCTTCTCTGAGAGCTTTCTCGGTGTGCTCCAAGAAGTCTTCCTTTAATTTTGCCTGTTTCCCAACCTCAACGACCATGCAGGATCCACCCCCTCCTCCCCCCTCTCAAAGAAGCGGTACATATGTAGTAACCAGTTGTATCGACAGTCGGGGGAATGAAGAGTGATTCTGCAAGCCGGTCAAAACAGATTCTGGGAAGCTGTTGGATATCCATCATCCGCAGTTTGCTCCACCACCCAAACATGTGTTTTGCTACGAGGAATTACAAATGGGTGATTCCTGACTCAATCCGAACCAGATAGTCTGGTGTCAACCAGTTCACACCCAGCAATATGCTTTATAGCTCTCACCTGAACCCCCTCAACTTGCTCCAGATGGCAAAAGCCCCATTGTCTCGCTAGCATACTAGGGGATGGAAACAAGGATTAGACAGTGTATTTTTTAATGTAATGATTTGAGCCCCACCTAAACCAGAAGGGTAATTGTGAAGGGTGACACTGCGAGTTGAACGATTCTAAACACTAAACGGAGTGCCATCATGGACTCCACTGGCGAATCGAAGGGGAAAAATCGAGGGGAGCGAGGCTACACTGGATGAAAACCCCAAAATAAAATAATACAACTAAGACTAGATGATGAATGGCTAAATACTAGATCTGATATCACAGTTCGTAGTAGAGCAGTTATCACTGCAGTTCGTAGTATCACAGTTCAGCTCTCAGGTGTGAAAGTGTATTATTAAATGAAATTAGTTGATAATGACTACTGCCACCCACCAAATCAAAACAATTTGTCCATACTTGGTTTTATCAATGCACATTTATTCCATTGTGTTGAATTACTGTGACTCATGGTTCATTTGTTCGCGTTTTACCTTTTCAGAGAGGAACCTGAACCCAAAGGCGGCTTGTCTGAAGAGACGGGAAGAGGAGAAGTCTGAGGAGGGGCCCAAGAGCCTGGGAGGGCCAGGTGGTCCAGCTGCTTCTCACCTCGTCAGCGGAGCGATGGCCCACCTGGGGGCTGCGCCTTTCGTCCAACAACCGCCCCCACCTCCGCCCCCGGGCTTGTCGGGACATCAGTAGCATGTAAGATTTTGGTGTATCTTTTCTAGCGTACTTAAAATGGAGGAATGGCAATTTTTAATGGTTATTTTTCATTTGCTCTTAAGAAAGATCTGAGCGAGAGCTTTCCAAAAAGGTGCTATATGATGGGTATCTGACCAATAAAAAGCTGCTCTTGAAATTAATTTGCATGATTATGTCACGGCCTCCACCCGCCTGGGGAGAACCCTCTTCTCCTTTGCAATATGACGTCACGCGTGATTTTGCTACCCGTTTATTGGCTAATCTAAACGGTCTTTTGAGCTAAAAATTGCTACTATGCAAAGTGCGCTGAATCAGAATCTGAGGACAAAAGCGTGAAAGCCCAACAGATGAAAGTTCCCCATCCAGTTCTTATCTCCTTAAATAGTGTATAGTTGTGTAGTGCAAAAACTACATGCCAAAGGCACTGCCATCGGTAACAAAAACGGTCTCTTCGGCAGGTATCAACTTTGATCACAGTGCAGCATCATCATGCAGCATGGTCGTATGAGCGAATTTTCGTAAATTATGGTTCTATAATGTTGAATTGTATTGAAATTTGAGCTTTTTGAGCGCAAGAAAATTGTTAGCTTAATTTTATGGCAAAAAACGAATTCTAAATAATAATCTGCTATTCAAAAAGAGCAATCAATGCACTCATGGCATTCAAGACGTCTGGATTTGCCTGACTACAAAAGCAAAGCGCAATGAAAATATTTTGTGCGATCCCCATAAAGCCTCCCTCAAATGTTCGACTCTGTCATACATGTTACTTGATCTGTTTTAGCTCTCAAACGATTAATTCCCATTAATTTGTTCCATCATATGGCCTAAATAATTTTTGTTCCTCTTGATATTTTCAGATGAGCGGTGGAGGCGGCCTGCCCTATCAGCAAGTTCGGTGATCGCCTCCAGCCACCAACAGCACGATGTATATACCAGTGAAGTGAATAAATAAAAGACTTTTATGATGAAAAAAAAGTAACAGATTATAAATAAAAAATATATATATTACATATATATTAAACTACAAAAAATATGCTTAGGTGCTGCTTTAAAAAAAAGTCTTACAGTATTCTACTTTTTGTAAAAATTGAGATTAAAAGAAAAAAATCAAAAAAATCTAGTTGAAACAACTTGACTTGGTGGGATAATGTATGAATGCATTGGAAGGGGAAGGGGCGATTGTAGATAGTTCAAACTTAGTGTAGGCGGTTTGAACTGTAAAAATATTGTTTTTCATGACTACTTAGTAAGTTCATTCTGTGACTTCACTTGATCATTATTACAAGTTTTAGGTTGCTTTTTAAATGTATATAAGGATTTTTGTTTTATTTATTTATTTTATCAACTGTTCATTAAATCCAGCCTTCTTATCATTGTGTCTCAGATTACTAATATACTAGGTTAATAGGATTGCGCTCGACGTTATAAACTTTGCACTGACTAAAAACCAATGAGCTTGCTTAATGATGTTATCTTTGAATAATAAGTATGTTGATATAATTATTGTCCATGTTATGCTTGCCAATAACAAACCTCATCTTAGTCCTTCAGGACGTTTGGAAAGTTGAAATTTAAAACAAGCGTCCAATGAAAAACGCAATTAAACACAATTTTTTAAATTGTTAAGCGCAAATCAAAAGATTATGAAAGATTTATGCGACCGCAGTTGGGAAATCTACGTTCACATTTTCCCAGTGCCAAAATAGCTCATTAGCTCATCATATAAACAATAAATATTTCCTCCCTGATTCGCCTTATCGATTTAGAAATGTTAGATTCCGAAAAGTAAATTAAAAACCGTCACAAATATCACCTTAATATTATGCCTAGAATCCAAGTTAGTCAGGACAATATAACAAATTTGCTGACAAAACTCCCGCTTTTATTATGTTGATTCTGTTTGGCCGTTCTTATCCTAAAGCTTTTTGTGAATTTCATGTAAATTACTTGAAAACAATTTGTACTTCTCGAAAAATACCTCATCATCACTTGTGCGCATATTTTTCGAAATGACGAACCTTGAGCACAATCCTATTGCCTACTAAACGTTGAAAAGTTGTATTCACTTATTTATTTATTGGTTGTTCTAAAAAAAATAATAACATCGATTCTCAGTTACTTGAGTAAACCGCATTAACCCCATTATCTACGAAATTCGTACTTTTATTAGCTTTAAACTATCGTTCCCACCATCAATCACCGGTGTCCATGTTGGCCATGCTTGTCGATTCCACCAATTTGTGCCATATTATTTTCGTTTTTTAACGTGTGTTCTTTTTTATAACAGTTTATTGTTAAGTTAATTCTACGAATATTGGACCTCTTTATCTATAAAGTATTAATACGTAAGATTTCATGACGCTGGTGGTGTCTGAGCCAATCAAACCTAGAACTTAATCAAATATAACTTAACCTATCATTGTAATTACCACGAGCATCCGCTGCGAAAGTTAAAAAGGTACATAGTACAACAATATTTTTTTAAAAATGTACGAAAAGATGTTACTCAAATTCCTAGGATACAATGAATTTCAATAGTGGCACTTGCTCAAATTGAACTGGTGTCCATTGTTCTGTGAGAGCTGATATGTGGTCCTGTTACTAGGTTTATTTTGCGATTTAGTTACACGTTTTAGTGCAGTAAGGCATCAATTCCTGTTGACAGTTGCATTGTGTTGAGTTATTGTAGTGCTGGTCAGAATATATTTGATGTTGGCCCCGTGCTGCATGTTTGGTTTTTTAATATGAATACTCTCCTTCGTTATTGGATACTGTTTTTTAAATGTTGTTGTTTGGCCAGTGATTTAGTTTAGAATTGTGTATATTCATCATAAATTGAAATTGAAATCGAGCTCATTGTGTAGATCTGATTAGGAAATGTGCTGAAAGGTCAGAATGTGTGCTAAAGTCACCTCGATCTCTTAATCCTCAATTCTTTGCTGCCTTCCCTCCTTTAACATCTCTTAGACTGCAGGTGATCATAACTTCCTTGCAGCTTGGGCTTTTCCTGGAACCCACTCTCAATTCGCTATTGAACCTCAGAACCTAAACCGCATATTTCATGGTTGCTGGCGTCATTCTCGCTAGCATCACCTTCTTTTTGGGACACCATGAAATGAAACAAGATGATTCGACATGTCCGTAAAGATTATTATGTAGAGTGACATCATAAGTATTTCAGAAATACTTTCATACTCCGTTTTATCGTTACACGCCTTTCTTGTGTGGTTCTGAGCAAGAAAATGTAATGTGCAGTGGAGTCCAGCTCAAACCTCTGGTAGTCCTCAAACTCTAGCTCAACAAGTTGCCGTCACTTGTGGTTTTTAACTTATTGCCGATATCTTGAAGGCAAAGATCGTTTTCACATATAAACTCTACTTCTCGTCATCATTTAGGTACAAACGTTTTGGAGAAGTTCGCCGTCACTAGCAAGTCGAGTACAGGGGGCGAGCGCTTTCGATGTAAAAACATCATCAGGCCCTCGAAACAGTACTCCCCCTGACTCGTCTTGCGAGTGATGACGGAAAAGATAATTTTACTTTTACTACTAGCGGATGTAATACTATATCTCCTTGTATTTTGGGTCCCACTAGAACTTCAACCTCCCTCCCACGACTAGGTATTGCAGTCTAATGGCCGAAATACCATCCATCTCTTTGGACTTTCTGATATTACTGTGTGATAGGGCCTTCATATCCTGGGGATTCGCCATCATAATCCGTTGCAGCATCACATTGAGCTTTGTTAACCATTTGCAGGTTGACGAATCTATTGGTTCACCATTTGATCTCCTGTAGATTGCATCCTTCAGAATCTGTTTTGTGGCTTGTATCACTCCCGTTTACTACGATCTGCTGAGTATTTTAGTAGAGTTCTATTCACTTTTAATTGGTCCTTCGTGGGGCCTACTTTCGCGTATTGCTGCCTTCAAACGAATCTGATAAGCCACCCAACTTGGTTTGTACCTTATCGAACGCCATCCTCACTACCATCTTCGGAACACCAGAAAAACCTTCGAGAGCAGTTCAATCTAATACATTCGCCACTAGCATGGCAATGGTTTTTTCTTCAATAATACTTGCACGTGAAACTTTGATCTGTTGTGGAGTGTCCAACAAAAACATCCAGTCCAAGACATCTATCATCATGTTGCTGATTCTTGTAGTTTCTTGCACACGGCAATGTAGATACCTAGTGATATTTTTCTTGAGACTAAATCAACCGCACTCCATTTCCTGAGCTCAGGAGTCCAAGATAAACAGCTGGAATTTTCCCACTACTTGACGCTTTGGTCCTAATGATTTTCTTTTGTATTCAGGTGTGCTCTCCATCACCATCTGCTTTGGAGAATCCCAATCCTCCTTATTAACACATCTTACTACAATCATTATGTGAAATAAACCAATGTAACAGGACACTATTCTTTGCTGCTCACCTCAATAAAGCAGATTATTTTTATTATTCCAATTAGTGGAATTTACTACCAGTAGTTGCGGCACGATTTCTAAACCCGGTGATAGTTTTAAACATCAAGTTAAGACAAATTTGTTATGGAACTTGAGATATTCGTTCAGGAGGCTTTAAAAATTAGGTGCTTAGTTATGATGGTGAAAAGCATGTATCCACTATCCCTTGTTCGTGCAGATATGGATCATGATTATGAGTGAATCATTAAAATAGAAATTTTCATAAATATCATATGATTGAATCTCATATCTGCTAGAACGACGTGCATAGTGAAATTGCAGAAAAATTGATGTTCAAGAGGAAATTTTATATTTGGTAAATCTAAACATGTATGTATTAAAAGACATTGCGTGCTGAAATGTATTTTCCCAATCGCATCGGTGTTGATGAGCTTTAGTTTTTGGTGTTCTTGTGTACAAAGTGAGGTCACGGATTTTAATTTAATTTTTACTAGAGAAAATCTGGTAACCCCCTCGCCCCCTTTCATGAGTGTATTTCTACCCAAAAAGTTCCTGCTGTGTGAAGTCGGTCTGGTGAGCGAAAATTCGACCATAATCTGTGATCCCGTCATATGTTCTGTTGTGTGTAATTATGTTGTACCCTAAACATCACATTCACTATGGAGCATTAATGTATGTAACGCATTTAGAATGAAATTCGTCTAATGTTCATCATTTCCGTCATAGCACTGAGAAATCGTGTTCTGATTGAAGCGATTTTTCGCTCATCAAGCCGAAATGTTGCCATCCCATATCTACAATATCCATTATAGATAGGCTTGCCATTAATATACCAAAATGTCGTGTATTTAATTTTTGAATTACGTCCTTAACTGAATTGGTTTTGCCAAAAACATGTATATATACGTCAGGTACAGAAGAGGGCTTCCAACATCCGTTTTTGTATGATCACATAATTTCCCTTCTTATAATTTGAATAGTTGTCCCCTTCAAAAACGCGCTCGTTGAGTCACGGTTTATGTTTAAATAAAAACAAAATGTCATTACCTACAACTGAATTGGTGACAACATTGCAACGCAAGCCTGATGTAAGAGAAATCCCCCATATTTGATATATAACGCTATTGAAGTGTCTAGGGCTTCCACTTCCTATGATGTCACGAAAAAATATCATTCGAAAGAAATTTGATGAGTACTTAACTAAGAAAAAGCCCCCCCACCCCTTCTTCCATTTATACTTAATGAAAAAAAACTTGACAAATCACCATTTCAAATGTCGTGGTGTGTACATAAAGTTACAAAAATTTATAGTGAGTTTAGGAATTAAAAAAGAAAGAAATGTTAAAGGAAATAAATCCTCCCTTTTTCTTCTTAATTAATTTTTACCTAGTTTTTAATTTATTGCAAAAAAAAGTTCAATTATTATGAGAAAAGAAATCTAAACCTTCGGCAGGTCAATTTGCCGGAAGGTTGGAACTTGTTTCAAATTGTTTGATTCTACTTTATAGGAAATCTACTTAAATTGCCATTAATTGTAATATTTTATTTTCAATTTGTTCGTTTTTTCTTCGATTTGTTGAAAGTAGCCTGGCAGAATGTAAGTGAGTGATAGGATCCAAGTTTAATTCTCTATATTTCTTGATTAAAGTGTCATATTATCGTGAATGTAGTTTTGTGGTCAAATCGTTGGAAACGAAACGTAAGCAGTGATAATTTTCCGTGCAATTTTTACTGCCGAATCACGAGTTACTTGTTGATATATCGATTGAGTGTTTAATTATTCAATTGTTATGGCTAAATTCAACTTTATATCTTGATTGAAACTTTTGTCATTGGTGAAAAGTTGCGTTTTCAACGATTTGGAACTGTGTTGCATTATTCTACGGATTTTTGTTTCATTCCCGGTGTTAATTGAAACAAAGTGCAAAACATATTTGGATGCAATTTAGTTTATTGTAGCGCGTATTAGAATATGACGTGTTTTATCACTGTGCTGAAGTTCTGCTGTGCTGTTACTTTTAGTTATTTTCCTTCCCCCTCCTGACCTATCCTTCCTTTCTCCTTTGTTAGTTCGTAAGTTCTCCTCCCTCCCAACCATTTTTCTTGCCCCATGGTGTTCTCCTTGTCCCTCTCTACCCCCTCCCCCGACCCAAAAACCTAAATTATTTCAATGAGAATGATAAGGGAGAAAATCTGTAAATAATTGATAAATAAAATTATTAAAAGCTGAGATTCTTGGTTTTATTATCGATGCAGCACCCTTTTTCATGTAATCCTAGTAATGATCAGGGGCGTAGCCCCTTCGATTCAAAAGGATTGTTTCCATTGTTGTACCGAACAGGTTCAGGTAAAGCTGCGCTTGCGCAGTGAAGAAGGAGTAATAAAAATGCGTTTCCGCAGTCTTCCAGTTCATACTCGGTACAAGATAGCCGGTGTTTCTGCTGCCCTAGGAACATGATTCGAACACTAAGCCCCGGTGCACACGAGCGTCAAAATGACGCTTGACGCCGCGTCATTTTCAATTGGATAACTAGAGATACACAGCAGAGCATGGTGCGGTGCACACGGGACGCCGATACCTATCTGCAGCTGGCGTTGACGCGGATAGGTATCAAAGTTGACGCAGGTTTCTGTGGGACGCGCGTTGCGGGCGATAGGTATCTTGCCGCCCGATACCCCTAGCAGTACTCAGCAGTCAATCGTCCGGTGCACACGTGCAGCTGCGTCACTTCGCGTCAACCATCATTTTGAAGATTTCGGCCCACGATTTTTTGAAAAACTTCAATTTTCTGCACATTGATTCATTGTCAAAGGATACGAGAAAGCTACGTGCTATGCCCAACATGCCGTTTTTAGCGAATCTTCGCAGAAAATTGCTACTGCAATTATAAAATAACAATTTTCGAAAACATTCTTCATTGAAATCCGAGTCCTAGCTCCGAGGTCCTTCCAACTTTTCGTCCAACCCCAACCAAAATCCATATTCATATCAATTTCATATACGTATACATATGGGCATGTATGTGGGAGTATGGGGATGTTATTTAGAAAAAGTTCCAGTCATGCAGTATGATCGAATGAGCGAATTTTCTTAAATTACATGTCTTATTATATTATGCTAAATTGTATCGAAATTTCAGCAATTGATTACATATATATACATATATATATATATATATATATATATATATATATATATATATATATATATATATATATATATATATACATCATTCCAGACGATAACTCTCCTTAGGATTGAGATAAAAATACCGTTCTTGGGCCAACAAATCAAGCATTCCAAACGAAAGGATGAGTTTGTTGGTCAACTACGTATTTTTTAGCCCATTAAATTGGTTAATTTCGAAAAATGTACTAAAAAAATCACTAAAAATGGCTAAAAACAGCCAAAAAGCGTTACATTTATAAGTTTTAGCACAATTTTAGTCAAAACTAAACTATAAACGATTAACTAGGACATTTAATAAGTTTTGCTCAAAATTATGCTGAAAAACGTAGGTACTTTAATTTCAATAATATTCGCTTCTTCAGTACTTCCGATTTCTGCCCTCTTCTTTGCGAAATACGTACTTGTGCACCAAATACGAAAAAACCACTTTCTTCTTCAATATCTGGGTACAGATCCATCCTCGTAGTTGGCGAGCGAGTGACTGACACGTCATGACGCGGCGTCCTGCGTCCTTTTGCCGCTCGTGTGCATTGAAACTCAGATAGGACGCAGATAGCGATTCCAAGAAATGACGCGGCGTCAAGCGTCATTTTGACGCTCGTGTGCACCGGGCCTAATTGTCTGCTCCCCCGGACCAGGTGCCGCTTGTTCCGCGAGTGCGCTCTTTGGTACTCTGGATAACTCGATATTTACTTTCTCAAACTTCTATAACTTTATACAGAATAACAGAGTACAACAGCAGAAGGTCGAACGTCGGAGGGCACGAAAACAAGGGATTATTTGCTAAAGTTCCCCTAATGTGCCTCCATTTTCATGGATCTACGTGTATCCACGGGTTACTGCCCTGAATATGTCCTCGAACGATTCCGCTGCCATTTGGACTAAACAGCCATGGAGGTCCCTTGAACTGAATTATTTCTGCTCTTAACTTCCCCGAAGCAGCAGTGGAAACAAGTCTATTATCTCTGCCAGGAAAACTCTCAGGGAGGGAATTCTGGCATGCTGGCTTTTTGTACTTTCCTGAGCGTTACGTTCAATCAAAGACTGGGCCCTCTAGTGAGGAATGTGAGGCCCTATCAAACTGAACGCGGGCTGGTTCGCCTTACACCCGTGCACTCTACAACAAGTGGTTTAGCATTACGAGCGTCAAACCACAGGCAGGTTGTATTGCGAATTTTTGTTGAAAATTATTCTATTGAAGTGATTTGCAAATTTTTAAAATCAAAACTTTTGAAAAAAAATTTTTCATGGAAATCCGTTTTGAGGCATTTTGAAACGATTACTAAAGTTTTCGCTTTTTCATATTTATATCACTTCAGACATTAACTCTTCTTAGGATTGAGATAACGTTCTTGCGCAAAATAACCTAGATTTTCAAATGTGTGCAGTTATAGTGAACTTGTCTCATCCTTAGAATGCCGTTATGGAGTTCACAATCCAGCTGAACTCGCTTGCCCTGCTTCAGAATCGAGCTCAGTTACCAGCAGAGGATGTATCAACATGCCATCAAGCAATTAAGGAACTTGCCCGTAAAGCAGGACTGGATTCCAGGAGAGATGGTGAGATTGCTAGCTACTTTTTCAAGGACCTTTGAGACACAAAACTAAGGGAATGGGTTACACATGTATGGCCTGCTAGAGAAACACAAGTCTAACAGAAGCATTGGTGTTAACTTTACAGATGGAAGTTGCCACTAAAGCATCTTCTATCAAGTGTGCAGTGGTGGAGGAGGTACCAATGGAACCTGCAGCTAAGTTGTATCAGGCCAGACAACTAGCTTTTGGGAAGGGATTGTGTTGGTGGTGTGATTCACACGGATCATATATTTGTCCAGATCGTCGACTGCAGCGAGAATGAAATAATGCGTATAATGGACAGAAGACGATGGACAAAGCCAATCGGTCAGCCTAGAGGGTGCTAACCTGACCAATGATGCAACTGTTTCCACATTACATGCTATTTTCAGCAATGGACCTCTGTACCAACAACAACATGAATTTACAAACTTTTCTTGTGATTCTATGCCTTTACTTATTGGTGAAAATAAAAGAAATAATGATGTTGTTTACAGAGCGTCTTCCTTCATGTCTCTGGCATTATTAGGGTGGATCAATAGGGAACCCTGTAAATTAGTAGTCCAACACAGGGGCATCACAAACTATTGTAAACAGTGACATCATACAGCGCTCTGGTGCTCACTTGCGCGCTGGCTGGATCTATATGCCTTCAAACAGTTTCTGGTGATAGAGTCCCAGTGTTGGGGGAAGCGGAGCTGCATTTTGACATTATAGACGGGCGATTAAGGAAGCATATAAGCATTTTGGCAAATATTAAAGAGCAATGGATCTTGGGACTAGACTTCCTGACCGTCCATAAGTGCGTTATTGACCTGGATAACTCAGTTGTTTATGCAGATAGGAAACAACTTCCAGTCAGTATTAAGGGCAAATGAAGAAGTATGCTTTGGAGTACAGATGCGAGAAGCATGTGACGGGTTTTGTGCACTGGGTGATGAGTGGAAAAATGTGTCACGCTGTATGCTTACACCTAAGTGTATAGAAGAACTGCCAGCTCATGTGAAGAAATTGGGGTTTAGCGAAGAACTGTTACCATAAGAGATGGATGAGATTGAGCAATTCATCGTCGAGTTCACTGACATTTTTGCTAGAGATGCATCAGACATGGCTAGAATTGAAGGATGTTCCCATACCATAGATGTTGAAGCAAGCCATGCTATTCGGCAAGCCCCTCTTCGGATACCTCCCGCACGTCTTGGAGAGGTTGACAATCTTGTAGCTGAAATGGAGCAAAACGGCATAATCCAAGAGCCCATGGGCTAGTCTAATTGTGTTTGTGAAAAAGAAGGATGAGAGCACTCGATTTTGTATCGATTATCGCCAATTGAACAAGGTCATAAAAAAAGATTCCCTCCCTTTGCCCAAAGTGGAAGAACTTATATGTGGTATATCGGGAAGCAACTGGTTTTCAACCTTAGACCTCCAGAGTGGGTACTGGCAGATCCCCATGGAAGAGAATGATAAAGAAAACACAGCCTTCTGTACACCCTGGGGGCTGTGGCAGTTCAAAGTGATGCCATTCGATCTATCAAATGCCCCAGCTACATTCCAAATGGCAATGGGCTGGGTACTACATGACTCTATTCGTCATGGAAGGGTTAAGGTATACCTGGATGACGTTCTGGTGGATACAGAAATATTTCAGGACCACATGTTTTGGTTGAGAAAGGTCTTGAAAAAGCACACAGAGAAAAGCTGATCTATCTTCTTCAAACATCCACAAGAGTGAACTGGCATTCCCACGCTCTCTCTTCTTCCATGGTTCCTTCCTCCAATCTTTTCAAATATCAAGAATTTTTCGTTAAGTAGTGTACGTCGGCGTTAGTGTTTTTCATTTGTTTGTTTTGACCTTGAAAATCAATTTCTGAAACTCATGAAATGATGGGCATTTTGTTCAATCTGAACCCATATCTATACGTTTCATGAAAATGTATGTATGTGTGTGTGTGTAAGTATGTATGTATGTATGTAACTCGTGTACACGATTGCGACCTTACGGTACAATACAAAAAATTCCAGTTTCGGGGTTGGGTTTTTATACCCAAGAGAACTACTGTTGAAAAATCGTTTCCTCTCTCGTACTTTGTTCTTCAACTAATTCTATACGTCCATGTTACAATATGTGAGGAAGCTATACTGCCCACCCAACTTGGCATACGTTTTTTTTATTCCACGTTGTCTATTGTTTTTCTGAGTTTTGAGTCTTCTTCTTTGAAGTTGAAAGGAAAAGTGTTCGTTTATGTGTTTTCTCTTTTTTTAAATTCTTACCAAAATTATATAATACAATTCATTCATAGGGACGTCCCTGTATGCATTACTTACCAATAAGTTTGTAATACAAAGTCCTCAACAGTGCTTTGTGGAATTTTGCGAAACCAATCAGTTTGCTATGAATACCCTCGTTGTCCCGGCCTTGTGGTGGGGAAAAGCGATGAAAAGGAAATGATGAATAGACTCTGTTGGCAAATAGAGCACCCCTCCCCTCTCCCCGGGTCACCGTGTGATAACAATTAGGTGATTGTGGTGAATGTGATGAAAACGCCGATGTTCGGGGCGGCTAAAGGTTAGGGAAGGCTCGCGTTTGAAGCGGTAATGACGGGAAGGCGTTTTCTAGGCGATATGAGCCGGTAAGGTAGTAAATTATGCAAGGGGGCATCGCCCCCCCCCCCCTGTCCTACGATATCGGCCCCCCTGCCACATCCCTCGAGACGAGGGGCGAATCGAAGGGAACTCCGCTCCGCCTGTAGTGTACGAGATGTAGTTGTCTAGCGAATCATCTGCAGGGATGGCTCAGTCAACACCACACGACCCTGTGAGTTTATCATCATTATCATATATGAACTTATTTGAAATATACCACCTTTAATACAAAACTTGTATGTAAAATCTTAAAATACATTCTATTCATTGCCTACTGTCCAACTTTAAACATTTAGGTAGTATGTACTAATCAAATTTTTAATTAATAATAGTTAATTAATAATTTATTCGGAGTAACTAGGTATACAGTGTGTTGTAAACATCCCACCTCACCCACCTCTTTCCAAACGAGTTTGTTAATATATATGAGGTTTTACAATTTTAATTTGTTCTGAATTGTAAAAATGCATTAAAAATTATGAGTACAATCTTTTCCCTATTTTCGACCCGGTAGGTGCTCATCAACATTAATTTTTTAAATATTTTCCATTCGGTACCGACGAAATTTAATTAAATAATTAGGTACCGTGGTCTATTGTATAAAGGATGTCCCAAACCCCTTCCAGATATGGTTGGAACATAAGTCTTTCAAGTGGAGCTTGTGTGGAAAATTATAAGTCTTCTTTAGTAGAAATTTACATGAACAGTTCAGTGTTTTGTGAATAGGCCAGTTGCAAAACCAGCTGCAATTGTTTGTTACAAAAATTGAGATGAACGTATCTTTGAATTATAGTAAAAGTTCAGGTCTACATGTCTATCTAGGTATGTGCCAAAATGAGTGGTAAAGGTATACATATTGAGTTTGAACAATTGGAGCTAGGTCTTAATCAGAAATCAGCTACAACTAAGCGGTGTTAGCTTCAAAGCCGAATAGTACGAATTCAGGCGGCTATTTATGAGTTTTTATCTGTTTCTATAGTAGGTAGGTACTGAATTTTGTCAACAAATCAGCGTTAATTTCATTGCAAGAAATCATCGTATTGTGCTAAGGTCATTCATATTTGTGATCTTTGTGTGATTCTGTCTATTTTATTGATTTTCAGCAAATTCGACAGTTTTAACAAGAATGTGCTCAATAGTTTTTGTTGAATTAGCTTGCTGCTGCGCGAGAGCCACTATCGGTTAAGAATCTTAGCTTGAGCAGCTCTCAAAAGGATTGGTAATTACCCCCTCCATTCCCCTTCCAACGGAAAATAACAATTTCCGAGGGTTTTTGTACAACTGGACTAATGTTGGGAGCAAACGAAATAAAAATCAGGGAAATCGGTTTAGATTCGTAACGTTTGTACGTCCACAAAATTTGTCGAAAATCACGTTTTTTGGCATTATTTCTTCCTTTTCCTCCCTTCTGTCATGAAATTCAAAATTTCTGAAGATTGTTGCACCACTAGACTTATTAGGTTCGAACAAAAAACTAATCACGAAAATTTGTTAAGAAATGTAGCCTGGGCAGCGTTGAAAAATTTTGATATACACACAGAGTCATACACCTATTATGAGGATTTCATGGATAACTATCTGAGAATGATCTGAAATAGATATTGTATTTGTATCTCATATGCTTGGATTTTCTCACACACCCCTGCATCAAATCTGCTAGGCCGTACCTCTATTGACGAAGCCTTGCTATGAATGACCTTGCTTCGGAGGGACGTCCTAGAAATCAGATTGCGATAAATTTTGAATAAGTCAGTCACTAACTGTCGATCGGCCTACAAATCTAGTATTCATTTTTTTATTGGTGATTCAAGAGCTGGTGGGTTCGTAACTTCTTTCATCGTAAACATTACATCTTACCTCATGATTCTGACTGTGATTTAGCCTTGCAGTGGATGAAACGGGTCCCTCAGGAACGAACAGACGTCCGTGGGAACGGGGAGAGCAGTTGGAGGATTTAATATTTGAGTGGGACCTTAAGGTTATCAATCGTGGTGGCCAGCCACCAACGTTTCAAGGTGCTGGTGGGGGTTCCTCAAATATTGATGTGGCCCTGGCCACAATACGTGTGGCGGACAGTGTGAGTAGATGGAGGGTGAATGCCGACTCCACTTCAAGGCAAAACTCCTCCAATTCGAGGTGGGGACCGCACCCAGGGTCTCCAGCTCCACTGCTGGCAATGGGATGAGGGAGATTTGTTTGTGAGAAGGCTAATTGGGGCAGGTTCTGTGAGGCTGTTGTGGAGGGCCTCAGAGCTTGCCATTTCCGTGCGCTCACCAACCGTGCTGAGATAGAGGGTGCTGTGGCCCTACTTGAGAGAATCCTGTGTAGTGGATTTATATATGTTTTACTTGGTGTAGGTAGACCAAGTGGGACATTTATATTCTGATTATGCGGGTTAGTCCCTGAGGTATTTCTGTAAGGAATGTGAGCGAAATCGCCAAGGTCAGCTTGCTTGGCGGGATGAACTGAGGGATAGTTCGTGTCGCAGCCGCGTGGAGCACTGGGCTCGCATAGTGGGTGCTGGGTTCGATCAGTTTGGTACTGAGCCGTTTTGTAATATTCCGGCCTAAGATTTATATCTGTAGGAGGAATATGTTGAGCTTGGTTGAGGTACTGAAAAGTATCCTTTGTTTTTTGTACATTTGGGGTGTATTTGACACTCGGATCGGCCGGGTAGCCTTGTATAGAATATCGTGGATATTCGGAAATCTTTGTCGAATCATAATGATTGACTTCAGAGCGGGTCTGAAAGGTATCCTCGAACTTTTGTGTAGGTGAGGCTTGATCTAACGTTTCCTTTGTGAATACGTTAGGTGAGAAGGCGATCTCGTCGCGAGGATCGAGCCTTGAGCCGTCGCTAGGAACAGCGGACTGGCCGAGCAGTGGGTAGGTAGCGCTGCGTGGGCTAAGAGGCCCGGCCGCGCCGTGTTCTGCCTCCCCTTGCATGAGGAAATAGGACGGCCGACGCTCCATCGAAATATACGAGTTTATTAGCTCGTTTTCGATACCTCTATGTATAGAAATAGAGGGTTTAGAAGGTGGACTCGCTTGACAGAGCTTCTTTCCTTTGCTCGGATGTCAGGGTCCTACCTTGTAGTCTTGAAAAAGACTTCCTTGGACGGTAAATTAGAGCGTATGAGCTGAGTAATTTACCGGCGTGCCCACAGCGGTCGGTGACGAGCCTAGTGCTACGAAACCCGGGCGACACGACTAGGAACGTCCCAGCGGGCGTACGATCTAATGAGAATATCAATAGATGTACCGGGTGGCGTCCTGACAGAAGAACTACGTTGGGCAATGAGCAGGATGAATAATCACTGGACTCGTAGATGCCAATGCGAGATCTGTGTGGAGAGAAGGTAGGCCTTGTAGAAAGCAGTAGGAAGCCGTTCTTGAGATGAACTCGGGAGCAGAAGGTTCGTCAGCGTAGGGCGTGTAGAAATCTTCGTACTTCGAGGTGTAGTCGTCGAGAGCGGAGAGTAGAATGAATTTCGGAGGGCTCCGAGCGGGGTATTTATAGGGAGGTGGCCGCCTCCTGCCGCCTCCTGATTGGTCCGCTTAATTTCATTAATTCGACTGTGTAATCTCATTGGCTCGCACATTGTTTTCTCAGTATCTGCGAGTATGATAGCTGAGCTGGTCCTCCGGGGTGGTTTCCCCACGTCCGTCGTTGCGACGGGGTCCCCGGGGGTGGCTTACGAGCGTCCGTCGCGGAGCCGACGACCTTGAGTTTAGACGGGGACCTCGGGTGGTTTCCCTGCGTCCGTTGTTCAGACGGGGTCCCCGAGGTGGCTGCTGGACCAGAGGTGGTTGCTTGCCGCCTCCTGGTTGGTTCGCCTATTGTCTCTCGTGTAATCAGTGTTTCTGATTGGCGAGTAGGCTTGTTTGAATTGTCCTTGTTAGTTTTAGAGGACGTTTGATTTTTTGTTTGAGTTTTCTCATTCAAGGCGACTTGGTTCGAGATACTTGTCGCGTCTCTCTCGCCCAGTAAGTGTCTAGGGAGGTCGCCTTGTATGTTATTAGTTAATATTTCACTTTTGAGAGAGAATTTCGTATTTTCTCTCTGGTGAAATATTTTGTTTGACGGGGTTATAACTCGACGTCTTGTAAATATTTTTGTGTTGTGTCTACCTCTTTTTGGTAGCCCTGAAAAGGGCTGTTGACAAGAGGGGGTGGTTTTCACCACAGGGGCCCCCCCAAGACGTCGTGTTATTAACGGCGACGCCGGCTGGGGTGTTTCGAGCGCAGTCACCCACCTCTCGTCGAATTTGGTAGAGGGGACGTGCCTTCTGGCAGATTTTCGGGGAGTCTCCTCCTTATTTTCTGCCTGATTTTTGTTTAGTGACACAGCTTCGTCTGTTTTTAGAGTGTAAGCTGGTTTTATTTGCTGTTTGGGAACTTTTTTCGTATGTTCGCCAATTTGCACTGTAACCGAAAACTTATCTCTTTTAACCACTTTGAATGGTCCCGTGTAAGGACATTGCAGAGAGGTGAGCTGTGTGGGCACTCTGATATAGACATGTGTACATGTATCCAAATTTTTGGGCATGTTGACGGCATATTTCGTATTATTATGTTTAATATGCGTAGGCCGGAAGAAGAGAGGCTCAGAAAGGTTTGTAGAAGTTACGAAAATGTCTCCTGGGAGTGGTACGTCAATTCCGTAAACTTTTTGGAACGGTGTAGTTTCCGTTGCTGGGTCTACTGCCGTACGCATGGCGAGTAGTACTTTTGGGAGGGCGTCGAGCCAATTTTCGTTTTGTGCTTTGAGAGCCTCTTTCAAAGATCTATTTCTGCGTTCTACCATTCCGTTTGTTGACGGTTTGTATGGTAACGTGTGAGTATGTTTTACTCCGAGACGTTCCATAATGGAATTAAATAGATCTGATTCGAATTGTGTGCCTTGATCACTTGTGATGTATTTAGGTACGCCTTTTGAAGCTACCCAAATATTGATAAAGGCGTTTGTGATCGTGGCTGTTTCGATGTTGTTAAGAGGGACTGCCTCTAGCCAACCCGTTGCTCTATCGACCATCATTAGAATGTAACGTTTCCCTCCTTTAGCTAAAGGTAAGGGTCCGGTAATGTCAACGTGTACATGTGAAAATTTGTTAGCCGTTTCAAATTCGGAGTAAGGGAGCTTCACGGAGCGAGTGATTTTTGCTCGTTGGCAAGTCTCGCACGCTCGGACCCAGTTGGAGACATCTGCACGGAGTCCGTGCCAAAAATATCTTTGTTTAACTTTATACACTGTAGAGTGTATACCTGGGTGTCCCAAATTGTGAATTTGGCTGATTATTTCTTGCCTTATTTCGTTTGGAATATAAGGTCTTGGGTGTCCTAGGTCTAGGTTACACCAAATTTCTCCTTGAGGGAATTCAACTCGTGTGAGTTTCAATTTGTCCTCTGCGTTAGGAGGAGAACGAATTTGTGCATTTGAAATGTGCAGTATAAGATTGCACTCTATTGCAGCCGTAATTTGTGAAATTTCGGCTATGGGTGGACCCTCGTCAGTTTGGGTTGAAATCGATTTTGTTTGAATTTCAACTGGATCGAAGGGTCTGGAGAGTGCGTCGGCGACGACGTTGTTCTCTCCGGGTATATGACGAATGTCACTTGTCATTTGAGAGATGTATGTTAGCCATCTTAATCTCATTTTAGAAAAATGTGCATTTTTCTTAAGCATCGTGCCTAGCAGAGGCTTGTGATCTGAACAAATATGAAAAGATCGGCCGTCCAAGTCATTGTGCCAGTGAATGCAAGCTTGGTAAACGGCGAACATCTCTTTGTCGAATGATGCTTTATTCTTCCATTGTTCCGGAATTTCTTTACTGAAAAATCCCAATGGTTGGTAAGATTTCGAGCCGTGTTTGTCTGTAATTTCCTGTTCCAGTGCCGCTCCGATGTGTGTGTCGGATGCGTCGCAGACTATTCTCCACTCTGCTGTAGGGTGTGGATGAGCGATATTATGCAATGTAGCTTTAATCATTGCTTGTTTTAAGCTGTTGAAAGCTTTTTCTCTCTCTGATGTCCATTCGATAGGTGTTTTGTCATTTTTTTTGTTTGACTGAATGGAGTCATACAGAGGTTGTGCCGTGTGAGCGAATTTACTTGAGCAAGCTCGGTAGAAACCACACATACCTAGGAATCTGCGTAGACTTCGTACGTCTATTGGCCTAGGAAATTGTTCTATGGCTTCTATTTTATCTCGTTTAGGAATTATCCCTTCTTTCGAGATAGTGAAACCTAGGAAATCGACGGTAGGTTTTGAAAAAATGCATTTATCAAAACCTACTCGAAGTCCGTGTTCCCCTAGCTTGTCAAAAATTTGTTTGAGGTGGTTCATGTGTTCTTTATAATTTTTAGAAGCCACCAGTATGTCATCTAGGTATACAAATGCGAAATCAAATTTTCGCATGATGCTGTCCATGTATCTTTGCCATGTTTGAGCCGCTCCGGCCAAACCCATGCTCATTTTCTTAAACTCATAAAGACCGAAAGGTGTAATAATTGCAGTTTTATGAGCGTCATCTGGGTGCATCGGAATATGGTAATATGCCGATTTTAAATCTATTGTCGAATAGATTTGTGTATCATGTAAATTCGCTTGGAAAGAGCGAATGTGAGGAGGAGGGTAGGCGTCTTTCTTCGTTTTCGCGTTCAGGAAACGGTAGTCGCCGGTGATCCTCCATGACCCGTCTTTTTTTGGCACACAGTGTAACGGGGATGCCCATTCGGAATCTGATGGTGCAATTATGCCTTCGGAAAGCATTTTGTCAAAAGTACTTTTGACTTGAGCCCGTTTTTCGCCCGCCATGGGTCTTGCTCGGAAGTGTACTGGTGTTCCTTCCGTGGTTATACGGTGGTAAACCCCGTTGTTTTTCCACTTTCCTTGAAGTTTGCTCATTTTATCATTGTATTTTTCAATGATAGAGCGAATGTTTTCGTCCTCCGTGATTTGCACGTCCTCTGGTTGAGGGCTGTTGTCACGATGAGGGATAGTAGCTGCTATTTGTTCGTCAGTGAATTTTTGTTCATGACTGCAGCTATTTTTTGATCGGCATAGCTTTTTATTTTATCTTTATAGATGTATTTGTGTTTGACCCGTATTCCGATATCCCAAGACTCGAGGAATGGTATACCGAGGATCGCTAGATCAACTTTCGTGATCATAAAATCGGTGGTCATGTCTCCGAGGCCGATGTTAATTGTCGTGTCAGCACGCCCTAGTGTGTCTATAGGGGCTCCGTTAGCTGCTGTGAGCTTTACGTTGGACTTACGAATTTTTAAGCCCAATTTTTTGGTGACATTGTGGGGCAGAATGTTCACTTCTGCTCCCGTGTCGATGAGAAATTCAGTGCCATTTAGTTTGCACTTGAAAGAAAGCCTTTTATACTCATTAGACTGCCGGTGTATAGGCTCAGATACACTGGCAGTTATTCGTTTTCCGAACTCTCTACGTCGGAGGTTGGAACGGTACTTTCTTGTACCGATCTCTGAGTATTTTCGTTTGAAACCCAGGTTTTAGGCTGGCTTATAGGCGCTGCCTTTTTGCTAGTTTTGGAGGCAGTGTTTGCCTTCCAAGTGCAGTGTTCTGGGTCTGCACATTTGCGAGTTTCACTACCGAAACGTGCGTGGTTTCGACAGACATAGGCCGTCGGTTTGTGAGGCTTACTCTCTACTGGTTGGGGTTTGAACTCAGCTTGTTGTGAGAGGGCCTTTTTGAAACCAGTTTTCATGGGTTTCGGAGTAGATTCTACTCCTCGTATGTTGAGAGAGGGGTTCTCTGTTTTGTACGCGTGTAGCGTATCAGCTAGGTCGAGCCGGGCGGTCGTGGTAGGCTGAGCTGCGACCATACCTCGTGCTTCGATAGGTAGAGTTTCGATCCACTTTTGAGTGATCAGAGCCTCTGAGAAGTACCCAACAGCTTTAGAGTACATTTCGTGGTACTTGGTGCTGGGTTTTTTGGCGAGAGATGCGGGGTCCTCGAGTGCGAGGAGCCTGTCCTGTAAGGACAACCCGTATTCTCGCTGTAGGCGCTGTTTGGCCTCTTGACAAGGTGCGTGGGGTGCCGTGAGGTAAGCTGAGTCGATAGCTTCCCTCATTTCTTCTGGTACCCACTTGTATATAGCTGAGAAGCATTCGTTCTGCGTTCTCAGGTGTTTTCGCACGCAGTATTGATCGAACTCGGCGAGTGCACGATCGATATTCTTCTTTTGGAAGATTGGTCTTTGATAATCTCCCATTTCCTCTAAAAGTGCTCGAAAGCCACTTTGTGTAGAGGGTTGTTGAGTGAGATGTGGGGCGTAGAGGCCCGGCGGGGGTCGCACGCCCGCAGTGGTTCCCTGAAATCCACTAGCTTCATAAGAGGGAACGAAATGCTCCGTGTTAAGCCTGTTCAAAGGCGGGGTCACCATTTGTAGTGGATTTATATATGTTTTACTTGGTGTAGGTAGACCAAGTGGGACATTTATATTCTGATTATGCGGGTTAGTCCCTGAGGTATTTCTGTAAGGAATGTGAGCGAAATCGCCAAGGTCAGCTTGCTTGGCGGGATGAACTGAGGGATAGTTCGTGTCGCAGCCGCGTGGAGCACTGGGCTCGCATAGTGGGTGCTGGGTTCGATCAGTTTGGTACTGAGCCGTTTTGTAATATTCCGGCCTAAGATTTATATCTGTAGGAGGAATATGTTGAGCTTGGTTGAGGTACTGAAAAGTATCCTTTGTTTTTTGTACATTTGGGGTGTATTTGACACTCGGATCGGCCGGGTAGCCTTGTATAGAATATCGTGGATATTCGGAAATCTTTGTCGAATCATAATGATTGACTTCAGAGCGGGTCTGAAAGGTATCCTCGAACTTTTGTGTAGGTGAGGCTTGATCTAACGTTTCCTTTGTGAATACGTTAGGTGAGAAGGCGATCTCGTCGCGAGGATCGAGCCTTGAGCCGTCGCTAGGAACAGCGGACTGGCCGAGCAGTGGGTAGGTAGCGCTGCGTGGGCTAAGAGGCCCGGCCGCGCCGTGTTCTGCCTCCCCTTGCATGAGGAAATAGGACGGCCGACGCTCCATCGAAATATACGAGTTTATTAGCTCGTTTTCGATACCTCTATGTATAGAAATAGAGGGTTTAGAAGGTGGACTCGCTTGACAGAGCTTCTTTCCTTTGCTCGGATGTCAGGGTCCTACCTTGTAGTCTTGAAAAAGACTTCCTTGGACGGTAAATTAGAGCGTATGAGCTGAGTAATTTACCGGCGTGCCCACAGCGGTCGGTGACGAGCCTAGTGCTACGAAACCCGGGCGACACGACTAGGAACGTCCCAGCGGGCGTACGATCTAATGAGAATATCAATAGATGTACCGGGTGGCGTCCTGACAGAAGAACTACGTTGGGCAATGAGCAGGATGAATAATCACTGGACTCGTAGATGCCAATGCGAGATCTGTGTGGAGAGAAGGTAGGCCTTGTAGAAAGCAGTAGGAAGCCGTTCTTGAGATGAACTCGGGAGCAGAAGGTTCGTCAGCGTAGGGCGTGTAGAAATCTTCGTACTTCGAGGTGTAGTCGTCGAGAGCGGAGAGTAGAATGAATTTCGGAGGGCTCCGAGCGGGGTATTTATAGGGAGGTGGCCGCCTCCTGCCGCCTCCTGATTGGTCCGCTTAATTTCATTAATTCGACTGTGTAATCTCATTGGCTCGCACATTGTTTTCTCAGTATCTGCGAGTATGATAGCTGAGCTGGTCCTCCGGGGTGGTTTCCCCACGTCCGTCGTTGCGACGGGGTCCCCGGGGGTGGCTTACGAGCGTCCGTCGCGGAGCCGACGACCTTGAGTTTAGACGGGGACCTCGGGTGGTTTCCCTGCGTCCGTTGTTCAGACGGGGTCCCCGAGGTGGCTGCTGGACCAGAGGTGGTTGCTTGCCGCCTCCTGGTTGGTTCGCCTATTGTCTCTCGTGTAATCAGTGTTTCTGATTGGCGAGTAGGCTTGTTTGAATTGTCCTTGTTAGTTTTAGAGGACGTTTGATTTTTTGTTTGAGTTTTCTCATTCAAGGCGACTTGGTTCGAGATACTTGTCGCGTCTCTCTCGCCCAGTAAGTGTCTAGGGAGGTCGCCTTGTATGTTATTAGTTAATATTTCACTTTTGAGAGAGAATTTCGTATTTTCTCTCTGGTGAAATATTTTGTTTGACGGGGTTATAACTCGACGTCTTGTAAATATTTTTGTGTTGTGTCTACCTCTTTTTGGTAGCCCTGAAAAGGGCTGTTGACAAGAGGGGGTGGTTTTCACCACATCCTGGTAAGGAGTGCCAGGAAACAATTAATAAGAAAGCCATGGTGGTCCCCGAGGCTCGAGGGCAAAAGGAAGAAGGTGCTGCGCCTAAGAAATCGTTTCAGGAGAAGGGGTCAACGCGCCTCTGATTTGAGAGGGGCGACCTCAGGCTCCCGAAGGCAGAGTACGATCAGGAGGTCAGGCATCCGAGGCGGACTGATTGGGGTAGGCTTGTCACAGAGGAGGGTACTGGACACCTATAGGGTTGTCCAGGGTGGCAGATCTTCCATCTCTCTGGCATCCTGCGTGGCCAGTAGCCTGTCTGTTGGATGGAGGCGCCCTTAGGAGCTCCTCTTGGCTTTGTTTCCTGACGAATCGCAGCAGGAGGAGAGTGAGGTCCGGGAGAGGGAAAGAGGGGGGGGGGGCTATGGAAGAGGTGGAGATTTTTTTTGACACAAGAATCACGGAATAAATTATTTGCAAAATAAGCAATAATTTGTCCTTTACTCAAAAATAATGTTGTACATTATAAAACAAAGACCAACCTAATTGATAGGTTTTTAGTTCATTCATTAATTTTCTTTGGGTAGGTGACATCATCCAGTTAAATTTCGATAATGCACCATAGACTCAATTTGATATGTAGGTACCTAATTTTCTACGGACCAGTAGTCTGCTTAGACGGTTTTTTTTTCTCACAAGAATCTAGGAATAAATTATTTGCAGGATAAGCAATATTTGCTCTTTATACAAAAATAATATGTTGCACATTATAAAACAAAGAACCAACCTAATTGATAGGTAGGTAGTAATCAATGTGTACAGATAGATATTAATTTTATTATCACAGTGCTTAGAAGAAGGTCGTGAATGCAACACCGTTTTGCTCGGATGGTGTAGGTACTAGGAAACTCATCAAAAGGAAACTGTTAAAAAATAATATAATTGAGTTTTTATCCCCCCCTCTCCCCCTTCTGTTTGGAAACTCGGCAAAACTCCATGTAAGAGCAACTCTTCGAAAAATTGCTTTGTATCAAATTATTTGCTCAATTAAAACTATCAGTTTAATAACCCACGATGAGAATAAGCCAATCTATCCAATCATCCCCTCAAACTACCCATACCATGGAACATGAATAATTCAGCGTAATTCAGTTATGAGTTAGCATTTATTTTTCTCGACTGCTGTCCAATGCCGTTGAGACACTCCTCGAAAACTGTCTTCAGGGCGCTCCTCAAAAGTAAGACATTAATCTATATATCCAACTAATCTAAATTTTTACCGAGGGACTACTTGATGTTATTCACTTTTGTGATGCGAGCGTAGCGAGTATCCAAGACCACTGATCCAAGCAAATAACTGATCTTTGTAAAATCTATCTTTTAATTGAGTGGCTGCAGTCGAGCTAACACTAGTTTAGACTCGTCATCTTTCAATGACTTTCACCTTACTAGTTTTAATTAATTCCACAGGTATCAGGAAACTCATCAAAAATCAATTTCATCTTTCCAATTTATATCCTGTTCTTTGATTTCATATTTTTGAAGACTTTACCAACCATTCAGTTTTGACTAGTATTCCACTCCATTAGGAAACTCTTAAAAAAGTCTTGAGTTCACATTGTCGATGAGTTTCCTTAAGATAAGGTTATAGGGATCTGTGTAGATATGCATAGGTACAGTATCAACACGTTTCGGAGGTACTAGCTACTTTTCAATGTTACCAATGAAATAGGCGTGATTTTATCTCCAAAAGCGGGACATTATTCGGCGGGAAGGAGGTAAAAAGAAATCTGTCCTACCAAAATCAGGACGGTTGGACTCTTTACAGTAGTAGTAGGCTATTAGCCTCTATTAGTAAGAATAGCTAGATACTTAGTTCATTTATGCAATCACTTAAGTAGCACCTCAACCAAAAGGTTCATTATCGGTACCAACGGGACAAGGTGTCTGAGGGGACACTGGAAGTTCTTAGCATTTATTCTAAGGGGAGCCATGTTGCCCTCTGTCACTAAACGGTGTGCCATCATAGACTCCAGTGACAGATCGGAGTGGGACAAAACAACAACATTCCAGCTAGATAGTATCTAGCAAAATAAGACAAGAGGAAACGCTCAAGAGTGAGGTACCTAGTGTATCTCCACAAACTAGTGCCACGCGCCTTCTTGGGTTCGAGCTTTTTCTGTTCTGTGATTCCAACTGATTGATGATGATGAGTTCGTATTGTTCACCGGTCTTGTATGGATGGACCTAGACCGAATTCAATTGTAAAACCCGCCTTCAGCCTTCAAGGTCAATGGCGAAAAGCTATCATTTTCTCCTATTCAGAATTTGCGGTTCCAATTCCACCCTTGTCAAACAATGTGATTAGAACAAAGGTCCGCAGTAGGCATGTAAGGCGGCGGGAACGCTGGCAGCTTACTAGTCTTCTTGAGACCCAGCTGAAGGAACTATCGAGTTCACATTCTTCTTTTCAGTCAGGTTGGTACTGTCTTCGTATTAGTAAAAATCACTAATATTGGCGAATGGAGATGAATGACAATCTTATTCACACTATGTTGTTTTCCAAGACGGAAGAACATTCACATAGGTACTAGAAGAATAGAACGCTGTAAATCATTACATTTAAGTATGATACATAGGTATAAATTATGTGTAAATACATTATTACTTCCGTGTTAGATACCTAATTCTTTTGCGCAGGTCACTAGTAAATGAATAACTATCTATTAAATTACAAAGTATAACATAATTGATAAGAAAATTAATGAAATTAAATAGAACATCTCCTAATCTCCAATAGAGTCTGCCCATATTTTATTCTAAACTCGGTTTCTTGAAAAGGAAATTCCATCGTAACCATATCCTGTTCACACCTTATCTGTACCTATATAAAATCTTTGACTGTTGTTGCTACTCCTCCATGAGAAATCACTTTGCTACTGCCACTGATGTAAAGAGTGTGTTTGATTACCCATTTTTTATTGTCTCTTTTTTCCACTTTTTATACAGATCGTATATTTAGATCCAATAGGTATATTTGGTTCAAGTTTACACTTGTTAAGTTCCATTTTTTATGCAGATCACAATTATAGTGATGAAATGCTCAAAATGATGAATGAATTACATTGTAGGGTGGAGGGACCAGTGTTTGACAAGGGCCCAGTGATTGACATATCACCAAAATGTTCAAGTAATAAGGCATAAAAGCACCTTCTCAGTAAAATATAGGCGGGAAAAGGTTTCAGGCGGTTTTTGTGAAATCTGGAGAAGGTTACCCTACAGAACCTCGTGTTGTCATTTCTTTGATACCTACTGTTTCTTTGATTTCGCTAAGGAGGTAAGTGTTTTATTTTGCTTCACCATGCCCTTCAAATTCGGTTGTTCCTATGGCTTTTCTCAATCATTTTTTCATGTAGATTGCATTTATGCTATCATTTTTTGGAAATAATCAAAGATAACATGAGAAAATGTAAAATTTCAATTACTAGTCCCCAAACTGATACTAACCACAGTGATTGACAGATGCTACCCTCTCTATTCTTTCTTTATTATTTATACTTATATAAAACATACTTATCAACTCACAAGCTGCTAATATACCGTTAGAAACGAATCGTACCTATGGTATTGAGAAAACATTGTATTTTCAACATTGCCTTTATGAATACTCATATTAATTTTATATTTAGATTAATATAACTAAGTTCAAATGCTCATTTTATTTATTAAATGTTTAAATAATTGTTTTGTTCATAAACGGGATCATTTATTGCAGAAGAACTCCTGTGTCAATCATAGGGTGTCAATCACAGGTGCAACCGAAACTTTAGCTGTCAAATACTGGGTCAAAAAATGGATTTCGGAAAAACGATGTTTTGTGGATTGAATTAGTGGTTTTTTTAATACTGAGCAGTTTTAGGACATCCAGATGTAAGATACAAGTTTGAACAAACGAAAATACATGAATTAATTGCTTGTCAAAGTCAAAATTTCTATTGTGTCAAAAACACTGGCCCCTCCACCCTAGTTGTATAAGGGGGTAAAATTGTGCAATTATCGTAATTTAATGAGGGTTTATTCAAGCGAGAGGCCCTCTGAAAATTCCGTCTCATCAAATGACGGCAAGGGTTATAGTTGCAAAACTCTTTTCTTCCACATGGTAGCAGGTACAAATGACAAGTGTCAGGTTCCACTGGGCGATGAGCGATCGAGCGAAACATGTTTCATCCACCCATAATCTACCTATCCAAACTTAACCTCCTCAATCTTATTCCTCGTCCAAGGAACAAGTGTGAATTTAGTTACGGGGCTTTGATATTATTATATTTGCTACTTTATTACAATTATTTTTATGAAATAATAATTTGTACACGCTTCATATCTAGTATAATCGTATTCGCTACTCACTCTTTTTTTCCAAAAATTATGCACAATTTTCTAATTTTGCGCCAATTTTTGAAGAATTATTAATAATAATTTTAAATTAAAATACATTTACCATTTCATTAGATCAAACCCTACAGGTTTTATCAATTAATTTGTTCCTTACTCCCATTCATAACTCCGAACCTATACCTATATACTATTGATTTATGCCGGTTTTAATCATAGCTGTGAAGTTCCAGTAGCAACTCAATTTGCTTCATCCTAAATTGAATTAAATTTTGTTGACAGAGTTTTTGCTGAAAGTAGTTTACCTTCTGATGATATTTTATTCTGTATTGCCAAGCTTTTAAATAGAGAGAGAAAAAAAACCAAGTCATTTTAGTATTTGTACTTCTGCGATTACCTGAAGAAAGGTAGCGGATGCATAGTTTAAACTTTCGGGAGATGAAACATTGTTTGTGCCCACAATCAAAATTGTCCCTCGCATTTCACGTTTTAGACCATTCTGAACAACTTTCTTTCCAAGTCTGTCTGTGCCTATCGTGTGTCCGCAAATCCATGTAGCACGCTTAATTTCTACAGTTTTCATCAAATTTTGGTGAAAATTTCAGGGAATGTGCGGGCTGTGCACAGAACATAGAATAACATTTTTTTGTTTGTTCCATGTTCCGTGGGGCCCCACGAGAATTTGTGAGTTACGCTGGAGTGTAGATGGTCCCCTTTCAGTTTCATCGTTCTCAAATCAATACTTTACTCTGCGCATGCGCAAACGTAAATTCCATCAAGCATAATTTTTCTAAGCTCTAGTCGACCGGTCTCGCTCAAATGTAGAGGATAGTTGGAAGAAGACGATTTAAGCATTCCTTATCAATTTAAACATTATCGTATCATTAGCATCTCCTACGCATGCTCAAATTTTAAATCCTCGTAACATAGTTTTTACAGTTTTTATACGATTTTGATGACATTTTCAGGGAATGTGCGGGTTAGGCTGTAGATGATCTGCTAACAATTTAATTGTTCTTAAATTACTACTTCATTCTGCGCATGCGCAAACGCAAATTACTTCACGCATTATTTTCTCGTTTCCTAATTTTGCCGTTTTACGCTACATCTTGATTTACTATTTTCCGCTTTGGGATTTTTTAAGATCATTTAAAACATTTCAAAGATCTATACATTCATATTATGAATACAAGGAAGCTATTTGCCTCAACCGGCAGGCGTTTTTAATTTGGTAGAGGTCCTTCGTGTTTTACAAATTCACTTACCTAACATGGAAGTAACGAATTTTGCCACTCAACGCATTACATTTTCTGCGTGTTCTCCAGAAATGGGAATTTGGATCCTAATTAAAATGAATCTTCAAGAATCTGTGAATTGTAGGTACCTACGTAGCATGCTTGAAGAATTCCGAAACGACATGTGCATCTGTAAAACTAATGGACATGTACCTACCTGTTCTGAAGGAAGACAAGGACACGCTACATGACAACAGAACCAATGTATTATATTTATAAATCTACCAACGAATACATACAACTTAGAACAGTTGAAAATCAACTAGACGTTTCAATTCTTTCGCATGACAAGAGAGAGACCTCTCAAGTTGCTTTCGTGGAAGGAGAAAACGCTAAACACGAAATAGTTTTTCTAACTCCGACCGACTCTTCTTATTTCCTCCCGTCAGTGGCGCCTAGCCTGTTCCGGAGAAGATCTGAAAGGGGTAAGTTGCTCGGAGAGACCTATAACTATAATACTCTGTTATAGTTATATGATATAGTGTTGAACTTGTTTGTTTGGGTTATTAGAATTGATAGAAATGTGGGTTGGGAATTCGAAATCTACGACTGCCTACCTAGTAGGCAGCTTGAACCACCTCTACTAAAAACTAATCGCTAATTTGAAAAACTTAAGTACTGTTGCGAATTGGCGATTTCCGTTCTCTCAACGATTTTTGCTGGTTTCATCTATTGATTCCGAGTCTATCTATATGCAGCAGAATGTTTTCACTTCCTGGAGATGAAAATTTTTTTCCCCAAAACCAAAATTTCCACTTGCATTTATGTCGATTCTGAACAAATTTTGTTGTGTGTCTGTGTGTTTGTGTTTGTGTGATAGTTGTTTAGTCTGTTTGTCAGCAAATCTCTGCGACGCTCATAGGTACCTAACTTTTACAATAGGTTGAAAACTGTAGAAATCAGGCTTGTTACAAGGATTTGGGGTTCCCATATGAGCAGCAGCTACTAATAATACGATTGTTGAAACTCATATGTGGTAATCAAATCGTGATTTTCTTCACTCCTTACGAATTTTAGGGATATTGGACGAATATGCCATCCTAAAATACGATTCGGGCTGATGTGTCCCTACCTTAGATCATCATCTGTAATAAACAATAGCAATTATTTATTTGTTACTGAGATTGTTACAAATATTAGTTATTTTTGTTACTGATGGTGACTCGGATGAAAACTGTAGAAATTAAGCTTGTTACAAGAATAGCGACAGAGAGAGATAGAGAGAGAGAGGGGGGGGGGGAACAGCCACAAAGCTATAACTACTATAGCGAGTACTTTCCTGGAGAGGGAAAAACAGTTAATCAGCTATACTAGGGGGGTGGGGGCAGCTACACAGCTAAAATGCAACATGTACTGAAAAGCGAGTACTTTTGGCGAAAGAGGAAAATACCTTCACTGTTGTGCTAGAGCGAGTGCTTACGCTAAAGGTGGATAATAGCTACACAGCAATACTGGAGCAACTACTTTCCTGGAGAAGGAAAATAGCTACTATCCTACATAGTTATACTGAGACGAGTTCTTTCCCTGCAGGTGGGAAACCCATTAAACAGTTAACATAGAAGTGAGTGCCTACTTTCCATGAAGGGGAAAAGCGGCCACACAGCTATGATGGACCGTGTATTTTCGGGGAGGGGGAGGGGGGGGGGGCAGTTTCACATCTAAACACATCGAAAAAAGTTTTGCATTCAGATTCAGTCAGAAGTATGCTCGGGAAAAATTTGGGTTTTGGATTTTTGAAAAGTGCCTCTTACTACAATATAGAAACAACAGAAAAAACTTTAGTTGGATAAATTTCTCCATTTCAAAATTTTTTTTCTTATAAAACGGCAAATAACTGAAAAATCCACATTTCTAAAAATTGGCAAAATGAACGAAACGCTTGCATACAAGTCTGCAACACATTGGGACATTTTATGTCTTTAGTTGGAGACAAGTATATGTTGCAGACTCGTATGCAAGCTCTAAGAGCCACTCAGCTGATCCGGACCCTGGGCATCGTCACGTAAATGTGCTAAAGAGACTACATACGAAATTACAGCTTCCTAGAGTGTAAAGCATAGAAATTACCTTTTAAAATGATTTAACCACCGCTTCACAAATCAAACCGTTCTCGCAATATTTGGATCACCTGCTATGAATTAAATCATCGAAACACCAGCTCAATGAAATCATCAGAAATTAACAAGCGGTGGCAATCATGTTCACAGTATCAATTATTGAGAATGATCACCTGAGTGTACACAATTATTCATATAACCTTGCTTATAACTCAGCTTGTTGGCCACGCACTTCGCAGTAGTTAACATAATATGGTTGGATAAATCGAGAGCTTTCGAACGAATGGTCAACGAATTTTGTGGGATGAAAAACGACGAAGTACCATTTCCCTAGCAACGACTCGGTTGTAAGCGGAAATCATCAAAATATTTTCGTGACAATTTTCTGTGACTTTTTTTAGTTTATGTGCCATAGCAAAGACATAGGTCACTCATCATCATGATGAGTGACCTATCACTTAAATCACTTTAATAGACTGCATTACCTTCTGCGAAAACAGATAAACTGTAATTTTGAGCATTTTCTCGATTAAACAATTTTTTCCTCAGAATACGGACAAAAAACTGAAAAGCTGAAACTCAAAAGCTCATGACAATTGGCTACTCCCTGAATCGAGAAATTGTTTATTTTCTGACGAAACTCGCCTTCCTCTTGTACCATACCACTACAGAGTGAGAGTTCCAGAGAGGTCAAGTCGCTTGAGATACCCCACAGGCCGCGCTTAGCAACATGGTGGTTCTGTCATGTTTTGAGCTGGTGTTATGCCTAATGCCAGAACCGAGCTTGTGCCCATAGAAGGTACAATGAATGCAAATTCGTACCTTAGGGATAACCTCCAGCCTATAGTGACACTAATTGCCAAAAATCGTCCAAGTCCCAAATCCAAAACCCAAATTTTTCCCGTTCATATTTTTGACTGAATAAGGGTGATGGAAACATTTTTGTTTTAATGTGTGTGTATTGGAGCGAGTATTTCTCTAAATGGTTTGGGGAAGAGGGAGGGGAGCTGCTACGCAGCTACATATACTAGAGCGAGTACGTACCTACTGTGAATGACGGCAACTGGAAAATAGCTTCACAGCTCAACCAGAGCGAGTGATACAGTGCAGCTAAAGGACGGTAAAAACAGTTCAACACAGCTGTGCTAGAGCGAGTATTTTCCTGGGAGGGTGGGGGTGGGGGGGGGGGGGCAGATACACTACTATACTGGAGAAAGTATTTCTGAGGGAAGACGTATCTCATAAGGGCATTTCTGAGGGTTCCCATTTACAGACTTTCCGGTTGCAGACAGCTTGGCGTACATTAGCAGGTTTTTAAAAAATAATGATTTCAGTTCGGGTTGAGACCTGTGTATCCTTTTACTTTTTCAGCCCAGTTACAGATTTTTTCAATGACATTTTAGATGTTGATAAAGTTTAAAAGGTCGAAAAGCGTAGGAAAACTGCAGTTTTGCTACTTCGAGTTAACCAATCAACGACGATCTGATTGAAGTAACTGCCAAAGTTTGGCCGCATGATGGTTATCTCTCCGTAGTTTTAATTAACTTGGGGCTGATGAGAAAACCAGCGAGTTGAAATTCCTGTGAGGAAAGAACTAAGTTTTGAGGTAGGTCTAGTCATTCAGGGCCTTCCGTGTTATTGGCGATGAGAGAGAGACAGATAGAAGAACGAGAAAGCGCAAGGGGAGTTGATATTGATTGATTTTATTTATTGATCTGTAGGTATAGAAATGGTCAGTTCAACATTTGAACTTTTTTCATCAGGTGAAAACGAACTACTCTTTAGTAATTCTTAGCCTGATTAGTTACCTAAATTGGTATATTAGTAACACAATTGTTCTCTAGGGGTTGGCAGTAATATCAATAAATTTCTATACATTATAATTAGTTACAGATTCAATTTTAAAACTATTAGGGTACCGAGTTGTAAATCGTATACATTATCCCCTAAGTAAAAACGCAGCAAATTATTACATAATGGTTTATTATTTCTGAGTTAGATAGCCCTTCTACGGAGATCATGGGCCTATAATTTATTATTAAACCCCGTTTGTAATATATGATCAGGACATGGCGCATTGCGACTCCGAGAAGAGTTACCATTTTTACAGTTCCATGACCCCACAATTTTTCGCTTTAGACAAAAAATGTTTAAAAAAAGGTCGATTGGTAAGGAAAGAATATTTAGGTTCAGAGGCCCTTCAGCTGATCAGTACGCCTCCGTACCTCGTAATTGTTACCGAGGTGTCTTAGAGGAGCTCCATCTAAATAACAACACCGTGGGTCAAATAGGAAATTTAGCCTCGGAGGCTCCGAAGCCGATCTGAGTCCCTATATACTTTGTAATTGTATTCCAGATCTCCAAAAAGGAGCTACATTTCAGGTTTCAGCATAATAAATCAATTAAAAAACAAATTAGGCTCAGAAGCCCCCCAGCTGATCGATCAGTGTGCACAGATATTGAATTTATTCTTGATGATCCAAAGGAGGTCCATTTCAAATAGCAGATCCGAAGGTTGATATCGATATGACAGCGTAGATATAAAATGCGCAGAATGGAGTAATGATTTGAGAAATATGAAATAGGTAGGGAACAATCTACCCAGAAATCTAATTCCCAGAAAATTTCATCAAAATCAGATGAAAACTATTGAAATTAGACTCGTTTAAATAGGAATACATATTCGCGCATGCGCAAGAGCTACAAATGATGCTTGAAGGAATTTACATTTGCGAATGCGCGAAATGAAGTAATGATTTGAGACGTATGGAATTAATAGTGGACCATTTACAGCCTAACCAGCAAATTCCCTGAAAATTTTCATCAAAATCGGATGAAAACTGTTGAAATTAGCAGGATTAGTCTGGCCTTTTTTTCAGGACTAGTCTGGGTTTAGTCCTAAATGGTCCCCTATCAGTTTCATCATGATTGAATTAGCGGTACGCTCTGCGCATGCGTGAACGTAATTTTCTTGTGATAGCCATAAGTCCGTCAATGTTGAACAGATTTTGGTCAGGTTTTCAGGGATGATGCGGGGAAGGTCCCTTGAGGTCCCTTACGACAATCATCACGATTGAATCAGCGGTAAGCTGTGCGCATGCTTGAGCGCTTGTCTGTCTATATTTCCTTGCCACAGCCATAACTTACACAATTTTGATCTGATTTCAATGAAATTTTCAGGAATTGTGCGGATTTAGCCCTAGATGGTCCCCTATCAGTTTCATCATGATTCAATCAGCGGTACGCTCAGCGCATGCGTGAACGTAATTTCCTTGTGACAGCCATAAGTTCGTCAATGTTGAACAGATTTTAGTCAGGTTTCAATTTTCGACTGCCCAGCACGATATTGTCATGATAATGGTAAACCGGTATTTCTGAACATTTATTGGTGACATACTGTGAGGGCCACGAGGAAGCTTCTGTGCCATGTCCTTGGCAGTGTATTTTTTACCACCAGACCACCAAACTATACACAACATTCTGATCTATTTTACCACAGTGGACGTAAAAATGATTGGTGAACAGTTTTTAGAACAATAGAATACATATCAAGCGTTTATGTTTCTATAGAATATTGTTTTGCGGTTTTATATGTGAAAAGACCGTATGCGGTCGCATAACGTTAAAGACCCCGCGGAAGCTATGTGCCATACCCAACTTGGCAGACTTCTTTTTTCATGTTAAATTTTTGAGCGATCGGAAAGAAAGCGATTTTCCTGATGGAAAGCAAGTTCTCATGTGGAGTTTGACGAGGATCGAACCTGCTAAGGTCATCCGACAGAATCTCGAGGCTTCAGCAACTAAGTCCGACCACTTTAGCAACTAAGTTCATCAGCGTTAGCAACTAAGACCGTCCGCTTCGGCAACTCACCTTCCGTGTAGTTCGGATTATCAATTCCTGCGCCAAAGTGTTGCCGTCCGTCGACGTTAACAGTGACGGGGCTGACAGGTTGGCGTGGCAGCACGTAACCCCGTCGCCTCTTTTTCTGATTCTCCCGTCACCCCAGGGTCGTTTGTCTTCTACAGGAGGGTTAGATGAGGGGTGGATGAGGGTATATGGTAGGGTTAGGTGAGGGTATATGGGGGGTGGTTGCAAGGCATAGGGACGGGGGAGGGAGAAGGCCGTCCGCTGTATCCAATTAGTTGCTCCCTGATCCAACATGAGCCGCCCTCGGCGACTGTCCTGAATGCGTCAGTGCACAGCTGTCACGTAAGGTCACCTCCATTTTGACGAAATGCATAAAATAATTAACTTTTATACAGTTCATCAAGTAAAAAATGAAATCTACAACTTTTCTTAGTCCACTTGAAGGTTTTCGGAACAAATTAAAGGTGTTTCAGAATAAAATAAATTTTTCCCGAAACAAAATAAAGGTTTCCCCACATTCAGTTAGAGATGCATTTTTATGGATAACACCAAGGGGTCTAAATTAAACATAATTTTCAGCTTTTCCGTTAGGCTTTTCCGGTACGCTTTGTGTGACGCAAATAGTAATAATTTCCCACCGTGGGGGGCCATAGTAATACATGGAAAATATGGAAATATCAAGTATTTGGGATGCATCTGTGGAGACGATTTCACAAATCCAATATCATTGGATACTGTTTTGTGGGACAGACAATAATTAAGTGAGTAGTGTAAACCTGTACACTTAAAATTGTCGTCATCATCCTGGAGCTGTTTTTTCGCATAAAAACGCACCAAATAACTGAGATATGGTTGCTTTTAAGCTCCAAACTGGCCTATCCTGAAGCTTTTCTGCTTGGAAATGCACACAAACAGTAAAATTACACGATCCCTGCTTTTTAGTTAATAAAAAAGGAAAAAAAAAACCATGGTCGGGAGCTGAAAAATGCGTTAATTTGGCGCGCACTGGTGGTTTGGCCGCCAGCAAACAGGCGTATAAAAATCTCATAGTAGTGTAAACCTGTACACTTACATTCGAACGCTCATTAATTGATTGAATTACTAATGCATTTTTCAGCTCCAGACCATGGTTTTTTTTTCCAGTTTTACTAGGTAACTAAAAAGCAGGCATCATGTAATTTTACTGTGTGTGTGTGTGCGTTTCCAAACGAAAAAGCTTCAAGATAGGCCGGTTTGGAGCTTAAAATCAATCATATCTCAGTTATTTTCATGCGTTTTTATGCGAAAAAATAGCTCCAGGATGATGACTTCAATTTTAATGAGCGCTAGAATGTAAGTGTACAGGTTTACACTATTTACGTGTACCAGTGAACTTTTGAATTTATCCCTACCACGACGAACTTTTCAATAGCTTCTTGTAATTTGACGGGTGACGTGTCTCTGTCATCGGGGGACATCAATATTCCCTTTTATTCTGCGGCCTAATATTATCACGCGTCAATATTCACGTTGATGTCATCGCACGACCACACGTGGTTTTTCTTATCGATGGTTATTTGTAGACTCAACCTTCATTTAAAATTAGTTCATAATTCTCAACAGCAAAGACGTACATTTCTATTTGTGTGTGCATTGTTGGGGTTCATGATATCACGATATTTGTATTTAGTCGACAGACTACGATAAGCAAGGTCTTATGTATGAAAAGTGACACAAACAATTGCGTTACGAAAATCTATAACCATAGGATACCTATATATGCAATTCGAAGCTAGCTAAAGTGTTAAATGTTTTCACATTTAAAACTAATATTATATACTTTTACTTGGTGAAAGACCCTCCACCACTTTCAACCAATTGTATCACCACATGATTAGGACCCAGGCCCTGGGTAGAAACGTTGTGGACTATTATGATTAAAACATAAATAAAACCACTCAAGTCTAGTTTGGTCAACTCAACCTCCAATTATATATATACATATGTGTGTGTATGTGTGTGTTTGTGTGTGTGTGTGTGTCATTCCAAACGATAATTCTCTCAAGGATTGACATAAAAAATTCGATCAAGCTTTCCAAACGAACGGATGAGTTCGTTGGTCAGCACTTAGTGACCACTTTAAATTGGTCAAATTTCAAAAAATGTGATAAAAAAATCACTAAAAATGCTTAAAAACCTCCAACAAAAGGGCTAGAATTTTAGCCGAAAGGACTTTACTAACGATGAACTTCAACATTAACAAAATTATTCACAAAATTATAGCAATGAACGTAATTAAATTTTATTAATATCATCTGCTGAAAAATCAATTAAAAAACTGAAAAATTGCTAAAAATCCAAAATCAGTTTTAAATTGCAGAATATGATTTAGAACGAGTCCATTTGCCATAAAATTGGATGTTAACAACTTCTCTGCACTCAAAGTGCTCACATTTTCATCAAAGTAATATGCCATTGTACGATAATATTCGAAAATTCGCTCATAAGATCATGCTGCAGGACTGGAACTTTTAAGGCAGGGATAGTACTTGCTCAAGTTGACAACAGAACCACGCTCAAGAAAGCTGAGGAATGGATCAATCTCCACACAATGGCTAACTGCATTATACAAAAATAAAAATCTCTTTAGTAGTTTGCTGTTTTATTTCGTTCATTATTAATTTTTTTCTCAAAAACCATTAAATTTGAAAAAGGTTAAATAATTCTTGGTCTCTTTAGGAATAAAAGTTCATCATTGAAAATAATAAACCAAAAAGCTAATCAACTTCAAACCGCCGGATGTGCCTTCGGGAAGCGACGAAAACTATAAATCACTTTTGCCTCAGCACACAAAAGACTTCGACACGGGGGATAGGAGGAGACGGTTTGTTTATCGACTATTCGGAGAGAAGGTGTTTGCTCACAGCTATTAGCTAGGTACGACGTTACACCACTCGAATCATAGATTGCTATAAACTTGTTGGGTTTTCAATCATTGTAATTAGAACGGCTGGAGATAGGCCGTACCCCGATTCGTATTTTTAACTTGGGTGAATGGGAAATCAGTTTCGATTTGACAAGACAGTGAGGAAGAGCTACAGTTGCCGCAATTTCGCATGTCTCGCGGTTCTTTTTAGCCTTGGGTAAGTACAGATTCAATGATGGTGATTACGGTACGTAGTTAAAAGTTGACCGTCGTGTAGCAATTAATAGTGTTACAATAGTGTTCTCAATATTGACTAAATATCACATAGTTCACAAACTAGGCATAGTTACCAATTTGTAACTTTCAAATTTCAGTCTTTTTGATCTAAGAATCGGAATCTGCGCCATTGAAAACCCTCGACTGCACATTTTCAGCTAAAAACTACAAGTGGTTTGGAGAACCAGAAAGAAAATTTATTTTCCACACAGGTAGAAGAGGGAGTTAGCTTTAAACCTTAGGCTTTAGCTATAAACCTTACCATCATCTACCCCTCATAAACAACTTTTGGAAAGCTCTCCCCAAGATCTTTTAGCTGACGGAATAAATCGAACAAGGTTGAATTACACATTGGATTGTACTTACAGGGTGTCGCAGTTTCGGGCACACCACCGGTTAGGGTTTGATTCTACTACTAACTTGTGACATGTTTTGTCCTATAACATATATTTTTTAATTCACGCTAAAGACCACTCTATCAACTTTTAAGATTTTTTTCGCGTTTTCGACTTTGTGTCACTAAAACTGTCATAAGTCTCTTAATTTTCTGTCAAAACTCAAATCTGATTATACCGTTGGAAAGAGCGTTCGATTTCCTGTCTCCCTAATGACTTTTCAAAAAATTGTAATTGAAATAAACGGGTGAAAAATCAGCCGTAACTGAAAGATGTGTAACATTTCGAAAATATTCACTTTTTTCAAAGTTTGTTCTTCGAAATGTCCTGGATGGACATTTTTATGCAGTAAGCCTAAAAGTTGCATCACAATCCCAGCTTTCCAATGGTGTATTCAATTTTGGTTATTATTATTTTCAATAATGAACCTTCGTAATCGATCAAGAAAAAACAAATTTAACACCCCCTGAAAATGTTTTGGTTTACGTTTCAAGATGCGTAAAATCCAAAAATAGAAAAAAAAAATCCGTCCGTCCGCCGTTTGCGGCTTTTCTCCGAAAATACTAGACCAAACTATACGAAACTTGTGTTAAAAATCACAGTTGGGGTCTAGATAGTCCTAGAAGCTCGGTATCAATTTTTATCAACCCTAAAGGTTTGTATTAAAGGGCTAAACATTTAAAAAATCGAGATCTCGAAAATTTCCAAAGTAACAGTAATAATTTTTTGCTTGTCAATGATACATTTCATCCCAAAGAATCGATTATAACCACCCGTAATGCTGTAGGTACGTTGAATAGTTCACTTTCCCTAAGGGCTTGAACATCGAAAAAATCTTCGAATTTCTATGCGCGAGGAGATCAAGCTTTAAATTCAATCAAAGATATCTAGATAGTGATACTGGTATACATGAAAATTGCCTTGTAAATATCAGCTTATATAATGCCAATATTGGAATTACCAGGTGATACAGTTCCAATGGAATCTATTGTAACGTTGCGAAATCGAGTTCATTAACTATGGTCCGTGCGGTGTACCTACTTATGCAATGTTGGTACCTAAATGCTAAATTTCATATGTTAAATTGCTCCCAAGACTACCTAGGTAGCGGAGGTATTGTTTTCACTTCAGAGAGATGGAAAAGATGTAGTCTCCACTAAAATCAAACGGTATTTGTTTTTATACAGTGGTAAAATTTCCACTCACATTTTACGTTTTAGACCATTCTGAACAACTTTCGTTCCGTGTCTTTCTGTGTGTCTGTGTGTGTACGTAAGTGTTTGTCTGTCGTGTGTCCGCAAATCATTGTAACAAGCTTAAAATCCACAATATTAACGGATTCTTATGAAATGTTCATGGAATGTGCGGGTTAGGGTGAAGATGATCCCCTACGAGTTTCGTTGTTCCCAAATCAATACTTCACTCGGCGCATGCGCAAACGTAAAATCCATCAAGCATAATTTTCTCACGCCCCCGTCGTCCTATCTCGCTCAAATTTGAAGGCTAGGTGAAAGAGGTTATGAGCATTCCCCAGCAATGTCAACGTAATCCTATCATTAGTAGCTCTTGCGCATTCGCGAATATGTATTCCTTTCTAAATGAGCCTAATTTCAACAGTTTTCATCTGATTTTGATGAAATTTTCAGGGGATGTTCGGGTTAGGCTGTAAATGGTCCACTATTAATTCCATGCATCTCAAATCATTACTCCATTTTGCGCATGCGCAAACGTAAATTCCTTTAAGCATCATTTTTTTACATCTTAGTCGTCCATTACCGCTCAAATTTGGTGCATAGTTGGGGGACAAAGGTTTAATTATTCCATGTTAATTTCAACATGATTGCATCATTGTTAGCTCCTGCGCATGCGTGAAAGTTTACTCCGAGGAACAAGGTCTAGTTTTCATCAGATTTTGATTAAATTTTCTGGGAATTTGTTGGTTAGGATGTAGATTGTACCCTACCAATTTTATTTTCTCAAATCATTACACCATTCTGCGCATGCGCTAACGTAAATTACTTCAAGCATCATTGTCCCGTTTTTTTTTAAATCCTTACTGTGAAGCTTAAAATTGCGGGGTCTTGGAACTGTAAGTGTGAACCCTTCTTAGAGTCACGATGGGTCATCATATATTACATATCGATCATATATTACATACCTATGGGGTTTAATAATTATAGTCCAATGATCTACGTAGAAGGGCTATCTAACACTGAAATAATAAACCATTTTGTAACAATTTGCAGCGTTTTATTTTACTTTTTTTAATAGGGTGAGAAAAGTATGTTTGTATACTGAAAAACGTGGTTTTTATCTATGAAATCGAGGGTTCTCGTGAATAATGGCCCCCTAAGAAAATACTAGTTTGAGGCAGATTTCTACGTATTTTTTCACGCTGAATCGAATGGTAACACTCGCACACCTTTCCAACTCCGTTACAACTGAGTTTCACATTTCAACTAACAAGTTTTACCCTTAAAAACATAAAATTGAGCATAACAAATGAACTGAAAACTAGTTCATGAGAATGAAGATGAGGAAATTCCAAAGGAATGGCTTAGGTCGTGTAACAGCAAAAACCCTCTTGGATCAAAGGCAATTTTCAGGATCAACTTGAAATTTCACTTCTAAACTCACGAATTTCCAATAAAATCATGAAAATATCATATGCTGCAGACAGAAGTATATACTTTGCCTCGCCAGAACCCGCAAAAAATGTTGTACAGCTGTTCAATATGTGATAAAAGATGAAATTTTGCTACAAAAGCAACTTGATTAAATTTTCTGGGCTGCCTACTCACCAACTTTTTGTCGCTATTTAGGGCCGCGTCCTAAGTTAGAGCACTAGACTCGATCAATATATCCGCTCAATCATTGAAAATCAGCGGACTTGAGTTAATTATTTTGCCCGACACAAAACACGGGTAAAACGAAGACCGACTCAAAAATTGTTCAGAAAGCTATGGATCTTAAAATACTCGTAGTAGAAACTAATTTCTGATGACAATTTTTCCAACTTCCAGCGCGAATTAATCGCCGCTGTTTGTCATAGACACTTAGTACATACCTAGGTTGTTCGTCGGTAACATATAGCTCAAAAGTATATCAAATGTGTGATTTGGGTTAGGTTCCGGTGAGGAAGTGTATGGACAGCGTCCTATTCCACAGGCGGAAAGACAATTCGGACTCCAATGCCCGCCAAGACGGACCTCCGACCCCCAACAGACTAGAGATGATCGCCAAAGCCATTGCCACTTCTAAGAAGGGTGACGCCATCATCAACACGAGTATGTTTATGGCTTGCAATATTTTTAACGTGGAGTGTAAGTTGTACTATGGGTATAAAATATTACACAGTAGGTATTAAATAACAGCACTGCGCGTTGTCTATGCACTGTTGGTTGCATAGAGCCACTTTGCCTATAGTTCACGTAAGCTTTGTGTATGTTTGAACGCCCGATCAAACGTTTGCAAAGTAGCATTTGCTTAAAAGAATTTTACGCCACGAACCCAACAACACCAAAACGATTTCTGCCATTTAACCCAATTATATTGTATTAGGGTAAGAAGGTATTTTTTTGGGGTAACATATAAATCCAGTTCCTTTCTACTAGAGATGTTGAACTTTGGAACGGGGCCCTAGAGGTGTGGTAGGGTACAGTTACAACTTGTGTAATCATACTAATCAGATGAATGAGCCCTGTAACTAATTTACTCTTCTTCAACTTGAGATGCTGAAATTTTAATCAGGGCCTCTCTGGGTGTAAAATTGCAATATGCCGAACCACTCTAATAAGTAGAGTGAGCTCTTCAGCTAATTTTGTTCCTATTCAACTTAAGATGCTGAACTTTGGCACGAGACCTCTCTGGGTGAGATTACAGTATAATTACAACTTGGGGAACCACTCTAATCTCTTCACTTTTTGAGCGATCTTTTTAGCTGATTTCGATTCTATTCAAATCAAGATTGTTCTATTTAGCTGTCTGACGTTGCAAACCTTGACTGTTCTTCGTGGTATTCTTCAAGAACTCTAGGTGGGTAGATACATAAAATGATCGAACACCTTCTATATAGTTGTTACCATTAATCTCTGGATGTCAGTCAATCTTCAAATTTCGTAACAGTCAGAAGATGTAAATTTAGTTTGATACAATTTATTGTAATTGAGTCTTGAGAAAAAAAGTAAAATGAGGTATTCCCTTATCCCCTCCCCTAATACACCCCCTAATATACCTACCTAATCTAAGAGATTTTTGAAGTTCCCTAAATGCAGTTCAACACGTTTAAGGTACCAATTTATGAAAAAAACTAATTACCAATATGTTTTTTGTCTATAAATTGAAATACATTTGTACTTTGTTGTTCTTTTTGACTCGGTAAATGTTCAATTCTGATTTAGTGTGGCGCCGAAGAATTGCAGAAAAATGAATTAAAGCCCCATATTGCAAGACTAGTGTAGTAATTCAACCCAAGTCAGAATTGAAATACGTATATGCCCTTTTCAGACATTTAGTGGTGCATAGAATAGATTGAAGAGACTCCACGATTAGTTTAAAATATAACCATAAAGAGCACTTTTCGGTTTGTTAGAATCCAAGGAATCAACCACTGCAAGGATGCTCTCGCGTAGTTAATACGAGCATCTGTTAATGCCCTCGCATCTGTAAAACCATCTATATTAAATATTTTATAATAAAATGTTTAATGTTTCCTACCAACGTACAAAGATACCTGTTTTGACTTGTGTTACTTAATTGTCACGAGGAAAAAATTGAAAGGAATATTTGCGTTATCAATGGAACTACCTCTTTAAGGAACATAATGTATAATTACTCCACAACGTATATCCTCATCAAACAGTCCTCACACAATAGTAACTTGACAGTTGAAAGTCATTCGTCTTCTCAAGCTCTCCATCTGAAAGGAGGGCCTTGTGACCTTCCTTCTATGTGAACCCTCATGTCAATAATGTTCGTGAAAAGTATCAACCATTAGGGATTTTCCAAGGACTTTCCCCTCTTCTAGAGTTTCCACGTTCGGCTATGAGCGAGGGGCTTTACTGAGTCTATCGAGATTTGTTGGGTTGTAGTGTTCTCTACATTTGCCTTTAATCTCAAATAAGTACCAGGTTTTTGTGATGCAAGAAGTCGGAAGTTTCAAACTTTGGATAGTACCATCTGATCCAATCCTGAAGTTTCGGGAAAATTCTACCGTTCGCGTGATGTAAGAATCGCGTTGCAATTTCCACCTCCCTGCTCTTCCACTGAAGAAGGGTTTCTTTTTTCGCCGAAACGCGCTTAGTTTTCATGAAGGAGGAAGAAATTGGCCACACGCCACTCGTACGTGCCTTGGAGGCCTTATCGGGTTAATCAGAGGACTTCGATTTACACGTCTAACGTGGATATGCCCTCGTGTAATGAGCAAGAAACACGGGCGGCTTCTATATGGGTTTCAGACAGCGACCAGAATTCATCATGCAGGAGGTAGGAAACAATAAATTCTATATTTTATGTGAATTAGGTACTCTACGTAAATAAATATCTGTCCAGATCTAGACGAATCTTAATACCATCTATCCGGACGAATAGCGTGGGTAAAACTTCAGTTTCTACACCTTTATGTTGCTGCACGTCATGTGTTTCCGATAATAATTAAGCTATTGGTCTCTTTTCTTAATTTGCGTTATCTTTGGGTGTGAAAAAAGAACTTTTACTCTTTTTAAATGAAAGGAGATTTTATTCTAAGAAGTTTGACACCAACCGCATTCTCCTACGATAAGTAGTTTATTATTATCATTTTATTCAAGTTCTGTGAGCTGTCACTTTCTCCTCTGTCCCAACGAATCTGTGGTTTATCGTAAGGAGCCTTCCCTTGTTTTCATATTGTTAGTATTGAAGCCAATCCCACTCCTCTACCACTAGACCCAGTATACTTCCCATATGGCCATCCACCGATAAGATGTTTGAGCTGGGCACTCGAAGAGCGAATGGGAGGCTGTTTTTTCCTCCGCTCTGCAAATCCTGGACACTGAATCATTTGTTAAGGCTCCAATCCAGTACAGATCTTTCTTGAAGTACCCATGCTCAGTTAGCATTCCACTAAGAGTCTCATTTTCCTCGCCTGATATTGTGGGATGCTGAGCCCCTGTGAAGGTAGGGTGCGTTCTAATCTGCTTTCCTCGTTCCTGTACCAGAGTGTTTTCCCTGTGTTGGTGTTCCTTCCTTACCCAATCCCACAAAGCAGTTTTTATCGAGCATCTTGCTATGCCTACGACTGGTTCTTACCCAATGAAATGCATTGTTGCCCTCTTTATTGCAAGCAGGTCTGCCCGTTCGTTACCTGCAACTCCTGCATGCCTCGGAACCCACTCCAAGGTGACATTGTCATTTTTCCTCGATGTACTCAGTAACTACTAGACTCCCTTATCACTCTTGACGTGGTCTGGAAGGCTGCAAAACGTTGCTCGGCTATTCGAAAAAATGATGCTTCTTCCTCTTATTCTTCACCTTATTCTGCCACGCATTCCCTTATTGCAAAAAGTTCTGCCTGATATGCTGTTGTGCACGTACTTACCAAGAGAAAATTTTGCCTCCATTGTTGTTGTCTCTCACCAGTACCATCCCCAGTCCTCCCCTCCATTCTGGGACCAAAGTGGTCAGGGGGCCTGGTTAATCCCCTTAAGCGGTTTTCGCTTTGAAGCACTTGTTGAAGTCATAAACCAGAACAGTGTGGTCATGTTGCACTTCTCATGTACAGGATACGATAAGTAGATAAGTAGGAAGAAATCTTGAGAAATTTCTCGTAGTACGTGCTCCGGATACAATTTTATTACCACTGAATCTTCTCTAACGTTGTTTCAATTCCTATATCTGTTCAGAATACGATGCGGATTTGAAAATGGAAATCCACTAGCTGATAAGTAAGAAGGCTTTCTTGCTATTGTTCCATTTCGTTATTTTTGCGTTTTTAAAGAAATGGTTGATTTTACAGTGAACCCAGGGAGTTATGGGCATCTTAAAGTAATTTTAACTCCTACTCTACTCTGTGCATAACGTAGAAAATATAGAGAAAATATACGAAAACAAAGCGTTTAAACGCGCATCTCTTTCTAGATCTAGAGATAAAGAGGAACTTTCTCCTCGAAAAGTTTTTGATATATGAAATATTGCAATTATTTTAAATATTTCAACCTTTAAAATTTACCGCAAATAGACACACACCCAACCGATGTATGACTTCTAAAATAAATATCGTAAACTGTGATCCAATAGTTTCGAAGAAAAGATTCGTATGGCAGACGGCAATTTTTTAGGTTTTCAGAATCTACGCATCTTGAAACGTAAACCATCAAATTGAGATGATTTTTTTTCTAGATCGATTACACAGAATCATTATTGAATCAAAGAGTGGCTGAGCTTGCTTCCATCCACGGTACTCCCTTAATACTTTCCTTGGGAAATTATTCCCAACTTTACAGGGTTTTCCATTACCAACTTTTCCCTCAAGTTAATCCTCACATCGATCAGCTCGCGGTCGAGCAACCAGAAACATCAGAGCTTGAGTGATGCTTCACTAAGTCCTAACCCCCACCTTCGCAATATATCGCCCCCTGACGTCGCAAGGTCAGCACGTGATGTACATTTTGGCGTGTGTGGTGCATTAAAGGCTGGTTGTGCCAAGCACTCGCTCCTGACACCCTCAAATCGGCTCTTCTGACAGATCACGAATCCTGTGGGAGAAGGAAACCTCATATAAAAGTCTTTGCCAGTTTCTCTGCATCCCCAGTATTTTTGAGACATCTTGAAGAGCTTCGTATCCTTATTCATTTCCCAACTATTTGATTGAACACTGAACTAGTTAATAGATTTCAAAATTTAGCGGTTAACCAATTTGAAAGGTGTTTTCATCACGTTTCCTAGATTTTGATGAATGATTGAAAACATATTCATCCTGGTACTAAATGCACACTTAAAGCCAACTCCACAAATTTCCGCAGATCGTTGAAACAGTAATAGAACATTTTCTTCAAATTCGTTTCCACTACTGAATTATTCCTTCACGCTATTTAAATATGACGATACAAAACATAATTTTGAAAACAGACAACCTCTCATGAGCACTCTTCTCATTCCGTACGAAACTAGTTTATGCTTTTAACATTATTGATCTGTAGTAAATTGCCGAATTTGGTTTTGCACAGTTTTGTGCTCGAACATTTCTACATTCTTATGTAAAGTGAGTATAAAAACTGTTTCTAAATAACATCCTGCGGTACAAGAAGAATCGTATCAATTTTTGGTTGTTTGATCTTCATTCAATTACTTTGAAATTAATGGAGATTCATCGCCGTGACCCACCACATCGCTGTGGGGACATCCGTCCCGGTTTCTCCGGACATGTCCAGGTTTCGTGTCTCTCAGTTGTCCGTCCGCGTTTTCATACCGTTCCAAAGAGAAATCCAGGTTTTCAAATACGTCCAGAGTTGTTCCAGATTCGTGGGGTTAGGGTTAAAAACTTTTGTAAAAGTTTTTAAGCACCACTTAATTTTGTTTGAAATTAATTATTCGTACAGTAGTTATTTAGCTATTTGTTATTCTTGAAGGTTTTAAAGTATATTCGAAAGTTTCGACAACAACACTTTTTAATGTGATGGCCACTCTTGCATGATTTCACCGGAGTTCATTGACGTATTGACACGTGTCAACTGCCTATCGTAGGCTCTGTGCGCGAGAAAATTGTTGTATAGAACGGTATAGTGTAGGGAACAGAGTGAAAAATTTCAGCGCGGCATCTCAAAGTTTGGTGTCTCTGTGTTACGCCAAAGCACTTTTGCACCAGAACCCTTCGGTTTTTGAAACAGTGAAGTTGTCTTTGCAGTTCCTGCCGTTTTAATGATTCTATCATTTGTTCTTGCATCATCAGGTAGGTACCTACTGAGATCGCTTCGATACCTACTAAATGGATTACGTACCATTTTTCGGATAGCCGATTCCACAAATGCAGTAATGTATTCTTTTTCGATTGTATAACCACAGCTGTCAAGAAAATAATGGCAAGTAGGTGGGTACGTTACCGTTTTCCCCCGCTCATTTACTTCATTTTTACGTAGTGTATAAAGTTTTTGAAACAGTCTGACGGACCATTTTTGGCTACCTTGCGGACCACTAGTGGTTCACAGTCTGTAGGTTAAGAACCTTGCGCTAGAAAGAAACATATAATCAACTGGTAGCTACCTCCAGTAGATTAAGCGTTCTTCCTTATTCTTATGCTAAACTGGAACGCCAGCTTTCCCTTTGGCTTTTCCTTTTGGTTCATTGATGATAGGACCTATTCATTGGCCCCTCGGGTTGTTACGTAAGTAAAATAAAGATTTTTCTCATCCGCCCTTCCTCACCCTCATTGGGAAAGATTCCATCCGGTCTTAGCGTTCCGTTTGAAACTTCACGTGACGCTAGCCTGAAGGTTATCAGTAGATGAGCAGTAACACGGCGGCGGCGGGGGGTTCAAATCTGATCAAGGGCTTTAAACGAAGTTCCTCAACCCGCAAGGTTGATGTGCAAAGTTCGTTTCAACCCCGCCCCATTTCACCACGTTCCTGACCCGTGAAATCCTCGATTTAAATCCTAGTAGCCACGAAACCTCGGGAAACACCCCGTCCAAACCTTCCTACCTAACTAGTTCTATTCGAGATATCAGTACGAACAGGTACCTCTCGGACGTACTCAAGATTTGGTTCACTTTATTAAAAAACGGTCAGATTTTAACTTTTTGGTTCATTGAGTGAATTCAAAGTACGGCCGAATCAAGAAATTTCCTTGAAATGTCTAGAGAGAAATCTGTTTCTCCTATAGCTGTAACGGCAGCTGCTAGAACTTGGAGAAGGAAGAAATCAAATTCAGATGGTATGTTACGTTATTCTCAACAGTAGTTGCTAATAAGTATATTAATATTGAACTATTGTTGAGTTATTGTTGTATCTGTATCATAGATACCTATGTAGGCAATTTAGACGTAAAACTATGTATGTTCAATTCGATTCACATCCTAGAGAGTTGACATGTGTAGTTGTCTACATCGTCCTGCTATTTCTTGTCTGTGAACTAAGTTCCGAATCTTCCAGACCTTACCATAGTGATTTTAGGGTTGGAAGGTATGAACCCGTAATTTATCTTCTTATGAATAAGAAGAATGAATATTCAAGACACTTCTAAGGCCTTATGAATGTCAGTCAGATGGGTTGTAGGTACCGGATTTTAAAATTACAATGTCAAACTAAATCACTGGCGACGAATTTGTGGAAACCTATTTCAAATCAAAAGTTAATGAAGAACGTTGTCTATTTTCACGAAAAATAAAGAGTTATAAGTTGAATTGATTTCAACGGTTAGGTCATCATTAGTAACAAACAATATTTTTTATTTATAACTAATCATTTTTTGTTACTGACCTGTCCGTCGAGAGCGATTTAACATTGTAACTCTTTATTTATCGTAGAAATAGACAACGTTCTTCACTAAAATTTAGCGAATTTTCGTGGAAAATAAATTGCAATGGCTCCGAAAATTTTAAAATGAAAATTGTTGAAAATTTTTTGAAAAATCCATTTTGCGGCATTCTGAAACGAATCTTAGAGTACACTTGCCATATTATATACTTCTCATGTACGGGAAGAGAGAACTAAAACGTAAAGTGTGTGTGGTCGTTTTGGCTTGGATACAAAAGAAATATTTTAGCTTACAAGATAAAATGCATGATTGATGTTTTAGCAGCGGTTGATTGGATATATACCTAGTCATATTATGAAGTTTAATGTAAATACGAATATACACCAATAGGTACAACGAATACGAAAACTTTGTATACTACAAATGTACACCAAAATAATATTTCGTTATTTTATTATTGCCAATGTAGCACTCAAACTATATAACTTGGGGAAGCCAGCAGAACGAATGACCGATTGATAGGAAAACCTTGATTAGTCTGGCTTATATTTCAACTTTAACTATTTTCCCAAGAGAAAGGTTGTGATTAGGCCGCTGCGTCATCAAAGCAGAAAATGACAGAGAAGCACATTGCAGGTACCTACATATATATTTTTCATATACCTTTCTAATCGACCAAGGGAAAAACTGAAAGTTCGTTGGCTTTCGTTCCAAGATACGTAGTTTCCAAAAATCAAATAAATAAAAATTCCGTCCGTCCGCAGCAGTCCGAAATTTATCTTCGAAACTACTGGACCAAAGTTTACAAAAAGTTATTTGCATGAAATATTACAATCAATGTGTTACAATCAATGTGTAATATTGAAGGGTTGAAATGTTGAAAACCCGATATCGCTAAAACTTCTTAAATGTAGAGCGCAATTTTTTCGTTCGATTTGGATAGGAGTCAATTCGAATTGGACCACCCAGAGCACCGTTAAGCTACAGGAAGGCCTAATGTTCCTAACTTTTGAGATACGGCACCTGTATTTTTGAAAAAATCACTAAAATTACAGGATAATTTATGTTCAATTAAAAGGTACTATTCTTGTTGGAACTTAAACTCTAAATACGCTGATACCACACATGATGGGTCTGAAACGCCTTCCTAACGTGACTTTTGCCTAAAAACTGCCAAAAACGACGTAATTTTTTCATCAAATTTTGACGATTTTTCTACGGTTTTTTGAAAGTTTTTGTACCATTTGGCGACCAGAAAAAATGGTGCCATTACATGGGCTATTGCTGCGTCGACTAAGACCGACAGCAGCTCTGGAGGTTTGATAATTGAATTTTTGTTATTTTTTTAACTTTTGACCCCATTGTACCATCCTGATAGGAAATTTAATGCTGATAACGCCTACACCACAAATGATGGTCTAGAACGCCTCCTCAACATGTTTTTCGTAAAAAAACTACCAAAAAACTAAACGCTTGCATACGAGTCTGCAACACATTGGGACATTTTATGTCTTTAGTTGAAGACAAGTATGTGTTGCAGACTCGTATGCAAGCTCTAAGAGCCACTCAGCTGATCCGGACCCTGGGCATCGTCACGTAAATGTGCTAAAGAGACTACATACGAAATTACAGCTTCCTAGAGTGTAAAACATAGAAATTAGCTTTAAGAGCCACTCATATGATCCGGACCCTGGGCATCGTCAAGTAAATGTCCTAAAGAGGCTACATACGAAATTACAGCTTCCTAGAGTGTAAAGCATAGAAATTACCTATTAAAATGATTTAACCACCGCTTCACAAATCAAACCGTTCTCGCAATATTTGGATCACCTGCTATGAATCAAATCATCGAAACACCAGCTCAATGAAATCATCAGAAATTAACAAGCGGTGGCAATCATGTTCACAATATCAATTATTGAGAATGATCACCTGAGTGTACACAATTATTCAAATAACCTTGCTCATAACTCAGCTTGTTGGCCACGCACTTCGCAGTAGTTAACATAATATGGTTGGATAAATCGACAGCTTTCGAAGGAATGGTCAACGAATTTTGTGGGATGAAAAACGACGAAGTACCATTTCCCTAGCAACAACAAACAAAGTTGTAAGCGGAAATCATCAAAATATTTTCGTGAGCAATTTTCCGAGACTTTTTTTAGTTTATGTGCGGTAGCAAAGACATGAAAATGTCAAAACGTGTTTTTGTGAATATACCGAGGAAAAATATGTTGTAGAAAAATGAAGAGAAAAAAAAACCATTTTTTTCGGTAGGTTTGTGACGAAAAAATATGTTGAGGAGGCGTTTCAGACTATTATGTGTGGTGTTCGCGTGATCAGCATTAAATTTCCTATAAGGATGGTACAATACGATAAAGAAGGTGCCTTACCTAAAAAATTGGACGTCCACATGAAAACGGACGGTAGATCTACGGTTCTACAGTCAGATAATTTAATAATGATTAGTTTTACACATTATTAGTTCATTATGGTTACTTAGCAATATTAGTTTATAACTTAGCGTAATAAATCAGCTTTCCTTGACACAACAGAGGCTTAGGGATCATGAGATGTTGTGATAAAATGAGAGCATTCCAAAAAGTGGCGAACGATTTTCCTGCTGTGAAAAATGAGGGAGTTACACTTCCCTAGTAACGCATTGATTGTAAAAAGGCTTCGGCTAAAATGCTAAAACATGGAACATGCTTTTTTCCATCTAAAACTTTTCGACATTAATATTTTACTAATCGAAATTCCGCAGAAGAAAGTACCTAGGTAGGTAATTTTCTGTTTTGGTGCGCGTCTACAATTACGTTATAACCAAGATTAACTTCTCAACCAAGCGACAACAGAAGAAGCGGCATTGTTTACTATACCCATTTATAGCATAAATAAATATAAAACTACGACATAAATAGAAGAAAAGTACGAAAGAAATGCGCGATAAATCGAGAGCTTTCCAAAAGTTTCATTTCCCCAGCAACGGCTTGGTTGTACGTGAAAATCATAAGAAAATGTCGTGACACTTCCGCGTCACCCATCTCGCGTAACGTTTTCGGGCAGTTAGCTCAAGGCTAAAGCATGTTCCATGCTAAAAATGGGATAGTCTTGTTAATCATTATTAAATGATAATAATGGGCTTCGGATTCAGCATCCTCGAAGATATAAAACTAAATATTGCTCCTTCTATATTTATAATGAAATTTTCAGTATTAATGTCTAAATCATTATTAGGAACAATTATATTTACGATGCTATAAAAGGAATAATACCCAATGGTTCAAATGTCAAAGTTACTGTGAACTAAGAAAGCTACATGTTTTTCCTAAAATTTCTGAAGACTCAACTTCAAGATGTAATTAACTGCAATTAATTAATAGCGCAGAAATTGAATAAAATTAAGTGAAACGAGAAGGTGCTCACCATCATGCAGGCGGCAACCACTAATAACAAATGGCAGTTAGGTATGTTTTATATACCTAATCTTACTATAATATACTGTATTGAAACCAGCACAGGCTAATGTTAGATTTTCCCCATAAAGCCACAATTAAGCCTATTATTCAATTACAAAAATCCAAATTTCATTAGAAAATATTGTGATTGTTCGGGAAGACATTGTTATATATCAGATTAAAAAGTCGTTGGTTAATTGGTTTTCGCTCATTCTGGTATTCTTTTACGTATATGTATATTCTGGTTATGCGTTAAGAAAAAATCTTAAGTAAACATCTTGCCAATGACCATAGACTGGCTTGTCGTTACTGTACAATATGGAACTCAAAATGAATTCGATGAAATTTTTATGATTAAATCTTAACTGTTCCAATTGTTTGCAAAATTTCACGGCAAACATCAATTGACTAGCTTAGGCGCAAATATCGCTAAATTCACCAGCTAATATTTAAATAACTGTCCAGAGTGTGGCAAGACATGTATTTTGGGGGGTTTCAGAACTGGTCTATTTTCGGTCCTTCCATTGACCTTTTGGATTGTTGAGCTTGTACAAAGTGTGCACGTTACAAATTTATTTTCCAAAAATTTAAGAACAGTTCCTCCTTGATCCTTGGATGACAATTTTTTCTCTACAGATCGAGTTCTATATGCCCGGCAGCAGCACACGTCGAAGGCTGCTGTTGTGGGAGGGATACCGATTTCCGAGGAACATGCCATGGTAAGTACTTCCCCAATGGGACAAGAGTTTTTTCTCAGTTTATTTTAAAGATTTTGTCGCAATCCTAATATCTTTCGTGGTTAACATTTTAGTTGACTCCATTCTGAGCCTGAAGCGTTGCGTATTCATCACCAAAATTCGAGACCGAATCACAACAGACTAAACTTTCAGAACGTTCCTAATTCTCAAATACTTGTTTTTAGAATTTAAGCCGCGTCTCAACCGGAAGGGTCATTAGCGGCAATCAAAAAGGGTGTCAAAGGGACACTGCAACGGCTCGATTCTAAGGAAAGCCATGCTGACCGTTCTGGGCCAGCGACCATTCTTGGCCTTTAAGGGCTCTGCCCATACTGGTACCGCGGGCGGGTGGGGCCCCAGGTTTGGCCTGCCACCCAGTTGAGGAAGGATTCGCGGGGGTAGTAGGTTTCACGCCCTTGTAGTTCTCTCCTATCTAGGGGGGCGGCGGCTAGGAAGTAGAGCCTTGTTGGGGTTGATTGTCTCCTTCAAGGTGGTGTTTCCCCGGCCTTAACCGGGGGATGCGGCCTGTAGGCCCTATGGTCTATACGTTTACCATCGTACAACTGACCGTCCGTCACTAAACGACGTGCCATCACGGACTCCACTGGCAGATCGGAGAGGGAGAAATGATAATAATAACCCGCGAAGCGAGGCATCGCCGCACTCTGCCTCAAAGGATACAGGATACAGCAATGACCACTTCGTAGCCCCTATAGCAGATAAAAATACCACGTAATAAAAACTAAACTACGACTAGATGATCATTACAAATACATAAATACTATTGATACATATATAATGATAAATACTTTACATCTTAGTTGAATAGAGGTATGACTAGATGCACATAAATAAATATATATATCACAGATCTCAAATACTAGTTATTGATTGTTCTGCGGCTGTATCGCGCCCGTGTCTACTAAGGTATGAGAAGCGTCAACTTTTTGTTATGTGAAAAGTATATAAAGGTGAAAGTCCAAAGGGTAAAAATTCCTTCGAAAGACAATGTTTGCAGAATGAGAAAACGTGATACTAGATGATTTTGTTATGTTGAATGTGTACACCATTGGTCTAGAGTCTAGAGCATTAGGTACTCGTACATTCATTCTTAGGGAGCCGCACGACCCACCACAGATCTTACGAGTCTGGAATCAGATCGTTTGAAAATAGCACATACACTGTCTAGCAATTTCCGAACATTGTTGATCGATATCTGTCGCATTATAGAGGACCCAGATGAGAGCCTTGGAGTACTTCCACGGTAGCACAAAAAGGCTCAGAAGGGCACTCTGCACAAAACAACCAATTTCTTCTTTTTTCTCTGGTATTTCTGACCGTAACCAATTCGTTCGCGTGGTAAAATTGTGCCTTTATGTCTTGCTGTTCTCTATTCTCTGCTGTTATCTCTCTTATCGGTCGCGGTCAGTGTCTTCCTTGTCCAGACTGGAATGTTCAAGTCCCTCAGACTCTCAGTAGCCCCCTCAGTATATCCACCTCCAGCAGCGCCATCCTGAGGAATCTCCTCACCGTCTCCTCTCCGTATCCCCTCTGCCTGTCGTCCAGCCGCCCGAGGATGTGTTCCTCCAACTAGAGACGCAGTCAACGATGCTATGCAGCAGGTCCTGCTCCTGCTCGTTCCCACAGAGGGAGCGAAATGGGTCTTCTGTTTTCATTATAAGGAATTTAAAATTTTTGTTATTGTTGTGTACTGAGCGCAATCAGTTTATTCCTTTCATTGTCGAGTTGTGCAAGTTCGTCCTGCCCTCAAACCGTGGACGATTTAATAGGTGTACCTGCAAAGCACCCCAGAAGAGATTCGGAAAAACATATGAAAGGTCTTGGACAAATGTGTGTGAATGCTCCACCAGAGCTTTTTATTATTGTCGATTATTTGAATGATTGCTTTAGACATGTTACGGATACATGCTACGCATTGGTAGGTGTTTCGTCATTCATTAGCTTTGTAAATAATGCGAAATTAACAATACTGAAATTATTATTTACGTACCTTTCGGAGGAATCCGTGCTGTTTTGACGGCCTGATGATGATGTCTTAGCATCGTGTCTTAGCTCCCGGTACTCGACTTGCTAGTGACGACGGAATCCTTCGAAAGGTACGTAAATGATAATTTAACTATTACTATTAGCGGAAATAACCCTTGAGATTTAATTGACAAAACTGTGTCGCATTCTTCCACAGCTCGTGCGGACGGTTGTTTTCGGGACGGCCGTCGCCCCGCCGAGAGGTGAGTGGCTGCGGACGGGTTTGCTGGTCGTGGAAGAAGAGAAGGAAATCCCTTACCTCCTGAAGACAGCCAAAAACACGACCAGAGGCCTGCTCTCTGTTCTCCAAGCCGAAGTCATCAAGTTTTTGCTCTTCGACAACAACCAGGGAAAGAAGACCGAGGCTCCCGGCAAGTGAGTACCTTCCTATCTTGCGTGTAATCCGAATAAGTTTATCATCTCACTTCGATCGGTAAGCCATTGTTAATCAGAAAATGTCCAGATGGTGTAAATTTATTTATTTATTTATATATTACAGAATTTTATTAAAAAGAAGTAAGAATTATAATAGAAGCTTAACCTAAGGAAGGTACAGTTCATGAAAAAGTACAGTTTGAGTTAAAAATAACTAAGGAACTACTCTGATAATTTGGATTTGATGACATCATTAAGATAGGTATTATGATTACGACAATATCATCATTCAATTTTTTGTGCGTATACGTCGTAGATATATACATGTGAAGTATACTGTTATATCGACATTTTCAACATTTAAGATACCTGGCCAGAGTGAAACTGACTCAGCTCTCAGAAGCAGTGATTCACGGTATTTGCAAAATTTTGTGGAGGGTCGGAGAGAAGAAGAAAGTGACTCTCTGCCTACCTCAGGAAAAAGTTTACTTGCATCAGTCTCTTGATTACTTTCAGGACGGCATCACAGAGAGGGTAAGTATTACGAACAAATACCAAATAAGTATACTGTTTTCGGTACAATGCGTTTGATAGTCTTATTATGGGAATATAATTTATTCCGGAGGAACATAACTCGTTCAATATACTCGAAATATTCTGCAATTCAATAAAAATTAAGGAATTTTAGCTTTTTTCGGGAGATTTTATATATTTTTTTAGCAAATATTAATGACATTTGAGTACATTTTTCTGCATAATTTTGTGCATAAATTTTATAATGTGTTAGTTTGTTGTTAATAAACTTATTTGTGGCTAAAATTCTGAAGAAAAATATAAATTCACAATTTTCGGAAAATTTCTTCATTTAAATCCGATTTGAGGCAATTTGAAACGATTCCTGAAGTTTGCGCTTTTTCATTAAGCACGTTAAATTGGTCAAATGTCACTAAAACGGTTAAAAATTGTTAAATTTCTATTTTTTTTAGCACAATATTGCTCAAATAAAGTTTATCAACTATAAAATAGAGCATTCAAAAATGTATGTACAAAAGTCTGCTGAAAAATGTACTAAAAATGCATTAAAATTTGCTAAAAAATCGGTAAAAATTAAAAAAAAAAAAAACTAAAAATTCAAAATTTCTTTGAATGGTAGATTGTTATTTAGAATACGTTTTTGGCCATAAAATTAATAGTAAACAATATTTTTTTACACACAAAAAGCTCAAATTTAAAAACAATTCAACTTTATACCTGCAATACGATAATTTACAAAAACACGCACATACGATCATGCTGCATGACTGGAACTTTTTAGTGTTTTTTTAAAGTAAATTTTTCGAAATGTTATCAATTTAATCTGCTTTAAGTGTTGGCCAACGAACTCATCCGTTTGTTATGAAAGCTTGATTTTTTGGCGCAAGAACGGAATTTTTATCTCAATCCTAAGGAGAGTTATCGTCTGGAATTACACATCCATTCACACATGTTTTTCGATTTGTAGCTGATTTTAGCCATTTTTAGTGATTTGACGTTTCAATTGAAATCTTGATACCTATTAATTGACAGCTAATTGAGCTTACTTCTGATGACGAACTTTGCTTTCAGCTGCATATGTTCGATGTGGAAAACTACGACGATTTGGAAATTATGATTAAACGTTACTCGTATTTGGTAAGTCGTAATCTGTAGTACTCATTAATTTTATCCGAATTGGTATGAAGGCTGTTCTAAATCTATAAAGTATAAATCTGTCATTATGAATCGGTAATTAGACAATTTCATACATTAAATTTCAAAAATTGCATCCATGCAACATTTATTTTCATATGTTTTTCTTGACTTATAGAACCTATTGTATTATTAAGGTTTGCCCAGGCAACATGGAAAAATTGTGGAAACAAATCTGGTACTATTGGTACTTTTCTCCCTTTATCGTTCAGTACCTACCATAAAATGTTGATACATTGCACTCTATTGTTCCACCGACGGAAACAGTCCTAAATGACTAAAGAAGTGGGCAACCTCAACAAAGTCCGCTCACGGCTGCGAATACTACTGAGCGATACAAAGATACAATCGTTTCTTGAATTCCCTACCAACCCGCAGCATTATACAGAAAAAAAGTAGTAAATGAGTAATAAATAAAGTAAATAAGTAATAAACAAAGTAGTACAAATTGGGTAGTAGGTAACCGGATGTATACCGGTTATTATAGTTGGACGTTATCAAGAAATCTTTACTAAAACAGGCCACTCTTTCCTTAAATTATTTTTAACATGTATCATGTTTTAGGCCTGGGGTCCTAGCAAATTTTGCGAGTCAATTTTTTTCCGCGCACGAAACATATAGTGTTACAGTGATTTCCGCCTACAACCGAGTCGTTGCTAGGGAAATGATACTTCGTCGTTTTTCATCCCACAAAATTCGTTGACCATTCGTTCGAAAGCTCTCGATTTATCCAACAATATTATGTTAACTACTGCGAAGTGCGTGTCCAACAAACTGAGTTATGAGCATGGTTATATAAATAATTGTTTACACACAGGTGATCATTCTCAATAATTGATATTGTGAACATGATTGCAACCGCTTGTTAATTTCGAATCAATATCGAATGATACATGGTTGAAATTTTTGGTTCTAGAACAGAAATAATTTGGACTAGATTATGATAAATACTGCGAAGTGCGTGGCCAAATTTTTTATTTGTTTTTATTTTTTGGTTCTATCCTTTGGTTTTAGGTTTAGGTTTTGGTTTAATTTTTTATTCAAGGACTGAAAGTACATTTTTTTAAAGACTTGTGATAATTTGAACTGTCCCATTAAAGAAACGTTGTCAAGAAATGGGAAAAACGGAGGTTGCCTGAGTATTACCTCCTTTCTTGCCAACATAATGTAGTAACGGAATAATGAATAAAAAGAAAAAATGTAAGCAGTAGTAGGAGACACAATAATATATAATGAAAGATCCGTGTGACGAAAGATAAAAGACTCAAAAGCGAAGGAAACTTAGACAAATTTATACAATCATACATACAAAAGAACGTACAAAATTTTGTTTCCTCAAGATGATTTTCGACCTATTGGTACATTGTTCTCAGAAGCTATTAGAGCTATTCAAATTCTGTTCTTTTCTCTTTATTTGAGATATAAAGGACTACCAGTGGAATCTCGAACATGCATGAAATTTACGTTTCTGCATACAGAAGAGCTCAAAACCCATGTTCCAAAAAAAAGGTGTCAGGCGCCCAATCAATGCTAGGGTTCCCGGGTAGTTTTGACTGATTTTTCCAGTGAAAGATGAAGAGTGAAAAAAAAAAATCAAGATTATTTCTGTTCTAGAACCAAAAATTTCAACCATGTATCATGTTTTCTCCACTATGCAAGCGGTTGCAATCATGTTCACAATATCAATTATTGAGAATGATCACCTGTGTGTAAACAATTATTTATATAACCATGCTCATAACTCAGTTTGTTGGACACGCACTTCGCAGTAGTTAACATAATATTGTTTCAATTTTCAATTTTGGAGGCCCCTCCTAGCCAGGGTGATTTTTTTTCTGCAATTTTTTAATTTTTCGTGTTATTAGTCTTGGCCTGAAGAATGCAACGCTTTATCAAAATAATTATTTTAACCCTTGTATGAGCATATATATTTTTTTAAATGGTCTGACCCTTATTTCCACGAAAGTGGGGTGATTAGGGTCACATGCTTTTTTCAGCAAAAATTTCTCTTTTAGGCACTCCCTGGGATACAAGGGTCACCAATTTAAGTTTTAAAAAACCAAAACGAGCCAAAATCGAAAGAAAATTTCATTTCCATTAAAATAAACATTTTTTATATCACATTACAATCCATTGACTTAGAAAATAATAAAGCAGTAATAAATATTCAGTCAAAACTTCCCTAGAAATAGCGGCATGATTGCGTTTAATGTTCTAGTATATTCGAACAGAGAGGGCTTCTTTGTGCCTTTTCAGGAACCCAAACACAAACTCACAACCAGGCAAATTATTTTTCAAACGGGGCATGGATCGTCCCTGCATATCCAACATACCTTTTATTAAAAACCTCAAGTCATACGACCCCATAGGGTAGCCCCATTCGGCGCATATCGTAAGCCTATTTACAATTGTTTCTTCCTCTTCATCTGTCAACACTTTCGGCCGCCCAGAATTGGCCCAATCGGTCCGACGCCGTTTAAGTCGCCGCTGGAGACATCTGTTAGGGGATCCCTGATCGACGAGAAGCTTCTCGAAGTGTTATTACCCCTTTTAGGACAGGTTCCTAAACACGACCACACTTCAATAAGTTAATTTTCGTTCGCGGTTTATTTCGCGACGGATAATAGATGCGAGGCATGGTGACCCTTATTGCCTGGATACCACAGAAAACACGCGTCCTCGTGAAAAAATAAATCTATAAAATGAAATACTGTATTTTAAAAAATGCTGCATATATTGATCAAAATAAAACAAACAACTGCAAAGGATGTTCAAAGGTCCCACTCAAATGTGGTTCACTTATTGCCCCACAGAGTTCGTCCAAGTACATGAGGTCTCTAACTCCACTGATAGTTAGGTAATAGTGTCCTGCAGCTCCATGATTTTTCTCATACATTTAGAAGCAATACAGTACCCTCCAGAACCTAGAAACGGTGGGAACGAAGTTTTGACCCTAATAGCCTCGCCGACCCTAGTTACCCCGTTTTACGGTACCATTTCCCTAGCAACGACTCGGTTGTAGGCGGAAATCACTGTAACACTATATGTTTCGTGCGCGGAAAAAAATTGACTCGCAAAAAATGCTAGGACCCCAGGGCTAAAACATGATACATGTTAAAAAAAAAAAAAAAACAAAAAAAAAAAAAAGTGGTCCGACAGAAGTAGACAAAATGCACCGAAATTCTATTATCATGTTTCTGTAATATTGTCCAATGAATAAACCTTCAGTTTTTGCGAATTTCATTTAATTACTCGTAATTAGGGTTTTTAATCTCCGAGATACTTATGATTGTGAACAACGTGAAACCGTCGCATTTTTATTTTATAGTAGAAATTTTTGCGCTCACGTAGCCCAGCTAATAGACATATCCATGTCAAAATGTCTCAATTGTTAGCTCAGTCAGCTGATAAGAAAAGACCCAATCAATTCAATCGTCTCTATATCTAATTTCAACTTCTTTGGATGAATAGGAGCGAATTTAGCTTACTCAGCTGATTAGGAATGGGCCAATCATTTCAATCGTCTCCAAATGTGCCAGGGGGTCTCCCTACGAAATCAGCTCATCTGCGCCTCTCCACTCGTAAGTGGTCTGCCTTACGACAGAGGATGCCACTCACCTCTTCTTTGGTTTTGTTTTGGAATTCTTTATCGTCTTCTTCTTCTTGTCTGTCTTGGCTGAGGGTTTTTGTCAGATAAGGTGTTGATAAATTTTGGGTGTTGTTGTTTCACTAGTTGGGTGCGTAGAGGTGGTTCTTCAACATCCTTATAGATAGTCGAAGGGTTTGTTGGGCAATTTGGTGAGCTAAGTCTAGAGGTAGGTTCAATTCCTTTAGTGTGTTAAGGAACAGGTCGGGTATGGTCCCTCTAGCCAAAACCACTGTAGGGTATAAAATCACCCCCTTCCTGGTGACTCAACTTCCTAGGATGAACAGGAGAGATTTTAGCTCACTCAGCTGATTAGGAAAGAGCCAATAATTGCAATCGTCTCTTAGTGTCCCAGAGAGTATCCTTATCAAATTTCAACTTCCTAGGGGTAACAGGAGAGAATTTAGCTCACTCAGCTGATTGGGAAAGAGCCAATAATTTCAATCGTCTCTTAATTTCAGCTTCAGAGATTAAATATGACAGAAATTATCAGTTTTAGGAGCCCATGAGCTTCAGGAGCTCATCAGCTGATCAGAGGTCTATGCACCGTCTAGTACCTACTGCTTACAAGTACCTACGTTCTACCATATAGTGTCAACTTTTTGAATTATCAGTTCATTATAGTTACTTGGCAATATTCGTTTATAACTTAGTGTAATAAATCAGTTTTCCTTGACACTACAATGGCTTTGGGATCATGAGATGTTGTGATAAAATGAGAGCATTCCAAAAAGTGGCGTACGATTTTCCTGCTATGAAAACTAAGGGAGTTAAACTTCGCTAGTAACGCAATGGTTGGTCGTGAAAATCAATAGAAACAATGAGAGCTTCCTAGAGTGTAAAGCATAGAAATTAGCTTTAAGAGCCACTCAGCTGATCCGGACCCCGGGCATCGTCAAGTAAATGTCCTAAAGAGGCTACATACGAAATTACAGCTTCCTAGAGTGTAAAGCATAGAAATTAGCTCTAAGAGCCACTCAGCTGATCCGGACCCTCGGAATCGTCAAGTAAATTCCCTAAAGAGGCTACATACGAAATTACAGCTTCCTAGAGTATAAAGTATAGAAATTAGCTTTAAGAGCCACTCATCTGATCCGGACCCCGGGCATCGTCAAGTAAATGTCCTAAAGAGGCTACATACGAAATTACAGCTTCCTAGAGTGTAAAGCATAGAAATTAGCTCTAAGAGCCACTCATCTGATCCGGACCCTGGGCATGGTCAAGTAAATGTCCTAAAGAGGCTACATACGAAATTACAGCTTCCTAGAGTGTAAAGCATAGAAATTAGCTTTAAGAGCCACTCATCTGATCCGGACTCCGGGCATCGTCAAGTAAATGTCCTAAAGAGGCTACATACGAAATTACAGCTTCCTAGAGTGTAAAGCATAGAAATTAGCTTTAAGAGCCACCCATCTGATCCGGACCCTTGGCATGGTCAAGTAAATGTCCTAAAGAGGCTACATACGAAATTACAGCTTCCTAGAGTGTGAAGCATAGAAATTAGCTTTAAGAGCCACTCATCTGATCCGGACCCTGGGCATGGTCAAGTAAATGTCCTAAAGAGGCTACATACGAAATTACAGCTTCCTATAGTGTAAAGTATAGAAATTACCAATTAAAATGATTTAACCACCGCTTCACAAATCAAACCGTTCTCGCAATATTCGGATCACCTGCTATGAATCACATCATCGAAACACCAGCTCAATGAAATCATCAGAAATTAACAAGCGGTTGCAATCATGTTCACAGTATCAATTACTGAGAATGATCACCTGTGTGTAAACAATTATTATTCATATATCCATGCTCATAACTCAGCTTGTTAACATAATATGGTTGGATAAATCGAGAGCTTTCGAACGAATGGTCAACGAATTTTGTGGGATGAAAAACGACGAAGTACTATTTCCCTAGCAACGACTCGGTTGTAAGCGGAAATCATCAGAATATTTGGTAACAAATTTGGTAACGGTTTTCGAGTTATGTGCCTGAGCAAAAACATAAAATGTCAAAAAAAAAAACCGTTGCATTTTTCTATAATAATTTTCGTACTCACATAGGCCAGCCTATACACATATCCATGTCAAACACCCAAATTACTGGAATTCTGGACTCCCTTAAACTAGAATTACGGCAATTGTAATAGCTTAATTTTTTACAAAAATTCGCTAAAATATTCATTCAGAATGTACATGAGGGTAGTTTCCATTTGAGTTCGCTGTTAGGCTTCGTTGACTATTGAATTTTATGGGTTCTACGTACATATATATTTTTGACCTATAATTATTAATTAATGTTTTGGAATTGCAATCTTTAAATATAATGTTGATGCTTACGAAGTTTTTAGATGATCCGGGTCCTGGAGCCCTTCTCTTACTCTACAGCTGTGTCATCACAAGGGGCCCCGAACAGTAAGTTAGTCGTCGGGCGAAAATCAACTATTCTTGAATACCATATTATATTTTTTTTCTTGGAATTCTGCCACATTCAAACCAAGAATTTTTGTTTAGTACAAAGCTTACTGCTTATATAATTATAAAAGAGGTATACTTTTATTTTTTCAGAGTAAATTTTGTTGTAAATTGAAGCAAGTGGGTAAAAATTAGTTCCTAGATACTGTTTTGAAAAGATAGATAATTACATAGAAAATTAGTTCATAGAAAATTAATACATAGAAAATTAGATTTTGGATACTTCAAATTATGAACTCTTTTATCTATCTAATGTCACTAATTCCATCAAGGTGGCAAACCTGGAATTTCAAAAATCTCTAGGTAATTGGGGGGAAAAATCAAACTCTACGTTTAAAATATGATGAATTTGGAGAAATGAAGTTTTTGAGCACAAAAATCTGCGCAAAATTTTGGAACTGTCTTCATAGCGTGTCTGAAGTACATCAAAATTCCAATTCATTGTCTTGAATACATTCTAAAAAGTATATTCCATTCCAAGGATAGAAGAGTAACTAACATTTTCTTTCCCGAACGAAGTTCGAATTTCAGAAGTACTTACAGAAATCTCGATTTTTAAATTTTCAAAATTAATATAAGTTAAAATTGTAATGAATGGAAAACATTTTAGAATTGTGTTTTTCGAAAAATGTAGATGAAGTCTCAGGAACAATTGAAAGTTGAAAAGTAATGGTGAAATGAAAATTATCAATAGCCCAATCAAATAACATAGTGGATTTATAGATAGTAAAATAACAAAAGCGATTGTGATTATGTTGAAGGATTTTGAAAGATATGGACAACAACAAAAGTCAGCTGGTAGGCACTGAGGAGGAAGGATCCATTTGCTTGGTCACCCTCGTGCTGACTGGCAGAGCCACCCCTTACCTCCACAATGGTGTGGTGTACGTTGGGGATGAAGATCACTACGTGAGTAGATTTACGGAATGAAATTAAATGAATTTTTATTTGTATAACCTTAGAGGCGTTGGAAGATGTTGATTTATCTATTCAGTATGCTCATGGATGGGGTAGAGAGAGCATGCCAACAGGATGGTCTTAAGACTAATATCAACCAAAAGTAATTTCAGTACCCAAGTCTAGGTCAAAGCAGTGTACTGTACCCGTTGCGGGCCTAGTCCTTGAACAGGTGGTTCAAGTAGGTACATAGGCACGATCGTTTCTGAGGACTCTATGCGGGGTGAGCTGAGGGCTCGAATTGAAATTGCCCGTGCTGGTTTCAATAGGATGCAGCGGGTTGTGAGCATCAAGGATGTACGCTTTGGTTTGCGCTGGAGGTTGGTGAACTGTTATATATTATCAATATTTCAATTCATGGCGTGGAATATTGTACGCTCAAAGCTGCTGACATCAACCGTCTTGAGTCTTTTGATATATGGTTAATCCGAGGTATGCTGAAGATCCCTTGGACGTTGGACCACCTTGGTTAATCCGAGGTATGCTGAAGATCCCTTGGACGTTGGACCACGTATCTTCGAAATGATTACATTTTGCAGTATAATAATTTAAACAGACAGCTCATGAAGAGGCGCACTATCACTAGGCGCACAGTCACTATCAAGAGGCGCAAATTAACATATTTTGGCCACATTATGAAAAACCCGAAATATGAGCTGCTGCAAACAAATTTTTAGGTGAAGAATGCCCATAATTGACCAAATTTTGCATGCCCTAAAATGTTCTTTCCAATCTCGTCACACTGCTGTCCCCTCAGTTTTATTCACAACTTTTATTTGTAAATTCACTCCACCAGCCATGCTGCATGTTATTTAAATTTTTTTGGAGCCATTCAATAACTTCATTTTCTACGAAAAATTGCTAAAAATGTTAATTTATAAATAAAAATGTATAAAAAAAATAAAAAACACCGGAAATCTCTCAAAATATAAGGAGGACATAATATCCATCAACCCTGTAGTTTGTGAGAGTTTTTTGAGTACTCAGACTTTTGTACATCTAGATTGGACAAAGTTGTCCAATGTCCTGTGCTTCGAGGTCTGGAATTAGTAAAGCTATGGACCTCTGCGGTCTGGCTATTAATTAGTGCAACGGTACCACCGGCGATTAGAACTACCGACCACCGGCCAATAGGGCTGCGGTATGACTGTCTATTAGAATAGGAGGCCAAGTATGTATAGAGATCCGACCACGTAGGGTCAAAATTCATTAGGGTTTTATGGGTCCTGAGGGAAGTTCTCTCCTCAACGTCGTCACTTTCAAATTATCATTCACACATAGCCACAACAGATATCTAGGATGTGGATTAGGACGTGGATTTTGCTCCCCGAGAGCAAAGTCCAGTGAAGTGAGAGAGAATTTATCCTGGAGCGCGAAGTCCCATGAGGTAAGTTAGGATACTATCAAATATGATAAGGAAATAAATGAGCACAACGTCCCGTGAGACGATAGAAACGAAGGAATAGTATTGTGGTTGAATTTAGAAAGCTAGGTTTTCTGAGATGAAGATTATAGCCGGAGCAGCTAGTCTCAGGCTTTTTTATGCATGATCTCGTTTCGGGAGAGATGAACCTAGAGGTCACCTCATGCTTCTGTTCAGGTTTGGTATTCTATCTGGAAAATCTACATAATATTATACATAAATGGTACATGTTATATGCTCTAATGTCGGGTAGATATCTGTTGAGTGCTAGAGTCAAATTAAGTAGGTATTATATTTTTCAAACGCCACAACTGTATACGACGTAGTTGATATATCGAGTGAGGGGTTTCCGGGTTTCATAAGTGAGAATTCTCGGCTATTTTGCATATTTGCATTTTTACATAAAAGGCGTATTGATTCAGTGCAACATAAATTTCTCCGCTATATTGCTTTTAAAAAACATATCGGCAGGATGATGTTTATGATTCCCTGATGACAGAGAGTGTTCTTTTATCACTCCAACATAGACGAGTCGTGGGTGATCTTTTATTTTTGTTCAAATTGCACAATTACAAAATTGACAGCCCCCAGTTATTATCTTATTTTGATTTTCGTACGCCGATCCATCCCACAAGAAGTAATGATTTATTTTCTGTCCCTTTTGTCCCGTTTAATTATTTGTTAAATAACCCCCTTTATCGCATGGCTAGACAATATAATTTAATAGCAGCTGAGAATAATTGCCTTGATTTATTTTTCAATAGTTTTTCCGTTTTTGAAAATCACATAATTTCTTATTGTTATAAATTTTCAACCTAGTAAAATGTACTATTATTATCTTTTGTGATTGATTTAATTTTTGTTACTAACACTTTTAACTCTGTATAAATTTCTATTTTCATTCGTTGTCTGTATTTTCCATGTATCTGTTATTAATGTAATATTATAGTATATTGGGCTAACTAGCCCGTAAATAAATAAATAAATATTTGTCGTAGGCCACCGCACAATTCGGGATCCTGGGCCGCAGCGAGATCGGACTCCTCGTGCAGATGGACAACGCCGACGCCGATAACGAAGCCAACATCCCGGGCTCGCGTCTCAAGACGCCGTCGCTTCCCGTCTGGGTCGTCTCGACCTGCGGCCACTTCGGCGTCATGTTCAACACGAACCGGGAGCTCCTCCACAACTACCACGCGGAAAGGAGGTCTGTTCTGGATAGGAATACGGCAGGGCAACATAAAGTTGTGTTTAGTTTGAAATGATGTCAAGATCGACCCACTATGAGTAATGATGTCAACAATCGGGAATGGGGTCGGAACTAATAAAGCGCCTCTATCGCCGAGCTTTCGAAAAATATATTTTCTTCATCAGGGCTCAAGGGCTCCTAGCGCTGATGAGAAGCGCCACCCCTCATCCTCACAGTCAATACAGAAGAAGGAAAACCAAAGGAAGAATAATCCAGGCTATTGCAGGTAATGTGAAAATGAAAATAAGCACTAGCTATCAACAACTACTGAATAAATATATACATAAAACTACTATTATAATAATTCCACAAAAATATGTTAGTATTGTGTTGCGTTCTATAGTTCTTTCAATAATTAGTTTAGTTTGAGAATAATGACATTTATCTGGGAAATATCAAGACTAAGTACCTAATCAAGTGCCACCCAAAAGTGCCCAACTTTTTCAAGTGCTGTGATTTAGGTTCACTGTTCCTTCCTGGTTTTTGGCTTTCCTGAAAAGTGAGGTTTTTTAAAAGTGTCACTTTTCGTGCCGGGGTGCGATATATCATTAGACATAGGCTTAAACAAATAAACGTATATATAAATATAGGCAGGAACAAACTATTTCAAAAAATAATAGTTTGTTCCTGCCTATATTTATATATGTTTATTTGTTTAAGCCTATGTCTAATGATATATGTTTGTGGAATTATTATAATAGTTGTTTGATATATATATTTATTCAGTAGTTGTTGATAGCTGGTGCTTATTTTCATTTTCACATCACCTGCAATAGCCTGGATTATTCTTCTTTTGGTTTTCCTTCTTCTGTATTGACTGTGAGGGTGAGGGGTGGCGCTTCTCATCAGCACTAGGAGCCCTTGAGCCCTGATGAAGAAAATATATTTTTCGAAAGCTCGGCGATAGAGGCGCTTTATTAGTTCCGACCCCATTCCCGATTGTTGACATCATTTGGTTTGACAGTGGTTGGGAAAAGGTTGATTTTGGTTTGGAAAAAGTAAAATTTGGTTTGGGAATGCTGTTTACCCTCATGATCACGTTTCCAGAAATTTATCCCATGTACAAACACATAAAAATTATTATGGCTCAAGTTAGGTGCATTAAATCAAACACGCTCCTGTAATACTACTTTCGCTTAGATCTTACTGGAGAGTTTTTACTACGCTGAGTCGTACTTAGACGAGTGGGAGGAACTACGAATAGAAATGGAGCATTAAGCATGCGCGCAAAATGCTAACGGTTAGCGGTCCATTCGTTGTACGAATAGAAAAATCCTATTCATAGCTGAAGGGAAGCCGAATACAGCTCCGAATACACTTGTAACCTTCCATGACGATAGCCTATAATAAGTTTTTTTGGTTCCTATTTCAAGGTGGCATGAAATATCCGTGATTTTCAAAATAGGTGGTTGGTTTGCAGGATTCATTTTCACTTAAATTATGCTGAGACCTTATAATGGATTCTAAAGCTTCTCGATCTACACCATCAGTCCGATTTCGTTCGAGGTATTGAGGTACAAGTCCCAGGATGGCATCCTACTGATTTCGTTGAAATAGGTAACCATTGCACATGCCAAATCTGAAATTGGTTGTTATAGACGAAGATTTGGATGAAATGGGTAGGGATTGTAGACCCAACAGGTCTCCACATCTTCAAAAATGTTCATTATTTTCTATAATAAAACGTAATTGTCCAAGGGAAAAACGTGTAAAATATACCAAATTAAAATATGTAGTAGGTACTGGTAGGTAAGTACATATTTATAATATACATCTTGATCGTTGATCATGTTGAAGATCCCAAAGGAGATTCTCCCAACTCAAGGTGAATTTCGATGTTGCCTTAACAGCCACGTTCCCTTTCTTCTTCTACCCCGTTTATTTTTAGTGAAAAAATTAAACCTCATAGATAAAGTTGTAGAAAATGCCACTACACCACTACTTCTTCCATTATGAAAGAATACATTACACGTGAGGTAATAAATGACTCGGGCTTAATTACGAAGATTGAGTAGTGCCGTCACGTTAGTAATTTTGTATAGTTTCATTCAACCGTACAACGATTCCCTATTCGTACAGTTCGACTCACTGGTTAGTTCATTCATTTTTCTTCATTCAATTCATTTACATTGACTCAAGTAGTTTGATTTATTGAAATCACATCTGTGTTACCATGGTGCACTAGTAAATTTAAGTTAACTAGAAAAACCCAGGAATACACATACCTAGTTGAGTATGGATTCGAAAAAACGCATTTTATTTATATTTTATTAACAACAGAATTTTAATGTAAGGAGTAAACCCATACATATCATTCATATAATTACCGATATTTGGTTCCATAATCTGGAAAATTCCTAATGCCTTGGCATTTAAATCAGACGTATGTATCAAAGCTTTAGGTCTTCCTCACGAATATCTTTGCGATTCAATTTCCAGGGGTTTTGGGATTCGACCGGTCCTTCATCATAGCCCGCTGAAGATTGGAACTGGATGATCTTGTACTAAAACCACAGCAGTTCACCACCGAACAGTACTCTCACTTTTGACGTTTGGGTGGGGCTGATCTCAAAACATTAGTCAGCGAGTTTTAACAATTCAATCGGATACTGTGTAGCTACTTGCAAACTCATTTGTTGTCGTAGGCCAAAGCCAAATCCTGAATACGATTTGTCCAATTTAAATATTAACTGTTGAGTATTCTGAAGATTGGCTCTTCGACAGTGCTCTATGAATTTCAGCGCAGTATTACGATTGGTAAGATGAGCATGTATAATTGTGAATGTTGTGTTTCGACTAACTGAATTTGTGAATTTAGTTGTGAAGTTGCGAGTCTGACTGTGACTCCTTTGGATACTGTAGGAAGATGATAAGTGGTATTAACTCGGTACCTAGGAGCAGTCCCAATGAGTAAAATCAGAATTTCATCTCGGTACTTTCGTCCTGTCGGAGGAAAAAAAGAGAGTACATTGAAATGTGAAATTCCATGGAGTACACAGGATGGTTCACCACCGTACCGAAGTTCTGTCGGTCTAAGGTGAGGAAACTACCCTGGAATGCAAAATCCCGCAAAGCACTGGGAAGCTTAAACCCGTCAATAGGTCTTAGTGGATATGAAGTTAATGTTGGTTGGTATGGTTTGATTGTGGGCAATAAGAACTCAGATATTCAGATAGAGAATGGTGCGCTGACCTCTGTAGCTCCTCTACCTTGAGGACTTGCTGAAAATGGTCCTCTGCGCTTTTTATACTGGAAGTGTACCCCTTGAGGGGGTACCCCTGCCCAGTGTAGTGCACGGGTCTATAATTTGATAGATGTATGCCGCAACAACGGCCACTTGCAGATAACTTACAAGGATTAGCTCGGCTACCATGTTTTTATTAGTAAATCTATCCAAAAACATGTTTACGATTGAAGGGCCACGACAGTGAACTTACTGTCGAATATGAATCACCAGTTTCTTACGACCTGATGACCTAATTTCATACACAAATGGAAGGTCCATGGACATTGGCCCCAAAACTATTAATTTCACTTATGAATTCCATGGGGGTTGGTTCAGTAGCTCTTAGTCATTCGCATTTACAAACTCATTTTGTTGTCTAGGCCAGGTCCGGATATGTTTAACAAACATACTTGACGGATTAAGTGGGGTAGTTTGTGGGGTAGTTAGTGGGGTACATGACCGACATACCTATTCATTAATGATGTACCTACCTATTGCAAATTGTTATTCGTCGATGATTTTAGTATCTACATGGATGGGTATGCAATGTGTTATCCAGGTTTGATTTGACGTACATCACGTGCGGAGGAAGCCTGGCGCACCTCACAGTGGACACCAGACAATCATCGGGAACCTCTATGTTGAGCAATGAAGAGACTAACGTCACTCCGATAGCCAATATTGAAAAACTCATCCAAACTAAGTAAGGGTGAAACGTATTTCAGTAAATATTTAGTGCATCATTCTTCAGCTATAATGTTTAGATATTAGAATAGGTATATCCTCCTAGGCGGAATGGAATAACGCGCCACCCAACATACTAATTTTCTGAATACACATTTAGGTATTAGTCCTGGAGCCAGGTCCGAAAATAGGTAGTAATTTGAGGAGAAGTTTTGAGACTAGATTTTGAAAATTTAGTCCGTTCTGAGTGAGAAAATCTTTGTCTGCCATCTCAAAAATCCTGGAATAGAAAATGGCGGCTTCATAAATATTGCTTAATTTGCCCGAAGTTTTTCTCTAATAATTCCTAAACCGTACATCCTACAGAAATCTTTATACGTAGCAAAGTTATAGAGCCTAAAAATCAAACGAATTGGTCCCAAAATTCTGAATTATCTCTCAAAATAAGCTATTTACAAACAATTGGAAATCGGGCTAATTTTGGGCGAGTCCTCTCCTCCCCCCCGTCAAGACTTTTGCCCTTCAAAATCACCTAGTGGCGGTAATATTGGTCTGATTTCAGTCTGACAAAGCTAATATTACTCAAGATTAAATTCATTCCAAATTTCGTATCGAGCATATTTTAGCTGAGACCTTTCCTCATTGACTTACAGCCGATCTTATCAATTTTATAACATTTGACACATGAAGTTCGCAAAAACGGGCTTTTACTTTGTACTTTAATGGGAGACGGTCTGAGCAAAAACTTGCTCGATATGAACTTTAGAGAGTATTTAACCCAGAATCGAATGGGGTTCGGCAGACCTGATCAGACCAATACTGAGGTCACAAGGGGTTTTTGAAGGGGAAAAGTGTAGGCGTCTTTAAGAGATAATCTGCTACATCCCTGCTGTTATATTCAGATAAAATTGTAAAACGTTATAATAGATTTGGTTTAATAATTATTGACAAGAAAGTGTTCTGCCTAAAAGGGCTATCTAATACCAAAAATAAGAAACCTTTGAGTAATAGTTTGCAGCGTTTTCATAAGTACCTATGCTATATATTGATATTGTTTTTTGTTGGAAATCTAACACTCTCTTCAACTGTAGGTAGTATCATTTTCTATTTTGTAAGCATAAAATGACATACAAATAGGTATCTACCATATTTTTACACATTTCAGTGATACTAAAGCTGTGGGAATTTCATAAATTTTAGTTTGACAATCTTGATATGTTTTTACTTTTTACAGGTGGCCGGATGCTCACGTATCGTGGCACGGAGCATCGCAAATTATATGAAATTGAATGAACAACAAATTAATTTCTTGCAAAAGAGGAAAAAAAACACATTGAAAACTTAGAAAAGAGAAACATTAAGTACGTAGTTAAATGTGTTGTAAGGCTGTGGTTAACAGTTACCTATATTAATTAAAAAAAAAAATTATGTATTTACTTGTTTGTAGTTAGAATTAGACCCGTAATAATGTACCTTACATTTGAATGTCATGTAAATTTGCACTTGAAAGTTGAAAACATAAGAAGGTTCGAATTAACTGTAGAATTGAAGATACATTAACTCCTTGGTATTGTTAACGTCGATTTAAGATAATGAATGAATAAATAGAAACGTTACAAGGAAAAATATTTCTTACTTGCTTTCCTGTGGTTGATTTATTTTTCTTTTGAGGGTTATCGTGATTGGTGCGTTAATTTTAATTACTTTCCCAACGTCTTAGAAGGTTTAGGGGAAGTTATGTATCTTATGTCCTAACGAGATTCTCATGTTTCGCACAAACAAGAAATGCATGCAAACACTACTTTCAGCCCCAGAACAATGATTTTCAAAAGGAACTGTCATTTCCGGCCTATGCACTCTTTAGTTATCACAATTGAACAAAGCAAAATGGTTGAGGGGAGGGCCAACAGCTGAGAAGTGGCAGGCCTCGTAGAAGGAGAAACTCAAACCTTTAGAGAGGGAGAAACCCTACATAATCCTTCCATTCGGGCTCAAACAACATTCTCTTCTGTCTGATCTGCTAACCTCAGTGAACAACTGCCTTTTCTTTTCAAACCTCACCAGTTCGTGTTTATTTTTCCATTCATCGATGTTACATATCTGATTCGTTCATTGTTGAGATTCCAGTTTTACTTAAGGTCTTTTTATCATACATAAAAAACGACCACGACGGCACGACGACGACTATATTATTTGCTACGGCACTGCGCGGTCTGATGACAAGGTTTTAGGCGATTAAATTTAGAGGAAGTCCGGATATTAGGAGCGACGGTTAAATATCCAGCTATCAGAACATTTAGGGACCTCTAACGTTTATTTAGGTTTTTATTAGTTCAGATGATATATCCACGTTCAATGTCGTTTCTTTGGCGTCAGTTTACAATTTAAATTTAATAAGCGCACGGAACCACAACAAGAACCATGTATAAGTGTTAAAAAAATCAGGTTCCTAAAAATTACTGAGGTTCGGAACTAGGTTCCACTTTACAGTAACTTAGTGGATGTGTAATACTCACTTCACTATGATATTGTGTGAAAACAGCATTATTTGGTGCAAGGATGGAAGTATTTATGTGTGTGGTATAGCATAGAATGCAAACTCTCGGTAAATACGTCAGTAAGCCTCGACTAGGTAGGTACCAACCTCCACTGAAGGCGTACGTAAACCAGCGTTATTTACATATATAAGTTCAACTGTACAGATACCCAAAAGTTCCAGTCATGCACCATGATCGTACGAGCAAATGTTCGTAAACTTTCGTATTATGATACATTGTTTTGAAATTTGAGCGCAAAGAAATTTTCAACTACCAATTTTATTGCAAAAAAAGGTTTCGTTGAGGATTCGAGGACCGTGGAGAAAAGTCAGATGCCTCGGGTTGGAGGACGGCGCTTTGATGCCACTGTGAGAGTGCCCCACACCAAGTATCCCTCCACAAAGCTCTGCGTGCCAGATTTATCCGACGTCAAGCGCTCCGATGCCTAGAATGATGCTTAAATTCACGATAAGTTCAGCTAACTCCTTCCAAATTCCAACAATCATTAGCCTTGTATAAATCAATTATTATTATAAAAAAAAAAAAAAAAAACACACACACACAGCAAAAACTCGTTTTAGCGAATTTTTGAAGAAAATTAAGCTATTGCTCACGCCTCAAAATTTGTAGAATGTGATTTTATGAAAAAATTGTATGCAGAAATCCGTTTCAGGCTATTCTGAATCATATTCTGAAGTTTAACGCATTTTTTTTTGTATGTATGTATGTGTCATTCCAGACGATAACTGTCCGTAGAATTGTGCTAGAAACTTCAAAAAAATTTTAAAATATTAAAGACACAAAACGAAGTTCGTTGGCCAGCATGATCGGATTACATCTTCGGTTTGAAATTTTCAAAAATGTAGTCAAAAATTTCAAAATAGCCTGTTTTTTTTCGATTTGTTGTGCGAAATAATTTTTTCAGCATACTAACATGTGGTATATTCGGAATCACACACACACACACACACACACACACACACACACACACACACACACACACACACACACACACACACACACACATATATATATATATATATATATATATATATATATATATATATAGCAAAAAACTCGTTTTTTTAATTTAAAAAAGATTTAAAATTTTTAGCTTTTTCATTTTTCAGTTTAATAGATTTTTCCAGTAAATATTAGTGACATTTAAGTAGGTACATTAAGTACTTAGTATAATTTTGAGTTACTATTCTTTTTTTTTTTTTTTTTTAGTTCATCGTTGATAAATTTTATTTGACTACAATTCTGCTAAAATAAAACATACAATTAACAATTTTTAGCCATATTTGGCGATTTATTCTGGCATTTTTTTTTAAATTTGAGTAATTTAATGTGCTAGAAAAGGATTGGCCAACGGCTCATCTTTTTATTTTAGAAAGCTTGATGTTTTAGCGCAAGAACGGAATTTTAATTACGGTCCTAAGGGGAGTAATTGTATGGAATGACACATAAACACACACACCAGTTCAAGAAACCTGTGGAGGGATCGTAGCCAAATCATTTTCAATTTTCTGAGGAGAAATATATTTATTATTTTCTTTTTATTGGGAGCAAGCATCCGTTTAAAGGTCTCAGAGATGGTTTTGAGGAGTGGCAATGCAACAGGGCTTCTCAACATAAACATGCTTATGACGAGGAAAATTGTATGTATGAGTTATTGTGTATACACCCATTATTTTGTGATAAATTACACAAAAACGTATGTTAGAATAACATATATTTTTGTAATTGAATATATACATACGCTACCATTATTTACTAGCTCAACTACTAATGGGATTTTCGTTTCTGAACCTCCTGTAATCTATAATTCAAGTCACCCTGTGCAAAGCATAGGTTAACCAGTTATTGGTGAATATTTTTGGAAATAAAACACATAATATATATATCAGTATGTATCATTGCACTTCATCACCATAAATTGGTGAGTTTATTGAAAACATCTGAAAATTTAGGCTCATATCAATAATCTGAAAATAAAAATAGAACAACATTCTTGGTAACTTTTGAGATTTTTGAAGTAATATTTTTTATAAAACGATGAATACATAAGAAATACTTAACTTCAAATATCAATAAAACATATAAATTTATGCGCCTGGTGGGAAACTGATAAATAAAGTACATTTAGAACTAATTCATCTATACACTATCATATAAACTTCTTTGCAACAAGAATAAATACAACATTATATAAAACATTTGTTATACATAGAACATAAATTCCTCGTTAATAGGTAATGACAATTCACCATTTTTCATAGAATTTGTTCTAATATATTTTGGACGAAATAGGGTACTGGACATTAATTTTACTATTATGTACCTAAATATTTGGACTTATCTCTCTACCATCTGTGTATGTACAAATCATTTTAATTCTACCACATTCATCAACATAATGTAGTAGTAGTTAGGCTCTAATAAAAAATTATGTACAACGCCTCTTTTATATATGTTTTACTATATAGGCAATGTCGGGACGATGTGCGATTTCGTTTTGATTTTGGTCCAACCTGTGTTCCATAAATTATAATCGTTGTGTACAAGATTCTTTACAGTTAAGTTGAGGATGACCTACGTAAAATCAAAATTGTTTTTTGGTTCATTTCTTTGGTCGGCAACATTGTTAGATAATAAGTGAAACGTATGCAAAGTGCTTGTGGCACATGAAAATGTAATATAGTTTCACCAAATCCATTACATTATTGTACATCGATAGATTAAAAGTATATTTAATAATAATTAAAAGGAGTATACGGTGTAAAGGATTAGATCATGATTTAGTAGTAAACGGAGAACAATACAGAAAGTTTAAAAGTACGTTTACCTACGATTTTAGCTAGAGTTACTTAATAGAAATAGTTGACTAATAATGAAGTATGGAAACTTTCTGGAGGAAAAAAAGTCTGCCAAGTTGGGTGCGGCAAACAGCTTCCTCGTTTACGTATCATGAATGTTTAGATAATGGAAGAGTTTGAAATGATCTTTAAACATTCCAATGCGGAAAAGAGTAAATAAAGAAGTAGCGCGAAACGGCATAATTCAATTAAGAAACGAAAACATGATACTCAATGTAATTAACGTTTGCGCATGCGCAGAATGAACTGATAAGTTGAGAACAATGAAATAGGTACGGGATCACCTGCAACCTAACCCGCGCGTTCACTGACGATTTCATCGTAATGTTCAGTATTGTAACATATTTAATTCTTATTTTGTTGGGCTTGCCCGTATTGTAAAATAAATAAAATCCGAAAACTTGATGTTATGTCCCTTAATTTACTGAAAAGGTCCAGACCACCAAACTACACACATCATTCTGACCTTCATGAATCTAAGTCCACTAATCTATATTTTCAGTAAGGGATTGACTACTGGATGTAATGTGTTTTTTAGATGCGAGCTTGCGAGCCTTCAGACCACCAAACTATACACAGCATTCTGATCTATTTTACCACAATGGACGTAAAAATGATTGGGGAACTAGAACAATAGAACAAATATAAGCGGTAGTGAATAAACGGGAACCAATACAAGGGGCGGTAGTGAATTAACGAAAAAGGTCCAAAATCGGATGAAAACCGTGGAAATTAAGGTCGTTACAAGTATTTCACATTGGCGCATACGCAGTATCTATTAATGATACAATCATGTTGAAATTTATATGGGATGATAAAATCGTCATTCTCCATCTATCATCCAATTTTGAGCGAGATCGGACGACTAAAGTGTAAGAAAATGATGCTTGGTAGAATTTATCTTTGCGTATGCGCAGAGTGAGGTATCATTTTGGAAACAATGAAACTAATAGGGGACCATCTAAAACCTAGCCCACGCATTTCTTGTCAATTTCATCAAAATCGGATAAAAACTGTGGAAAATAAGCTTGTTACAAGGGTTTGAGGACACACGACAGACACACAAGCACACACAGACAGACAGACACGGAACCAAAGTTGTTCAGAATGGTCTAAAACCGCAAAATGCGAGTGGAAATTTTGATTTTGGAGACCAAAAATTTGTTTTCTCCCGAATGTGAAAACAATGCCTCCACTACCTTTAGGTAGACTCGGAAGCAAAAAAATGATTTAAAAAAATAAACAAATTAATTAATTAATTAAAGGGATTATACGAAATGTAAACATATATGAGTAATGAGGAACCAAGTAGAGGAAAATTCACTTAATCCTGAAAACCGATTGAAATTGTTGAAATTAATCGTGTCGCAAGGATCGCACGTTATTACCGATCTTGTAAAGCATTGCTTTGGATAGAGCTGCATAAATTTTAATGCTTTTACTTCTTATAGGTAACTGAAATTCTCACGATCTCGGTAAATGCCACGAAAACATGATGCAGTTTTGCGTAAATTGTGCGTCTGGGAGTTATTTTATTCAATTAAAAAGGTCGAATGAGATGACGTATAGGTGTATGACGTTTGAAAAGAGTTACTTAGTGGTTGTTCAGAAATAACTGATAATACCTATTTAGGTTTGCAATATCTGCGGAACCTTCAGCAGATAAAATACAAAATGCCTCGCATAATCTCATGAACAGGCACAAGGCGTTTGAAAAGAGAGGGAAATTATCGAAATTATTTGTGTTGCGATTGTTGCATTCTTATCTGAATGTAATGAATCCGTACAAGGCACCTAGTTGGGGGTACCGCAAAGTCCGCTAAATCCTCAAAAAATAAATAAATAAATAAACAAAATAAAATAAATAAATTAAAAAACAAGGAGGTTTGCGTGAAATATGCGTCTGTGAAGGATTTGCGGACGGATACAAAATCAATTTTGTTCAGAAATAAGATACAAAATGCGAATGAATCGTTTCAAAGATTATTTTCTCCCTCTGTCTCTTTCTTCATTATTTAGGGATAACAAAGGAAATTTTAAATATTGCAAGAGTATAGAAAGGTTGATTGAAAGGGTAGGTACGGTCCAAGTTGCAAGTAGCGCGTTTGCATTCCAACTGTGACTGCGTTTAAAAATGAAATGGAAGCTTGGCAGAGAACCAAAGAACCCCTCGCTCAGAACATTTAGCGCCCTAACTTCGTGAAATACTGAAAATGGGTTCCATCAAAAGTTACTCACGGAAAATAAATTATGAAGAGCAACCTATTTGCTAGAAACCCTATTTTTTAAATAATGTTTTCCTTTTATTTTAAATCTCGCTTATGGGGGCTTGAAAATGCGAATTCAGAGACTAGCTAGCTTCAGAGCTATTACGTTTTTCCTTTTTATTTTCAGCTATCAAGTTTTAAACTAACTATAATAATATTCAGTTAATGAAGTAATTATTAATATTATTCTATTGAAACTCAGATTTTTCGTAGCGACCTTTAACTATAGGTACCTAAAGAGGTTATACGATCCCAACATCCCGAAGTTTATGTGGAAGTTATGTAATCGAACTGAAAAATATTCACCCTAGTCTCAAATCAGACTGATCTCAAAAAGTTGCTTCCATGAAGAAATTCCTGTTGAGTTGATAAATTAGTATACTCATGAGCACAGCACTTGTTAAAAAAATCAGCTTTTAGAACCATGCCGAGTGTTTCAAATAAAATCGCAAAAATACGGAATTTTCAACTTTTTTAAAAGTTGTAACATTATAATAAATTTAAGGTAGGAGGGTTCAAATGATGTCCAATCCTTTCAGTCTCATTCGCGAATAGGAGTAAAACAACGACGTTAATGTGCTTGTATTAACTGTACATATTTCAATTCTCGCATCAGATCTGTTCTCCAAAATCTGCAGCGAAAAAATCTCAAAAAGTTAAATAGGTTCCCAAGCTTGAATGAATGAAACTTTCAAATATGAGATTGTTCAAATTTTGGGTTTGAATTTGGGTGTCACATACTTGTTCTTTTTCACAATTTCCACTCAGCACTTTTCAAAAAACCAAAGTTCTGGTCCCATTAACATATCTGTGGATTTACACAAAACTGCACGTATTTCGTAATTTCACTTGAAGACCAATTTATCTATCATCAAAATGAGATAGATCGGAAAAATATGCACTGTTACACGGCAAAGAATATTAAGCTTTACATTCTAAATTAAGTGAATTCTGTAAGGTTTTATAGCGTTTTGTTCTCATTATGATAATTATTAATTTTTCAAAGACTGATATAAGTATAAAACTTATAAATTGGGCGAATTTGATGGTAAGATTTCAAGTAACACTAAACATCCATAATGAATGGGTTCATGCTTCTTATTGAATTTATTACCAAACTGTTGGAGATGTTAAATGTATGCCCAGTAATCTAGGTTTGGTTAATATCCCCTTAACAGACTTCTTATAACATTCGAATTCCATTTTTGTAAAATAAATTTCTGGCGGAGGCATTGTGTCTGATGGAAAGAAATTTAAGTATAACTTCAATATTACGATCTTATAGTTTGCGTTAAAACCTCATTGAAAGGGTTGATGTACGAAACAGGAATAGATTATTCTAGCGATGAAGCAGGACCTAACAAAAATATTCAAAGACGTTGAGCTTAAAATGACAACCACCACTATACTTGATAATTCCAAGTCAAACATACTCAAGTCATAATTTAATAATAACACATATTTTCATTTTTTCGAGTTATTTGTAAGTCCCAACATGTATAGCATTGAGGTACAAACTATCTCCTTGATACTTGTCAAACATACTTAAAACTATATTAATAACACAGATTTTGAGTAATATATAAGGGATACAATTCCGACAGATGGGCAACTTTAGTATATTCTATAACACATAACTATGCACCATTACTTCGGATGATATCAATTGTGCACAAATCTCTTTCCTACGTGTTCCTCGAAAGAGTTTATTCCTGGATACAAATGTTTATTTACATGACTAGCAGTTATCGATAATTTATTGGGTTCTAGCTCTTTTTTCTAACAGCGCAATTAGAGTTTTTTCTTAACACGAAACCACAAATTTTAAACTCAATATATACATTTTATTCAGTTTTCAAGCAACACCACAAACTTCAATCCAAGCTGAAACAAACTTAGTTCTCGATTGAAGCATGCCGGAATTGCAGTGTTACCTTATATCCTTCTGCATCCTAATAATCTTTCAAATATCCCATAGACTGGCAAAATCTTCCATGAAATTACCTCACAAACAAAAATGGCCCACAGAAGTGACGTGATAAAGAATATGTTGGAATTAGGTAGGTACTGTCTGTCATCTACTGACGGCCCTGACTTTCTCGCAACTAAATACGTTAGAAACATAGCCAAACCAAAATAGACCAAAATATAAATATCATACCTACTCTCGATTGTAGGTTGTATCCACATTTCCACATATCCACATTTGGATGCACGCTTATGTAAATTTTATCAAGGCGAATGAATGCCGAAGCATATAAGGCCCATAGGATGGGTACCTACCTACCTTTCCATTACTCTCAGTATAAGAGGATAAACGGGACGCTTGTTCATAAAATATCGGCATCCGTACAAACATATAAAGCCCGAACACTGGGACATCCACATATATCATTAAGATGATCTTATAGAAATTACACCGAATAATCAAAAACTATGCTTGAAACTCGAGCAGTACAAGGCCCATCCTTAAGTAATTTGTGTGTAATGGCTTGACAAGACTATTTCGTAGACACAATTTTTCTATTCCACAATCTGGAGGCTATAATGTCACAGCCTTTGAAATGCCGATCTTGGTCGTTATTAGTGCTTCAAGGCGCTTAAAAGCTAAACTCTTGATGCGATAGATTTTTGTCTATTCGCTCTTTTGTCTCTGCTTGAATCAAGAGCAGGCGTGCAAAGTTCAGATGCCTTTTAAAAGTACGTTATTATCACAGTTTTAGAAAAGGTTGGGGAGCAGGGTGAAGAGCACCAAGGCAAACAAGACGCCACCAGTTGGCACTGGATGGACACCACGGCCAGTGAAGCAGTCGGGCATTTCGAAGGTGAGTATTTTGGTGCGGGCTCCGGTCTTCTCGGCGCACTCAGCCTGGTGCATGTGCTCCACGACTTCCCGGCCGTAACTGTAGAGCTTGGTGTCGGCGCTGAGCACCTCCTTGTAGTAGCGGCGCATCCACCGCCCCAGCCAAAAAGCCTGGCAGCCGCAGGACATGGGGTTCCCTTGTACCCAGATTCCTCCTGAAATGCAAACATCGAAGTCAGTGAACGAAGCAAGTACCTTGGACGATGAAATCAATGGAGAATTTCAAGAAAAATACTATATTTCTAACTGAATTTTCAATAATCTTATATTTGAAAATATGAGTTATGAAGTGATATGAGTCATGGAGTTAGTTGCTCTTAGGAAATGGTAGAGCTCCTTTGGGACTTCTAGAATACAGATGCTCTGAAGCTGATTTCTATCCTAATCGACCTATAGCTGAAGTTTGAAATGGAATGCCTTTGATACTGTAAGAAACGTACCAAAAACAGGTAGGAATACAAATTATATTTCCGAACTCGAAAACAAACACGGTAACCGACAGAAAAGTAAGTTTTATGAAACAAAAAGCGTCTCTGTTTCCACGAAACTTCTTGGTCTCCAAGTGTCTCCGTCTCCATGTTTCCTACTTAACAGTTCCCAACAATACATTTAGAATACAACCACAATTTCGACGCGCACTGATCAGCTGACGGATCCCTAAAGCAAATTACTTTCCTAATTGACCTACGGTACTGATATTTAAAGTGGATCTCCTTTGGGGCATATAAAATACAATCTACAAGGTACGAAGGTGCACTGATCAGCTGAGGGGTATCTGAGCTAATTTCTTCCCTAATAGACCTAAGATGCTGAAATGATGAAATGGGGCGCGTGTGTGGCATTTATAGTTAATACAATTACAAGATATTTATACGGAGGCGCACTGACCAGCTGATGAATTCGTCATAGTGGAACAAGATGGGGCTCACAAAGTCATTGTAGAGTAACGCTCATCATGTCATGAAAGAGGCGATTTTTTATTTAAGAGTTGTGATTTTACCCACCAATTTGTTGATAAGGTCCTTCAACGTTGGTTCTTACTAACTTCATATTCATTTGTATAACTTACTCAATTTTGGACCCCAAATCAAATCGTTATCTCTAATTGGAAAGCTCTTGATTTATCACATTCCTCCATGTCTACAATTTCCACTTCTAGTCCCCCTAATCCCTATCCCTTATTATATTCTTTTCCCCACCTCTGATTTGTTTTTCAAGATTTATTGTAATTCTATCCCATTGATATTCACCCACTTTATCCGAGACCCCATAATTCGAAATGTGCCCTCCTTTTGTTGAGTGGGCAGATGGGGAATTCTGATCAGCTGAGTAAACGTTGAGGCTAAAGCATGTTCCATGTATTATTATTTTCTAGACACAAGGCTCTCTAGTTGTTTTTCAATTCATTTAATCTACATGATCTATATATAATGTATATAGATAAGTACATGATGTATTCAGAGCACATTTAACGTTAATTAATGAATAATTCAAAGTCACGCCTAAAACCAATTCACTTCTACAAAATCCTTCTTCCACGTCTATCCTTCTTCCAAAAACATTCTTCCATGTCTACAATTTCCACTTCTAGTAGTAATACATACTGTATATTATTTTAATCTTATTTCATTTTGAATTTATTCTGTTCTATTGTACCTTTAGTATTTTTCTTCACTATATCTTGTCAATAAAGAACTTGCAAGACACAACAAACACAAATATAGGCCAAGTCAAAGTAGTTATTCACTCCCTAATAATCACTTCCTCCAACGTTCTGTTCGTTAGTTTTTCTGTAATTTATATAAAGTATGCGATCGCTTAGCATTGCTTCACATCATAAATGTGTTGAAAGAATCTTCACATTTGGCCGATTTAAGGTTTTGATGATTATGCTCCTTCCCGATGTATTGTATATTGTATATTGGCCCTGAAGAAGATAATAAATTTATCGAATGTTTGGCGAAAGAGGAGGAATCATTTGTTTGGCACCATTCCTGATAATTCCACGACAAATTGCTGCGTTTGGGTTGATAATAATTTATTATGCTCATTCCCCAAAGAAGATATCCACCTTCTCATTCCATTTTTTAAAGCCTGATCTTACATAACGTGTTGTGAGTGTTGCCAAAATGAGGCAAAAGCTACCAAGACAGAAGCATCGTAACTCATAACGATGGGCTCTTGGACACTTTAGCGAAGTTTAAAGACGCACCCCCTAGTTCATTATATTCCCCGAGCCATGAAGATACCGGGAGGTTTTTGTCATAATTACGTTGCAGATATGGGTACTGCAAACTCACGATTATGTTCGCGGTGATTATGGGAAATTGGAAAGGTAACATGCGAATTATTTGTACAACACGTGATTCAATTTAAAAATATTGATTTACCTACGCAGAGGTGAATTTCAACTTGGAAGTCATTATTTTTTGCTTCCGTATCAACCTATAGCTAGCGGAGGCGTTGATTTCACATTCGGGAGACGAACAATTTTTTATCTCCAAAATCAAAATTTCCACTCGCATTTTACGTGTTAGACCATTCTGAACAACTTTGTTTGTATGTGTGTGTGTGTGTTGTATATATGTTGTGTGTGTCTGGGTGTCTTCTTTCTGGAAATAATTTTGGCTCATAAGCTGACAATACACCAATTTCACCTCTTAATTGAACTCAAATAAAATGGTGCCAATCAAGGGTCAATGTTATCCCTTAATTTGGTGTTTATTTGAGCTCGACCAAAGTGAAAAACATAAAGAGCCAGAAAAAACTCCCCATGAATCTGTGCTTGACAAGCAAGTGGTAATAACGAAAACAATTCAACAGTGTCCATCCGGTTTCAATGATAATTTCAGAAATCATTCAAGTTGAGTGTAGTACATTGCATAGAGATCGAAGGTAGCAACTGCACATGTGCAAATGTGACATCGACATCTTTGTAACTCCACATTTCTATCCGATTCTGAGAATGGGTAACGATTTTATTGAATCCGTGGACCAGAAGGAGAGAGCCAGAAACAAATAAAAGCTTAATCTTGAAGTTCACACGTAGCTATAATTCAAGTCGGGGTTCATGAGATGACTCTCTCTAAATAGATGCAAATGTATAATTTACAAGAGGTATGCGTGGGTTATCAATCAACAACCTGCATATGACTACGATAACTCCATTCCTGTCGTAAACGTCATCTTTTCTAAACAAATGACGTCTCTAAAACGTAATATACATAAAAATCGTTGGGATTCCTAGCTCACCTTTATACTTGTGAGTTCCGCTCTTCCGCATGGCCGAGTCGTCGTTGATGTAGAAAGAAAGAGGTGGAACGTCGATCAAGCTGTTTGATCTCAGATCGATCGTCAGTGCTTCAGCTGATAACTTGAAGAAGAAATTCAACGGCAGGGTCGTGACGTTTGTTCCGGTTATCCTGTTATCCAACCGTTTCATAAATTATGAGAAATAAAGAAAAAATGGATAATTTATTACTTTTAAAAACAATGCACGCTTGAGAAGTCATGCAATTTCAATTAAAATTTAAACAGGGGGGAAGGGGATAAGTGTTATCATGGCTGAAAGAAGAAAAAGTTCCAGTCATGCAGCATGATCGTATGAGCGAATTTTCTTAAATTATCCATCGTAATATAATATGTTAAATTGTATCAAAATTTGAGCCATTTCAGTAGAAAGAAATTGTTAAAAATCAATTTTATAAAAATGGTCATTCACCTAAGAACAAGTTCTTTCGATGGGTCCAAGCCTTTGAGTGCGTCCGCTCCAATTTCCTGGAGCGAGCTCCCAGTGATTTCGAGAACTCGGATTTTCTTGGAGAAAGCCTCCGCCAGTTGGTCCGTTAGCTTCTTCTCAACAACGTGAACGGACAACTTTTGTAGGTATTTCAAGGTAGCCAGAACTGCTGGAAGCCGGAAACTAGAATTTAAAAAGTTATGTCAATAAAGGCTAATGATGTACATAAAAGCTCGTTTTATTGTTGAGAAATTAATTGCTTGTTATACTTGAAATCTGATAATTTTTGTTGAATAAAAATTCAAATAATCTACCTATGTGGTTCGTTTTCTTGAAGGAATATAATATTGCTTCCTTAAATTTGCACATTATGATATGTCCTGGTGGAACTATGTAGGAGAAATTTAGAATGATACTATGTCACATTTCTCACAAGATGCATTCGTAAATCAATTTCAATAATAAGAGAACTGAAATCACTTAAGGGTTATCACAGGAATATACACCAGTCGAGATCCAGTTTTGCCTGGCAGCCACAGGATTCTTATGCAAGAAAACTTTTACATGAAAAGCTAGAAATACTACAGTTTTAGAACGGGGTCAGACTTCCAGCAATCCACTGTATCTTTCATTTGAGCCCTCACACGTAAAATGCATATTTTACACCCCCACCCCACCCCCCTCCTCGTCATAAGGTTTCATTTATTCATATAACATAAATTAAGAGCGGTTGCAATCATATTCACAATATCAATTATTAAGAATGATCACCTGTGTGTAAACAATTATTCACATAACGTGCCTTGCTCATAATAACTCAGCTTGTTGGCCACGCACTTCGCAATAATTAACATGGTTGTATAAATTGAGAGCTTTCGAACGAATGGTTAACGAATTTTGTGGGATGAAAAATGACGAAGTAATTTCTCTCGGTTCTAAGCGGAAATCAACAGTAAATTGTTGCAACACATTTTCGTCACACAAAAAAGCAACACTTTTCGTTACACAATAACGCAACACATTTTCGTTAACCCAAAACGTTTCGTTTTAGGTAGGAGATGCCAAGGCTAAAACACATTCTGTGTTTACAAAAACTGCCCTTTGGGCCTTGAAAGGGGCTCCGCCCCTTAACCCCGCCAGGGGGCTTTGCCCCCCTGGACTCCCCGGTTGCTTTCCGCTTTGAGCCAGCGGCTAAAATGCTAAAACATGGAACATGCTTCCTTCCATAGCGCTTATGATGACTCACTACTACATACCTTATAAGGAAGTATTTTATTTTGTTTTCTTACAGTTATGATGTTGCCAAACTAATTAGCCAGCAACCAAGCGGCACAATTATAACCAAGATTACCGCCTCGACCGAGTGACAACAAAACAAAGCTTTACATTTACACTTATTGCTGAAAGAACAGTTTTTTTCATTTGTGTGACGGAAACAATTTGGAAGTAAAGGAAACGTAGGACGTATGTCCTTAGGTCCTAAAACCAAAACTTAGGTACCACTCAGATTCCATACCTACCGGTACTTCTCGATATTGGGCCACGTTTGCACTTTCAAGGAGACGAGGTGAGAGCAACTGGCGAGGCTATCTGCATCGAACCGCTCGAGCTTGTTCAAGTGCTGAAGATTCAGGGAGAGAAGATTATTCAAACCGTCAAAATTCTCTCTCGTCAATATCTGAAAACCAAATCATCACATCACCATCATACAAATTTCAGTGCAAAACTCGCTTGGTTGGGCAAGAATACTGATTTTCACCAATGTGAGTTTTTATTTTATTTTTCGGTTTGATGAAGTCGTAGACAGAGGGCAAGTTGTATGTATCAGGTAGAGTGGAATGAGCTTTGACCGGTAACCAGAGGTATTTATGACTTGTCTTTCACTGGGGGCCTTCCCTTTCTAGGACCCCCGCTACCCAGTCAGTCTCACTTGTTGCTTATTGGAAGAAACTAACAAGCAACAAAACTTGGGAGCGACACTAACCATAGTCATGTCATTCACTCCAGCAAAACGTTGAAAACCGTTAATGCGTATCATTAATAAACGTTACACGTGTATTCAAATTATTGTACATCCGATAATTCATGTAGCTGATGGTAGAAAATGTAGGATAGAAATCATTTATAAATTTCGAATGAATTTTCAATGAATAGGAACTCACATTTATTGGCGAACTATTGAGAACTGATGGGACTTTGAATCTGAATATGTAGGTACCGTATCTAAATAAGTTTTCATGGGCCCCCTTCCAGTGAGATGAATAGAAGATTATCAAGATCGAAGACCAGAAATTGTGGGAGCGGAGTGGTGGTGGTGGTAGTGTTGGAGATGCCAATCATGGTGAGAAGATGCCTGCTGTTCCTTTCGCCACGATGTGAATGAAGAGTAGAGCTCCAAGCTACTGTGAGTACGTATTTGTGTGTGTATGTGAGCGTAACTGTTGTACATGCAGGGGTGTGTGGGTCGAGTGAGGTTTGATTGAGTTGAGAGCCCTGCGCTTGTCAGGTTTGTTCCAACCGATCGCTCTCTTGGTTCGAGATGGGACTGCGATGAGGAGGGAGGGGTGGCTGGCTGTGGAGGGATGCTCGGGGTCTCGATTCCAAGCTCAGCTTTGATACGACCAATCGGACTGTCGCTCTCGGGCACAACGTCGGGTCGTTTCTAATGATTGGAGTCAGTCTTTGATCGATTCAATAATATTCTATCAGAATCTACCTGGTAGTGAATAAGGGAGAAACAAACACGAAGCTGCGAATTGATACAGAAATGAACGCTAGAAAAGAAGGGGGCTTGAGAGAATCTTTCATGTATAGACTTGATTGGTGGCTCGAAATCTAATTTTTTCTTTATCCTTGGTTATTTCTTTATCCCTCTCCAATTTTCATTATCCTTAATGAATCATTTAATTGACCATGAAAACCAATGCCTAATTTACCACTATTCAAGTTCTTCTTTTTAAGATATACACACCAAGATTAAAAAAAAAATGAGAAAAATGTCTGAACAACTTCCGTCAGTGGACGTCACTTTTCTTCTAAACAACTTGTTCTAAGTTCACCAAGTTCAGGAAATTCACGTTTGAGCATGCGCATACGTTTAATCAGTCCGACGGTCATAAAGCCTTTAGAGGACCATCTAGGACCAAATCCGCACAATCCCAGAAAGTTTAATCAGATTTGGCATTTCTTCGCTAACAACGACTATCATGTTTGCACATTAACCACAGTTGACTCGCAATCAATCAGTTGACAATCGCATTGAGCTTTCTTTCAACTAGGTAATCACCGATTTTGAAAGAATTAGGTACATGATCGTGAGAAATACATGTCTATGGAATTCACGTTTGTCCAACGGCAATGAAAACTTTAGGGGACCTTCTCGGGGCAAATCCGCATAATCCCATCAAACTCGGACAGCTCTAGCGAGGGCAAGGATGGTCCACATACAAACGTCAGACCGACAGACAGAGACGGAACCCAAATTGTTCAGAAAGCTGTGAAATACAAAAAGTTGATTTCGGAGGTAGATTTTGATACGAAATAGATACCTTCTGCACGAATAAATAGCTTCTCTGCCTTAGTTAGAAACGAAAATGCGAATTCAATAACGATCCTTATTAATTCTTTCCAATTAAAAATGCCATTATGAAATGGAGATATCGTTTGAAAATGTTTTAAATTCTTTATGATTGGTTGTTAAAGCTTACGGGTCGATTATTGGATCATCTAAGAACGTTGCAATGGTTGTGGGATTTTTTAAATGAGTTATTTTTCATAAGTTGTAGGAATATATATGGAGAACGAGGTTTCTGGCGTTGGAGATCAAGTGGGTGAGGAGGAAGAAATGTAAAAATGCTGGTTTGACTTTCGATTTCATAATGTTCACTAATTATAATGATCGAAATAAGAGCTCACCTTTATGGGGTTTGAAGATATATCAAGTTCTGCTAAATGCCGTGCGTTGATCCACCCAGCGTTAGCCCACGTCGTTAGGTTGTTTCTACTCAAATCCAACTTCTTCAACTTCGGAACGCCGAAAAGGAAGTTTTGTTTCAGCTCCGTGAAATTATTGCCGGAGAAATTGAGGGAAATCAGATTTTCTTGTGCGATGAAGGGCATTTTGTTGAGACCGGTGTCGGCCAAGTTGAGGTGCTGCAAACTCACATTGTGGTAGAACGTCTGGAGAGTTGGTCCAATCTTGTTACCGCAAAGTTGAAGTCGTAATAGGGAATTGAGGTTCCTGAACACGTTGTCTCTAAGATTGGTGATGCTGTTGTAACACAAATTGAGATCAGTCAGCAGTGGGCTGGTCGTGAACTGGTCGGCATCCATGTTTTCTATTCTATTATACGATAAATCCAGAACTCCTAACGTGTGTCCAATAGGTAACAAAGATTGTACTGGCACATTCACGAATGCGTTTCCCTTCAGCAACAGCCTCTCAATTTTGGTCCTCTTGAAGGCATCGCCAGGGAGAGTGCTAATGTGGTTATAAGACAAGTCCAATACTCTCAATCTTTCGAGATGACCAAACTGCTCGGTGAATATCCGGCTAATGTGGTTGTGTGACAGATCGATCACCTGGACGCTCCTCAGACCTTTGAAGCTCGTCTCGTTCAGCTCACTTATGATATTATGCTCCAAATTGACTATCTCGACCTTTCCTAAATGCAGAAAAGCCTTATCATGCAACGATTTGATGTGATTGTAGCCCAAATTCACGATTTTGAGCGTCCCGTTCAGAGCATTCAACGTCACATACGGCATGTCTTTATATTCATTATGACTCAAATCAATTGAAGAGACATACACTTCCGGCAGTATAATAGACCACGATGGATTGTGTCGTAAATCGTACCACGAATTGTCCAGCCGATTTCTCGACAGATTAAGTGTCATTGGGTGCATCGTGTTCGATACGTTGTGAAACATATGCCAATTGATTTCTTTCAGTTCGTTATTATGCAAGTCCAGCTCAATCAAGTTGGGGAGGTTTATGAAAGTCCTGTTGTGTATATTCACCAGGAAATTATGTGACAGAAGAATCACGATTCTAGCTTGGATGTTTTTAAATGATTCAGGCTGGAGGGTGTGTAGTGCGTTGAAAGAAATGTCAACGAGCTTCAATTTGTGCAAGTTCCCAAATGTAAGGCTCTCTATGACCGTCAATTTGTTGAATGCTAGCCTCACTTCCTCCAATTCCTTGTGCGTAGAGGGACGAAAAAGGCTTGGAGGGATCGTCTCGATTTTATTGAACTGCAGATTAACGTGATGGAGCTGACGGCAGCTAGAAAACCCTTTTATGGGCAACTCTTTAATGGCGTTATTGTCCAAATGCAGCTCCTTTAGTCGTTTCAAAGGTGAAAATGCATTTTCAGGAAATGACATGTTGACCAAAGAAAACCCCAGATCCAACATGATCAAATTATCCAGATTGGAAAAAGCTTTGTCACTAATTTTGGAAATTTTGTTGTACCCTAACTTCAATCTGTGCAATTGGTGTGCGTGTTTGAAGGCATTAGAAGGCAATTCAGTCAACTGGTTGCTTTCCAGGCTAAGAAACTTCAAAGTTTGTCCCCAACGAGAAAACCCAAATCCTGTGTCAATTATGTGGTTATATCCGAAATTTAGAGATTCGAGTCTTCTTAGATTGTACATGGTGTGCTTCGGAAAATTTTGGAAGTTATTGTGAGAGAGATCGAGATAGTTCAAAGTGCCGGATGAGTTTTTGAAGGCAGAATCCGAAATCGTGAACAGGTTATTATTTTTCAGGGAAACTCTTTTAAGTCGTTTGAGGATCATGAGTGATTTAGGAAGCTTCGTAAAGAGATTGGAAGATAAATCTAGCTCTTCAAGGTTGTACGTCAGACCGTACAATGCTCGTTCGTGCATTGATGCCAGCTTATTAGAAGACAAATCCAATTTTTGGATAGCCATACCATTAAATGCTTTTGGGGATACTGCATTGATTTTATTGTGACTTATTATAAATTCACCGACTTTAAATCCACGGCCCAAAACGTCATTTAGTTGCTTGATGAGGTTGCTGCTAAGGTCAAGTACAACTAGATCTTTCACTTTTGATTTAGACAAAATGGGTAACGTCTCTATAGAATTGTCCGACAAGTAAAGTTTCTTCAACTCAACCAGATTTGGCAAAAGGCTACTTGGAAACTCGTCCAGGTGGTTTTTCGAAGCGTCTAGAGTTACGAGGCTGAATGGCACTGAATTCTCGGCTAGTGAATTCAAATAGTTGCCATCAATTTTCAAAGCAATGAGCTTCTTAAATTCCATCAAGGAGTAGCCGGGTTTGAGTGGAAGGCTGAACAGCTGATTGCCACTTAGGAAGAGGAATTCTAGCGTCGACGTCAGGTTGCCCCAATCGACCGATAATAACGACGATATTTCGTTTCTGAAAACATAAAGTGACGATCGTTATGGATCTGAAATAATATAATAACTGGTTTTCAAGAATAGCTGTTGTAAGTAAACATGTTCATTACCATTACCCACAAAAATTGTTGCAATGCAACAATTTTCAATTTTAACAGATATTTCTTAATTTTGTGAAAGAAATCATTGGTTTTTTCATTAGTTTCGGTACTAATAAGATAGAGACAGTTATAGTACCACTGGCAATCACGAACGGATTTCAGTAATGTTGACTTGAATATAATGTATCGTCAGTATATCTGTCAGAAAACCAAGAACCAGAACTAATTTTCTCCTCTTTTTGTACTCTTTCCGATTTTATCCTTAGCTTTTGAATTTCATAATCTTCGGGCTGCACATCAGGCTGCTCACAATCGCCCCTTATGTTCACATTTACCCCTAAAATATGAGGTAATCATGAACATACATTTTGATCTAACATGCATCCTCTGTGAATACCTAATCGAAACAGTAATGAGATTATCATGATTATGTGATGTTGAGCTCTCGTGTTCGTCCCAAAATCAGTTGCTCACAAATACCCCCTTTTCACAAAATTATCCTTCTTGACCCTAAACAGCTCATCAATTCATAAACATAAACATTGTATAAGAATTACACATGGAACTTAGATATGTACACGAAACTAATAAGATATTTACTGAAGATGAAGAGGTTTAAGATGATTCGAATGAGAGGAAGAGAAAGGGTGAATTAAGAGTGATATTACACAGGAAATAGGGAAGAGGGTCAATACTCCAGTAGTAATATTCTAAATTTAATTACGAAATTTAGAAAGTACAACGCAATACATACCTTTCAACGCTCAAGAGTTTCAAATGGATTAGTTTGTTGATAGCATCTTCTGGAATGGCTTGTAAATTGTTGTAACTGATGTCTAAAGCTTCTAACGAGTTTTTGGAATGTCTGCGAAAAGAAAAATGTTATTTTAGGTCATAGCAGTAGGAATACAAAATATAGACGTTTCTTTATCCAACACTCCGTTTTTGAGGATCGTAAGACTGTTATCTGAGCATTGGAATTAATTCAATGAAATGGGAATTGGTAACTCAAGAACAAACTGGTAAAGAATATGGGAGCTATTTATTATACACAATCCGAAAGTTCAGGGAACACGTTTAGAACCGGTTTTCAAGGAAATTAGGTACTGAGGTTGGAGCTTCTGAATCATAATAATTGTCTAAGTAAAAAAAAGTCTACCAGGTTGGGTGTGGCACAAAACTCCCGCGTTCCGTCACATAAATGTGTAGATCATTGAAATGTTTCAAATAATTTTGAGAGATTCCATGGTCCGTTTGAAGTTTCAGTAAAAGCGTTTAATCAGGCAATATAAGAAAATGACGCTTGATAGACAATTCAAATTGACCAGAAAGACGGTAGATATCTCTAGCCACAGTAGAGATATCTACCACCAGGCAATGCGTGATCCAACCATCAGATTTTCACATTTAATCCCCCTCCAACAAATTGACGAAATATATAAACTTGGAAGGTATTTTCTAAGATGGTGAAGAGGACCCACAACGAAGGAATTAAGCACCTAGCAATTAACTGCAGCTCTGATGAGGCCAATACAAGGCGAGCGCTCAGCAATAAACTATATGATTTGAGAAGCCTTCAAAAATTCTCAACCCTCAAAAACCATTACCTTATACGGATAAGGCAACAACCCCTAACCAATAAAATAGATACTTGAATTGAGTCTCGGGTATAATTGAAGACAATGAATTCGTGAACAGGGCCTAGCGGGGCTGGGTGGCACACGGCACTTACTCAAAGGTAAGGCGGTCCTAATAATAATAATAATAAGCCTTTATTCTGCTGGGTACAAGAAAGTAGTACATAATGCAGACATGAATTACATTGTTGGTTCTATCTAGGATGAGGTTGTTTCTGACATAGACGGGTATTTCCTCAATGAAGTAGGTACTAATACATTGTAATATTGTTGCACAATAATATAGTTCGTTACAGTAAACTGTTGGCCACTAGTTACGAACATTAATGAATTGACAAGTTGGTAAAATAGTTACTTGAATTGAGTCTCGAGTATAATTGAAGACAATGAATTCGTGAACAGGACCTAGCGGGGGTGGGTGGCACACGGCACTTCAAATCGTGTCGTTCTATCTAGGCTGAGGTTGTTATGCGACATAGACCGGTATATCCTCAATGAAGTAGGTACTAATACATTGTAATATTGTAATACAATAATGTAGTTCGTTGCAGTAAACTGTTGGCCGAATTCTAGAATTACGAATTCTGAAACGTGAATAGAATTGACAAGTTATGCGACATAGTAAAATAGATACTTGAATGATGAGTCTCGAGTATAATTGACAAGTTAGTAAACTACAATGAATTCGTGAACAGGGCCTAGCGGGGCTGGGTGGCACACGGCACTTACTCAAAGGTAAGGTGGTTCTATCTAGGATGAGGTTGTTTCTGACATAGACGGGTATTTCCTCAATGAAGTAGGTACTAATACATTGTAATATTGTAATGCAATAACGTAGTTCGTTACAGTAAACTGTTGGCCACTAGTTACGAATTCTAATGAATAGAATTGACAAGTTAGTAAAATAGATACTTGAACGGAGTCTCGAGTATAATTGAAGACAATGAATTCGTGAACAGGGCCTAGTGGAGGTGGGTGGCACATGGCACTTATTCAAAGTCGTGTGGTTCTATCTAGGATGAGGTTGTTTTGCGACATAGACCGACATTTACTCAATGAAGTAAGAACTAATACATTGTAATGCAATAACGTAGTTCGTTACAGTAAACTGTTGGCAACTAGTTACGAATTGTAATGAATAGAATTGACAAGTTCGTGAAATAGATACTTGATTTGAGTCTCGAGTATAAGCAATTGAAGACAATGAATTCATGAACAGGGGCTAGTGGGGGTGGGTGGCACACGGCACTTACTCAAAGGCGTGTGGTTCAATAAGTAGGAGGCGGTTGTTGGCGAGGTTGAGGGAGCGGAGGTTGAGTTCCGAGAGAGAGCTGTCCCCCACCACCTCCACCCCGCTCCCCACGATACTTAGCTCTGTCACATTCGAGCCCGGGATCCCTGGAAAATAACGGGAAATACACATTTCATCATTCCACAGACAGAATAAGGTTCGTCATAAGATGTTATTTTAAAAAATTAAGAAAAACACTGCGCCTAAACTACTCGTATAAAGAGTAATTTCCCATTTAAAAAAAAAAAAAAAAAAAAAAAAAAATCCTATCATTGAGGGGTTTCAAAATGGGATTTAAAACTAGAAATAGTCTTAGAGCATTGATAGGTTCCGTTAAAGACAAAATCAATGTTCAGGATAAAAGTGGGGGTTTATAAACTAAAATGTTCTTGTGGCTAGGAATATTGCGGTCCACACTGGTAGGAAATTCAGGGAAAGACTAGAAGAGCATCAGGAGGATTTCAGGGAAAATAAGGGTAGGTCTACATTTGCAAAACATCTCAAAGAATCCAATCATACTTACAATTTTGATTTTACAGATAGACAGTTTGTAGAATTTCTTCATGTTTGTCCAAAGGGAGGTATGTTGAATGTACTTGAAAAATTCGAAATTACTAAAGTGACAGATCTGGTAAATGTTTAAATGAGGATATCCCTCAATATATTTCACCTCAGATAAGTCCATCTCTATAAGCCTTGGAATTATCCCTTCAAACTGTTGAAACCAGTAATTCTTCCTCTTCTTTCATTTCATCTGATTAGCTATAATCCCCCTTCCAGCCCCCTTTCCTTTCTCTCTACCGATGGGATTCAATCTCCCTTCACCTGTGACTATATAAGCTGTGTCCTTTCTAATGTGTATTCAGTTATTGTTTGTTACTGATGATGGCCTAACCGTCGAAATCGATTTAACATTGTAACTTTTTATTTTTTCGAGGAAATAGACAACGTTTTTCACTAACTTCCTTTTTGAAATGGGTTTCCTCAACTTCGTCGCAAGTGATTTAATTCGTCCCGTTTCTCACCTCCATTTCAAATTTTAGCTTCATAGGTTCAATAGTGGCAAAGAAATTAGCCTCGGATATCACAAGAGAACGGTAATACTAGCCTTCTTGTATATTTCGTAGTTACGTGTCTTTTTTTTTGTGTGTCGTTATTGATAGCAAGAATGAAGATGACAATTTCCTTCAAGGTTTCCGTTAAAAAAAATGAAGTATTCTGCGTTAAATAATGTTTCAAACCCCATTACATAGGTATTGCCGCGTAACCAAACAACTGAATATTTCGCCATCTGACAAAAGCTTGTACGGTTTCACGGCAACACCTATGCAAAATATCTGCAACCCAAGATTTTAAACTTCAAAAAACCCGATTTTGCCATAATTTATCAATATTTCGGCTTCTGGTCAGCTGACCCACTAGCTTGCCCGAATGGCAAATATAGACCCTTTACACTATCATTTAGTGAAAATTGGAAGTCTCTACATGATCTGGGTGCCGAGTTTTCGATGGAACGGACAGACGGACGGACGGATAAACAACCAGAAAGATGAGCGTAGGTGTAGATAAGATAGGTAGGATAAGATAAGAGTAGGTGTCCAACAAAGTTTGGCTACGCTAAAAAAAAATAATAGAAATTTATCATGACTTGACTGATTTGAACTCTCTATTGAGGCTGACGTTTGAGTCTTGGACCATCTTCCTGTCTTTTACTGTGATGAACATTAAGGTAAAAGACAACCTATGGCAATCCGCGGTTATACGCTTCTTACTTCTTCCACACTCGACATCTGAAAGTCTAACTATTCCACTACAGTGGGACGTCCGAAAAAATCGTTTCTTCCAAAATTTTATAGAACGATACGCTTCCTAATGGAACAACGGAACGGCGTCGCTCAATTCATTATTGACATTTTTATTTTTTTATTTTTTTCAGGCTTTTTAAAATTCAGATTATTTTTGAGTATCACGTAATATCCCCATAAATATATTTATACATCATTGTTACATCATGAGATATTATTATTGTTGCTATGTAACCGAATCATCTTGTGATATACAAAACCAAACTTATATTCATTCTTAAATCGTATCTTGCCGTGTGTTCACATCTAGAAAGAAGGATCTAACAGTGGGGACGAGGATGGGATGGATTCGAATTGATTTCGTTTATCGAATGTCCTAAATAAGTAACAGAATCTTGGAGCCATATGCACTTTTCTAGTTGAACTCTCATCTCCGCTGTATTCTTTCCAAGTCCGTGTTTACTTTCTATATGTGTTTTTCTAGCTGGCGCTTTAATGATTATATCGTCCAAAAAACATTGTACTCCTTCAATGCCAGACCAAATCACGGCTTTGACAATCATGCACCTTTGAGACAGTACAAATTCAAAAAAATTATGAAACAGTTTTGTCTTCTCAACTTTTAATTTAGGCACATTGTCATAGGGTATTAGGATTCTGATCAGGGGTGGCCGGTGGGGGGTTGCATCGGGACATTGCCCCAGTACATTTGGGAAGAAAGTAACAAACTGGAACGAAGACTTTACAAACAAAACTCATCGTTTCAAATTAGAACGAAAAGTGGTCTGTAGCTCCATGCTGTGGCTCCGAAGTGGATGCTAGAAGGATCAGGTTTACGCTCCATCCAAAGAGGTTTAAGATCCATCTACCAGTGAAAAAGTACGTAGATTGCCATAAAATCACTCTATCAAGAGAGAAATTTCGTCAATTCAGGTTAGACTGTGATGGGAAATAAAGGGCAAGAAACGGGAATTAAGGGGCAAGGAACGGGAAAAAGAGGTCATAACGGTAAATTTCTCATCATTTTAGGGGCCATGCCCCAGGCAGGGTTTCCACTTTTCTAAAGACCGTAGAATGAAATTTACGTTATGAGTGGCTTCCACTAGAGGAGTTTCGGTTTATTCCATTAGCCAAACTGAATGTTCATAGTTGGTAGGTTTTTTTTTTCTAGTAATGTTTTGTTGTCTCTGCTGGTAATTTATGATGTTTTTTAAGTTCCTTCGGGCATGTGGTTGTTTCAAAGAATTTACTCTAAAGTAAAGTCCGTATTATAGCTTTGTGTTGTAAGTACCTGTTTTTATTCAGTCCTAAGTTGTTGAATACGTCTTTTGTAATAAAGTCCTTTGTATTGTCGGTCGAGTTGGAGTGCGTTGTTTTATGTGTAGAGCTACAAAACCCTTTCCGTGAGTAGTTACGAACGTTAGTTACAAAAAGAAATTTTGGCATTTTATTGAGAGTAGTTGCTACTCGGTATGATTATTCCTACAGGTGTTTATTTGACCATACTAGGTCATGTGTTGTTCGTGTGCAGTACAAATTATATTCCGTGTTGTTCTCTCAAAAATATACAAGTTCATTTTCTAAACCTTCACCAAAGTTCTCTTTCATTCAATTAATCACTGTGCTAAACTCTTTTGGTTATGGGCCCAGGCTACGGAAAATAAGGAAGCACTGTTTTACACACCGCTTCAGGATGAATGAAATTGAGGTGAAGTTAGAAAAGTTGAAGAATGCGGCAGGATGGCCTACTTGGAAATTCCAGATGTCAGTTATCCTAAAATCAATGGATGTGGAAGGGAGAAACTTGTATGAAATGTTGACAACTCCAAGACCAACTGTGGAACAAGGTGTCGCAGGTCAAGCAGGCGCGGGAGATGCAAATGCTATTGCTGAATTGAACTCGTGGAAGAAGGCTGACAGCAAGGTCCAAAGACTGATTGTGACCTTGATCCATACCACACTTATGACACACATTATGACATGTACATCGGCTAAGGAAATGTGGGATCGAATATCCAGCGTTTATGAACTCAAAACCGAAGGTGCAGTTCATATGGAACAACAGAAATTCTACGAATATAGGAAAAAATCGAGCGATAGTATCAGTGAACATGTTGCGAAAATAGAAGAAATATGTCATAGACTCGCAGTTCTTGGTGAACCTGTAACAGAAAATGCAATAATAACTAAAATTTTGATGACACTCCCAGCGTCATACAATCATTTTTTCTCAGCTTGGGAATCTACTCCAAAAGAATCAAGAACAATTGCTAATTTGACAACGAGGTTGATAACAGAAGAGAACAGGATTCTTTCTCAAGAAAAAGGCATAGACAGTGAAGCAGCGTTTACTGCAAAGAAAACGTGGAACAAGAAAACATATGACAAATTTCAGAACAGTGGTTGGAAGAAAGAGTGTTTCATATGCAAGAAAGATCATTTCAAGAAAGATTGTCCTCAATATTGGAAAAATCGACAAAACAAGGAAAATATGGGAAGTAAGGAAACAAAAAAGGGAACAGGATCTGCATTCGTCAGTTGCATGGCAGATATGAGTGACATATCGGACAAGAATGGATGGTACGTCGATTCAGGAGCTAGTCACCACATGAGCTCAAGGCATGAATGGTTTGGAGGATACGAACGCCTACCAGAAAAGATACCTGTTGTGTTAGGAAATGGACATGTAATATATGCAGAAGGGAAAGGTTTTATTAACATTTTGGCATACGGAAATGGCAAATGGTCTGAGAGACACTTAGCAGGAGTTTTGTATGTTCCGGATCTGGCTATAAATTTGTTCTCAACAGGAACAGCACTTGACAAGGGTCTGAAGATGATTGCTAATAAAGATTCTTGTGAATTCAAGTTGAACGGCGAGATAGTTGCAGTTGGAACTAGAGAATATTCTTTGTTCAAGATGAAATTTAAAGTGAATACGACCACGTTTGAAGATGGTGCAGAGGAGAGAGATGATGAAGAACGAGTCAATACAGGATGTGCAATGCAAGCCGAAGGGGTTACAATATGGCATCAGCGATTGTGTCATCAAAATGTCAAACATGTAAAGGATGTATTGAAACAAAACAATATAAAGTTCAACGACGATATCAGCGTTTGTGGAGATTGTGCGGTAGGCAAGCATCCACGCCAACCGTTCCCATGTAGTCAAACAAAAACTGAAAAACTCGGAGAAATTGTACACTCGGATTTGGCAGGACCAATGGAAGAAATTTCTCTTGGAGGTTCGCGTTATTTTTTGCTGTTTAAAGACGACTTCAGTCGATTCAAAGAGGTCTACTTCTTGTCAAGAAAAAGTGAAGTTGCAGGAAAACTTGAGATTTTTTTAAATCGATTCCGGAACCGTTTCAACAGGGATATTAATGTCCTGAGAACGGACAATGGTTCTGAATATGTGAATCACGAAGTGAAGAGGATTCTGGATAACAAGGGAATCATACATCAAAGAACTGTTCGGTATACACCACAACAAAACGGAGCAGCTGAACGAGAGATGAGAACAATAGTGGAAGCAGCTAGAACTCTATTACACGCGAAAAATGTTCCTATGAAGTTATGGGCGGAAGCTGTTAATACTGTTGTCTACGTACTAAACAGAACTGGCACAAGCTCGAAGCCAAGGATATCGCCTTACGAACTGTGGTACAACAAAAAACCAACATTGAATCATCTCAGGGTTTTTGGATCTGAGGTATTCGTTCATGTTCCCAAACAAAGAAGAAGAAAATGGGATAAGAAGAGTGAAAAGGGGTATTTTGTTGGTTACAGTGAATCAGTGAAAGGTTATAGAGTGTGGGTAAACGGTGAAAGTGGTGAAAGTGTAGTCTCAAGTAGAGATGTGATATTCCTTGAAGAAAAGAAATGTGAAAATTTTGAAAGAATTGAAAAAGCAGAAGAAGTGGTGATGAAGTTTTATGAAGAAGGTTCAAGATTTGAAAAAAGTGGTGACAATTTTGAAAGATGGAATGAACCAAGAGTAGAACAATTAAGTGATACTGATCAGGCTGAACAAGAAGACGATAGAAGAGTCCAGGATGTTCCTCGGTATAATCTGAGGAATAGATCAACCATTCAACCTCCCATGAGGTATCCAGGACTGGCTATGGCAGCCGATAACATTCAAGAAGAATTTGAACCAAAAACTTTCAAAGAAGCAATTAACTGTGATGAGGCAGATAAGTGGAAGGTAGCAATGAATGAGGAGTTGGAAGCTCTAAATGAAAATCGAACTTGGATTTTAGTAGATCTTCCTAATGATCGAAAACCACTTGATAACCGCTGGGTGTATAAAATAAAAAGAAAAGCAGATGGAACACCGGACCGCTATAAAGCTCGATTGGTTGTCAAAGGATATTCACAACAATATGGGATGGACTACGAGCAAACTTTCAGTCCAGTAGTAAAATATGATTCTGTGAGACTGATAATGTCAATAGCAGCTGAAAGAAAGCTACATTTAAAACAGTTTGACGTAAATACTGCTTTCTTATATGGCTCAGTATCTGAAGAAATTTTTATGGTTCAGCCAACGGGATTCGAAGATGGAAGCGGAAGGGTGTGCATGCTTCAAAGAAGTTTGTATGGGTTGAAGCAAGCCCCAAGATGCTGGAACGAAAGGTTGACTAAAACTTTGGTGGATTTCAAGCTCGAAGTTAGTCAAGTGGATCCTTGTGTATTTTATACCAAGCCAACGAAAGGAAGAGTGATGATCCTAGCAATATTCGTTGACGACGGACTTATTGCAGCAACACATAAAGAAGATTTAGAAATGTTGATAAAACATTTAAGTTCCGAATTTAAAATTAAAGTGGCGGAGTTCAAGTTCTATTTGGGGATGGAAGTGTTTGTGGAAGAAGATGGATCAATTTTTGTAAATCAGAAAGGATATGTGGAGAAGATTTTGAAGAAATTCAATATGGAGACATGCAATTCTGTAACTACTCCTGCTGAAAGGGTTGAAACAGGAGGCAAAGAAGCAGTGGGGGTACCGTACAGAGAGGTCGTAGGCAGCTTGTTATATCTCAGCCTTGTATCTCGACCGGATATCACATATGCAGTAGGGTATCTTAGCCAATTTCTTGAAAAACCAACTACAGTACACTGGAAAGCGACGAAAAGGGTCTTGAGGTATTTACACGGAACTAAGGAATATGGGCTTCTATTCACAGGCAAAAGCTGTGAGAAAATGGATTGTTTTAGCGATGCAGATTATGCTGGCGATGAGAAAGATCGGCGATCAGTGTCCGGCTACGTCATTCTTCTAGGAGGATGTGCTATTTTGTGGGGTTCATCGAAACAGAAATGTGTGGCTCTTTCTACGACTGAATCCGAGTACATTGCAGCTTGTACTGCTGTCAAGGAAATTCTGTGGTTGAAAACATTGTGGAAAGAACTGAATTATGGAGAATTAACATCTCAACCAACATTGTTCATGGACAACCAAAGTGCGATTCGATTGATCAAGAATCCAGAATTTCACAAACGAACCAAGCACGTGGACGTGAGATACCATTTCATTCGGCAGCACTACCAAGAAAAGGCGTTTGATTTGGAATACGTACCAACAGTAGACCAACTGGCGGACATTTTTACAAAACCACTTGGACGAGAGAAGTTTAATCGTCTACGGAGTCTGATTGGGGTATCATACCAGTAGCACTAAGTGGGGGTATTGAGAGTAGTTGCTACTCGGTATGATTATTCCTACAGGTGTTTATTTGACCATACTAGGTCATGTGTTGTTCGTGTGCAGTACAAATTATATTCCGTGTTGTTCTCTCAAAAATATACAAGTTCATTTTCTAAACCTTCACCAAAGTCCTCTTTCATTCAATTAATCATTGTGCTAAACTCTTTTCATTTCGGCAATGAAGAAGAAGCAACGATCACTTTGAATAGAATTCGCACCGAAGTACGACGTTCATCGACGGATTTACGTAAGAAGTTTAGTCAGGCAGGTACTGATTTTGACATTTTTGACATTTGCATGCCATTGCTTTGGCACATAAACTGAAAAATCGTCACGAAAACTTGCTCACGCTACTTAGCAATAAATAAAATAGACTCACTGTGTTGCGTAGAGAACAATCAACAGTTTTCTTTATTGCTATGGAACATAAACTAAAAAAACGTCACGGAAAATTGCTCACGAAAATATTTTGATGATTTCCGCTTACAACCGAGTCGTTGCTAGGGAAATGGTACTTTGTCGTTTTTCATCCCACGAAATTCGTTGACCATTCGTTCGAAAGCTCTCGATTTATCCAACCATATTATGTTAACTACTGCGAAGTGCGTGGCCAACAAGCTGAGTTAAGGCCGTATCACACTTGCATTTTTTTCGCATTTTTTCTGCGTTTTAAACGCTGAAACGTGAAGAAGGCAAACTGCGTTTTTTCAAGGTAAGTAGAGAATGTTGAAGAGGAATAACTGCAAAAACAGCGCATTCTGGGGGAATGCGTTTTTATTAAATCTGTCAGGTTAGGGCTCCTAGGGGTTTTTTATTGAATTGTAACCTCCCCAAGGGTTATGTTTAGCATTTTTCTTGCGTCAAGGTAAAAATTAGAACGTGTTCTAATTTTCCCAAGTGAGTTTAAAAACGCTCCGCCAGGATGCGCAATGGTCGAAAAAGCTGACCTTGGAAAAACGCACTTCTTCTTCTTCACGTTTTTGCGTTAAAAACGCAGAAAAAATGCGGAAAAAATGCTAGTGTGATACGGCCTTAATGAATTATTCGAATAATTGTGTACACTCAGGTGATCGTTCTCAATAATTGATATTGTGAACATGATTGCCACCGCTTGTTAATTTCTGATGATTTCATTGAGCTGGTGTTTCGATGATTTGATTCATAGCAGGTGATCCAAATATTGCGAGAACGGTTTGATTTGTGAAGCGGTGGTTAAATCATTTTAATAGTTAATTTCTATGCTTTACACTCTAGGAAGCTGTAATTTCTTATGTAGCCTCTTTAGGACATTTACTTGACGATGCCCAGGGTCCGGATCAGATGAGTGGCTCTTGAAGCTAATTTCTATGTTTTACACTCTAGGAAGCATCAATTTCGTATGTAGTCTCTTTAGCACATTTACCTACGTGACGATGCCCAGGGTCCAGATTAGCTGAGTGGCTCTTAGAGCTTGCATACGAGTCTGCAGGGGGGTAGGTGATGTAGCCTAGCTCGAATTCAATAAAGCACCCACGGGTGTCGGAACATGTGGAATTTTGTGTTGATTTACTGGAGACCCTCCGGTTAACTGACTTTTGTCTACTGCCGGAGGGCCCCATCAGCACAGGAGATGGGGGAGGGGGAACTGCTGCCTATACTTACTAGCGAGTTCACTACCCCCACGAGTCCATCCTCATTGGAACAACACGATCGCCAATTCAATTAAGTACGTACGGGTGGGCGGTTTCTCTTATGGCCCATTTAATTGATCTGTACGCCCCGCCGTGCAATGCATGGGTGAGATCTGCCTAGTAATAAATATAATAAGAAAACACACATGAAAATGTCCCAATGTGTTGCAGACTCGTATGCAAGCATTTGTAATATGTAATGGCCTCTACGAAGACCAGGTTGGAAAGTTTCTTTTGATTATTTAGTTGATATTTCTTCTTCATATCCAATAACATCAAAAAACGGCTAGTGTGTAGGACAGTATTCAGTTCTACAATACTTTGTAACCCTTGTTTGATGTTCAACCTGTTGACGCTACCGCCATTACAGCGAAGTTCCAGGTCTTAGAAAATAAGTATGAAGAGCTTACTTCCTTGATTGAGTTAATAAGTGAGGAACTTTGTAGAATATTGATCATTCTGGATATGTTGCATTAAAGAAAAAGGTTATACATAAGTGAGTGGTGGTTTTGGGGTTAGAAAACATTTCTAAAACCTTTTGAAATATCCAATTTTTAATTGACGTCTGACGTCACATTCTATCATTCTATCATTTAATTCGAGTTCCTTAATATTCCTTCAGAATTATTTCTCCTAAGTAGTTCACTAGTGCAATACAATCGAAGCCTTGATAATTTTTAGTACTTTTAATAATAATATAGTCCATTCTAAAATTTTTAGATACTTAGTAAGTAGGTACCTATAAGATAGTATTTTTAATTTAATTTATTTATCTAATTAATTTTTATTTAATCTATCAATAATATTTGATGATAATGATTGATTATTATTTAGTAGCCATATTCTTTCATAACAGTTGGCCAATGCATGACATGACCTAAGTGGGATTTATGTATCATGTGTTTAGGTCAAAGTTAATTCACACTGAAAACAAAACAAATGGAAGAAAAACCTCAATGCTCTTCTTGACTGTCAAATAGGTAAATATTTTTGTGCCCCACTCCTTTTGCAGACCACCGGCCGCCACTGATTCTGATGAAGCTGTTAGGAATATTTCATTTTATTTTACTCTTTTTTTTAAATGGATTTACGTCATAGGTGGAGGTCCTCTCAGAAGGAAACAGGACTAAAATAGTCCCCTATGAGGCCATTTAGCTTCATTTATTAGGGTGTTGTTTCCATTTCAAAATACCAGACACCCTTCATATTACATTTTTTGGAAAGCTCTCGTCAAGATCTTTTAGCTGATTGAATAAAATAATCTCACTTCATTGCCTAACGTAAAATTTTACTTAATTCTCACCGGGGAGTTTGGTGAATGGGACGTCATTGCAGTGAACTTGGTTGAAAACTTGGAGCGACTTGTAGATGGGGACCCCATGAGTGCTCTGGTTCGAGACGCAGCGGCACAACGTGTTGAAGGGGCAAGGGGTGTTGTACACAACGCTCGTCTCGTTCTCTTTCGAAGTCACCACATAACCAGCCAATATTATCTGAAACACAAATAGTAATGTTATTTGTTATAGAATCAGTCAGTCAGATCAATTTTCATTTATTGGTCTTCCTCGTGACAGAGGAAGTTTTAAGTTTGGGTTACAAAAATTTAAAAGTGCTCATACTGAGCTGAGAAAAATCAAGGATACACTCTCGTACCAATAAATTGCTATTCAATGCCGATCCGAACAGTTAGTACTGTAATCAATCTAGTTTTCATGCCACTCAAATCTTCACCTCTCTCTGTAACCACTCAAGGTTATGAAAGCATCATTTTATCATGTTATAACCACAATATTACATTCAATCATCATCATGTAATCAATTTAAATAGGTATCTAATAAGCGCAAGGCCACAGAGACATAAAGTGTACACTGAAAGCTAGCCGTACTCATCTCTCAATAAGGTGCAGCCCGCCCTTCCTAGTCCGGAGCCACAGACCAGAAACCACCCTAGAGGAAAGAGGGAATTGAGTCTAAAAAACCAGCACTTCAAGGGAAAATCTAAATCCTCATTCTCGTCATTCTACTCACAAGTGGTCAGATCTAAAAAGCTCTCCTATGGATCTATGGATTATTCTCTAAACTTAATGTTGTAAATATTTGCATATGGATTTGCCTAAATAAATACGAAACTGACTCAGCTTGAGCCCTCGTAATCCCTAAACGGCCGTTACGCGAGGAAGGTCAGGTTTTCACAACCTGCCCATTCCTCTAGTCCGGGTTGGTAATCACCATGTTTGACCATAAAGTGCGGTCCGAATATCATTCATCATAAATCAATTAACACTAAAATATACTCATACGCTTCTCAGCTACACTGTCCATATATTCTGAGTATAATAAATTTCTATTACCTGTCTTTTGTATAACTTCGACCAAGGTATGTGTAGGTACCATTTAATATATATATGATGCACTGATCAACATTTTCATAACATTCGTAGTAACATACATAACATCATATACCTTACAATCTATATCTATCAATATTCCTTCTTTTTTATGTTATTGATTTATCGAATTGTTTTCAGTGGGTTTGCTCATTTTCGAAAATATAAACTAGGTATGGGAATATCCGCACTGGTACACCAAGAATCAGAACCTGAATTGTTTAACTCAGCGGTTTCAGACGAATAGAAATGATTAAACAGAGAAAGAAAAATGACCGAAATTTCTCTAAGGTGAATAATTTATGTCACTGCGACATTTATGTCCTGGAACAGGACCCCTATTCATACAGATATAATTTTTTTTTTTTTTTTTTTTTTCCAGTGTCATGCTAACCTCTATCCATCACAGTTGGTGGACTCTATTTTTACATATTTGAAACGGGTATGATTTAGAATCACTTAGAGCTAAGTATCATCGATGAGGAAGAACTCACAAGATTGTCTTACACTGATACCTTTTGTTTAAGGTGCTATGAATGATACTTAACTAGCTAGTTATCTACGTTACTTATTACGCCACATGCGCTTTTCTATTTGGACACTCAAAACTTTTCTGGAACGGTTCTGAAGCTACTGGGCAGATGAGGGTATCACATTATGGTAATCTTCTTTCCATTTAGCTGGATGGAGTGTCTATATCGAAAGGTCCTGTGTTCAAATAATATAACCAACAAAATGTTTGAACTGAGATCGTTAGAAAAGTACTGAGTGAATAAAAGTGCAGTATTAGAAACTGTGAATCACAACGTCATTAAGCCATATTCTCTCATGTTTTGCTAACCTTTCTTCTACACTGTACGGGTCATAATGACCCGAAGAGCGCAGTAATGCGCATCAGGGTGCCCGCTATTTGAGAAAGGTGGAATTTTGATTACCTCCACCCGAAATTTGCTTTAAAATTTTAAAAAATTGACCCCTGAATTTTTTCAAATTCTTGGCATAACAAAACCTTACGCCGGTAGCTCGATTTTGGTTTTTGAAATGCGCCTTTTTTGCCAATATCAGACTTTTGAATGTAATTTTTACAAACTTCTTTGCAAAATTTTGAAACTTCGTATAATTAGTTTTTGGGGTTGCTGAACTCGAATATGCAGTCAAAACAAGTCTACAACAACAACTTTTGATGGTTTGGAATATCAAAATCATCTCAAAAATGACAATTTTTCAAAATTCATTGTAAAATTATGAAAATGCGTATTCTTATGTTTTTTGAGATTGTTTTTACGTATTTCTGTTAGAATTTTGATTTGTTGATAAACTTTTCATCATTTTCATAATTTTACAATGAATTTTGAAAAATTGTCATTTTTTGACATGATTTCGACGAATTTCAGAAACGCATTTCACAAAAATTTTATAAGTATACTTATTTAATCAGTTCAATATGGAGCGTGACTAAAGCTTTCTCCATTTTTTGAGTGTAAGTAGGTAGTGATCTAATGACCACAAAACGCTAATTATATAGACACTAAAGTGAAGTTACTAGATGTACACAGTTGTAACAATAACTATTATTTAAAAAAAAAAATTGGTTATGGATTGCTGCCTTGTCTTTAGTAGGTTGGGTTGGTTGAGGGTAGAGAAATTTACAGGCATCTGATAATGTGGTTTAATGCATATGCTGAGCGCTTTCGTCATCGCTTTCGCCTCTTCAGAGCTTATTATTTGATTGATGATCTGTGTAATGTTTAAGTAGAAGTTGGGATGCCTCCTTGAACGTCTATGTCATGAACAGTTAGGTATGTTTGGTGATGTTACTAGTAGGGTCAATTTTGTGCTTAAATTGAGAAAAATGCAATTTATTGGGAGAGATACACATTGTCTGAACTGATAAACTTTAAAATATTCAAAATTAAAGTTTATCAGTTCAGACAATGTGCATCTCTCCCAACAAATTGCATTTTTCTCAATTTAAGCACAAAATTGACCCTAGTAACAAAACCAAACGTAACTGGTCAAGACCAAGAGGTTCAAGTTTCAGACTATGTGTCTCTCCACATAAAAATTGCATTTCCCCCAATTTAAGCTCAAAATTGACCCAAGTAACATCACCAAACATAACTGGTGAAGACTAAGATGTTCAAGGAGGCATACCAACTTTTACTTAAACATTACACAGATCATCAATCAAATAATAAGCTCTGAAGAGGCCATATATTTGGCAAAAGTGCTCAGCATATGCATTGAACCACATTATCAGAGAAGCCTGTAAATTTCTTTACCCTCCACCAACCCAACCTTAAAAAAAAAAAAATTGAATCGCACCTTGCATAATGATTGATACTCTTATATCGATATATTCGCTTCCGGATTCCGATGCAGATCTGAATTGGGTCAGGCCTAAAGGTCACAGGTCAGGCGTGTGTTTATATAAACCCCATGAAGAGCTGTCCACATAGTAGGAATACTGTGTGAGTTGGATTTCAACCTAATGCCACGAGTGCACTTCACTTCGTCACTTCAAGCCACTGATACACGCTTGACACATAAATGAACAGATCAATACCAACCAGTAGTTGCACACAATTTTTCTCCTGTGTGGGTGTGTTCTTGATATTATACGGGTGTTATTATTCTTCGTTTATAACAACATTTGTTTCACCTTCTTCAAGTTTTAACCTTTGGTATACACTGTAGAACTCAAACATAAACATTACGCTCTCGGGTCTTTTTACTTAACTAGTTAGTTTCAGCATTCTAGGAATTGATAATGAATAATTGGCCTTTACCCATTGGAGACCTTGATGGCATTCCGTTTATTGACGGTGGGTCAACATGGCTCCCCTTAGAAACGTGCCCCTTGCAGTGACCCTTACGACAACTTGTACTTGTAAATCGTCTTCCCAATAATCTTCAAATTCCAACAACGCTAGATGCAGGACCCGTTCGCTCATGCGCAGAGTGGAGCGATTTACGAACATGAAACTGAGAGGGGACCCTCTGCAGCTTAAACCACACATTCTTTGAACTAATTCTATCTCTGATAACTGTAGAAATTAAGCTTGTTACAAGGATTTCACATTCGCGCATTCGCAGCAGCGACTAATGATACAATCACGTCGAAATTGATACGGAATGAACAAATCGAAATCTCCCAACTATCGTCCAAATTTGAGTGAGGTCAGACGACTAGGGTGTGAAAAAATTGTGCTACATGTAACGATTGCGCACGCGCAGATTGGAGTATTTTGAGGACAATCAAACTAGAAAGGCACAATCTACAGCCTAACCTGCAAATTCCCAGAATGTTTTATGAAAATCGGATGTTACTACTGTAAACATTAAGCATAATACAAGGACTTCACATTCGCGCATGCGCAGCAGCTAGTAATCATGCAATCATATTAAAATTAATATGGAACGACAAACAGACAGACATGAATACCAAAGTTGTTCAAAATGGTCTAAAACGTAAAATGCGAGTGGAAATTTTGATTTTGAAAACAAAAAATCATTCATCCCCCGAAAGTGAAAACAATGCTTCCGCTTCCTGTAGGTAGACCCGGAACATATACATACATTTCTTTCGTGATTTCAATAAATTGTAGTTTTCTTTCACGTAAATACGAGATAACATCTTCCTGGCCTTTGGTGGGCTCAGTCGTGCTGCTATACGGGAGGGATTGATTGTTGGTCTTAGTTGGATGCTTCATATTTCAGATCGTCGATAGATTGAAACCGATAGAAACCTATTTGTTTATACTAAATCACATGGGACATGTCTATGGCACATGGACTGTAGGGCCATATTGAAACACTCCTCGTTTTCCCTTACTACCTATCTAACTATCCATACCTGCAGGAAGCCTGGCAGGAAAACTACTGAGGATCTCAAGCCCCTCTTACTGCTGCGCTACTAGCCCAGTCAAATTAGAGGAAACAGGAGAAAAAATTCATAGTAAAGAAATTTCTTCACCAGGCTCTTCCTTCACACCTAGTAAATCATATCTCAAAAGTCCCCTAGTATGGGGGGTGAGCTCGACGAGGGAGAGGTGTTTTTCTCCTTTTTTTCGAATTTTTTTTCGGTTTTTTGCCTATAACTCGAAAAGTAAGCGTTCTAGCGACTTGTTTACTATTACCAGAATTAAAGTGCATAAAATTTCCTACAATTTTCAGTACTGACTTCATTCTCTACGATTAGGTGTTCTGCCGCTAGAGCGCGTTGAAAAGTAGGTATCATTTCAAAAAATCAGCAAAAAGGCCTTTATGCTCTTTTTACGCAGAAATCATTCGTATGTAGCTTCTGGGTGACTCAGAATACATCATGACTTGTTTTCCAAACATCAGTTATGCTCGGACAGTGGTTTGAGCAGGTTTCATGTATGTCTTTTTTTTTCTGTTCTTCGCTCACATCCTGGAAACTGTGATGACCATAACATATTTTCAGCACCCTTACCAACTCACTGTGAATTATCAGTGAATATATATGTATATAAAACACAGTGGATCTAAAAAAGAAAAGAAAAAAAAAAGGAACTAAAGAAAATGAGCTGTGTTTCACCAAAAAATGTTTAATGTGCAGGTACAGTATAACCCATGTTAAAGTAATATTCACAAAAGGAGTTGGAGGGGGAAGGGGTCATCAATCTTCACAGGTATCTGCTCTTCATCCATTGAGAATCACCATCCACAGTCAAACTGAAAATTCAAAATCGGATTACAGTGAGGTGCATATAATCTTATATTGATAGATAGATGAAGTTCATGCAGATGATTAGGATGAAACTTAGAGGGCGATTACATATGCGTTGAGTGGGTAGTCTTATGGTTCCATGTCTGTTTCATCATCTTCTGTAGATGAACCGTCGTCAGCAAGTGGTCGGTTGTTTGTGCAGGAACCTGAACAGTTGGAGCAGTGTTGAGCAATGGATGACAGTTCTGTGGCATCTACATCGACCACTACCACAGCTTTTGGTGCAGCTGCAGAATATATTCTGCAGAATTGGGGCTGGAGTAGGGAGACGATGGCTTCCTCAAACTAATTCCAACTTTGGATCCACCAGCAACATCTGAAATTCTGCAGAATATATTTTGCAGCTGCACCAAAAGCTGCCGTAGTGCTCGATGTGGATGCCGCTGAGCTGGCGTCCACTGCTCAACACTCTGCTCCAACTGTTCAGGTTCCTGCAAAAATAACCCACCACTTGCTGACGACGGTTCATCTACAGAAGATGATGAAACAGACATGGAACCATAAGACTACCCACTCAACACATATGTCATCGCCCTGTAAGTTTCATCCTAATCATCTGCATGAACTTCATCTATCTATCAATATAAGATTATATGCACCTCACTGTAATCCGATTTTGAATTTTCAGTTTGACTATGGATGGTGATTCTCAATGGATGAAGAGCAGATACCTGTGAAGATTGATGACCCCTTCCCCCACCAATCCTTTTGTGAATATTACTTTAACATGGGTTATACTGAAAATTGTAGGAAATTTTATGCACTTTAATTCTGGTAATAGTAAACAAGTCGCTAGAACGCTTACTTTTCGAGTTATAGGCAAAAAACCGAAATTACTGCGCTCTTCGGGTCATTATGACCCGTACAGTGTAGAAGAAAGGTTAGCAAAACATGAGAGAATATGGCTTAATGACGTTGTGATTCACAGTTTCTAATACTGCACTTTTATTCACTCAGTACTTTTCTAACGATCTCAGTTCAAACATTTTGTTGGTTATATTATTTGAACACAGGACCTTTCGATATAGACACTCCATCCAGCTTACCATACCTTCCTTCTGTAGGTATGGAAAGAAGATTAACATAATGTGATACCCTCATCTGCCTAGTAGCTTCAGAACCGTTCCAGAAAAGTTTCAAGTATTCAAATAGCCAAGCGTATGTAGCGTAATAAGTGAAGTTGATAGCTAACTAGTTAAGTATCATTCATAGCACCTTAAACAATAGGTAGCAGTGTAAGACAATATTGTGAGTTGTCCTACATCTGTGATACTTAGTTTTAAGTGATTCTAAATCGTACCCGTCTCAAATAAGTAAAAGTTCCAGTCATGCAGCATGATCGTATGAGCGAATTTCCGTAAATTATCGTATTGTATAATGTAAAATTGTTTTGAAATTTGAGCTTTTTGGGTGCAAGGAAATTGTTAACTATTAATTTTATGGTAAAAAACCTATTCTAACTAATAATCTCCTATTCTAATTGAAGTTTTGAATTCTTAGTTGTTTTTTTTTTTTTGCAGTTTTTATCGATTTTATGCAAATATAATATTATTCTAACTTAAACGAAACGTGTACCTGTGTACTCGGATAGTTACAGCTACAATGGTGTTACCAGGAGCCATATGGTGCTCCTGGTGTTACTTGTAGATCCCTGAATAGGCCGGAAGGCCAAAGATCTAAGATGTTAAATGAATAAGTGATAATAAGGAACATCGAATACATTTCCTCCCCTCAACCCCCTAACAGTGTAGCTGAAAAACGTATAAATATATTTTAGAGTTAATTGATTTATGGTGAGTGACATTTGACCCGTACTTTTATGGTCCACGGCAAATTGGGGTGGGGGATGGCAAACCGTAACGAGAGGAAGGGGCAGGTTGTGAAAACCTGACCTTCCTCGCGTAACAGCCGTTTTAGGATTACCAGGGCTCAAGCTGACTTAAGTTTCGTATTTATTTAGGCAAATCCTTATGAAAACATTTACAGTACTGTTGAATTACAACTTTAAGGGTCGGTTTATCAATTCTCAGTAAAATCTCTAACTAACTAACCACTGATTGCAATTATTCAGTGGTCAAAATGATTACCAATCTGGAAATGACTGCTGACCAACAAATCAGAATTTACCACGGGTAAAACAGGTGTGCAACAACAACAGCAAAATATTCGCAAAAAATTAGGTTAAAACACTTCGCAGTATTAAGTTTTTTTTTTTTAAGAAATAGAGATATTTATGAGTATTTTTTATGTAACATGATTTTGAAATTTGAGCACTTTGAGTGCGAAGAAAGTGATCACTACCCTCTAATTTAATGATAAAAAAACTCGTTCCAAATAGGCAATATTCTGTGATCCAAAAAAAGATTTTGAATTTGTAGCTTTATTTACAGATTTTATTCAATTTTTTAGCAAATACTGAAGTTTAAGAACAATTTTCAGCATGGTTTTGTGCATAAATTCTTTAGTGCGTTCGTCGTAGATAAACTTATTTTGACTAAAATTCTGCTACAAAATATAAATTTTGTTTGTTTAGAATTTTTTAACCATTTTTAGTGATTTTTTTAGCATCATTTTTGTATTTTGACCAATTTATTGTAGGTACTAAAAAAGTATTGGCAACGAACTCATCGATTCGTTTGGAAAGCTTTATTTTTTGGCGCGAGAACGGCATTTCCATCTTAATCGTCTGAAATGACACACACACACACACACACACACACACACACACACATATATTTTTCTTTTTTCGAAAATTTTGATTTTAAAATTTTTGGAGCCTTTGACCATACCTTCATATTTAACGAAAATTCGCTAAAAAATTCAAACGTCAGAGCTAAGTACATACAAGTAACCTACTGTACCGAAAAGAGGAATTCCAATAAATTTTTAGCCTCAACCTTAGGAGTTGTGAGGCTATCGGTTATAATGACAACGGGCTATAACGACCAATTTTAGACGGTCTCATATCGGACGTTATAAACAATTTCTACTGTATCTAATAACCCCCCCCCCCCCTCCCTATGGCTACTTTGACTAATTATTGTGTTAGGTCACTACTAATACTTTGACTAAGTATTAGGTCACTAAATTCTATAAATTTAAGTTTTCTAAGCTTTAGTAGACAACTTTATGTAGCAGGCTCCAAGTCAAGTAGACTCGAGAGCAAAATTATCATGTTGAAACGTACCTATTATCGATGAATATTTTGCAACCAATCTCGTAAATCAATAAATTTGAATTGTGTATGAAATTTCGAATAAAATATAAAATAATAAAGTGTGGGGATTTCCCCGCTAGCGTGTACTAGGGGCACTGTGCAATAAGGGTCAAATACACAAAATTTATTGAAATTCGCTCATGTGGTCATGCTGCATGACTGAGGATACTGTTTACTTCGTTCCCTACTACGTTTTATTAGGAGGTCAAATGTAATCCATCTGTCAAACTAAAAACATCCAAATGAAACTGTTTGTCGTTCATAGAAGGCATAATAAATTGGTTGTTGAGCAGAGCGAATTTCGCAGGACGTTGTTGACTGGCCCGGTCCGGCCTGCTAATACGAACCGAGTGAATTGAAATAGCCGGTTTGCATAACGCCCTGTTTACTAATACAAGCTCCCTCTATATCTACGAGAGACGATTTGGCATCCCATTAATACCTGCACAATGAACAGTAGGTAGTCATGTTGACCTTTTCGGATTCCTCTCCGCACCTACACCTCGTACACACTGCCTCATAAATCTTCAGACAATGACGAATTAAATCTCGAGTTTGCGGAACACTCGACCCTGAGTGGTAAGGTAGGTAACTTTATTAATAACCCAAGGTTAACTCGCGAGCTTCGAACTCGTTTTACTTCTTTTCGTCATCATGGAATCGGTGAGAAGGGGTTTGAAGGATAAGTTCCAGTCATGCAGCATGATCGTAAGAGCGAAATACTTCAGGTTTCGTGTTTGGTTACCTTGATAAGTAAAAACAATATTAAAATAAGAAATGGTACTTTTTTAACAAGGAAAAGTTTTGGTTTTTATTTTCAATAATGAACCTTTGAAATGGACCAAGGAAACCATTTAAAGGATCGACCAAAGACGATAAGGTTGTATTCGATAATCATCAGAAACGCTTGCATACGAGTCTGCAACACATTAGGACATTTTATGTCTTTAGTTGTAGACTCGTATGTGTTGCAGACCCCAAGAGCCACTCAGCTGATCCGGACCCTGGGCATCGTCAAGTAAATACAGCTTCCTAGAGTGTAAAGTATAGAAATTACCTATTAAAATTATTTAACCACCACTTCACAAATCAAACCGTTCTCGCAATATTCGGATCACCTGCTATGAATCAAATCATCGAAACACCAACTCAATGAAATCATCAGAAATTAACAAGCGGTTGCAATCATGTTCACAGTATCAATTATTGAGAATGATCACCTGTGTGTAAACAATTATTCATATAACCATGCTCATAACTCAGTAGTTAACATAATATGGTTGGATAAATCGAGAGCTTTCGAACGAATGGTCAACAAATTTTGTGGTATGAAAAACGACGAAGTACCATTTTCCTAGCAAAGACTCGGGTTGTAAGCGGAAATCATCAGATAATCAACCGTAACGCTTTATGGATATGTCTAGTACCTACTGCTTACCAGTTGGTACCTACTACTCAATTGTATACCAACCATATAGTGCCTTCTTTTCACAAGATTATTCCATTATGGTTACAAAACAATATTAGTTTTTAACTCAGAGTAATAAATCAGCATTCCTTGACACTACAATGGCCATAAAATGTCGTGGTAAAATGAGAGCATTCCAAAAAGTGGCGAACGATTTTCCTACTATGAAAACTATGGGAGTTACTCTTCCCTAGTAACGCCTTGGTTGTACGTGAAAATCAATAGAAAATGTGCCGGTCGGGAAAAAAAGTGTCGGTCGGGAAAAAAAAGTGTCGCGAAAATTTCCTTGACCCCCAGCCAAAAGACATATCCATGTCAAAATGTCAAAAGTTCGAAAAGAAAAAGAAAATAGAGTTTGTCCATTGAGACGATCACCACAGTGTTTAAAATTGTAAACTTATATCCAGATTTTTGTAAATTGATCAGGGCACAATAAATCGACAGAAAGAGTAGAGTAGCGTTCTCATTTAGAATCAGGTCTTTAGTCAATAGTTAGACATCAACCGTTCAGAACAATGACCATGTAGCATCACAGAAATAATACAATGGCCGTAGCAATAGCTCAATTTTCTTGAAAATTTGCTATGGTACTTATAAGGTAATATTTAATGATATATGTCAACCAATTAGGAGCGCCAAAAACTTCACCTGCTCAGCGAATTTTTGCTTTTATTGCTAAAGCTTTATAAAAAAGGCCTCCTGTCCTTAAATTGTTTTTTTTTTAAATTAAACTCCAACGTTTCGCCCCAGGAACTGGGGCTTCTTCAGGGGATAATATTCAAAAGACACTAACGGCTAATGGGTACCCCATCAAAATGGTTGACCAAACTATACATAGCACACTTCAAAGAAACACTCAGAACAGTATACCTTCAACTCAACAACAACCAGTCCAATATTATTCAATGCCTTACGTGAAAGGGTTGGCAGACCAAATGACAAAGATTTTCAAGCACTATAAACACGTCAAATTTGCATTTCGAACACTTAATACAAACAGACCACTATTTTCCAAACTAACAGATTTCACGCCAAAAAAAAAAAAAAAACGTTCAGACTTGGTCTACCAGATCCCTTGTGGTAGAGGTGGGTGTGGAAAAATGTATGTGGGGGAAACGTGTCAGTCCGTTCGGCGTCGTTTTTCAAAACGTGAATCGGATCTACGACAAGACGATAAAAAAAACGCGTTGGTTACCCATTGCATATCTTGAGACCATAGTATGGACTTCAAAATTTTCAAAATTGTGGAAGAGAATCAAATTTGCAAAAAAGAATATTTCTAGAAATGGTTAAGATAAAAAATTCAAATTCAATTAACTTCCGTAAAGACACTCAAAACTTATTCGTATTTGATTGATGGACTCTAAATTTATAATTACCGTCACCAGCAAACTAGGTACAACAAACAAAAAAAACATCGTTGCCTACATATTTTTTTTTTCTTTTTTAATAACGATAACTTTATTGTAACAATATTACATTCTATTTGTGCTGAATAATAAATAATAATAAACATGAAAGGTGGTGTGAGGTTCTTATCCAGCGATAGTCCTCACTATAACATTAATAATTAATTTATGATCACACACCTATTCAGCAATTTATATGAGTATATTATAACAATTCATAGTGCCACAACTGATTGGTAAATTCTCCGTTTGAGATGTAGAGGGACGGTAGAAGTTGGTTGAAGCAGGAATCGTAGTTTAGTGAGGCGCAAACGTAACATTTGTACTTTCTGTTTGTGTGGTTTCCATAAAAGTTTTTTATAGAGTTTTACTCCTAGGTATTTAATAGTGTCTTCTTCGGGTATACTTGTACTGCTTAATATTAATAGTGGTCTTTCATAAGTACGCTTGTATATGAAGAAGCACATCCTAGACTTTGCTGGATTCACCGTCACTCTCCATTTCTTGCACCAGACATCTACATCGTTGATGAAACGTTTTAGTTCTTGTACTGCTTCATTTGAATCTCCTTTTGCTAACGCTGCCACATCGTACGCAAAGTGAGCCACTTTCACGTCAGGTGGTGATGGGTAGTCAGTCATATGTGTACAGTAGGTACAGGATTCCCAAACACTTACCTTCGCAACCAATGCTTAGCTTTGTCGTGCGGACGAGAGCGCTCCACTGCATTGGGCAGAAAAGTGCGGTTTGACAGGTATGACAGGAGAATAAGGTAGAGTGAATCAGGCTTTATCTTGGCTAACAATCCTTCATGCCAAACCCAGTCGGAAGCTTGTTTCGTGTCCAGAAACAGACCTACGCACACAGACTTTTCTTCGAAGGCACTTAGGATTTGATTCACTAGTCTGTGTAGTAGTTGTGTACAGGAGTGTAGTGGGCGAAATCCGAACTGGGTACTAGGTATGAGGTTTTCAAGGTGGCTGAGTAAGAGTGTCAGTAGGAGCCGTTACTTGCATAAACCTAAATAATTTTAAATTTGATTTTTAAAAAAACTCATAACTTTTAATTCGATTTTTAACAAAAAAAAAAAAAAAAAAAAAAAAAAAAAAAAAAAAAGGAGAAACGTTGGAGTTTAATATTTAAAAAACCAATTTAAGAACAGAATGCCTTTTTTTATAAAGCCTGTTATAATCTGAACTGTCCGAATAAAGAATGTGTTATTGCTAAAGGAATGTGATTCCATGAACCCACCCTGTGCAAAACTTCTTGCTTGGTTAACTTGAAAATTATCCAAAGGTACACCTAACAAGTAACCGAATATTGAAAAAAGGAAAGTCATCGAGTATTGCCAAAGGATACGTACAGTGTTTTCGAACGACCGTGAATCAATTTCATGTTGTTTTTCTTTCTCCCCTGAGTAATGGACAACTTTCTGGCACGCGACTACAGTCGTAAAGGTGGAAACTACAATTTTTTATCTATTTATAGGAAAGGAACTCTGCTGTAGGAAGGTTCGTATGCCTTTACATATTCGATTACATTCCGCTCGCATTACCTCCCTTGGCTATTATCAAAATCGCTCTAAACTAACTTTTTGTATGCATCAATGTCACGTATTAGCGATTACGGGCACGTCAAGTAGGCGGAGAATTCCAGAGTTGGGGTCCAGATCACCATAAAACACGCTAAGTGAGGTAGGTGTATTTTATTTTTAACTTAGAATACGTTTTTAAGGGGACCTTCTGGCCGAAAATTGTTATCTAACATCGCAATAACAAAAAATGACTCGTTACAACCACATGTATATGTCGCATCCTTTTTGTAAAAAGTCACCTTGTGGCGATACGCCGCCTTTGCGTGATAAAAACGTTGGAATGACAATATATACATATCATTCTGACCTATATGTCCAACTAATCTGAATTTTTACAAAGGGATTGACTACTTGATGTTATGTATTCTTGAGATGCGAGCTTGCGAGCATCCAGAGCACCAAACTAAGGCGGATCACCTCAGCCTTTTTTTCAAATATAATAGGGTATTCTGGAATTTGGAAGAAGAAACACAGATTGCTTTCAGTTTTGCGAGCGCTTTGGGGAGATACGATGCCCCCTTCCTCAGGCTCTGTAATTTATTTTCACTGCAATAGACCATGACTTCTGAAGAAAAAGTTTAATCACAAACAACCCCCCAGTCACTTTATTCTCCACACAATCAACATCAGTAGGCAAATAATCTGCCCATCAATAAAAATCTTACAAATCTAACAAATTTCAAACTAACTTTCAACAAATATACATAATAACAAATAAAAATATAATAATGGGCCCTATAATCAAATAATAACAAGAAGAGTTAACAAACTTACAACAATCAACAAGCTATCTCTTTCTGCCTCTCTATCCCTTCCATCATCCAACTCAATACTGCAAGCCAACTCCAGCAACTAACCACATCAAATGAAAACATGTATTGTTCCCTCAAAAAACTTCCCCCATCATCATTCCCTACCATCACATTACACCATATCATTAACCACCTACCTTGTCTCCTCAAGAAGTCATCCCAAATCAATCCCTTCACGAAAACCAATCCCTTCCAAACAAACACAAGACAACAAAAATACAATAGGTTGGTCTTGCAAAAAGGCTGAACTCTTCCAGCTTCTTTACGAAAAGGCTAGAAAATACCAGGCTGATTGTCATTCCAATGTTTTTATTACGAAAGGTGGCGTATTGTAAAAAGGTTAAGCTTTTTACAAGAAGGCTGGCTCCACAATAGGGCTGCGACATATACGTACAGAGCGTCCGAGAAAATACGTCAAAGCTTCAGAGATCAATTTTTAAGCTCATTTCTGATCAAAATTTCCTTCTGGATTTTTTTTTAATGCTTCGTCTGCGAGTTATTCAGTTTTTAAGATTTTTTCGTGCGTCCGACCTTGCCTCACTTAGGCCCAATTCACACAGAACGGGCGCGTGGCGAAGACGTGGCACTGACCAGGCACGGACGTGGCGGTGACGTGACCCATGCAATGCACACAGAAGGGGCGGGACAGTGGCGAGAAAGGACGTCAGTAATCAAAAGGTTTCGTGAAGTACAACATGGATTTTTCATTGAGTAGTGACGAAGATGATCAAGATGTGCTGGATTTGGTGTACTTGGCTGATCTGAACCAAAAAAAGAGGAGATATTGGGTTCATTCATTGTGGCTGAAGAAGGGGAAAACCGGTGGAACATTTGATGTTATGCGTGAGCTGAATATGTACCCAGAACGGTTTTTCAGGCGCAATTTTCTGCCAGGCCTGGTCTTGGGCGTTCTTGTTGCAATAATCCGCACGATTGTAATCAAATAAACACGGATTCTTCCCAAATTCTTCGCAAAATTCAATGTTGAATTCAACATTGCGGAAGTGGCGCGACCCTTCTCGAACGCCACGAGAGACGGCGAACGGACGTGGCACGGGCGAAAGGGCGGCTGCCTGCGCCACGTCCCTTCTGTTTGCATTGAGCCATTTGTTTACATGGAAAGACGCGGAAGTGACAAAGGTCTGCGCCACGTCTTCGCCACGCGCCCGTTCTGTGTGAATTGGGCCTAAAATGACCATAGCTTCCTTAATTGGCTAAGTAAAGAAGTTAAGAAAGAATTGGCTGAGTAAAGAAAATAAAAACTCAAATTCGCTAAAATTGAGTATACCTACCTTTAGAAAGAGCAATAAATTTCCCATCAAATAGGCAACCAAACATTTTTTCAAACACCTATTTTGTAATCTGTCATAGTAGGAAAATCGTTCGCCATTTTTTGGAATGCTCCCATTTTATCTCATTATCTGATGAACTCTAAGCCGCTGTAGTGAGAAGGAAAGCTGATTTATTACTACGTTATAAACTAATATTGCTACGTAACCACATAATGAACAGATAATGAGAAAAGGAGGCACTACATGGGGTAGGTACTGTTTAGTAGTAGGTAGTTGAAAGCAGTAGGTACTAGACGATGCATAGACTTCTGACCAGCAGATTGGCTCCTAAAGCTGATTTCTACGGTGTTTAACTCTGAAGCTGAAATTTTAAGCAGAGCCAGCATGAGACAGGTAGAATATAATTTCGACGTGCGGGACCACCATAATCTGCTGTTTGAACTCGAAGCTAATTTCTATGCCGTTTAATCAATGAAACTGAAATTTCAAACAGAGCCTCTATTCGACAGGTGGAATAGAATTTCATAGTGCGGAACCACCCTGATCTGCTGAGGTTCCTAATTTCTATGCTATTCGTCCTATGAAGCTAAAACTTTAAGCTGAACCTATTGACCATTGAAGTGTAATAAAGAAAAAATGACTGTATTTCTGCGTATTTCTACAGCACATGACGATGTTGAAGATATTTATGCAATTGAAACCACCTTGGTTAGTAAACAGACTCTCCTCCTATATCACAGACCTTTCTACAGAACTTCCTATATCACACCAGGTACATCCACTCGTGACATTAGATACTTCTTTGCATTGAATTTGATTCTATACAGTCTAAAAGCAGCAGATTTTGAAGTTGCATTAGACTTGTAATAGGAGGCTATAGATTTGTAATAGGAGGCTGAAATTCGGTATGGAGCCTCTATAGACCTGCTGTGTACGATTGACAAATTGAGGGACCACCAAGATCAGCTGAGTGAGCTCAGGAGATCATTTCTCCCCTAATTGACCTAACAGACTGAAATTCGGTATGTAACCTCTATAGGCCTGCTGTGTACGATTGACAAAGTGAGAAACCATCAGATAAGCTGAATGAGCTCAGGAGATCATTTCTCCCCTAATTGACCTAACAGACTGAAATTAGGTATGGAGCCTCTATAGGCCTGCTGTGTACGATTGACAAAGTGAGGACCTACCTAATCAGTTGAGTGAGCTCGGTAGCACATTTCTCTCCTAATTGACCTAACAGACTGAAATTCGGTATGTAACCTCTATAGGCCTGCTGTGTACGATTGACAAAGTGAGAAACCATCAGATAAGCTGAATGAGCTCATGAGCTCATTTCCCTCCAAATAGACGGAGGACGCTGAAATTTGGTATTTAGCAACATTACGACGAGAAAAAACATGATACATGAAATCGAGGGTTTTAGGGAAAAATGACCTCCTAAGAAATACAAGTTTGAGTCCGGTTCCTATGTATTTTTTCACGCTGAATCGAACTGTAACACTCGCAGGTCTCCCTTACTCCGTTATAACCGAGTTTTACACTTTCACTCACGAGCTTTCATCATAATATTATACACTTATATATTATTTATAATATTCATTATAATATAGCATAATGCCGAGGAAAAGGAAGTTTAACTTATCGCTGGATTCGAGAAAAGTAAAGCTAGCCGAAGAGGTCTGTTGATGGATACTCACCAAATTGAGTAAACTCTGAAAAGCTAATTTCTATCTGGAAAGTACTCTGCCATTTGAAATGGAGCCTCTTTGGGACTGCTGGATTACAATAAAAAGGTAGGTACATAGCCACCATGATCAGGTGATTAGGCTCTGAGCCCAATTTCTTCCTTATTCTACCTTCGATGAGACTGATTCCCATAGTCAATCTCTTTGTGAAACCTACGAGACAACTATGGCCCATATTCTCGTGACGTCACGCCTGGAGTAGGTTTGCGTTTCAGCCAAAGTCGGCCATGATACCGCCCTACGTCAATGAATAGCTACTCAACCAACCTATTTCTCACAAGAAGTTTGCCGTCTCACGTCAACATAATTCGTGGTTATAAGGCCATTTTTCAACAGTTTTGTTGTAAAAAAGTATAATATTGTAGCAATACAAAGTTTCAATTCGACTAAATGTTATAATAATCATGCCTGCCAGCGCAATAATTGATTGTAGATTGCTGTCAACAATACCAATCTAACGTGAACTTGTTTTTATTTGGACGAGGAGCCTACTAACTATAGTAGTTAATCAGTGCCAGAAAACTAAAGAACTTGAACCATAGTGAGAACCTGAAAAATAGTAAAGAAAAGATGATTGAAAATTCCTCAGGTGTCTGTACTGCTGTGTAGGTACCTAGCCATTGCTCAGGTAGCTTCATCAGCGTTTTATTACAAGTGCGTAGTACTATGCTTAACTGAGGAAGCTTTACTTGTTATATTGAATGAATAAAAGGAGAGATTTGATAGTTTGTCAAAATAAACAAGGCAGGTTGTTGCTACACCAAGAAACGAAACTACTTAGGTAGTTACGTACGTCCTACCAGATTTGCTGTTGGTTTAAAGTGCCTAAACAAAGTAGGTGGGTCGTTGATTTGCCGACGAATACAACCGCTGATTAGCAAGTTTGTCAAATATCGAATCAGGGAATATGCAACATGAATTAAAAACCAGCTGCAAGGAAAAAACCTTGAAATGCAATCCTCTGAAGGTAAGATTTCATAAAGACGGCATTGGCAGTGCAGTTATTGCGCGAGTTTTGCAGTTACGCAAATTTTATGGACAAAAAAGGTAATTAGGTACCTACTTTCGTTTTGATCAATGAAGTACCTACATGAACAAGTAATAATATAAGGAAAGTATGTAGGTATACCTTACCTCTAGGTACTTACCTTTCCACATGTGATACAACTTACTATTCCCGCCTAACAGAGCTCTCATAACACATCCTTTTACAAGACCACTTTCACAGTACTCTAAAGATTTTTAGTTTCAATTGATTCAAAGAACAGTTCTAAAACTAGATAGGTAATCCACAACATTTTTGCGGCTGATGTCTGGATCATCTAGACACTTGTATGTCAACTCCCCAAAACACATTTCATACGTATCTCTACCCCTCAGATTAAATCTTGCATTCGTAGCGTTTGAGGTCAACACCTGATAATAACTTGATGTAATTTGCGTACAATTTATCACCTTGCATATTAAAAATAATGAAAATATTGACTCGGAACTAGGTGAGACTATGTTATGCTGTTGTCCAGCCTCCAGCTGCGACTACAAATGGGGGCATTTTCGAATATGTTTACTCGTCACCATGACAACAAGGTGAAATAACTTCGATTTCGCTTGCCTCGATGTAAGGATGCGCTAGTGTCCAAGTCTCGAGAATATCACCCATATGGGAGCTGTCTGTCTCTTCAGAAATCTAGGCTACCTGAGTCGACTACCTGGACGAAGCCGTCTTGACGCTGAAGGGCTTTTAGAATGTTCCCACAGATAATCGTGATGGGACATTCCACAGAAGCAGTGGATAGAATTGATTATCTGTTTAATTTATTATTATTATTTTATTTTTATCGTGATAGAAAACAATGTAAAATTCTGAGCTTTAGCATGGAGTTCGTTCAATATAGGTAGTTGTTAATTACATAATTTTCACTATTTTAGTAGAGGCATTGTGGTGTGTGTGTGTGTGTGAATGCGTCTCTCTCTCTCTCTCTCTCTCTCCCTCTCTCTCATATGTTCGCGCAAAACCTTGCAACAAGCTTAATTTCTACAATTTCCAACCCATGGTGATGAAATTTTCGGGAAATGTGCGTGTTAGGGTGTAGATGGTCTCCTATCAGTTTCATTGTTCCCAAATTAGGTAATACATCACCCTGCACAAGAGGAAACGTAAATTTCCTTCATGTATAATATGGTTTCACACCCTATTTAAATACCCTATATAAAAGTTTTTCAATCATCAGTAACAAGGTTAGAAATTTCGAGCATACAATTGTGCACAAATTAATAAAAACTAATTTTCGTATGGAAAATGCATGCTTTAGCCTTGAAGTCACGACATTTTTTCTTTTTGACATTTTATGTCATTTGCTATGGCACATAAACTAAAAAAACGTCACGGAAAATTGCTCACGAAAACATTTTGATGATTTCCGCTTACAACCGAGTCGTTGCTAGGGAAATGGTACTTCGTCGTTTTTCATCCCACAAAATTCGTTGACCATTCGTTCGAAAGCTCTCGATTTATCCAACCATATTATGTTAACTACTGTGAAGTGCGTGGCCAACAAGCTGAGTTATGAGCAAGGTTATTTGAATAATTGTGTACACTCAGGTGATCATTCTCAATAATTGATATTGTGAACATGATTGCCACCGCTTGTTAATTTCTGATGATTTCATTGAGCTGGTGTTTCGATGATTTGATTCATAGCAGGTGATCCAAATATTGCGAGAACGGTTTGATTTGTAAAGCGGTGGTTAAATCATTTTAATTGGTAATTTCTATGCTTTACACTCTAGGAAGTTGTAATTTCGACTGTAGCCTCTTTAGGACATTTACTTGACGATGGCCAGGGTCCGGATCAGATGAGTGGCTCTTAAAGCTAATTTCTATGTTTTACACTCTAGGAAGCTGTAATTTCGTATATAGTCTCTTTAGCACGTTTACGTGATGATGCCCAGGGTCCGGATCAGCTGAGTGGCTCTTAGAGCTTGCATACGAGTCTGCAACACATACTTGTCTTCAAGTAAAGACATAAAATGTCCCAATGTGTTGCATACTCGTATGCAAGCGTTTGTAAGTTTTAATAATCTCAATTTTCTTATGATTTTCACGTACAACAAGCCGCTGCTAGGGAAATAAAACTTCTTTAGTGTTTATGGGACAAAAGTCGTTCCCTATTCGTCCCTTTCGTTGGAAAGCTCTCGATTTATCATGCATTTCTTTCGTACTTGTTCTTTTATTTATGTCGTAGTTTTATATTAATTTATTTATGCTATAATGGATATAGTACACAATTCCGCTTTTGTTGTCACTTGCTTGAGAAGTTAATCTTGGTTATAATAATCGTAGACGCGCACCATAACAGAAAATTACCTACCTAGGTAATTCCTTCTAATTTCGATTCTATTTGTCGTATGAAGCTCCTGAAAAATTTGATTTTTGTTACTTGGTCACTTCTGCCAGGCATATTCCATGTTTCTTGACTTTTAGCTACGGGCTCTAAGTAATGACATCCGGGGGGTCTGGGGGCCAAGGGGCAGAGGCCCGAAGGGCCGAGTTTTGTTAGCAGAATACTATTTAGCAAAATTTGCATAAATGTGAGTTTTAACCATTTGTGTCTTCGCAGAGTGCTCTAATTTCATAAAAAATTAATATCTATATATATAAAAATCAATTGCTGTTCGTTAGTCTCGCTAAAACTCGAGGACGACTCGACCGATTTGGCTAATTTTGGCCTTAAATTAATTGTAGAAGTCCAGAGAAGGTTTAAAAGGTGTAGTTGTTGATCTGCCCCATAGAGGTTGTTTTAGGAGAGGAGGGGGGAATGGGGTATCTTTGTCATCACGGAACAAACTGGGGATTTGATTACCGAATGTGTTTGGATTATCCAATTTAAGTCAAAGACTACTTTTGTTTCAAAATTTTCAAATCCGACCCACAACGGGGGGGGGGGGTAGTTGAAGCGTTTCGAACGTTACTGAACAAACTGGGGATCTGAGTTGTCGAATATGTTTGGAGTATTCTAACTTAAATCACAGGCTACTTGAAAGTTTTCAAATGTAACCCATAGAAGGGGGTGTTTTAATAGAGGGGGGGGGGGGGAAATGGGGTATCTTGGAAAAGCATTGAACCAACTGGGGATTTGATTGTCGAATATGTTCGGATTACTTAAATTCAAGTCAAAGACTACCGTAACATGGGGTTACTTCCTACCAGGTGGTACAACTTCAGACCAGCGTAGGAATGCAGGCGCTCTACTGGCCATAGAAATGAAATTAGGAAGTTCATTAAGGTCCCAATAGGTAGCACATTACTCAAACCTACATGAAACCTGAAGATAGTTTCTTGACGTCGCTTATAATCGTTTTCTTTACGTTTTTGTTATCAGCTATTTCGACACATTTTCCTGTTGTGTTTATAGTGTGCCTGCAGCTACATATTTCCGCTAGATTTTCCGAAAAGGTAAGTTCACATACTTCTTCAAAATTATAATATGAGGAATTTAACTAAGAAATCAGATGTTTTATTTAGTTGTTAGTTAATTTTCCAGCAACGAAAAACTAAAAGTCGCCACTTTGGGGTGTAACTTTCGACCACCCGATTTTTTGTGTTTTTTAGCGCATTTTTACGTGTTTTTCTCATTTTGATTGAGCTTACTCTAGTTTCAATGTTTTCCATGTGTTACAGGCATGCTACGAAAGTACCGAAAGAAAGTTGGGGGCCGTCCCTAAAGAAAGTTAAGCGTTTTGAACGTCACTGAACCAACTGGGGATCTGAGTGGGCGAATCCATGTGAATTATTTAACTTGGGTCACAGGCTATTTGATAATGTTCTAGTCAACCTGAGCAACGCACGGATGAACCAGCTAGTATTTGAATAAAGAGGGGAAGTATTACATAACTCGCTCATAAGGTCCTGCTGCAGAAGTGATTTTTCCCCTTATTTGCAGACAGACACAGACAGACAGATATAAGGTTTATTGACGAAATGGCAAAAGAAAAACAAATGTACATCCCAATGAAAATGTCAACCTACTGTCAGCAATGGGCAAGCCCGTGGCGCTGACAGGTGTCGTGACTCGACAACATGACAGTAGTTCGCAAACCAAAATTACCTTAAATTAACTAGATCTTAGTTTATAATCTTATATAATACTACTAAAATCTCTTAAATCTTAAATAATACTACTAGTACACAAGTTATACAAAGTTATATAAAATGTATTCTTATATATTACATAAATATTCATTTTATTGTATTTTATTATATTCATTCTATTCATCTTTCTATTCACATAAATGCTGACCAAAATCCTATCCAGACCGGCATACCCTACTGAAATTAGCAAGGTGTAAATGAGCCTTTTGGATGCGTCTCTTCTAAAAAGGGATTTCGACTTCATATCCGCTGGCAAAGATTTATGTAATACGGATAAAATATATAGAGGACTTTTAGTAAAAAGAGTTGAGTTGGGATGCAAATTAACAACATTGCCTTCCAGACGAAATCTAGTCGGATATGAATGGGCAGCATCAGAAGGAGCAATTATTCCCGGATGCTTGTAGTAGTACAATAGCAAATTCTTAACGTACAGCTGTCTGATGGAAAAGTTCTTGCTAAGATTAAAAATTTCTTCTGAACTGAAGGATTTCGGCTTGTTTAGACATATTTTAAGGATACATTTTTGTAAAGTGGCAAGCTGCCTCAGAGTTGACACATAAGTACCAGCCTATGACACAATGCCATGCTGCATAACAGATTGCTCCAAACTTTCATAGACAGTCTTTAGGTGTTTATGGGACAATACAGAACGCAGATTATAAAAAATATGGATGAATTTTTTCAATTTCTCGACTAAATATGAGAGGTTGATCATCAGCGGTGCGGAGGATGTCAACCGTTCCACGACAGTTGATCATCTGATATGATTCCTAAATATTTCTGTTCAAGGACTCTCTCAATAGAATCACATGAGCAACTCCCCATGCAATTATGTATACGAAAATTGTGTTCCACCAAGGTTTGCAGAGGTTTGTTTATTTCTTTAGTCAAAGGGCATAAAGAGTGATCAGCTGGATTTGCAAAGTGAAAGGGGGTGACATTGAGAGCTGAGTGCGGCTCGAGCGACTTGAGGCCAAAAAACTGCCAAGATGGTGGGGGGGGGGGGGGGTCGGAGGGGGCGGCCCAAAAACGTTTGTTGGGAAGGTTGTTGTGAACCTTCGGGGTGACAGTTAAAATTAGTCCGAGAGTTTTGGACTGTTGCCCGAAATTCGGTGGGGGCCTTTCTGTACGCAGTGAGAGTTCTGGGGGAGAGAAACTTCCTCCGCTCTCTCGACGCCGCCTTCCGTAGGTTCTTTGGGAAGACATCCTCCGCACCGCTGCCGCCTTCCGCAGGGTTCAGCACTTAGTTTGGGGGGTTTGGACGGTGATGGAGGGAGGAGGTACCCACACAGGAGGGGTCAAGGCGACGTGATGGGACCCGAGAGGGGAGGATTGGCGTCGTCCCAACGGACTCGGACGTATCGCGGATCTAAGAGGAATTCCGCGTTGCTAGGGAGTGCGGTTGCTAAGGGCGGAGTCGGAACACGGACTGAAGATGAATGAATGTAAATACACGTGGACCCCACGTAATATCTTGGCCTTTCGGCGTTGTACTAATTTTTAAATCTTAGAATTCAAATGTACGGACATTACATATACACCTAAATCACTCGCGACGAAGTTGTGGAAACCCATTTCAAAACGGAAGTTAGTGAAAAACGTTGTCTATTTCCACGAAAAATAAAATAAAGAGTTACAATGTTAAATCGATGTCGACGGTTAGGCCATCATCAGTAACAAACAATAACTGAAGTCACATTAGAAAGGACACAGCTTATATAATCACAGGTGAAGGGAGATTGAAGCCCATTGGTCGAGAGAAAGGAAAAGGGCAGGAGGTACAACCAATTTAGTGCATACAAAGTGAAGGGGGATTATAGCTAATCAGATGAAGTGAAAGGGGGAAAAATAAATATGGTTTCAACAGTGTGAAGGGATAATTCCAAGCTTTATAGAAATGGACCTATCAGTAGTGAAATATATTGAGGTATATCCTCATTTAAACATTTACCAGATCTGTCACTTTTGTTAATTTCGAATTTTTCAAGTACATTCAACATACCTCCCTTTGGGCAAAAATGAAGAAATTCTACTAACTGTCTATCTGTCAAACCGAAATTGTAACTATGACTGGATTCCTTAAGATGTTTCGCAAATGAAGACACCCTTATTTTCCCTGAAATCCTCCTGATGCTCGTCTATTCTTTCCCTAAGTTTCCTACCAGTCTGACAGCAATATTCGTAGCCACAAGAACATTTTAATTCATAAACCAAACTTTTATCCTGACCATTGATTTTGTCCTTAACGGATCCTAGTAATGCTTTAAGACTATTTTTAGTTTTAAAACCTACTTTGTAACTTCTCGATGATAGAATTTTGCCGATTTTATCAGAAATTTTCCCATAATAAGGTTAACTTATCCATCGTTTTTCTTCTAAAGTTACATCTTCCCTAGCCAGATTGGAAACTTTTCCCCTACTCTTTTTTCCTTAGAACCTTATCCCATATGGACAACGTTTTTTCACTAACTTCCGTTTTTACATATACACCGCTGTGAAAAATTAACGGATAACTGTCGGGAAAACTTCAGTTTCGGATTCGTGGTGGCCGAATCGCACATTACCTGTCAAATAAGATAAATTCTCACTATTTCGTAAATAGACATCCAGAAAACGAGTTTAGGACAATTCCCAGCTCTAGTCTAGCCAAGGTTGCTAACTCATGGTCATCCAATACCCTAGCCAGGGTTGCCAACTCATGGTCATACAATACCCTAGCCAGGGTTGCCAACTCATGGTCATCCAATACCGAACCAATCTTTTCAAAATAACCGTACATTCTCGCACATCCATCCTAAAACCTACCGTATTTTCACTGCACGCATATTTAAACAACAATTAAATGTTCATCACATGAATTTAGTTAAAAATTAAGAAATTTAGAACTTATCTTTTCGAATCAACTGACAAAACAACATTTTTTCAATAAAACTAAGTACACAGAAAGAAAAATTCATCTTCGTTGATTTCTCAGGCTTGGGGGTTCCTTGTGGTTGGAGCTTGGATCGGTGGAAGTGGAAGAATATATACAAATGGTAAACATAATCATCATTTATCGCATATCTCTGGTCGGAATTAAGTTCAGATGACTCCAGCAACGGGCTTGCACGTATTTATTTCATGGTTTGGTTGTTCGAAATCCTGCGCTTTGTTCGAAATCCTCTTGCATTGTGCATTTGAGTGAAGGATGGAAAACAAGTTCAATACAAATTATGGAAGGAGTTTCATCCATTTTTCACTCTACCTAGGTAGGTAGGTACCTACCAACCAAGAACAAGAGGCTTGCAATTCTCCTTCTTCAAAACCTGTTGAAGGTAAACTTTAGCCATGAACTCATGCTAAAATGATACAATAGATTAATAATAATATATTAACCTAGGTTTTCCAGCTTACCGTATTTTTGCGTACGGTAATGAGATTACTACCGTACACCGTATGTGCATCAAAATTACTGTATGATTACGGTTATTACCGTAATGATGGCAACTCTGGGTTTAGCCTGAAGTAAACCAAGAACGCATTTTATTTTCTCGTCTTCAAACAAATGGTCACCCAATTGGTCTGTTTCAAGGGCTTACAAAACTGAATAGGTCATTAAGCAGCTGAGTTAATGCTAAACATTTTTTTTAAATTTTAATCTTCAAAAGTGGTTCATTATTTAAGGTTTTACAGCCAAAAATTCACCACCGAGATTTGAGCGATTTTTGAAAAATTGTGTTTAAAATTAAAGGATTACTGTGATTGTAGTATTTATTGGGGGTTTGAGGGTTAAGCTGAGTGAGAGGCGTGAACGTTGGTTGCTAGGAGTACAACTGTCACAAAAAACCTTTAAAAATTGTTGATGGATTGTTGTTTGCGCATGCGCAGCGTGAGCATACAACAATCTGTGAAATGGTCAATGAAACTGATAGGCTTTCACCTATCAGCGTTCGCATGTATTTTAACCCAAAAAGTCGGAATGGGTTGACTATTTTGGTAAAAAAACTAAAGTTAGGCCTTCATTGTGGAAAGAATAAGAAACTTTTGCGCATGTGCAAACGAGTATCTACACAGCATGTAGATACATCGGTACATTGATATGTCTTCACTGAACGTATTCCTAGGATGAACAAAAGAGAATTTAGCTCACTCAGCTGAAGAGGAAAGAGCCCTTAATTTAAACCCTCTCTTAATGTCCCTGGGAGTCACCCCATAAAATCTCAACATCTTAGGATAAATAGAAGAGAATTTAGCTGACCTAGCTGATTACGAATGAGCCATTAGTTATAATCGTCTCTTAGCGGCTCAGAGCGTCTCTCTATCGAATCTCAACGTCCTAGGATGAAAAGGTGATAATTTAGCTTACTCAGCTAATTACGAATGAGCCATTAGTTATAATCGTCTCTTAGTGGCTCAAAGCGTCTCTCTATCGAATCTCAACGTCCTAGGATGAAAAGGGGATAATTTAGCTCACTCAGCTGATTACGAATGAGCCATTAGTTATAATCGTCTCTTAGTGGCTCAGAGCGTCTCTCTATCGAATCTCAACTTCCTAGGATGAACAGGAGGGAAGTTAGCTCACTCAGCTGATTACGAATGAGCCATTAGTTATAATCGTCTCTTAGTGGCTCAGAGCGTCTCTCTATAGAATCTCAACGTCCTAGGATTACAAGGGGATAATTTAGCTCACTCAGCTGATTACGAATGAGCCATTAGTTATAATCGTCTCTTAGTGGCTCAGAGCGTCTCTCTATAGAAACTCAACGTCCTAGGATGAAAAGGGGATAATTTAGCTCACTCAGCTGATTACGAATGAGCCATTAGTTGTAATCGTTTCTTATTGGCTCAGAGCGTCTCTCTATCGAATCTCAATTTCCTAGGATGAAAAAGGGATAATTTAAGCTCACTCAGCTGATCAGGAACCAGCCACTCATTTCAATCAGCTGTTAGTGTCCCCCCCCCCCCCCCCCCCCCTGATAATCTTCTGCTGTGTACTACGAAAATAACTAATCACGATGAGTTATGTTACATTATGGAGTTAGAAAAGCTAAGTGAGGCCTCGCACCGGATGTTTTCTCTTTTTGGTTAGACAGTTTGTTATTCGAAGGAGCAGAAAAGTTGGAGGAGTTTTGGATGAGGGGATTTTATACTCTCAGCCGCTCGTCGTAATCTGAAGTTGAGATCTCCCAATAGACCAACCACCAGAAACACTAAAACGTCTGACTGGATGGCGATGGGTTGCGAAGGAGTGAGGGTGCGTTAGTAAGAGTTGGTGTTCGCCTTCGGTAGACGGAAGTGAAACAAGATGATGCGTTGGGAATCTATTTTCAACGTCCGTAGATAAGAGATACCTCCAGCAGATATACAGAACCTACCAACCTTCTTACATTCTCAGCTGGAACACCCAGGTTTGGAGTGGAGAACTCATTTTAGCATCCTGAAGTTGGCGAACCTAAATCCCCTATAATGACCAGATCCTCCGCTGAGGACCACTAATTAATCCATAGTTAATCTAGTTATCTCACTGATGTTTTTGAGGTATAACTCCCGACTCTGGATTAACTCCCAATTAATCCTCAATGATGGAGCGCCCTTATTTGGGGATCATACCATCAGGTAAATTAAATCACCAAGAAACATATCTATTACGTGGGCCTTGAAAAATGGGTTTCGAACCTCAACTTTTGACATATTTCATATCTTTAGGATCAGAGCCGTCGCACCTACAAAACGCTGCAAACTATTACACAAAGGTTTATTATTTCTGTGTTATCTGGCCCTTCTTCGCAGAACACTGGTCCGTAATAATTATTAAACCCCGTTTATAGTACCAATATTTATTATAGAAACTCAGGGCTTTGTGCCTCGCTAATGGGTTCTCTGCTTTACAGTACCAGGACCACATAATTTTACGCTAATAAGGAAAGTTGAGTAACAAAACGATCTATGTCTGCCATCTTCCCATCAAGTTGAACCGTTGTATGCACTGCATATTATATTGAAATGTTGTTTGTTATTTGCACATTAATTATAATTAATGTATTTCAGTAGGTTGATTAGAGAAAAAAATCAGTAGCACCGTAGTTAAAACAGAACAGAATTTATCCTGTGAGGTCCCTCAGTTGAACACTCCACCTCCATAGCATGCAAATATATCTACGTGTTCCAGAAGCGCTCCATTTCAAATTTCATCATTGTAAGTCGTTTGAGAAAGAAATTAGCTTCTCAGACCCCTCAGCTGAGTGAGCTCCGTAGCTAATTTCGTTCTTATTGAACTTTTAAGGTGCTTAAATTCGGAAAGGGCCTCTCTGGGTATATTGCAGTTTATATACACGGCTGCTTTTACACAATTGATTAGAAATATTAATTATGGTCATCTTTATTAAGGTCTTGATAATAATATATGATCCAAAAGTAACCTCCCCCTCCTCTAAACATTTCCCCAAAATTGTTGAGATATCGAAGTGAAACTTGCACCATTTTAGCGTTAGTCTCTAATTCCTTTTATTCTATGATTCTCTTGCTACAGTAAAAATGGTTTTATTTCCTTATCAGTATTTATTTTATTTTGTTTTTAATTCCATATTTCTGTATGATTTTCTTAACTATTGACTTCACTATCTTAACTTCACTACACTGTTGTATTTCAAATGAGCTTTCTCGTATGTGTATAAATTAATAAATGAACACTACATGGCACAAAACACATTCATTATTCACAAAGTAACGTCGGAGGGTCCTATCTTCTATAAGAGGATATAACTAACTCTATTCTATACGTTGGCTGGTTCTATCGCTATTTTGCCTTTAGTGAGGGAGATTACGGGGGACTCCTTCAGGATATGAAACCGGAGATTGGAGCAGGGAAAAGTGTCCGGCTTTCATTTATCCGCCTTACGGCTTTAGACCCTCTGACCCTTATACCGTCCCTCCCACCTGGACAACCCCTATCCTCCACCACCCCCCCATATAGCTCCTCACCCATTTACACCACTTTGCTTGGGAAAAGGGGTGTTTTTTTAACCCTCTAACGCCCATCCCCAGACGTGGTTCGGATGAGAACGAATAGCCTCGCAATAAGAGGCCGAATCCGACCACGCCCAGCTGATTGACGGCTCCTGTACCACCGGTGGTCCAAAAAAAAAAGTTATGTACCCTGACTGGCCAAGGAGGGTGGGCGGTCAATTTCCTTCCTCTCGCATTATGTAAATTGAAGTAAGAAGCTCACGGAAGGGTAGATTTTCCCCGCCTTTTGCCCACAATCCCGCAAAAAGAGAAACAGAGGTGGAGATGTAAGCAAATTTCATTTGCGAGACAGCTTCACGTGTTCCATTTATTGAATTTCATTGCAACATGACACCGGCGAACCGAACTTATAATAATACATAGCAGGTACGTCACTACAGGCTACAGTAGTAGGTACCTAATTAATATTCATCATATCCTCTCAAAAGTAACCCCGGAGTGCCTGACAAGTTTCAAGCAAAAAAATCAGAAAAAACTCGGCGCTCCGCGCCTCGCCAGGGGGCAAGCCCCCTGGACCCCGGTTACCTCTATTTACATACTTCGGACGAAATTATTGAAACACAGAATGTGTTTGCGTTGTCGCGCAACCAAGTAACAACCAAACAAGCGTCATTGTTTACTATTCATTTATAACATCAATTTATATAGTTATAGTATGAAACTACGAAAAAAATACGAAATAAATTCGTGATAAATCAAGAGCGATTTATCAAGTAAATGTCCTAAAGAGGCTACATACGAAATTACAGCTTCCTAGAGTGTAAAGCATAGAAATTAGCTTTAAGAGCCACACATCTGATCCGGACCCTGAGCATCGTCAAGTAAATGTCCTAAAGAGGCTACATACGAAATTACAGCTTCCTAGAGTGTAAAGCATAGAAATTAGCTTTAAGAGCCACACATCTGATCCGGACCCTGAGCATCGTCAAGTAAATGTCCGAAAGAGGCTACAAACGAAATTACAGCTTCCTAGAGTGTAAAGTATAGAAATTACCTATTCAAATTATTTAACCTCCGCTTCACAAATCAAACCGTTTTCGTAATACTCAGATCACCTGCTATGAATCAAATCATCGAAACACAAGCTCAATGAAATCATCAGAAATTAACAAGCGGTTGCAATCATGTTCACAATATCAATTATTGAGAATGATCACCTGTGTGTAAACAATTATTTATATAACCATGCTCATAACTCAGTTTGTTGGACACGCACTTCGCAGTAGTTAACATAATATTGTTGGATAAATCGAGAGCTTTCGAACGAATGGTCAACGAATTTTGTGGGATGAAAAACGACGAAGTACCATTTCCCTAGCAACGACTCGGTTGTACGTGAAAATCATCCGTCACACATTTCGTTACCATCCCGCGTTCCATTTTCGGCTAGTTAGTCCATGGCTAAAACACATTCTGTGTTAAAATCAAAATGTTTTGGGCTACCCAAGGTATTGGGTACATGGAAAATTGTTTTTCCGTTTTTTGGGTACATGGACATTTATTTATCTTTGTGTTGCCGAGTGACACTTTATCTTGAAGATTTTTTAGCGCTGAACACGATGGTGAAGCCAGAATTGAGATATCTTATTCTGATCTCAGAGTAGAGTCTCATGAACAATGAAGATGCGCGATTTTTCCTAAAGATTAGGAAGTTACCTTTGGGCAGCTCAAAAACTTTTGGATTTTTTCTATTTTTTGTTTAAAACTTTTCGTATCGGGCGCCCCAAAAAACGCTCTCCAACACGTGGAACATGCTACGGCCTCAAAGTTTATAAAGCTGATCAGATTGGTCCCATACTTCCCTTCATACCACTAGTCACAAAAGGAGGCCACATTCCGAAATTTAGGATCTAGGGTGATAAATAAATATTGTGACAAAAATATAGTCAGGGATACAATTTCAATCCAACCTTGATAAACAATTCTAAAATGTAAAAGATGATTTTGTGGGTCAGAGAAACAAGTAGGGGAAATTCTAGCCATGGAGGTTTATGCGGTAAATCAAGAACTCACCAACATGTGGTCAACGAAAAACGTGGCTGAGAAACTGAGGAAGTTGTTTAGTCAAAGAATTGGTTTATTATGAAAATCATATTTGCGCTACTTTCGTGATAGTTACGTCAATGGTAAAAAAATGTCTATGGAGAAATTGAAATTTGGGTTAACGCCGAGCAGCAAGTGTGCCAGGTTGGGAAATCAACATAGGTTTCGCAGGTAAGATGTCGATGAGAAGGGTACGTAAAGCAAGGTAGATGAGAGCAAAACAAGAAGGGCAATTCAGGTGTCAATTAAAGAATTTGTTGATAAGGGATAAGTTAGGAGCACTTCTGATACTGAATAGAGAGTTTTGGTGACCACTAACGTGCCCTTAACGTCACCCTAATGTACCCAAAAGTACGTGACCTTGAGGGGACGTTAGCAACAGTATATATATCCAACATGAATTCGCACAAGTAGAATGCACATGAACTCGCACAAATAGATCAGAATGCTGTGTATAGGATGGTGGTCTGGATGCTTGCAAGCTCGCATCTAAAAATTACATTACATCAAGTAGTCTCAAGCAGGACTCTTCAGAGATCCGTTTCCATGTCCGCTCAAGTTCCTGCTCTTCAACTCCCTGCATTTGCCCTCGCATTCAACGTTATTTGGGTGTTTTGGTTGATAAGTATTTGAAATGGAAAAACCATATCCTACATGTGAGCAATTCAATCAGAAGATCTTCTTTCATTTTTTCTTTTCTCAATAAATTTCTTCCCTTATCTGCGCTAAAAATGACTTTTCATGCATATATTTATTCTATTTTAACTTAATGTATTCCTGTGTGGGGTGGGGCGTATCAGACTACTTTTAAGTCAGTTGAGGTGGCAATAAAATCGGTATTGAGACTTATATTTAGAACTGGATGTCGGAGCCATAGTAAACCGTTGTTTATAAAAATTGGAATACTCCCCCCTAGACTCACTTACGTTTTTATTTTACTTCAATACTTTTTCAAATGTCAACTTCCGAAAATCCCCCGATTACATGGGATAACTCTGTGTAACACATCTATGATGGTACCGATCCCTTACCCCAAGTATGATTTTAATTTAAGGCATTTTTGTTTTTTAGGTCCCAAAATTTTTATAGAATTACCTCTTAACATCAAACTTATTGACAAATTTAGTCAATTTAAAAAAAGTGTTTGAGTTTCTTTTGCAGCAGTACTTGACTGATTCCTATATTAATCTTCAGTTACTAAACTTTTTTCATTGATATTCGAGTACATTCCTCCTGTTTTACTTAATAAATTTTTTTGTTCGCTATTTCCTCTACGTCTACTTCTAATTTTTCTTTGGTTTAATTATCATTAGTGTAAATCTTATATATTACTAGTTTTACATGCAACTCCTGATCTCCGGACAATTTCCTAAAATTATGGAGATCAGAAATTGCCAAAATGTTCTTTTTTCTTTATATTTTTTGTAAATTGTGTAAAACGTATATTTTTATTTATCTAATACTTTACATATTGTAAACTTTATATATGCTAATAAAGGCTTTTATTAATTTTAGAAAAAAAAGTCAATCCCTTAGTAAAAATACAGATTAGTTGGACATGTAGGTCAGAATGAAGTGTATACTTTGACGGTCTGGATGCTCGCAAGCTCGCATCTCAAAAATACATAACATAACATTACATAATCTAAGTGAGAAGTAATGCCTAGAAAAATCGGGCGGGCGTGTTGAAGACAAATTGACTGGGGGGGGGGGGGGGGGGGGATAACGGAAAAGTACCTATATATCTATATAGTGAACAACTGGGTTGCCACTTGCCATACCCGTCTTACTCACAGACACCTGCTCAGCACAGCAGCTGGTGATGTTGTGTGTGGAAGGTGTGGGGCAGATCTGTGTATCCGCCACTTCCTGTAGGACAGCCCAAACCTTATGGAACTCCGAGTCGAGCATCGGTCCCCTCAGGGGGTTGACATTTTATCAGGAACAGACAAGGTTCAGTCCCTGTTGTTGTACCTGAGAGCCGTTGAGTCCTACTACGAACTGTGATACTTGATCTGTGATATAATTTTGTGCAACTAGTCATAGTTTTGTTTCACTTTGCTATTGTGTATGGTATCATGTATTAGCCCTTTCTTGATCAAGTCTTAGTTGTATTATTTTATTTTTGGGGTTTTTCATCCGCTTTAGAGGCTAAACAGTGGTAATCTCTGTGTCTCTCATTTTCCTCCTCCGTTTTGCCAGTTGAGTCCAATATACCACTCCGGTGGTGACGAAGAGCAGCATGGCTCCCCTTAATAGTACCAATTGCAGTGTCCCTTTGGACTCCTTGTGTGGGAGGAGTCTAATGACCCTTCTGATTTAGGTACGGTTTAAACCATTAAATAAAAAATAATATACCTAATAAAAAATAAAATATTGAAAAAAAGCTAGGTATTTTTTAATGTTTCATGAGTGACGTAGTCCCTCAAATTCCCCTCTTACGGAAGAAATATTTGTGTGTTCTCATTGGCTTTTATGTAAAAATTTGCACAGTTATTTTAAAGACCTCGCGATCAGCCACGGGCATGCCGACTTCGTATTTTATTGTTAAATCGTAAAGCAGAAAGGAGCGTCCGACTCGAAGATCGATAGTAGGTCCCTATATATAGAAATGGTTCGGGAACCAGCATCCAACGAGGGCTAACATCATCCCAGAGAACCTGGGTCATGACCGTAGGCGACCTCGGGGAAATTTTCATGAACTTCAACCTTCAACCGGTCCGATTCCTCTCACAATGAAATAACTCCGAAATTATTGAAAACAAACAAGACATGGGCTGATGGCTTCAAACTCTACAGCAATGAATCATCGAATATTATTACGTGACAGGAAATAGTTTTCTAAGGATTTCGTTTCCTCAGGACCAGTTTCAGTTTAGGAATTATCTTTCACCACGTAAATTCAGACGTCAAAGTAATCACACCCGTGGCCGGTTATGGTTTGGTTAAGTTAACGACGAAACGTTTCAGTTTGACCATCAATCATGGAACATTTGATTGTTCCAATTTTGGAACATTAAATTATTGTCCATTCCAATTATTGTCCATTCCAATTATTGGACAGAAAAGTAGCTCTCCGGAGCTTGGAATCCTTACCTAAACAACTTCAACAGCGGTTTCTTATCGAATTCTTATCGCGATTGAGAGTTTTTTTTCTAAGTTGAAACACTGAAATTTAAAAGAATTACATTAATTTTGAATATACATTTAGGTGAGGGAGAGAGTGAAAACCACAAGGTACCTGTGCTCGATAATCTTTTATCATTAGGTATTTAGTGATGATTAACAGGACGTTTCCATTTTTTCTGGCCGTCACGTCACGGCGAAAATTTTGATTATCTATTGATTTCCTTGTGCAACCAACGCGTTACTATGGAAGTGTAACTCCCTTAGTTTTCATAGCAGGAAAATCGTTCGCCACTTTTGGGAATGCTCTTGTTTTATCACATCTCATGATCCCTAAGCCTCTGAAGTGTCAAGGAAAGCTGATTTATTATGCTGTTATAAACTAATATTGCTAAGTAACGATAATGATAAATGACGATAATACTCTTTTGGTGGCTTAGCAGTAGATCTTCCGGTACAGGAGGGTATCTGGGTCTCATACCTACATTCCAAGAAATTCATATGTAGGAGGATACTAGTTGATGGAAGGGTTTTGACAGAAAACTATGGAAATCTCATCAGATAAGAAGTAAATATATATACAAATCTCTACTTCTCAATACGAAACGTTGATCGGGTAATCAAACTTGGTTAGGTCAAAGCACTTTGGCAACATCGGTTTTCATCTAGCTCTAGAGAACAATTATTTTCCTTATGACTCGAGGTCGTTGTCACTTGAATAATATTCAAAATGAGCACACACAAAAAAAAAAAAAAAAAAAAAAAAAAAAAACAAGAGCCGCCCATAAGAGCTTAGTGATCTTTGATTTCTTGTTAACGATTTCAACTACCTAACGTACTGCTGGCGTTTCGTACGTTTTCTAACGTACTGCTTGTGTACGGGAAATTTGAAATGTTGTGTTTTATTGAAAACGATCCCATCACCTACAAACTCGTCAATGGGGGCGGTGGTCACGTGAGTGAACATTCTTTTTCTCTAGTGACTTGTGGCCGTTTTTTGAACATTGCTGAACTTAAATGTTTGAAATCATAAAATATTATTATATTTTTGGTAATTAAAAATGGAAATTGAAGGCTCGTTACACTGAAAACTTGATGATAATCATCCGTTAACCTCTTAATTCCTCAAGGGTAATTAGTTAATCACCTTTGGTAATCAGATCGTCAAGTTTTGTCGGTTGAGTTAACCAACGACGATGTTGGTGAAAGAAAAATCGCTCTAATGTCTGATTAAGCTCAAAGATAATGCCGCGTTAACGCTAATTCTTGATTAACTCCCAAGACCCCTTAGCCATCGCCAGATTATTGATTGAAGTGAGATTCTACTTCTACTAGGGTGTCATTTGACAGTGTGCGTGTGTACGAGTGTGTGTGTTCACTTCAATTCAATTTCGGTGCTACCAACTTGAAATTTGGAAGGCAGACTCTTAAGACAGCCGGAATTAGCTGTAACGTATTTGGTGACGATCCGGCGACGGGAACTTGTCGGTGACGACGATTGTCGTCAAATCAACTGAAAAAGTTTCAGTCGTGCTGCATGATCGTATGAGCGAATTTTCTTAAATTACCCATCGTATTATAATATGGTAAACTGTATTAAAAAATTAAGCAATTTTAGTAGAAAAGAATTGTTAAAAACCGATTTTATGGCAAAAAAATAATACTAAATAAATTTGGCGATTCAAAAAAAATTTAGATGTAGTTTTTATAGGTTTTTTAGCAAATATTGATACAATTTAAATAACTACCTATGTTTTTTGGCATAATTTTGTGCAAAAATCTTTTAATGCCCTCATTGATTGTTGATAATCTTCATTTAACTAAAATTCTGCTAAAAATGATAAATTAAACGACTTTCGGCAGTTTTTGCTAGTAGTGATTTTTTGAACAAATTATTTGAAATTTGACCAATTTAATGTGCTCAAAACTGCTGGCCAACAAGCTCATTTTTCATTTGAAAAGCTTGATTTTTTTGGCGCACAAACGGGATTTTTATCTCGATCATCAGGAAAGTAGTCGTCTGGAATGACATATATAAACGCGCAACTTCAGGAATCGCTTCAGAATGCCTAAAAACGGATTTCAATGGAAAAATGTTTAAAAAATGTTGATTTTAAAATTTTCGGAGCCATTGCATTAGCTTTATTCCCTACGAACGTCAGTCATTGTCAATTACCACAAAATCGCTTCTGGTATTGTTTTCAATAATTTTCGCATCGACTGAAACCATTATAAAAGCTCTAAGAGTTGTCCTTGACAGCAATACAACGTCTTCATCGTCGGCCCTGACGTCAGTCATTGTCAAGGAATAAAAAAATCGAGTTTGGTATCGTTTTCAGTAGTTTCTGCCCCACAGAACCCCAACATAACCCGCTAACGATTCTTGACCGATCAGCCGGATATTTTATGATAATTCAACGTTATAGCGTTGTCAACTATTAAAGTGAATGTTTGATAACACCGTGGAGTTCGAAAGACAACAATGGACCGGTTGTGCCTGCTGTAATTAGTTCAGAAGCCGAGATCGTTCGATACGCCAAGCACCTACAATCAACCCCTCCTCACCCCCCGACATCAGCATCCCCTCTTTCAGGGTCGGTAAGGGAGTGAGAGTGAAGGGTACCCAACTACGTTACCCTACACCCCTACTGCTTCACTTCACCCCACACCACCTTACCGCCTTCACGCTTCATTACTTCTAATTGCTTCTCAAATTCCGCACACGTCAGGACGATGAAAGGTTCATTTTACCCGAAGCCCGTCCTTGGGTGGTGTCACCTAAACCGGCTGTTCCAGTAATTTAAAACTGATCGTCATTAGGATCTCATCAACAATACTTCCATGGAACCCGGGCCTGTTCGAATCTGAATTCGAATGAAATGACAATTCTAATTAACATCGGTTGATCACCAATATTGGGGGGATTGATGAACTCAATCAACCGCACAGTTTAGCTCCAGACTGGAGCGACCTCCTAAATGAGCCCGAGCTCAGCAAAATAGAAATGTTCCCGTTAAACGAGAAGTTAAGAGGTCTTTAGGTTCCGTCGGAAAATCACACAGTTGGTCTAGGCCCATTTCGGTATCTTAACACCATCCTCTGAATTAAAATAAATAAATAAATTCCAGTCATGCAGCATGATTGTATGACCGAATATTCGGAAATTATCGGATATATTATGTTAAATTGTATTGAAAATCTAGGATTTCAAGTAAAAAGGAATTGAAAAAGATTCTGGATCTCTTTTTGCAAACATTAATGAAAGTTTTAAATTCATTTTTGTGCTATTTTTTGGCGTTAAAATCATCTTTTCAAAATGAAATTTAAGTACTATTTTAGCAGCTACATGCAGAAATTTTCAGGCATGAAATATTCTGAAGTACCTTTGCATATCATTGATAACTTTAATGGAAACTTCTAGTTCAGTTCGTTAATAAACTTCAAGTTGGGTGGGGTTGAAATTTTTGTACAAAAATTTCAAAATAGCCTGCTAAAAAATATAATTTATCACACGTAAAATTTATTAGCCGTTTCGAAATCGTTCGCTATTTTTAGTGATTTTTCTTAGCTAATTTTTTGGAATTTGACCAATTTGATGCGCTCAAAAAATGCTGGACAACAAACTCATCCTTTCTTTTGGAAAGCTTGATTTTTTGGCCCAAGAACGGAATTTCTATCTCAATCCTGAGGAGAGTTATCGTCCGGAAGGGCATAGATACATGAAAAAATGTTAAACCCTAGGATTCGTCTCAGAATATCTCAAAACGGATTTCAATAAAGAAAATTTTCGAAATTTTGGAATTTTAAATTTTTGAAGCCATTGCAATCTGACATATATAAGCGTTAAATAGGCACGAAAAAAATAATTAAGGGCGCTTATTTACGGTTTTCTACAGTCTGAGGCATGTATGATGGCCGGAATGATGGCCTAGACAAATGGTGATAATTTTATGACTGAACCTCGAGACTCCAACAATAGGGTCGCACAAAAAAAAAATAAAAAAAAAATAATAATAATACCCCGCAGGGTGGGGGACCCTTCATGTCCTACAGGGTTGGCGTCCCTGCGGCCCCTATAGCTACCGTTGGTTCGCCCTCAGCTCACTCAGCTGATCGATGATCTCTCAGTCGTCTTCAGCATCTCCCTTGAGCCTCGCTCTCAAATTTCAGCTTCCTGCGTCGGATAGGAGGCAAAATGGCTTTGGAGATCAATCAGCTGATCAATGACCTCTCATGCGTCAGCGGCCCCTGATACATCTTTATCCTCGTCATGTAAAAGGCGAACTATACCAGGTTTCATCAAAATCGGACGTCGGGAAGCGGCATTTAAAACTGTAGTGTTAGCAGACATAGTAGTTATTAGAGACCTGACAACTGTTGTTATTAAGCAACAAGTCAAAATAAAAGTTCAGTTCAGTTTTCACCTAGGAAAAGTGTAGTGCGTTATTTATATAATATTATTTCCTAGTGTTAAGTATTACTGCATGGTGTCAGGATTATCCCCAGCTGAATTGTTGTATGGAAGGAAGCTTAGAACAACATTAGCATCCCTCAAAAATTTTGAAAAAGTCTCCGATCAGAAAATCAAACAATTTAAAGAGGGAGATAAGAAGATAAAAGGTCGGACTAAGCGGAACTTTGACAAAAGAAGAGGTGTAAAGGAGTTGGAAGAATTGGAGATAGGAGCAGCAGTATGGGTGAGAGACTTGAAGAAAAAAGGAAAAATTGAACAGAAATTGGAATACCCACGATCGAACCTAGTAGCTCTGGAAAGTGGATCAGAAGTAAGGAGGAATCGTTGGCACTTGATGATGATACCGAAGGAACAGGCAGAGGAGAATACGACAGGAAGAGGAAACACTCGAGACAACCGTATCGGAAGAATGGAAGAGGTCCAGAGACAAATAAGTAGAAGTGGAAGGGTTTGGACGACCACCGTTAAGATATTTAGACCATTGAAAAAACTATTGAGAAAAGGAGATGTAGTGTTAGCAGACATAGTAGATATTAGAGACCTGACAACTGTTGTTATTAAACAACAATTCACAATAAAAGTTCAGTTCAGTTTTCACCTTGGAAAAGTGTAGTGCGTTATTTATTTATAATATTATCTCCTAGTGTTAAGTATTGCTGCAAAAACTATTTTAAGAGGACATACATACAACATACCTACATCAACGGACAAAGTGAACAAACTAGCTCATTTTTCCTTTTTTTAAAAGAAAATGCGCTAAAAACTACGACGGATTCGTGGCTTCAAATCGTTAATTTTCATAAATGTCTGGTTGAATGCCCAAAAAGCAGCAGATACTCCAGCCGTTCCACTTAAAATTCTGGCTAAAATCCCTGATCGAAAATCGAATGCATGATGATCCCTGAACATTGATGCTGATGAGGGTCAAGTTGCTATTGCAACATTAAATCGGCATTTTTTGTATTTAACTGAAAAAGGGGAAATATTTTCTCTCTCTCAAGAATCCGAGGATAAAAAAATGGCTTCTCCTTGTAATTAAAGTACATCAGACTGAGCAACCAGGAGGTATACCGATTTTTAGGCGTCCTGTAAAAGGGGGGAATGAGTGAGCTGCGGTGGAATATAAAACTCGCGGGCAGTGAGCCTCGAAAATTTCAACTTCTAGGCCCCGAAGGAAGTTGAGTTGGGAACCATTGCAATAGAAGGAGTATCATTATGCACATAACTTGACAGAGGTTATTTCTGTTCGACCGCGTATAGTATGGCGTCCGCGCGTGTTGATTGCTCTCTACATTTACTATTAAACTTACTTAATATAACAAAGGCCATCCAATGCTTGCAAATTACAATTAATCTCTGAATAACCACATAGGTACTGCGATAAGTTGTTTGGAGAGAAAGCCTGGCAGGATGCCAAGAAATAAACGCTCAACCAGAAGGTACAACTCATTTACCTGCAGATGTTACGTTTGGCCGTCTATTTGGAATGCGCTGCGTTCTTGTTTTTAAATGAGTTGAGGTGTATTTTTTGGCACGTGCAGAATACAAACCTAACAAACAAGCGGCATGACGATACGATGGATAAATAAATCGAGTTTAGCTTCCTAATGCATTCACAAATCGTACCTACAGGTTGGCCTTTTAACACGTGCCTTGATAACTTATCAGTACCGATGTATAAAACTTGGATTTAAACGGCATGAATTTAAATTTGATGGAAAATTGGCAATCAAAAGAGCAATGAGGATAATCTACTAACGTGAAATCGGATGATAATATAAACCATAACCGGCCTACGTACAACAATCAGCCTCTGTGTAATAAACAGGCCTTCGTAATAGATCAGAATGATGTGTACCTATAGTTTGGTGGCTGGATGCTTGCAAGCTCGAGTCTCAAAAATAAAAATTATCCTAAATAAATCCTTTTAGTAAAATACAGATTAGTTGGACAAACAGATCAGAATTACGCTTAAAATGATTTTTTGGAGGTCGAATATGAAGAAGTATTGGATCCAGATGGCACTGGTGGTAGGGAGTTCGACGTGCTGTTGAATGTCTAGTAACAATTTGATGTTTCCCTCTAAGTTTATATTACGAGATATTAACCATATAATATTAAGCATGTAACAAGATATTACTATAAACCAAGATGGATACAATCTGTAATTTCAAATTGAAAACTTTTAAACAAATGTTGTATAATTTCATGGCTGTATGTGTAAAAACCATGCCAATAAATGGGGAAAACTCCTGTGTGTTAAATGGACCCCACTAGTACTATCTGTTCTTCGTCCTTCTCAATACGGTCCCTATATAAATTATAGGCATCGTTGGCGCTGACAATTAACAACACCGACAAGTGAAAACGACAGACAACAGTTTCATTCAAAAACGTGTTCCCAGCATTGCCAAAGAGAGAACTACTACAGTTATGGTCTATGATCTGGCACACGTCCTCACCCACGTCTATTTTGGCTCGCGTTGATTCCTTTAGAGGCGGTGGATGAATGACCAAATGTATTCATGAAATAGTTTCGTGCCGCGGCTCGATTTCTCTACAGGTGAAGACAACGCAGAATTCCTCCCGACTCGCTTCCTCCCAATAAAATCGAAGCGACAACTCACCTATTAAGATAACCATGACTTGTTTTTAAAATTCACATTCTCGCTAAGACCAAGTAATGTTTAGTGTAGCAGGAAGCAATTGCGTTGGATTAAGAAAATTTGGAAGCAGATTTAAGGACAATTTTTCCTGAGTAGTAAATGAATATTGGTTATATTTTTATCGTTTATTATATTACTGGCAATGAAATTAGATTTAAGATAATATCTGAATTTGGGTCAGGGTTAAAAAGGCAAATTATTACGTGAAGGTATATGCCATTTCTTTGTGGGGATAGATCAATGTTTTCCTTGAACAATAATTTTGAAACGAACCAATACAATTCCATATGTAATTCACTAATAAATTTATGTTTAAGTAGCAGTTTTATGCTTGTGACCGAAATGAGCAGAAATCGGGACAGTAGAATTTCCGCATCGTGGCTTGCTCAGGAAATAAATTAGCTATTTCGCTTACTCCGCTAATCATGGCATTTTCGCACATTGTAACTTTATTCAAATTTCAACGAAATAGGCTTGCTAGGAGAGAAACTGCCCGCAAAGCTAATTCCTCTGATCAAGGCATTCTATTCATCATGTCCCAGAGAGTCCATGGTTCAAATTTCAACATCTTAGGTTTAACAAGCTGCAGAGCTAATTCCACTCATCAGGCCGATTCAGCACGTTATAACTCTATTCCCCAAGTCCCAGAGAATCTCTCGCTTGCAAGTAGAGTAACTAGTCTCAGATCTAAGTCCGCTGAACAGGGCAGTTTTGCACGTTGTTACTCTAATCCTCATGTTGCATAGAGCTTTCGATATTCAAATGTTAAAAAAGTAGGCAAGCTAGGAGAGTAAAGTCACAGAGCTAACTTCTCTGATCAGAGCATTTGGGCAAGGTTCCTCATGACAAGGGCCATTCCTCATGTCAAACACAGTCGCAGTTGTAACTCTGTTCCTGATGTACCAGAGAGTCCCCGTTTCATATTTCAACGTCGTCGTAGGTTTACATTTACAAGGAGAGAAACTAGCCGCAATGCTAGCTCCACTACTAATCAGGGCTGTTCTGCACGTTGTAACTAGATTCCTCAAATCCATGAGACTCTTTATTTCAAATTTCAACATCATAGGTTTGCAAAGAGAGGAACTAGTATCTCCGCTGATCAAGAAAATTCTGTACGTTGTTACTGAACTGAAGAAGTTCTAGATAAACTCCGTTCAAAATTTAGAGCTGTACGCATATGAGGAAATTATTTAGCAATAGAGCTAATTCAACTGACCAAGGTACGTTGTAGTTACATTCTACCTGTTCTGGAACCAAATTTGAAATGCTGTTTTCAGTCCAATACAAATTTCAACATTGCATACACCGCAAAAGAATTGAAGGATCACATTTTCTTGTAGACGTCAAAGACCCCAGATCAATCGGACAAAGTTCACAATATATTTCAAGATTAGCTACCTAATGGAGATGGGATGCACCCTATTGTTTTTGTTTTTTTCTCAAACACTGAGAAAGACCTGCGATATCAAGCTCCAACTTGAGCCAAAACAGAATGAAATCTGAGCTTTTTTCTCAAGAGAAATAACCCCCTCCCTCCCTAATTTTCTCCCACAATTTTTGAGACATCGAAGTGAAACTTGGAGAGCGCTTATAACCAGTTTTAAGCAAATAAAAATCAGAAAAAAATCCAAAATTTGTTTGGACAACCCAAGGGGTAGGTAATTGGATACTTAGAAAACAATTTTTCCATTTTTTGCCGAGTGATGCCTCATTTCAAAGATTTTTTAGTGCTGAACACGATGGTGAAGCCAGAATTGCGATGTCTTATTCCGTTGTAGGATTAGAGCTTATAACCATGAAGAAGCGCGATTCATTCTGGTTTGGCTCAAGTCGGAGCTTGATATTGGTGGTGTTTCGGCGATCTTTGGCGACATCCAGCCAGAGAGAGCATCATGAAGTCAACTGTTATCGGTGAGGAGAACTTATGAAAGTACAGTGTTCAGTCCTTATCTCAACCTTCGTGAACTCTTGTTCAGGGTCAATATCGCCTCTTCAAGACAAGGCGCTAAATAATAACAATAATCACCGGCGCCTGCGCCGTTCTTCATCTTGACCCCCCTTCTCCAAAGACAGCACGTCATTCAATGTCTCTCCATGTCGACTTCCATTTCGTCTCCTTTAAACTCTGCGCCTCTCGCTATACATTAAAGGTCCCTGCATCCTTCCATCAGAGTTTCTTCATCGAGTTTGCTTCAGTTTGCTTCATTAATATCTGGGTCTCTGCATCACTGAAGAATATCGTCACAACCACCTTCACTTCGACTTCGACGTACCATCTTGTGGCTGGCGTTTCTGTAAGTAGCAGCACGTTCCTCCTTCCATCTCAATGTTGTTTCGAGGCTACCATGCGCCACGTGTTCTCGACTTGTGTCTGTTTCCTTATGGAAGATTCTACTGTTTTTCAGCTTCCACTGCATCTCTCTCTCTTGCCCTGATTGCACTTGCGCTCTCTTTTCGCTCTCTCGTGCTCTCTAACTCGCCCTTTACTTGCTGCCTTGTTCGCTGTATGTTGGCCGTCAAATTCGGATCACCCTAAATCCGACGAGGACCGAAGCTGGGCTCTTCCCCGATCGCGGTGTGAGACTCGCCCCCCGTCACGGTCAGAATATATTATTTTCAGTATTCAAAGGCTTTCGAGCCACATAATAATTTCTAGCAAACCAACTAGTTGACATCAACTGCCTATATTCTCATTTTAGCAATAAGAAGCGAATTTATATTTTTTTGGAAACAGTTAGGAGGAGCTCCATTAGGACCCACTGTACACATACTGCTCTATTTTTCTCTTATCTCACCTCAATTCGATAGAAAATTTCTATTGTACTGTACTCATAACGATTCTTCGTATATCTACTTCACACTCTTCCACAAGCGTACAAGGTGTGTGACTGCGAAAGCTGGTAACTTTTTTGTATCAAAAGTAGTACCTTTTCCACGTTCAAACAGCTGGTCTTTCCCCGTGTTTGAGAAAAAACAAAAAGAATAGTGTGCATCTCATCTCCATTAGGTACCTAATCATGAGATATAACATGAACTTTAATCAGATTGATCTGGGGTCTTTGGCGTCTACAAGGAAAAGTGAGCTCTTAATTCTTTTGAAGTGTGTATTTCGAATATGAAATACGTTAGCCTCAGAGCTCATATTCAGCTGAATAAATAAAATTAAACTTGGAAAAAAATTCATGCAATGGCTCTAGAAAATTACATGTAAATTTGTAAATACTTGTAAATAGTAATTTTTCTAATTGCCTGAGAATTCTATTTTAGACATTCTGGTATTCTGGTAAACCAGCATTTCAGGCTGATCTACCTACAATGTTGAAATTTGAGGCAGAACATTTCTAGGAGAGGCAGGATAGAATCAACAACCAATGTGATCAGTTTCAAAAACTCGAACGCTATAATGACCGAAACTGTTTATTCAGTTGGTGTACATCTATACATATTAGATTAGCGGCTAGCTCAGTTCATCAATATCCAAATTCCTGGAGATTTTCCTATTGCTTCATTATCCGACTAAATTGTGTCTAAAGCTGTAACTAATGAACCAAATTCCCAACCCCTTCATCTCCAACGACATAATTATTGTCCAACCAAACGTGGGGAAAGACGATGTACGTACAGATCAACCAACAAAAACACCATGTTCTGTACTTAATGTTTCAAAAACTCCAAATGTGGTAGATTTTTCAGTTTATATTCTCACAGTTATATACGTCACAGTAGGAACCTCTGCGGTACCTTTTGTCTTCAATTTTACCCAACATTCGCAGCACTGCACCGGTTCAGAATTTCATCGTAACCGAGGTAATTAACTTTTTCTTTCGATTCATTACCAAACTGGCCAATTACCCGTGCATTTCATGGACCTCAGGTGGAGTAGTAGATAATCTTGAGGAATCAATCACTTTATCAATCGGAATTTCGTTATTAAACACAGGTAGGTACGAGTCGTTCTTAAGTCTCACAAACGATTGATTATCAAACTGGCCAATTACCCACCTCCCAATTGGGCGTTACTCAGACCTCAGGTGGAGTAGTAGATAATCTTGAGGAATCAATCACATTATCAATCGGAATTTCATTATTCAACACAGGTAGGTACGAGTCGTCTTAAGTCTCACAAACGATTTATTATCAAACTGGCCAATTACCCAACTGCCGATTACCCAGGAATTTTTTTAATCAACAATTCAATAACAACTCAAAGTAACAACTGTGAGTTAGGATGCCGAAGTACTTGACTGATCACATTATACTGTTTAAAAACTGTAGTAAAGGCTCACATGAAAAACGAGATACAATCAGCTTCTCGCGATACAGAAGGTTGGGTTGATTGGATTGTCAGAGAGCTCAATTTTAGTGTTACACCACCGCAGTTATTTCTTTGCGAATATATGTGAGTTTATGTACTAAAAAAACTGATCAGGGATAAATCAGACACTGTTGAATAATTAATTTGGTTTATTGAGAAGAGTGACTCTTCACCCCCTAAACTACCTAGGAAACACTCGACTCTGCCGTAAGACGAAAATAATACGAGGTCCTCCAAAGCAATTCGATCGCACTACGGACTCATTTCTACGTCCTAATTTCGTAATCTCTTATTTGGATTCAACATCCTGCCTCCACAGATATAGTTGCGTCTGGTAACTTGGTTAACTCAGTTCCTGCGGAATCCTTCTAGGTGTTTCGACAGTACAGCAGGCGGTACATCACTCCGGGGGCCAAGAGGCAGCATAAACTGCGGCACATGTGACTTGAAACCTGGGGCAAGAGCGTTCCTTCCAACAGCAAAAGTGGCCACCCTGGGGAATTATTTCAGTGTGAGCAGGCAGGAAGACATACATACGGTCAGACAAATGATGATTATCAAAGAGATAACTAAAAATTTGGATTCTATGCCCTTGAAACCTTAAAAACTCATTTTGATGCTAATGCTGTTAATGTTCCTAGCCCCAAATGCGATGTCCAGGGTTTTAGTGCAATCGCCCCACTGTGTGGCGCTTCCATCCCACAACCACTGGCGCATTTGTCTCTTTTCAGCTATAAAACCAGCGCTTCTGTCTGGCACCGGACGAATGACTATGATGATAATGATGTTTTAAATGATGATTTGTCTAATGTGTGTCTTCCATGACTAACTTCAAGAATGGACATACATGCCTCGATACCAAAGGAAGAGAATTTCGTGAGGAGTTGGATGAGGGCCTGCATTCCAAAGTTACATTCCTTCATGCTGTGTCTGGACTTGAGACCCGGGTCTGCTCTCGTTGGCTTGATGACCATCGTACTACCGATCATCGACATTGTCCAGGTCAGAACTCCTTCATAGATGTATCATGTATCCATGTGGTTTCGAATGAAATTATAAACTATTTAATACAACTCGATTTTTGTGTCGGGTGAAATAGGGTAATTTTCCAACTCGTTATAACAACATACAGTGCCAGGCCTAATAAAATATACAAAAAGCAAACTCGTCATGCCTGAAAAGCGAATATTTTTCTCAAAGTTAGGTTAAACATTCCAAGAACAATCACTTTCAACCCAGACACTTTTTTTTTTTTAAATTCGTTATACAGCGTAATTTGTCCAATATAATCCAAATCTTTTTTGAGTTTTGGATTTTCAGCTCTATTATAATCAATTTAAAGGACATTTTTCAGCATAACTTTTTTGCATAAATTTATAATGTTCAAGACCATTGTTCATGAATTTATTTTGGCTTAAATCCTACTAAAAATATGAATTTACTTATAGCTAGTTTTAGTTATTTTTTAGCACATTTTTTTGAAATTTGAGCAATTTAGTGTGTTCAAAATTTTTGGCCAACGAACTCAAGAGTTCATTTGGAAAGTTTGATTTTTCGGTGCAGGATATGAATTTGTATCTCAATACTAGGAGAGTTATAATCTTGAATGACACGTGATGAGTAAAAAGTCTTTTCCCGTCCACCCTCAAAATTTTTTGAGGGGCTTTACTTTGCGCATGCGCCGTGTAAAGAATTGATCTATAAATAATAAAACTGATAGGAATCATCTACAGTCCAACCTGCACCTTTTTCTGAAACTTTCATGCAAATCGGATGAAAACTGTAGAATCAGGGCATTCAGACGGACAAGAAACGAAAGCTGTTCGGAATGATCTAAACATAAAATGCGAGTGGAAATTTTGATTTGGGAAACAATGTTTCATCACCCGATAGCTGAAAATAAATTTTTTTAAATTTACAAAATCTGCTACTTATATGTTAACTTGGAAGCAATATAATTCAGTTGATGTTGTTAGATAAAAGCGATCAAAATCCTTTGATCCCATATCGATAGGGCAGCAAGGTATAATAAGTAATATAGGGCACTTCCCCTATTTTTCTATTGGGTACATAGCATTATTGCCATTGATAGATGGATATTTTCAAAACAGATTGGCGAGTTCTTGTACTTCCCCGTTGACGAGTTGGATGACGCCGATGGGATGATGATGTGCCCTAATCAATGGTAAGTTTGGTGGTAAACTGCGAAATAACAATATTTGAATAGAGGAGCGTATACTACTTGAGTTGAACTAATGATGAAAGTTAGTAACTAAACAGGGTGTCCACAGAAGTTATGGGACAAACACAAGGAATCGATTTTAGAGCTCATTGGCTTAAAACTTAGCATCAGGCTCCCCAAAAACGCTCTCAAAGTTTTACTTCGATGTCTAAAATGTAAGAGGGGGGCCCGGGGTACTTCTGTGACGGTGTATAATATATCATGATTAGTAGTATTATTATAATCATATAATTAGTACCTACCTATTACAGGGTGATTCCCTCGCAGATGCAAAAAGAACGGCGCGTGCCCTAATCAATGGTAAGTTTGGTGGTAAACTGCGAAATAACAATATTTGGATAGAGGAGCGTATACTACTTGAGTTGAACTAATGATGAAAGTTAGTAACTAAACAGGGTGTCTACAGAAGTTGTGGGACAAACACAAGGAATCGATTTTAGAGCTCATTGGCTTAAGACTTAGCATCAGGCTCCCCAAAAACGCTCTCAAAGTTTTACTTCGATGTCTAAAATGTAAGAGGGGGGGGGGGGAGAGGTGTATAATATATCATGATTAGTAGTATTATTATAATCATATAATTAGTACCTACCTATTACATATATTATATTATTATTAATTATAATCAGTATTATACAGGGTGATTCCCTCGCAGATGCGAAGCGAAAAAAAAATTTGGGTGAAACTACATCAAAAACGGAGTTAAATGCCGCCAACCGCTTATTTTTATCTCAATCCGTACTCGACATATGATTTTTTAAAGGTTTTTTTCAGGAATACGAGATATGATTTTTTAAAGGTTTTTTTCGTGTTTTTTCATTTTAAACTTGGATTTCTCCACTTTGCCTCATTTAATTTTAACTTTCAACCTCATTTTCGGTATCAGCATTAAATTTCCTATAAGAATAGTGTACTTGGGTTCTTAAAAAGTACCTTCCGAAGACCCTCACATCAGCTCAAACATTTACAATTTTGAAAAAATAGTATTTCTGAAAATCTTTAAAACTTGACTACTCTTTTAAAAAGAATCCTGGAAACTGGCAAATCTCATGAAAACTGCTTCATCTAATATGCTTTCCAACGGTATTATCAATTTTACTTTTATTTTGTTATTTAGGGGAGAAAATGATGTTTTAATGTTAAAAAATGTGGGTTTTTCAATGAAATTGTTGGTTTTCTCGAAAGATGACCCTCCATGAACCAACGAGTATGGGGTCGGTTTCTATGTATTTTTTCTCGCTGGATCAAATGGAAGCTCTTGCAGATCTCTCAACTACGTTATAATCGAGTTTTACACTTTAATTAACTAGTTTTACCCCATAACACACATACATTTAATCGTAACAAACAAACTAAACATTTGCGATTTTAAGTGTAAATCTCGGTTATAACGGAGTTGGAGAGATCTACAAATGTTACCATTCGATACAGCTTGAAAAAATACATAGAAACCGACCCCATACTTCAGGTTCATGGAGGGTCATATTTCGTAAAAACCAACAATTTCATTGAAAAACCCACATTTTTTAACATTAAAACATAATTTTCTCCACTAAATAACAAAATAAAAGTAAACTTGATTATACCGTTGGAAAGAGTATTAGACGAAGCAGTTTTCATGAGATTTGTCAGTTTCCAGGATTCGTTTTGGAAGAGTAGTAAAGTTTTAAAGATTTTCAGAAATATTCTTTTTTCAAAATCGTCAATGTTTGAGCTGATGTGAGGGCCTTTGGATGGTACTTTTTAAGAACCCAAGTACACTATTCTTATGATAAATTTAATGCTGATTCCGAAAATGTGGGCAAAAGTTAAAATTGAATGAAGTAAAGTGGAGAAATTTGAGTTTAAAAGGAAAAAAACACGGTTTTCCTGAAAAAACCTTTAAAAAAATCATATCTCGAGAACGGATTGAGATAAAAATATGCAGTTGGCGGCATTTTACTCCATTTTCGATGTAGTTTCACCCAAATTTTTTTTGCATCTGCGAGGGAATCACCCTGTATTATTTTATATAATAAAAAATTGTAAAATTAAATAAAAATACATGTGAAGCAATTTTTAGCTTAGTCCCTTTCCCATTGAAGTACAACATGAAATGCCGCTTCTGCGAATTTCATTCGTAAAATGACTTCATTAGTTAAGCTATACGAATATGGACAGGTCTAAGCTGAAATGCTTGGTTTCGGGGTCGAATCGCTTCTTATGCTTACTTACCTATGCTCTACAACTGTGCAATGCATAAAAATTTCTGTTGAATGCATAGTTTTGGAATTACTGGAGATTCTTTATGAGGCCGCCATTTTGTCATTCCACCAATTTCGGTATGGCGAACTTAGGGCCAGGGTTAAACCTCGACTAACTCTTAAGCTTCCCCTTTTCACCGCTGTAATTACCGCAGGTTCTTCTCATGTGCTCAAACATGAAATGAACGAAAGAAAACCTGAGAAATTAATTCTCAAATCACGCGATAAGGGTTGCTGTGAGATTCCTAGGATCCAATTATAAAACCGCAGAACAAGATGCATGGAGTAAACTCGCTTCTGGTGTTGGCGTTGATGTGGGTGAAGTGGGAGAAAATTGAGGGAAAAGTGGAAATGGTGCAGATGCATCGTGGAAAACGCGCTGGACGTATTAATTTCAACTCGATGCTCTTTTTTAGAGACAAAAATATTCCGAGACATCAACGAGAATAATCACCAACAGGATAAATTAGAAATAGGTAAATATTTATTAGTTATTACGTTTTTTATATAAGTGAGTTGTAAAAGTATTTTTTGTTGTACCTAGTTTGGATGGTGATGTTATATAACATTTGCTAGAGTACAGCAAGTTATACAACGTGATATTTTACACGAGATTAATTATATAAATTGTTACAAGCCTGCTCTTGGATTTATTTTCTAAGTCAGTAGTGACTATTTATGGAGCATGAGATTTAATTATTTTGTCAAGAGATGTCTCTTACATATAGACAATGAGTTTGGAACTTCAAATCGAAACTTGACTATGTAAATCCCTATATATGTACATATAATAAAAGATAAAATTAGTTTGTTTGTCCGCTCTAAACGTCCAAACGGTTGCACCCATTTCCATGCGGGTTGGCGCAAATTGACGAGCAAGTTCCGGAATAAAACTTAGGCTATATTACAATCTTTTAGACTTACCTATACCTTCATCGAGAACTCGGCTTTCCCTAACGACGCCACCCGGGCAAACAACTTTGTAATTAACGAAAAACTAGACATGCATCGAACTTTTCACGTCAATGTGGATGGGGTGGGTTCACGCGTAAAGAAATTTCGATAAGAAATTCAACAATATCAAAACGATTTTGGAGGGTTGAGCCAAGCAGTTTTTATTCGTAAAGATAGATCTTCAAAAAATTGATATTCAAAACGCCTTATTAACTGTATCAATGTTGGTCGAGAATAGTTTCAACGTACTACCTAACTAAGGTTATATTGAGTTGGTTACATTGAGCAAGTCAAAACTTGATTGCTGAAATTTGAATTGAACCCTTTTTGGAACTACCGGGTAATATAAAATAATTCTAAGTTGTTTATTTTTCTGGAGGTAGGTATTGAAAAAAAAATTCAATAGGACTTGTATAATACAAGCGAGCGGGGCTTCTCTTATATGTATGTATGTAAATAACTGACTCTGATCCTAATAAACTTAAGATGCTGAACTTCGAAACGGAGTCCCCCCCCCCCCCCCTCGCAATTATGGGTGCAGTACTGTATAATTTAACTTGAAGAATCACTTTAATCAGCAGCTCAAATAGCTCTAAATCTATTTTGGTGCCTATTCAGCTTGAGATAATGAACTTCGGAACGGGATCTCTCTGAGTATGGTAGAGCATAATTACAAATTAAGAAATCATTCTAATCAGCGGAGTGAACTCTGTGATTTGATTCAATCGAATTTGAGAACCTTGAAAACTAGAGACGTCTTTGGGTGTGGTGGACTATAAATATGTATTACAACTTGGGAAACCATTCTAATCAGCTGAGTGGGCTCTTCAGCTTATTTTATTCCTATTCAGCTTTTCAGACGCACCCCTACTGAATTTGTGAACAGGGTCTTGCTCGGTATGGATTAATTACAACTTGAGATAACACTCTAATCAGCAGAGCTGCAGCTAATTTAGTTGAACTTAGCTGAATTTTGTTAAAAATACTGAACCTTGGAACGTAGATAGTATTTCTGAGTGTGACAAATAGTATTTAGGGTACTTTACATAGTATTCTCCTAGCAGTACAGACACAACTAATCTGAAATTAAAGTGATGGTACACAGAGATCTACATGCATGTCTTGGATGAGCAATCGAAGCTAGCGGTAAATAAATAAGTTTCTATATGAAAAAAATACCATCACATAGCAGTATCGTGTGTGCGAATTTTCGTAAATTAGTGTTTAAGTATTTAAGTTAAATTATTCGGGTATTTGAGCAGTTTGTGCGCACGGAAATTATCAAGTACCATTTTTATAGCAGCACAACCTTTCTTAAATAAAATTCAGGTATTCAAACCATTTATGGATTTTTACAATTTAAATATTTTTGCAATTTCCTAGCACATTTTATGAAATTTAAGTACCTTCATCTTTTTGGATAATTTGTGCACACCATTGTGCTAGTTCGTAGTTCAACGTTAATCTGATTAATACCTAATGTATTAATACATGTATTTGCCACTTATAGCTATTTTCAGCTCCTCTTTTTGCAATTTGACCAATTTATTATGTTCAAAAAGTATTGACCAACGAATTCAACCCTTCTTCTCATCCGTGAAAGAATTGCTTTTCTTAAACCTCAATCCTAAGGTGCATATCGTCTGGAATGACACATATACATAAACATACATACATGAACATTCATACTTACATGTTGTGCGCCAACTAGCAACATGTAAATAACATTATAGCATTTATAATAAACACGTGGTCTAGCCCAGTTTGCCCAGGTTGCTGCAGCCCTGATTACAGCTCAGATGTCCTTTGGCCTGGGGTCTGGCATTTCCCATAGGGACGTTGCGATACCACCTAAGTATCGATACTATATACAATCCGATATTTTTATAGCAGTATCGATACCCGATATTATCAAAAGAAAAGTATCGATACTTCTCCAATATTGGCTAAAAAGTATCGATACTTTTGATGTCTCGATACTTTTTTTTTACATGTCCCACTGCCACTCGTCATCATGCTCTTCCCTCCAGGGCCCATAAATACCAAAGACAAATCGGGCTGGATACAACGCTATGTTCATACTTCCTGGTGTTCATTTCGCATATCTCAACTTCTCTTATTCTGAAGTTTGATCCTTTTCTCCAATATTACGCTTCCAGAGCTCAAATCCCAGACTGTAATATTCATTTCCATATCGCGCCTAAGGGGCTGTGAGTTCTGAACTGTGATATTCCCTTCTATGTTACGCCTACTGAGCTGTGATTTCAAGACTGTGATATTCTCCTCTATTATATCACGCCTACGGAGCTGTGAGTCCCAAACCATGGTATAACGTCCAACCATATTACGCCTATGGAGCTGTTAGTTCAGAGTCGTGAGCCATATCGTGCCTACAGCGATTGATTTCTGGACTGTAATATTTCCAAACATATTACTCCTACAGAGCTCTCAGTTCCGACACAGTACACCTCCTTGAGGAACACTCCTACAGAGCTCCCAATACAGTACAGTGGACTTTGTCCTACCATCTACCTTTCCGGTTAGGACCATACAGATAGGGAGTCACAAAAGTACAGAGTGCACGAGTTTTCTGTGTGGTCTATAATGGGGAGGGTACCGACATCCAGTAAAATCACGAAAATTTCGCTATTTTCACGAAAATCAAATACAAACTAGACATAGGGACGTCCCTGTAATGTATGTATTACTTAGGTACCAATTGTTTTGAAACAGTGCAACATGGTTTCAATACTTCCCAGAATGAAATCTCCCTAAAGTTGAATGCATACCTACTCAGAATCGAGGGAACACGACCAGTACCAGTAGGTACCTAAGAAACACTAGCGTTTTACAAGCGTCAAAAAATGCTCCATACTGTACACTACACCTCTCAATTACCAATTTTGTATTTGTCTACTACTTTTTCAGGTACCTGAAGACGACCCCGATCAGCTCCTACGCCATTTTCTCGCGCTGGCCGCTCGTCGTATTTCACTTAGCTTTCGCCGTAGTTTACTTCACGTTGTCCCTCGCTCTCATCGCCAGCGTCGTTTGGAAATCGCGGCATCTACTGTTTCTCGTAGTTATCGGTGAGCGACAATAAATCTAAGCGTTGGATGGACAACTCAAGGTGACCTAAATACGATAGGGACCTACACCGTTTTTCAAGTCTCAAGGTATCCAATGTATCCATGTAAGGAAGTATTATTTATACATGTATTATTTACATATGTTATATATGTTGTTCCCAGAGAGAATAGAAAGAATTCATTCTTCTCATTGTACCTGGTTCATTCACTGCACATTCATTCACTCAGGTTGCACCAATTGATGATAATGACTACATCAGATATAGCAGATTAACCAGCCGTTGCACATTGATTCAATCCCTCGATTTTGAAGGACATGAGAAGAAATTACAATTAAGTAGGTATCTGATAAGTAAAGTTTGATACTCTCTGCCTTTTGGCGCGATGAATCGAATGGACTCTAATCTCAAACTGCTAAAAAAAAAAAAAAAAAAAACAGTTCTAGAGAAATGCGAGTTATTGTACCATTTATCAGATAATTTCGTAAATGTATCGAACATTACTGGAAAGAATGGTGCCCGACTTGATTTCATAGCGAGTTCCTGTGAGGGAAGGATATATTAAATCAAGATGGAAAGTAAAATGTCAAAATCGGGCGAATATGCAATGAGAAAATGTTGAGCAAAACTCCCAATGAGTTGGAAGTGATGAAGTTCACTGGGAACCATCTACAGCCTAAAGCGCACAATCCCAGAAAATGTTATCGAAATCGGATGAAAACTGTAGAAGTCATGCTGGTTTCAAGGACTTCAGGTTCGCGCATGCCCAGTAACAACTAACAATACAAACTCATATGGGATAATCAAATCGTCATTTTCTACCTATCTTCTAAATTTGAGGGAGGTCAGATGAATAAGCCATGAGAAAATACAGCTTGATAGATTTTACGATTGCGCATGCGCAGGGAAAACTTTCAATTTTTGGGTGAAGAAATGATCACCTATACCTCGATTCCCCGAAAGCTGTCCCCTCTCCCTCCCCCCAATTTTTTTAAATCATAATTAATTATTGTCAATCGTGCTTACTCTACGTTTCACTTGTCAACAATGGAGAAAAGGGAAGAGTCAAACGATTTCAACTCGTATCTTCAGATTCGAAAACGAAGGTTTGACGTGGGGAAATCTAATACTGAAAATGGGGAACAGGACTGAAGTACATCCCCTAAATATTAAATAATGCAAGCTGTGCAACGCACTTTTGGAAGATCAGTAACCAACAAGCCTCCCGTATATCACACGAGTTATCGTTCCAGTATTTTCTACATTTCAAGGTCAGGGCCGCAGAGTTCTTTCCATGCCAAGGCAAACTATTCACTGCTCCTAACAAGGATTTATGGATGTAGCTCGTTACGTTACTGGGTTTTCTAGATTAATATGATTCTAGAAATCATCCAGGTCTTCTAGTTTTAGAATTTCTAATTCATCATGAAAGTGACGGCAGGTAGGTAACTATGTTCTTGTATCGAAAAACTTATAACCAAATTTTATATATACAATTTCAATTCTAACAAAATTCCTGAATTTTAACATTTTCATATTATACAAGGTTTTTTAAACAACTACGAAAGCATCGATTTCCACATGACTGACTTCCAATAAAACTGTAAATTTTGTTAAAAACCTCTATGCCATGGGTCCCCGCTCCGAAAAACACAGGGAACGCTGCAAATTATTACACAATGGTTTATTATTTCTGTGTTAGATAGCCCTTCTACGCAGATCATTGGCCAATAAGCATTAAACCCCGTATGTAATATATTATCAGAACATGGCGCATCGTACCTCCCAAAAGGGTTAACACCTTTTCAGTTCCAAGACCGCGCAATTTTACGCTTCACAGTATATGTTCAACAAAGAAAGATAATTGTTAATAAATAACAAGGAAAGATAATTGTTTCCGAGGAGTCCTAAAGGAGCTCCATCTAAATAGCAGCACCAAGAGTCGATTAGGAAAGAAATTAGCCTCAGAGATTCCGATGCTGATCTGAGTCCCTCCATACTTTGTAATTGTATTCCAGATCTCCAAAAAGGAGCTGCATTTTAGGTTTCAGTATCATAAGCCAACACAAAACAATTTAGACTCAAAGGCCCCACAGCTTATCAGTGTGCTGTTATATTAAATTCTTGATATTACAAAGGAGGTCTATTTCAAATTGCAGATCCGTAGGTTGACATCAATATGCCTGCGTGGCGCACCTGATGAGGGAAAATTAATTAAAACATCTAAATTTTACTAGTCCCCCTGTTCTTAGTATAACCATATTTATGTAAGTAGGTATCCAACTGAAAATTACATAAATATATATATATCGTTGAAATGGTTTCAATAATCACGAAAACTCCATAGCAGAATATACTTAGTCTATCAAGATGTAAATAACGCATTCTATGCTGCGGTTGGTAAGCAGATAGCAGGTGTTCTGTCATCCATCAGCTGGACTGTAGAGAGGGAGAGACTATATCACAAGCCAAGTGACACGGTCAAGAAGCCGGAACTTTGACACCAAGTCCGGTGGGTCTCTCATAATCCTGAATGTTAAAGCTGTTAGTGGTAGTGTGGACATGGAGCAGACTAAATTATCAGACTAAAAACAAACTAAATCAGACGAAATAAACATGGCCCAAACATAAATTAGTTCAAGCATAATTTTCTCGTTTCCTAATTGATCGGTTTTTACGTTTTACGCTACATCTTCGTTTACTATTTTCCGCTATGGAATTTTTCAAGATAATTTAAAACATTTCAATAATCTATAAAATTCATGTTACGGACATGAAACGCTGTGCCACGGAGAATTCCATGCCTTTAATATGGCCCCCCTCGGTAGGAAATTATTACAATATGTGTCACACTAAAGTGTAACAGAAAAGCTGAAAATTATGTTTACTTTAAACCCCTAGGTGAAATCTGAAAAAATTCATCTCACGACATTTCGTTATGATGAAATACTTCAATAATAACAAAAATAATTTAGGTTTTGGCTTCAGTTGTATTTTGTTTGTTTTTCCTTTTGCTTCCCAGTCTGCAAGGCTGCGGAAGCTTTATTTTCACTTTCGAAATGAAAAAAAAAATTTGTTCTCCAAAATAAAAATTTCCGCTCGCATTTCGCGTTTTATGGCCTCTGAACAAATTTTGTTTCGTGTCTGTCTGTCCGCCCGACGGTCTGTCCACAATTCCTCGCCACAGCCATAACTTCCACAATATAGATAGGATTTTGATGAAATTTTCTAGAATAGTGTGGGTTTTGCCCTAGATGGTTGTTCATGATCGAATCAGCGGTACGCTGAGCGCATGCGTGAACGTAATTATCTTGTTGAAGTCACGTGGAAGCCTCGGGGAAGCTTCTGTGCCTTGTCCTTGGCAGTGTATTTTTCTTGTTATAATCTTTCTAGGTAATGAAAGGACGTGAGCGAAAATAACGACAACGCACATAAACTAGATTATTTATAACATTTATATATAAATTTAAAAGAATTAAGTCCTGCGGTAGGTCAGCAATTCCAGGGAAGATTATAATGGGTGTTAAAACATGGAAATGTCTCCTAGTGTTGCAAATTTTTTGGCCACCTGATTTGTGATTTTCATTGTTATCCATAAGGACATTCACTGTCTGTTCAAATATATAAAAGCAAAAAAAAAATTGATTTGAATTATTTTGCAGGTTCTATCCTCGTGTACATCCCTTCGGCCTTAGTCTACGTCCTGGAGATTGCGACTTCCTTCAAATCCGTGGCAACCAATCCTGCCGCCTGGATTTTCTATTTCTCGCCTTTGATTTGGGTTTACTTCGTCTCCGTTATTTACGGGTACCTAGTCGAAATCGAGTTTGAAAGGCTCTTTCAGAAGGGCGAGTTGTACAAACCGGATGTTTATACCAAATGGGGCCCCGAATGAGTGGCCCCCCTTGAATTAATATTGTGTTGAAATAATAATATAGGTAATTCATTGTATTCATAATAAGTTAAGTTTGATATTTTCAAGTAGATACTGGATCTGTACGGAAACCGAAAGAAAGGGGAACACTGTTTTTTAGCCCATTAATAAAATCCAAATTGCAATGTTTCATTTACCAACTCTTCAACACCTTTGGGGTAAAAATAATATTAAAACAACCATTAGCCTTAGTGAACAGGTGATCAAGAACTAGTATTTCTATTGAAACACACTTTCGCTAAAACTTTAGGCCTGACGGCTGAAAAAGGAACCATGGAATGGAAGGGTGTGAATGGAGGAGGTAATAGTCATAAATCATGATGCTTTAACTATTCTCGTCTGATTTTCGTGATTTTTTTTTAAATTTAAATATGAATTCGGTCTAGTTTTGGAACGTAAATAAGGAGTTTCAAATTTCATACTGGAAGTTTTATTATCGAAATTTTACTGTCAGTGGAGGGGGTTAATGGGGAGAAGGGTAATTCCAAGAAGTCGTGATTTTATGTTTTGTTTTTTATCTTTTTTAATCTCTCACCAAATTTATATAACATCCCATCACAGCATCGTAGGGACGTCCCTGTAATGCATGCATTACTTACCGATATGATTTTTAGATTCGACCGATTGCGAAGCTTCTTTTATTTGAAAACGATGAATTTAGTAGGTGGCGACCACCACCCCAACCCCCTTATCACTGATAAATTGCCTCCGAATGGGATAGAGACTATCATTTGGGAACAAAATTTGTGTTGCCGTCTTGACCTGCATACCTGAGATACTTATGATGTTTCAAGTTTCAAAGACTCAACATTTGCGACCGCCCAGATGTCTCGTGACCTGACAGCTATTAAACTCGGGGGCCATCAACCGTCCAAACCTCACAATCCCCGACAATTTCATAGTAATCGGATGTGAATAAGGAGTTATGATATTTAGGGAACCTACAAGGTTTTAACTTTTGCTCATTCCGAGGCACCATTGTTACGGCTGCCATGAATTATCCTGGGTCTACGAATTGAAAACGAAATTGTTCAAGGTGGACTAAATCGTGGAACTCCTGTAGAAATCATGATTTTTGGGAGATTCTTTTTGTTATCTAGACCTGGAAGAAATATCTATAATAATTACTATTGCAAAGAGTTAAGTTAATATAAGTACCTATGTAAATCTAAACTTGCCCAAATTTAACCTCCAAGAACTGATTTGAGATCTATTCCATTCAATGCTATCTATCTCACTTTTGAAATACTTAATTGCTGGAGATACACTAGTAGTAATTTTCCCTATACATTATCTTAGCCGATTTTGCCATGCGTGCTATATAGGATAAAATACCGAATATGTATTCAAGATAAGGCTACAGATGAAATATTAAGATGTAGACCAATAACTGAACATCTAAAATAATGAAGAAAGGTCTAACGGAAGCCAAAGCATTCTGCCAAAAACCCACGCAGATGAAGATTTCTTCGACTCAATGTCACTATGATTCCAAACGAGTCAAGAGATTTGATCATCAGCAAAATATCACATCGAAAAGCGAGAAGCTTGGTCTGAGCATTCACTAGTGATTCACATTATATCCACAAAACATACTTCATTTTCACGGATCTCTAAGCAAGAACTTCCCAACAAGTTTCTTGCGATTTTCCTAAGAAAGAATATCGAGTCATGTCGCCAGTAAAATTGAGCGAAACGTCGTCTCAATCATTATTGAATGATTAAAACTGGAATCACCCCTGCCCATCAGCCTTAATTTCCAAATCGAAAACGTGTGAAGGATCTTCCTACCAAGTTGAACTACTATTTTAAAGATATCCATGGGGTTAGCACAAGAAATGGGGCGACGCGTTTGAGGCCGAATCCACTCCAACTCGTCTGTCTATATCACTCAAAAATCGAAAACAGTCATCGTATATAATAATCTAATTTCATATTTTGCTATCAAAATCCATAGTTTATATTACACATATATATATGGGAGAGTGATGATGTTGATACGAGTATTTTCCCACGATTGGCATAAATATAAATTTAATTAATTTACATCCGCAGCCACAAAAAGCGAATAAAATGTGTTGACAGATATTACTGTATATAGATGCACAGCTTCAAATGGAACTGAACTCGCAATTTCTTGATTCTGATCAAAGTACGGTGTGAATTTGTTGTTTGAAACTATTTACGAGTACGAATTTTGAGCTTTTTCATAAACTCTTACCACCAAGAAGTACGTGAGAAGCATCGTTCCCATCCTGTGGTCGAGTCAGTGGCACATAACTATATTTGGGTGTGTTGATGAAAACGAAGGACAGGAAACCACTCGCGCCGCGATATATTAGATTTAAGCGGCAGCTGCCGCTGGACCCGCTTTGACGATCTCGGAGACAAGGAGCCGCGATGAACTTCGCCGCCCGACTGCTGCTCGGTCGTCCCATAGCACGATAACTGTTCCTCCAAGTTGCTACTGGGAGAACTGTTATTTTGACACTGGATTGTGGGGTGGGCGAGTTACAAGGTTCGAGGAGCCACCGACGCTGTAGAGGTAAAAAAACCGAATTTCAGATCAAATCTACGTCAATCTACAATCAAATCTACAACTACGAATTTAATTTACCATGACAGTCAGTTGTTACATAGAGCGAATTCTTAATACAGTTCACTCCTCAATGAACGGATATGGATCTTGACATCTGGGGGTGAGAGCTCACCCCAAGATATGAGGTATTTGGGTAACTACCACATTCAATCACCAAAACCGAATTATTAAAAGTTAACGAATAATTATTGAAAAATTGAAATGAAAACCGAATTATTCAACATACAAATTTTACAAGAAAACATTAGAATCGAAATACTACTTCTTTTGAATTTACTACTCTTTTAATTTGTCACGTATTAGGTAATATATTTAATTTTTTATCAAGATACCTCATTTTCGTCAACTTTTCGGAAGAAATAAATTTGCAAATTTCTCATGGTCCATGGCCTTCACAATATCAGTTTCTAAAAACAGAACCATCAAGTCTGATAGACATTCTCTTTTCAACGTAGGACGATTAAATTAAATATACACCTATCTGATTATACATTTATCTTAATTTATTTGTAATCTTTCCTCTCAGTCCGTTTTTTTTTCCACCGATTTTAACACAGAATGTGTTTTATTTTTTCACCGTTTTTTTTCCCCCCACTGAAAATTAGCTTGATGTTCGTCAAAGTGAAAAAAGAGAGAGTGTGTAAAAAAAAAAAAAAAAAAAAACTGACTGAGAGGAAAGATTACAAATAAACTCACAATTTTGAAACAAAATAGTAACGTAAGAAAGAATGAACTAAATTATGGCATATCATCAACTCAAGTGAACAACTGCAAGTCTTTCTTAACGAGAAACAAGAACATACTTGAGCTAAAACCTACTTTTGTCTAAAGATTATTATGAAAACGAGGACAAAAAAATGCTAGCTGATGAACAATTTACAAAAAAATACGCTCAGGTCCAACCGAAAAAACTGAAAAAGGGGCAAATAGACTAGTAAAAGCTTCGTGGTTAGATAGTGCAATAGATGAGATGACAAAAAAAAAAAAACTTGCAACCTATAAAGCTGTAGCTCCAAAGTGGTATGGACTGCCCAAAATTCACAAAGATAATCCTAAGACACTACGTCCTATAGTCTCTTATATCAATTCCCAACCTACAATCTTAGCCAACACTCAATCACATACCTCAAAGCACTGACAGTGAGCAGTGAGTTCAATGTAAAGAATTCTTATGAGATGAAGGCATTGTTAGATGGAATTCAAACAAGACAGATTCGTATCTTTCGATGCAACTGCCATGTTTACGTCAATACCACCTGCCCTAGTTTAGAAAAACGTAGTTGAAAAATGGGTCTTTATCCAACGGAAGCACAATAATTTAGAAAGAGGAAAAAAAAGAATTATTGCATGATCAATTCTTTCTTCATTTGTAAGGATCAAGTATTTGCAAACAATGAGATTAGCCATAGGAAATTTGCTCAGTCCCATTACAAGCGACATCGTTATGGAGGAAATTTTCAATCTAATTAAAAGTAAGTTTGGCGACAAAATCCAAATAATGAATAAATATGTTGATGATAGCAAATTTCTGATTAATCCAGTCATTATTTTAGACGTCCTCTCTTGTTTCAGTACCTAGCTACTGCCCCACTCTCCAGTTCTCAGTGGAGGAAGAAAATGGCGGAAGAATTTCATTTCTGGACATTAAAATTATAAAAAATGAAGACCACTACTTCAAAAAACACTGCAAATTATTTCACAAAGGTTTATTATTTTTTCACTGAGTATGATCGTAGTTTTAGTTGGCTTGCGTACGTCATACTTGCGTGTCCTATTTCGAGTTGCCACAACCTATACTTCTATAATTATATACGCATGTTTATATTTCTCGATTTGAGCTCCTGTCTATTCAAATAATTATTGCCTTAATAATATCATTATCTAAGTACGTACGAAAAGTCGAGAGGATATGCGTAGGAAAAGTTATTAAGGCTAAAGGGGACGACAGTTGTGTGAGAGAGAGGGAAGATACAAATAGTTAATTTCGATTATCTCCACACCAGTCAATCAATTTTCAAATCTAAATATATATTTGAGTTTGTCTCATCCTAGGCTATCGAGCGAACATAACAAAATTGCTAAAAAAAAATTTTGTTGTTGAAATTTTGACTTAAAATTTTAATTGCTAATTTAATTTTTTTTAAATTTAAAAAATCGCTAATATCCCGTGTTTGGAAACAATTCAAGTGTATGATAGCATGGGCATGAAATTTTGATTCTGAAAATTAGTGGCCGCATGTGAGAATTGGGAGCGAAAAACGTGGTTCCAGGAAGACGAGTGTATTTGAGGGGCGCGTGCCTTGGCGACGCCCAGCAACTGATCTCATCCGCGCGCGCGTACGAACAAGCTTACCGAGCCGTCTCTCGAATTTTTGTACTTACTGCCTCTTCCACTTTTATCAAAATATACTTTATCAAAGTGTTAGGTGGGGTTTTATTTTCATTTGTTATAGGAACGTCCATGGTAATAATTAGTTTGTATAGTTGGAACCTTTGTATTCACGTGAAAACAACTAGAAGAGTTTGACGCACTGAACCGTAATATTCATTAGGTAGTATCTACCAACCTCGTACCTTCCTAACTACAATCAGAGATGAGCAAACACATATCCGAAAATACAAATATGTATTTATCCTGTATATTTTATTATTTAGAGTTGAATTTCTTTGTAGGTACCTACCTTTGTATTTGTTTTCATATTTTGGCTACGATTATTCAAAATTTATACTCGAAACTATGAATATAGGAATTATATTCAAAGAATATGAATATTTCAATACTTATATAGAAGTACATATTATTATTCAATTATTTTTTGAATATGAAATAAAAATATTCACGTATTCAATCAATATTAATACCTCGATAGGTACCTATTCAAATTTATATTCATCATTCAATTTCACAAAACCTAATTTTTGTCTACTTGATGCACTATTACAAAGATGAGTGAGGGAGCGAAATTGAATTCTAGTTATTTTTGGTGTTTACCACATAAGTGAAGGGAGTAGATCTCAAAATTCAACGTAGAATACCGAGAATTTGAGTAAACTTGCCTTTATTGGAATATCGCCTATTAGGCATCATAAATAGAATGGAAAGAAAAACGAACCAAAAACACACACGAATCTGGGCGCTAACAAAACTTTAGTTTTTCAATTTTTTTTGTATTTTGTTCAAAAATATTATTTTGAACAATTTTTTCCTGGAAAACGCTAACATCCCATATTTTTACATAGGTATCTCAACTACCTAAGTACTAGAATTATCCTCATAAATAATTGTAGTGGGAATCAGACCTAGAGTAAGAATGAAGGTGTAAAAACGCAGTGCAAAATTGATGGTGATTGTGTCCTCTAGAAACTGTAATAGCTTTGTTCCAACAAGGACAATAGGGCGCCCTAGAGAAGCTCAGAGCTCGAAATTGCGTTCCAACAAGGTTATGGGGTTGGGAGCTCCGTGTCCCAACAGATCTTGGAGCGCCCCCAGAGCTGCCCCAAGCAGCCCCACACTTTTGACGGGGTCTCATCGAGAGGTCCAATCCCTACGCATGCGCATTTTAAAATAACCTGCTATTCTTGGGTAAACTACAATCCGCGTAACCTTTTTCAAACTGTTTCCACCTTCTCTACTACGTTTGTTATCACATCTCTCTCAGGTTTGTTATCACATCTGCGTTTACGTCAATCTTCAACTGTTAAACGCGTTTTGAACTCTCGGGGGAGCTCCGAAGTGTTCCATCAAACACGAAAGTGGGCGACCATGGAGCTAACCCCTTGGCAACTCTCTGCAACTCTGGAGGAGCCACGGGGTCGCTCTCGGAGCGCTGTTGGAACAAAGCTAATAATGCTTGTTGCTAGGCGTTGCTATGCGTTTGCCGGACGCGTCGGTTACGAGGGGGGTTTGCTAGGTACCACTGCAGAAAGGCGTGGAGCGGGGGGTTTCGCATTCGGGTTTATTTTGCTTCTTGATTTCTTGTTTACATTTTTTACCCGCAGACCAACGCTCGCTTCTTGCCTATCGCGGTTAGGTACCGGCGCCCAGATTAGTTTGTGTTTTTCGTTCGTTTTTCTTTCCATTCTATTTATGATGATGAATGAGGAATTGATGATTGTCAATAATGAATTTTGTTATGATTTATTGTTTGAATTATGTGAATTATTTATTGTTGAATTTGTAAATGATATTCATAATATTTACCTGTTATTGAGCAATACTTTACCTGAAAGCAGAATTTCGATGTATTTTGAAATGTAGTCCATTTACCTATATTGTAAAACAGATAATCACTCAAATTCAAGGATCTTTAGGGTGAATTTCATCATCTTATTTTGAAAATACAAACATAAAAAAAAAAAAAAAAATGACGGGTTTCAAGGCTGGATTTGGCTGATTTGTGACAGATTTTTAAATTTAGTCCATTATCCTACTTTGAAATTATCATATATTACTCAAATTCTCGGTATTCAACGTTGAATTTTGAGAACTAGAATTCAATTTTGCTCCCTCACTCATCATTGTAATAGTGCATCAAGTAGACAAAAATTAGGTTTTGTGAAATTGAATGATGAATATAAATTTGAATAGGTACCTATCGAGGTATTAATTTTGGTTGAATACGTGAATATTATTATTTCATATTAAAAAATAATTGAATAATAATATGTACTTCTATATAAGTATTGAAATATTCATATTCTTTGAATATAATTCCTATATTCATAGTTTAGAGTATAAATTTTGAATAATCGTAGCCAAAATATGAATACAAATTTATTAATATAGGTAGGTACCTACAAAGAAATTCAACTCTAAATAATAAAATATAAAGGATAAATACATATTTGTATTTTCGGATATGTGCTCATCTCTGATTGTAGTTAGGAAGGTACGAGGTTGATAGATACTACCTAATGAATATTACGGTTCAGTGCGTCAAACTCTTCCAGTTGTTTTCACATGAATACAAAAGTTCCAACTATACAAACTAATTATTACCATGGATGTTCCTATAACAAATGAAAATAAAACCCCACCTAACACTTTGATAAAGTATACTTTGATAAAAGTGGAAGAAGCAGTAAGTCCAAAAAAATGTTACGCGAGACGGCTCGGTAAGCGGGTTCGTACGCGCGCGCGGATGAGGTCAGTTGCTGGGCGACGGCGTCGCCAAGGCACGCACCCCTCAAATACACTCTATTTTTCCTGGAACCACGTTTTTCGCTCCCATTTCTCACATGCGGCCACTAATTTTCAGAATCAAAATTTCATACCTATGCCAACATACACTTGAATTGTTTCCAAACACGGGATATTAGCGATTTTTTTAATTTAAAAAAAAATTAAATTAGCAATTAAAATTTCAAGTCAAAATTTCAACAACAAAATTTTTTTTTAAACAATGTTATATGATCGCTCGAAAGGTTTACTCGTCCTGATAATGATTCTGAAGCCAGATTTAAAAAAATGTGTACTCAAGTTGAGATTTGCCCGATAAAGTTTCATCCGACGCTAGCGCCATCCGTTATCTGAGAATCACACTAAACACCCGTCCCCTTTAGCCTTAAATATGCGTAGGCGAAGCATTGGTGACGTGCCGCTATGCGCACGACAAGGCGCCGCGCCTCCTCCACCTTTGAGCTGGTTCCACAGACGTCTTGTGTTTAAGTTGGTCCGTGTTTTCTAGTGAAAATGATTGACAGTGAAATGGGTGATGACAATGATAGTAGTCAGAGTGGATTAATTGACAACGATTTATTAATAACTTTAGTTGAACAAAGGCCAGTGTTGTGGGATAAGACTCTGGACGTGTTTAAAGATCGTGATGCCACCAGAAATGCATGGCGTGAAGTTTGCCACGAATTAAGAAGCGACTTTCCTGACTTGGATGACAAACAGAAAAATTTATATGGTGAGTAAACTACAACCTAAGCCCGCGAGATCACCACAGCTTAAATGACATCCATTACGCCGTCGACTGATTGACGGTGTTTTGACAGCCCAGTGTGTAAGCAAGCAGATTTTCTCGGGCGGCGACGGCAATGTCACCGTCACCGCCGTTCGAGCAGTTGTCTGAAGATTTAAATGGAAGCTTACACACTGGGCGGCAGAAATGCCGCGCGGTCGTTTTGCCGTTTGCGGTCGCTGTGCAGCCGCCCACTGCCACTGCGGCGGGCTGTTTTTCTGCCGCCTTCAGGCTCGCAGTGGCGTACGTGACCAAATGCGAGTCTACACATTTGGCGGTGTTGTTGCCGTCGCCGCCAGTTCCCAGCCCACCTTTGAGCTGTTTCCACATACGTCTTGTGTTTAAGTTGGTCCGTGTTTTCTAGTGAAAATGATTGACAGTGAAATGGGTGATGATAATGATAGTAGTCAAAGTGGATTAATTGACAACGATTTATTAATAACTTTAGTTCAACAAAGGCCAGTGTTGTGGGATAAGACTCTGGACGTGTTTAAAGATCGTGATGCCACCAGAAATGCATGGCGTGAAGTTTGCCACGAATTAAGAAGCGACTTTCCTGACTTGGATGACAAAAAGAAAAATTTATATGGTGAGTAAACTACAACCTAAGCCCGCGAGATCACCACAGCTTAAATGACATCCATTACGCCGTCGACTGATTGACGGTGTTTTGACAGCCCAGTGTGTAAGCAAGCAGATTTTCTCGGGCGGCGGCGGCAATTTCACTGTCGCCGCCGTTTGAGCAGTTGTCAGAAGATTTAAATGGAAGCTTACACACTGGGCGGCAGGAATGCCGCGCGGTCGTTTTGCCGTTTGCGGTCGCTGTGCAGCCACCCACTGCCACTGCGGCGGGCTGTTTTTCTGCCGCCTTCAGGCTCGCAGTGGCGTACGTGACCAAATGCGAGTCTACACATTTGGCGGTGTTGTTGCCGTCGCCGCCAGTTCCCAGTCCACCTTTGAGCTGTTTCCACATACGTCTTGTGTTTAAGTTGGTCCGTGTTTTCTAGTGAAAATGATTGGCAGTGAAATGGGTGATGACAATGATAGTAGTCAGAGTGGATTAATTGACAACGATTTATTAATAACTTTAGTTGAACAAAGGCCATTGTTGTGGGATAAGACTCTGGACGTGTTTAAAGATCGTGATGCCACCAGAAATGCATGGCGTGAAGTTTGCCACACACACAACACACACACTTACTTTCTACACATTGGGCCTGTGTACACATATAATGAAAAGTCAACTACAACCCAAGCCCGCGGGATCACCACAGCGGGATCACCGTCGACTGATTGACGGTGTTTTGACAGCCCAGTGTGTAAGCAAGCAGATTTTCTCGGGCGGCGACGGCGAAATTGCCGCCGCGGCAGAAACCGCCCAATGTGTAACCAGCGTAAGGCCTTTTATGGCCCGGACGGCGGACGGCGGACGGCGAACGGCGGACGGACATTGCAAATTTGGATTCTACGCACTTTGAAACGTAAAATGACAAAGTTTGAGGGGGGGGAGGGGGGGTAATAAATTTTTTTTGCTATACGATCACATAGAATTATTATTGAAAATAATAAACCAAAAACATACTCCGGACGATTACTAAATTTCTCGACGTATGCTCCAATCCAGTACAAGCAAAATGTCGTAAAAAATATTGTACATCGATGGCTCACGCTTTCTCACCCCAAATTTCACAAAGAAAACTCAAAAAAATTAAAAGTGATCCTGACATGGGTACCCCATCAGAATGGTAGGCCAAACTATACATAGCACACTTCAAAGAAACACTCAGAACAGTATACCTTCTACTCAACAACAACAACCAGTCCGATATTATTCAATGCCTTACGTGAACCGGGTGGCAGAACAAATGACAAAGATTTTCGAGCCCTATGAACACGTCAAAATTGCATTTCGAACAGTTAATACAGACCACAATTTTCCAAACTAAAAGATTTCACACCGAAAGAACAACGTTCAGACTTGGTCTACCAGACCCCTTGTGGTAGTGGTGGAGTTTGAAAAGTGTATGTGGGAGAAACGTCTCAGTCCATTCGGCGTCGTTTTTCAAAACATGAATCGGATTACGACAAGACGATACAAAAACGCGTTGGTTGCCCATTGCAGATCTTTCTTATCATCTGTTGGTCCGATTTTGTTCAAACTCGATAGGTGATTGGGAATATGTTCTAGAAAAATGCCCCATAAATAATAACGCAATAGGTTGAGTAATATCAATTGCGCAAATCGACTGACAAGGGCAAAACTCCGAGTCTAATGGAACGATTTTGCTGAAATTTTCGCGGTTGTGCGGAATAGCATCAACGCTGTTCCCTGGAACTTTAATTGCCGTCACATAGACAATAGTCTGTGCGCATGCGCAAGCGTTAATTTATTATGAAGTCAATTTCTTATAATCTATTAGTCTGATTTCTTTCAAACTCTGAGAGTCGATAGGTATATGTTTTTGGAAAATTCCCTACGAATTATATCGGGATTGGTGAAGTAATAAGTATAACGTATGCGCATAACTAAAATTGATCAATACAGACAAAACTCCGAGACTAATGAGCAAATGTTTAAATTTGGAATTTTAAAGGATTGAGCGGTTTAGCTCCTAGACGTTCCAGTATAAATTTCATTGCCTTTGAAGTAATAGTAGTCAGTGCGCATGCGCAAAATTTTATTTCTTATAACTACGACTTATCTATAATTTCGACTTGCACTTTGTTCTTCAAATAATTCTATACGTCCATGTTACAATGTGTGAGGAAGCTATACCTACTGCCCACCCAATTTGGCAGACTTTTTTTTTCTTTGCGTTATAATAAGTGAGGAAGCCTTACTGCCCACTTAACTTGCCAGACGTTTTAATTCTCCTTTTGAACGAAGCAAAAACCAGGAAACTGCATGGGAGTTGAATTCTATCCGAGATAGTTAATAGAATTGAAAATAGTTCATTGAAAATGACATCTTTCCTCCTCTGATGCCCAATTCAGAGGAGATTTGTAACACTAACCAGGTCCAGAAGAATAACCCAACTTCACGTGATTTCGTTTTTATTTACAAGGTACTAGGCTTTGCTGCATTGTGTGTGTATTACAGTTTTGTTTGAATGATGGAGGATTTACAGCCTTCAATTGCTGCATATGCAAGACCCGCATGACATGTAAGTCGTGAAGCAAGAGAAATCCCCGAACGCCGTGAATTGAAGCCGAGTTGAAATCTTACGATATCAGACGAAAATTGCTGCAAATTATCCCAAAAGTGTATATAAAATGTATACGGATAGATTTCCCAATTCAATATCCTTGCTACATACAAATAGTTACCTACTGTCGGTAGGTTGTTTGTGTAATGAACTGGTTGGTAATAAACCATTGACCATCATCTTTCGTATCGTACTTTTTTCGCACCATCACCAGTGTTTTTAACAATCCTCCACCGATTTTTGTGATTCTTCTTTTGTTCCATTAAATATTTGATATTGTTTTGAAACATATGTCAGGAGTTTTAAATTTCATCACAGGAGGGGGTGAATGGAGAGGGTATTACTGACAAATCGTGGTTCTAACAATTCTCGTCTGATTTTCGTGATTCTTTTCTTGTTCAACTATGAATTCGGCCATTTTTTATCGTACGTCAGGAATTTCAAATTTCATTATGAAAGGGAGTGAATGGAGGGGGTAATAGTAATAAATCATGATGTTTTAACTAATATCGTCAGATTTTCATGATTCATTTTTTGAGTCCGAGCAATCATGATATTTTAGGTTTTTCTCTTATTCTACTCTCACAACAATTATATGAAATCCATTCTTAGGGATGCCCCTGTAATGCATGCATTACTTACCAATATGTTTGAAATTTGACCACTTTAATGAGCTCAAAATGTGCTGGCCAATGAACTCATCCTTTGGGTAGCATGATTTTTTTGGCGCAAGAACGGGATTTTTATCTCTATCCTAATGAGAGTTATCGTCTGGATTTCAATATTTTTCGAGCCATTGCAATAGCTTCATTTTTTACGAAAACTACAATCAATGTTCTATGGAATAAGGAGACGATACTAGTGCATTATAGGGCCGGAAGGTTCGATTATTGAGATAATCGAAATATGCGATTATGTACCGATTGTGCTCCGTTCGAGGTTTCGTCCTTTTCCCGAACGCCGGCCATATTTGCTTTACGGACAGTCGTTATTCTAGTTGTTGTTTTGATTGGTTTTCTTGTCGAATCATGGATTTTATATCTTTCAAATCTCTCTGGCGCGATGTCAATTGTGAATCCACTGCAGCTCAGTTTTTGCAAAAAGTCCGCGTCATACCGACCGAAGTGTTGTGCACGAGCAACCACAAAATGCGGTTCGTTTACGCAACACAAAAATGCAGATTAGTTGGACATGTAGATCAGAATGAAGTGTATAGTTTGGTAATCTGGATGCTCGCAAGCTCGCATCTCAAAAATACATGACATCAAGTAGTCAATCTCTTAGTAAAAATGCAGATTAGTGGACATGTAGGTCAGAATGAAGTGTAGGTATAGTTTGGTGGTCTGGATGCTCGCAAGCTCGCATCTCAAAAATACATAACATCAAGTAGTCAATCCCTACCGAACCCTACAGTAGAAATGAAAAAACACTAGAAACAATAGAAATTAGAAATGATTGATTCCTACCAGTTTAAATGAAAAAACAGTAGAAATTTTAAAACTGCTGGAAAACGGCGGAATATCGAATGTGCACCTACTAATCGATACATAATCGTATATTTCGATTATCTCAATAATCGAGCCTTCCAGCCCTATAATGCACTATTATAGGGCTGCCATATCTCTTCGACGTAAGTAGGGACAGTGTCAGCTACAAGTCGGGTCATATCGGGTCAGCCTAAAGTAGAAAATCGGGACCAAAATCGGGACAAGATATACTTCAAGTCACTGACAAAATACAACGACTAAGTTTTATTTTTGGAAAAAATACAATAGGTATTGAAAAGTTGGAGAAACATCATTATCGAAAACTCGGCGCTCCGCGCCTCGCCAGGGGGCAAGCCCCCTGGACCCCCGGTTACCTCTATTTACATACTTCGGACGAAATTATTGAAACACAGAATGTGTTTGCGTTGTCGCGCAACCAAGTGACAACCAAACAAGCGTCATTGTTTACTATTCATTTACTATTCATGCTCATAACTCAGGTTGATGGCCACGCACTTCACAGTAGTTAACATAATATGGTTGGATAAATCAGGAGCTTTCCAACGAATGGTGAACGATTTCTGTGCGATTAAAATTGCGGAAGTTCCATTTCCCTACCAACGGCTCGGTTGTACGTGAAAATCATAAGAAAATTTACAAGCGGTTGCAATCATGTTGACAATATCAATTATTGAGAATGATCATCTGTGTGTAAACAATTGATTCAAATAACCATGCTCATAACTCAGGTTGATGGCCACGCACTTCGCAGTAGTTAACATAATATGGTTGGATAAATCAGGAGCTTTCCAACGAATGGTGAACGATTTCTGTGCGATTAAAATTGCGGAAGTTCCATTTCCCTACCAACGGCTCGGTTGTACGTGAAAATCATCACCGTCACACATTTCGTTACATCCCGCGTTCCATTTTCGGCTAGTTTAGTCCATGGCTAAAACACATTCTGTGTTAAAAAAAAAAAAAAACGAAATATCACATTTGGGTGCTTAGATCATCTATTACATAGACCTATAAATTTCAAATAGTCAAAGGTGTGCTACCTACCTGCAATGAAGGACATCTGTACCACGCAGGGTTTATCCAGTTTTCATCCTGGGCTTACAAAATACTTCGGAGATTCAACAACTTTAAAAGTCGGGACAGCGAAAAAAATTATCGGGACGCTTCAAAAATCATGACGGGACGCCCGGGACACCTCGAAAATAGGGATATGTTTCGATAAATCGGGACGGATGGCAGCCCTACTCTAGTACCAAGGAGACTGAAAGAAACATTTTTCAACGGTAAGTATTTGATAAATCGAAGACTTTCTAACAAGGGGTGAATGACCTACTTGGGTGGAAACTGAGACTTAAATTTCACTATAGGTACGTACCTACACGGATTGGTTGTAGGTGAATATCATTGAAAATTTTCAAGTTTCGCTATTGATTTGTGGCACTAATTGATAAGGTTATTGGGTTGGAATGGTCGGGCAAAAGCACATTTCATGTTGAAACCGTACATCTAATACTTGTTTGACTTACACAAATAACTCGTAAACCATGAAGATTTTATGAGAAAGTAGTTCGAAAAGTAGCGGTAGTCGGGTACGTTGCCATCCTCCGGTTGCGCTCAGAGTGTGTTGTCGATCGCCAGAGCTTCCATTTTACGAACAATTTCCCTTTTTGAGGGAAATTTCCCCTCTAGGAATGAATAGAGAAAACTAAGGGAAATAGCAAGTAGAGCGCCTTTATTTTCTGAAAATGTTTCAATTTAATTGCTAGGATAGGAAATTGTGATTTCTTATGATGATACCAACGCAAATTCTCATTCCGCACACTGGACCGAAATGCGATTCTGGCAGGACAAATTTATATTTTGCCCCTATCCTGTAGGAAATTTCACGGTGAATCCGAATATACGCCTTGTTCCTATACATCTAAAATAATCTATAGTAGCACCTACCTATTAATGAGTTTGTCTTTGAAAAACTACGTTAAACATATATTTTTTAACTTTTCTCCTACATAGGTAGGTACAAAACAATTTTTGATTCATGGAAAAATCATAGAGGATAAAATTCTGCGTCGATTAATCATCAGAAATTCTTAAATCCATTGATTCATAAGAAAGCAAGTAACCGTATTTCAAAGCTGTCAACGTTGTTCAAGTTACTATTTTCAAAGTTCCAAAGTTATTGTAGGTACCACTAGGAAAATACCATTTATTTGCGAAAGGAGAGTAAAAGTTGAGATTTAATCGAGTTTCTAACTGAAGGAAAGTCACTCTATCAAATTTCCTTGGGTGATTATAGGAGACTAGTTTCTGCCTAGTCTGCTCGAATGTTTCTATAACTCGAAATTGCTGATCGGTTGTTTGATCTTGAAAAACCGGTCGCTCAAATTTTCACCTGAACCCCAGCACAAAAACATGTCCATTTTAAAAAGTACCCACTTTGATTACTCACCTCTTATTAAATTACCGTATCAAATGTTATTTTCATGCTTTTTGACATGGATGTCATCGCTCTGGCGGTCATTCCAAATTTTCGTCTGGCAGAAAAAATGTCACGCTTTTCACCTACACTTATGTAAGAACTAAGAACCCATTGGAAGGAATTAAATAAAATAGAATAAAAGCTGTTTACATACCTAATGTTTTGTTCATCAAAAAAATAAAGTTTAACAATGACTCTAAGCAAATTTATTGTCTATTAATTTCATTTTAAATTACAATCGTAATTTAATTACTCAAGATGGATAGAGGGTTGATTATACTTGTAAAATCAAGAGAACGCGTCAACTTGGACGATTTAAAAAAGGTACTCAGAATAAAACCTAAAAAGGAACGTTTAAATAACCATTATAAATCAACTTTTAAAAAACCTATTTTCATTTGTCCGATTTTTAAAGTATTAGTTTATAGCGCCCGATTCCGAATTGATTCACATGATCGATTTTTTCATAACGATTCCCATCCATAATACGATGCGAATGAAACATTCGGAGTGAAGATTCATACAGGTGGATAGCCTACTATGTTAATAACACTTCCTCAAAATTTAGTAATTTTATATTCAGAATTAAAGCCACTATGACCAAATGAAGGCGAAGCGAACTCATCTGATGCGATAGCGGCTCATTCCCGCACAGGTCCCTTTAAAGAGATAGAAAGGGGAAAAAGGGAAATTTTGAATGTCGAAGGGGAATCGGACTACGGCAAGTGGCAGCCCTGCTCATGACGGAGTGGGAGGTTTCCCCTCGTTCGGGCGGGAACTCGGCTCACTCCGCCGTCCGCCAGTGCTTCGTGATTCGTCCGTTGGATTTTGTCAAACGTTTGACGACAGCCCGAGTTTCATATTCCGCGTGTTTTTATCGGTACCAGACACCGATCCACTCCGTTCAAATCGATACGAATATTGCCCATTCTTTGCCCTATTTCGTTCCGTTTTGTAAAGATACTTTCGTTTCATTTCATCTAACAGGTCGGATATCGTCCGGTGTCAACCCTACCATGGGCCTTCGGTTCCGTATCGACCCACCTCCCAACTGATTTCCCAGTGATAACGCCCATCTATCAAAACAAAGTTTCTTCGAATCATTTTTCGTCGAGTTTTGAAGCTGACATCCAGTTTTCTTCGGGAAATTTCTTGCTGTCTCTCGTAACTCGATAAGGACTCAAGTTCTGGATTTTTCACTTCAGTCGGTTGTCGTCGCTAAACCGAACAGAATCGCAAATCAGCGTCGCGAGTTTTCATATTGAAATCGTAATTTCTGAGTTTCGGTTGTTTAGGCAGGTAGTTGGAGTGTTTGTGACCTTCCTACACTTGTTTTGGAGAAAATGGCTGGTAAGTCTTCATATTTAAATTAATTTATGTGATCATAGGTACATAAAATAAGGAAGTAAAGTTCGACATAAATACATATATTTTGCTGAGTGCCTACCTACCACTCCTATTATTTTTCCCCTAAGTTATTACCTAGTAGGTAGATACATAATTTGGAAGTTACCGGAAATCGGTGACCAAATAAATACGAAAACATAAGTATACCTTATCTATCCGTATACCAGGTACCTACGATACCAAAACCTTGAAGTCAATTTCTCATTTTTCGATATTTCATGCCTTCTACCCTTCAGGGTTAATCAAAATTGATGCCGATGTTACTGGCACATCCCCGGCCGATGAATGGTTTTTGAGCCATATGTCAAAGTTCGGTTCAGTTGTTTCGGAAATAAGCTTCGATCGGCTGACTGGCGGATTTTCTAAGCATCTTTAAACGTTAACCATCAAATTGGAGGGGGGGGGGGGGGGGTGTTAAAGTTATTTTGTCTTGATCGATTACAATGATTCATTAGGTATTGAAAATAATAAACCAACTTATTTCTCCATTTTGAAAATCAACTTTTCTCAATTTTTACCATATTTTCGGAATCAACGTCAAATTTCCTTTGACAACACGGGATTTTAATATTAATTTATCTCCATTCAGACTCATTTATTGTAAAACAAATGTTAAATCTTTTAGAAATTTATAATTATAAATAAATAAAATGTTTAAAAATTAGCCATACTCTTTCCAACGGTATAGTCAATTTTACTTTTACATTGCTAAATGGAGGAGAAAATTATGTTTTAATGTTGAAAACCTTAGTTTTTAAATTGAAATCGCTGAAAAATGACCGTCAATAAACCCTACGAGTTTGGGGTCGGTTTCCACGTAGGTATTTTTTCACTCTGCAGGCCTGCAGATCCCTCCAACTCCATTATACCTAACAGAGTTTTTTACTTTAACTCTCAAAGTTTTAGTTCATTTTTTATGTGTTTTTAGGGTAAAACTAATTAATTACCTAGAATTAACTCCAGTTCTGACGCTGCCCTCGCTGATGGTCGCGGTGTGACCGAAAAGTAAAAGACATAATTTTAATTTGATTGCATTACGAATTCATACCTACATACAGTTACATAAACATACTTCACGGCCGACGTAATACTTCTATCACACTTTCCGATGGTTTCATGATAAATTAACTTCTGCGAGTACATGAAAAACATGGAATTTGAAAAAGTGGGAACACATACCTACTGGCTATCACCACAGCCAAGTTGGATACTGGGGGGTTTGGTGGAAAAAATTCCGAAACCACGAAAATCGGTAGTATGTAATGAATATTGCGGTTCTGTTACCAAGTATTTAACATACAAAAAGATAAATAGAGAAAAAAAAAATTTTTTTATGCCTAATCGTTACATTGATGTAGTTATTTGTGGGCGCTACCGAACTTAATTTAATTAATTTAGTTAATTTTCAACTTTTTCTCCTAACAGCAAAAACTCAAGTTTTTTTAACAAGCTGTTGCGCCAATTCAAAGTTAACTAGTGCATTTCGTAAACTAAATTAAATAAACTTTATTTGAGCAATGTTCTGCTAAATTTAACAATTTTTAGAAGTTGTTTGCTATTTCTAGTGATTTTTTAAGCACTTTTTTAAATTTGACCAATTTAATGTGCCCAAAAAAAGGCTGGCCGACAAACTCGTCCTTTCGTTTGAAAAGCTTGATTTTTGGCGCAAAAACGGAATTTTTATTTCAATCCTAAGGAGAGTCTGGAAGGATGTACATATATATGAAAAAGCCTTAAACTCTAGGATTCGTTTCAGAATGTCTCAAAACGGATTTCAAAGAAGAAAATTTCGAAAAGTTTGATTTAAAAAAATTTTGGGGCCATTGTAATAGCTTCATTTTCAACAAAATTCGCTAATAATACGAGTATGATTTGCATTTCAGTGAGTCGATTATGAAAACAAAAATAGCTTTTGATGCCACTTAGCTGATCGGTGCGCCTCCTTCCCTTTTAGGTAATTGTTTTTTAGTTGTTCCAAATATGCTTCATATCAAATTTTGGCGCGTTAAGGACGATTAGGAAAGGATTTAGCCTCAGAGGCCTCTCAACTGATCGGTGCACTTCCGTATCTCGGTAATAGCTTTTTTGGTATTCCAAAGGTGCTCCATTTCAAATTTGAGCACCGTAAGTCAATTAGGAAAGACATCAGCTTAGGAGGCCTTCAGCTGATCAGTGCACCTGCGTACCTCGTAATTATTTTCAAAGTGTTACTAAGGCGCAGCACTTCAAATTTCAGAACCGGAAGTCGATTGGCCTCATGAGTCCTTCAGATGATCGTGTGTAACGGGATTTTGTAACAAGATTTCGTAACCGATTCGCGTAAAACAATTTGTGGTGGTCGGAGGAAAAAATTACTTTGTCATTTGAAATTATAAATAGAGGGATCATCGTCTTTGCTGTTGATGAATTTTATTTGAATATTTGCTCATAGGGAATTTGCCACGAATGGGACTTGATTATTCATGAAAAGTTGGAACTCCTAAGAGGGAGTCAGGGTGCGCTGGATAGAAACAGTCGTGTGCACGTGGGAGGTAGGAAAGTTCTTCAACTGAGAGGCCCCATTTGTCACCGTTGTCAGACGAGGAAGTGGGAAGGATGAGGGCCAGAAAGGCAGGTGGTGTTGGGAGATAACACTGTAGCAGCTCTCCAGGTCGTGGACCTTTCTCCTAATTAATTTTGAAACTAGGAATGGGGGAAATGTGACTTCAGGAAGGATTAAACCTACTGTTAGTATAATCAGTCCATCTTAGGGATGGGTATCGATGTATCAATGTTTCAAAAACATCGATGTTTTCCCCCAAACATCGATGTTTTTTAAATCGATGTTTACTCTTCGATGTTTTTTAAACATCGATGTTTTTCCCCAGACATCGATGTTTTTTTTTTTTCATGTGTTTTTTTGTCGTTAATGCAAAAATGATGGTTCTTTTATACCTGAACAATAATTATTCTTGTTTTATAAATGCTTAATTGGTTGTTTATTATTCTTCTATAAAAATAATACTGTACATATTCAAGAAACATCGATGTGTTTGAATCAAATCGTACTACGGTAATGTCGATTCGTTATCACATATTGTTTTCAGTGTTTGTATCATTCATTATCATGAAATTCGTTGTCTCGCGTTTCCGCTGTTAGTGAGTTGTAAAAGAAACATTTAATTTTTTACAACTTCTTTACAATTGTTCAGTGTTTAAATGAGAACATTTTCTTTCTACTTTTCTGCGATTTTACTTATGTAGGTACTATTATTAAAATTGTAGAAAAGAACTACTTTTTTCCGAAAATTTTCTAAGATTATTAGTTTTTTCTTTTGGTTTTCTAAAAACCATCGATGTGTCGAAACATCGATGTTTTTTCTCCGATGTTTTTTAGACATCGATGTTCCTTGAAAAAAAAACATCGATGTGCAAACATCGATGTTTTGTTCATCGATACCCATCCCTAGTCCATCTGAAGCAACCCGATTCCGAGCGGTGAACGATTACGAGTTGGGTGGGGAAAATTAAATGATGAGCCTTCAAGTGGAAAAAGGGAGGGTTCCGAGTGCAACGTTGCCAAAACTTGCTCTAAGGAATCGAAATGCAAACAAGGTAGGTATGCAGTACCGAACGTATTTTACAATACCTTGTCATGATTATAAGTCGTAATAAATAACAAATCTTTAGCTATCACAAAATTAATAATCACTAATGAAGAGACGGCTGGTATCGCACTCCACAAAACTTCAAATATTCCAACCAGGAGTTCCTTTTTCCTTTGCCTCGTTGTACCGAAGAACAATTTCTCGGGTTTTGCAGAATGAGTCTGGACGTCAAGAATTGCGTTTTCTCGCGCGAATACTATTTAATTTGATCATTGTTTCGGCTTGAATTTCTTTGATGGTTTCAATTACTGAATGGATGGATGTATGGATGATCAGCATAGAACTGAGCATTGAAATTCCGGTTAAAAATTTCAACCCCATTTGTGGTTCTGGGACTGAAAAACGGTTCATCAGTCAATATAGAAGGAAGATACATGCAGTTTTCCCTTATGTACTGGTTGTACACATATTCAGCGAATGCAAACCATGCATCGTTCAGGGGACAAATTTTGAAAGTTCAGCGAAACATTTTCCTACTTTTGTGGCAGCCCCGGATAAGAGACAAACCGAAAAATAGTTTTAACCTGTCTCCAATTTCTTTAGGTTCTTTACTTTTGTTGGCCTTACTGAGGGAACGCGTTGAATTAATCTGTAACAAAAAAAATTAGGTTGTTAAATTGATTCAAATAGGTAGGTACCTACAAAGGAGTGGACATTTTTTTTGCGCATAGTTCAATCACGAAAGCCTACATCAGTTCATAGATTTTTTTTTTGTTTTATCTGGTAGGAAAAAGTATAGCAAAGGAAGGTAGATTCCATTCTCGATGTCGTTGACATTTGAGGAAAACACTTCGGTGAGAATTGAAAAGTGCCGTCGCAAAATATTTCTCCGATGTTGCTGAGGAACTCCAAATTACTTCTTGTTGTTAGGCAGGCGAATATCCTATGTGATGGTAGTAATGCACACAGTTGTTCCATAGCTTCATCGTGAGATTGCGGAAGTGTGGAATACTGCTCTCTACGTTTTGATTATACCACTTTTCGAACGGCCACGATGTCAGAGTGTGATCATTCGCATTTTCTTTCAGCATTTGTGATCGAATTTGTGGTCAGGGAATCTGCCGCCTTCCTCTTGCAGTTTTCTCGTAATACTCTCGTCTTCTCGTTGCACTTACCTTGAGGTCACTTCTGAATGTTCATGCTTCCCCCCTTTGCTCCAAAACTTGAGAAACTGTCACGTCCGTCAATATAGCACTGCACCGCTTCATAAAATACGTCCACCTTACCCGTCAGTTTTACGAACTCGCACTTCAATATATTATAAATTCTCGTACAAACACTTGATCGTTCCCGCGCTCTGACTTCAAAACTCTTAACGTGCTCATTGCGGAAACACGAATGCACAACAACTGACTTTCATGTGCACCGTTGTTTATTTGACAGTTTACAATCCATGCAGAGTCATCATCCGAGATCGCTGACATATAGTTGCTAGCAAAGTGGCAACAAAGACCCTTTCATTAGCCGCTCGGAATCGTAATGCCGCCAGTCCATCAGCGACGGTCATAACAACCGTTGGTTTGGCATGAAATGCCTTGAGATTATGCTAGTGCTTGAGATTGTTATCGTGTACTTCTGTTCAAACTTACACCATTGTGTTTTCACGCTATTGCATTTAAGAATTTGGGATTGAAAAATAATTAAAAGAAGTTAAGATGGGATTAAGGGGCACCTAATATCAGTATCCTCAGTTCATCAATTACGGTCCATTTGCCTTCTAAATACACATATTTGCGTTGGTACTTAACATCTTTCTACAATTTTTTTAAATTATAAATATGGTTTGGCCATTACCCAACTACCGAAAAACTTATGATTTTTTTGTTACGCGAGACGGGAACGAGAGTAGCGCGATATACTGATAAACAACTCGATAACTATGCAAAAATGTTGGTTATGATTGTAGGTAGCTATTTGGTAGATCTTGATTATGAAGATAGAATGGTCAAGAGTGTAGGAAAGAAGTCAATACATGGTTGGGCACTGTAAGTAAATACTGTAAATGGGTACTATAAACTAAATTCTCTCCTGTTCACCCTAGGAAGTTGAAATTTGATGGGGTCACTCTTTGGGTCTTCAACAGTCGATGATTCAAAAGCTGGGTTCTTTCCTGATCCGCTGAGTGAGCTAAATTCTCTCCGGTTCACCATAGGAAGTTGAAATTTGATAGGGAGCCTCTTTGGGACTTTACTGGAAATGAAATTTGGGTCCCCCATACGACATTCAGCTTTCTAAAATCCATGGCTTACCATACTATACAGCATAAAGAAAACCATTATTTAGGGAATCAGCAGACAGCGAATCATGAAAACGTATGGGGCTAAAGCATTTTTTTAGGCGGCACTTATGCAGTCACTAAATAGTAACATCCGGGTTTTGCACTACCTACCTGGCAACCGACTTTCACGCCTCCAGCTCAGCTCAACTTTTTTTCTTCTCTAGATTTCAGCGTTTTGAACTCTTGTTTTTCAACATTATTATTCATTCATGTACAAAAAATTCAACGATTCTGTGGCAGTTCGCCGTTTTCATTTCAAATGTTTGTCTGTTGACAGAAAAAATCGTGATGACCCCGAAGGGGAAGACGTCCAATTCGACAACGCTTGTGATCGAGCGGAAAGCGGAAGTGATCGAACCTGGAACCAACGACGTTCACGTGGCTGGAGGCGATCACCAGGGCATCGTCATCAACAAAATCATCAGCAACGGAATCGGTGAGTGGATTGCAAAATTATACGATAAATTACGGGTGAATTAATGTGGAATGTCATGAAGAAACACGACACAAATTACAAATAGATTAAATGTTCATCGATTTTAGACCAGAATGGTTAATGCAAGACTGATTTTTCTGGTGATACAAATTTTCTAAATTTGGTCAATGCTAAGCGCATTTTCTTTGAAAAAAAAGGAAAAATGAGCTATTGTGTTCACTTTGTCCGTTGATGAATTATGTATGTATGGATTTTGATGAAACTTGGTATGGATGTAATATAATGTAACATGGCGAGGATAAAGATGTATCCAGGGGTCGCTGACGCTTGAGAGGTCATTGATCAGCTGAGTGAGCACTGATCTACTTGTTTTAATTGTTTAATTATGTAGTAATTTTTAGCAAAATTTCTATTTATGTTTCTGAAGGCCAAGCTTATTGTTCGGAATCCTCACCAATGATTCCAAGGGACTCTGCTTGGCTCTCAGAGTATCCCAATGTGACCCCCCCCCCCCACCCCTCCACCCACACACACACTCACACACACACACACACACACACACTCACGCACACGGACAACTCCCTTTTTTTGTCTTCACTATTTTGATTGAACGAATCGGATGACGTTTACGCGACGTGATTCAATTTCAAAAAATTATGTAGAAATGGATTAGGTTCGATTGCTTGTAGGTTGAAGAGGTATAGGATTAAGTTTGGCAAAGGCCCCTTTTATTAAATCAGTAGATTTCCCAGAACAACTACAAGGTATGGTGTAACAGGCACTGCATATTTTCATCAAACGAAAGTAGATTAAGGTAAGTGGTGGTGGTAGTTACCTAAAGTTATCCCACTTCTCCACGAGGTCATTACATAACCACGACTTAACTAAATCGCATTTACAAGGAGGGACGGGTGAATGTCCATTTCTCCACCCTTTATCAGTTACGGTGGGTGTGAAACTGTTTTACAACGAACCGATAGCATTGAAATTGTTCTTTTTTCATTCTTCCGTGACATTCAGAGCTCAAAGTGAATGGAGAAACTTCCAAGATTATATAGGTAATTATAGGTCACTGATATGATAAAATTTTCGCATGTTGTGATAACGAACCCACTTGGATAACTGTGAATGTCTGTATAAAATGAAGGTGTCACACGGCTGTCCCCTCAGTTTCATTCACAACTTATCTTTGAAAATTCGCTCTATTAGCCATCTTGCATGACGCTTTTCTATGACGATTTTCCTGTTTATTTGCCAAAGTAAATGAAAAAGTCAAAAAGCGTTACGGTGTTTCTGATGATTCTCTCTTTCAATCAAATCGTTGCTACGGAACAATATCTTTGCCATTTTTCATCGTACAAAAATCTTGCGCTGTCTAAACCACTTCGAAAATAAAAGCAGCTGAACTGCATGCAATGTTACTAATGAACTATAAGCAATCCTCGACCTATAATAACGTGATTCGGTAGTAACCAGCACAGTTGGGAAAAATGTACTTACAAGTACCTACAAAGTACAGGTACAATACTCGAAAAATCGCAAGTAAAATAATTATAAGTACCTCATGTACTTGCACTTGAAATAAAATCAGTACCTACGGACAAGTACTTGTAATTGAAGCTCTAAGTACAAGTATTCGTACTTATTAATTTTAGTACGAGTACTTGTACTTCTAGTACAACAAGCACATTATCTTCTTTAACCTAGAATTCTACGGAGAATGATGGGGTGAATTACGGACCCCCTTCCACTCCTCTCTCTCTCATTACGAGAATCATGGGGCGGGCGGGTGTCCTAAATTATTCCCCATCATCTTCCATAGTATTCTAGGTTAAATACACTGCCAAGGCAATGGCACATGAGCTTCCTCGTGACCTTCACAGTATGTCACCATTAAATTCCAGAAAACTAGAAACGACCGGTTCTGGCATCAGGGAATTAATAAGGCGGGAAATTGGAAGCTGAATGGTACATATAATAAATGAAATTAATAAGGAAAATTTCGATTTTAATATCTGCGCCTGCGCTGAGGCTACCGTTGATTCGATCATGACGGAACTGATAGGGGACCATGTAGAGCTATACCCGCACGATCCCTAAAAATTTGAAGAAAATCGCATCAAAATTGTGGAAATTGCGGCTGTTGCAAGGACCGTAACAAGAATATTTCGTTCACGCATGCGCAGAGCGTACCGCTAATGCAATTATGATGGTTTTCTTATGGGACCTCAAGGGACCTTACCCACATCATCCCTGAAAATCTGACCGAAATCCGTTCTACATTGACCGAGTTATGACCGTCACTAGGAATTCACGTTAGCGCCTGCGCAGAAGTTACCGTTGATTCGATCATGATGAAGTTGATAGGGGACCATCTAGAGCTTAACCCGCACGATCCCTGAAAATTTGGTTAAAATCGGATCAAAATTGTGGAAGTTATGGCTGTTCCAAGGAAATGTGGACGGACAGACAGACACTGAACCAAATTTGTTCAGGAGGCTCTGAAACGCAAAATGCGAGTGGAAATTTTGATTTTGGAGCAAAAAATTTTTTTTCATTTCGAAAGTGAAAACAAAGCTTCCGCTGCCTTGCAGTCTCGGAAGCAAAAATAGTGAATGTGCTTGTTGTATTTGAAGTACAAGTACTCGTACTCAAAGCAGGCATGAAGAAGTAAAGGTACATGTACTTGTTGTTTCACTTGGGATCGCAAGTACTTGTACTCACTAAAAAGTGGAATTGCAAGTACATGTAATTGTACTTGTACTTGGCAAGTACTTTCGAATTATTTGCCTCCTGTGAAGCTATACCTCTTCATTCTTATTACTGATTTTCATCGACTGCTGTAAGATATCAGTAGATTTTCTCAAGTACTTGAAGAAAGTACTTTAAGTACCAATGCACTTGGGTATCCCAACTCTGGTAACCGGCTGGTTTACAACGAAGGCGAATGTGTTAACCGAAGCATGAAAATGCATCCCTGGGTTGCGGACTCGTACGTAAGCTGTTTTCTGTAGACATTGTTCGAACCAACTGCCTATGCCTACCAACAAGGAACATTGATGAGAGTGAAGAAAACTCGCGAAAGATGAAAGCAAATCCAATGTTTTTTCTTATTTTAAACCATTGATCACGAAGGTCGTTATTTCTGACTTCCTGCTGGAATATAACCCCCCACTCACACACACACATACTTAATGAAAAACCAAGTTAACTCCGTAGTTAGAAGCTTTTTGTAAAATCAAAAGGTTCTGCCGATTTTCAACGGGCTGAATAGAAAATGAGCGATTTACCACGCGCCAGCTCCCCTCATAATCCCTTATAGATTCGAGTGAAAACACCCGTCGTCCAAATATACCCGAGGAGAAAGGATTTGCAATGTTATTCGCAACGCTCGCTTTACGACCGCCGGCGCCCTAGCGAGAGCTCCAGCCAGATCCCCCTTCAAGTCGACTTGTAAACGCAAATGCTCAACAGACGCCCGGCCCCTGTTTATTGTTAGCTCCAGCGAAACATTCCCGAAACGTTTATTTATGTAAGGCACTTAATAACTTCCTGGAAGCTTTTAGAGGCTGTCACGCTTCTTTTGGGCCTGATGTGAGAGTGATGACGCTCTGGGATTGATAGTAGTGGTATGCGGTAAACTCGTATAGTACAGGGTGTGGCAGGAAGAGCTCCCCGATAAGGAATGCTAATATAAAAATAATGTACTTATCTAAATACAAAAAACTTTTTTTTTTCAATTCCTAAATTCTACATATAATGCAGTTTTATTTTACATGGTTTCAAAAAGACACATAGAACTACTGTGTACGGGAAAAGGCCCACCTACACGTGGGCGGGAAATATGCTTTCGTTGGAATCCCGTCCTACGTGTAGTCGTCATGACCCGACTCAAAGGTGCTCACAGTTTTAAGAATAGGTTAGGTATTCGTTCTCCCTTTGACTGTCGTCTAATAACGTTCCCTTCCACAATTACCCACCTAGTCGAAAAAAGTAAGAACCTGTGATAAATATAATTGTATTATTAAATCAAATTCCGTTGATTATGTGAACAAAGTACCTACTTCGTCCGACAGCCAGATATCCTGTTCACCTACTTGGGAGTAAATGCAGTCGTTGATACTTTTCCGATTTTAAAGTAGATACCTATTCTTCGTAAGCATTCGCAAGTACATTTCGTACTACAAAGTTGTATCTACCAACATAAAGATTCAGACAACGAGCAGGTTTGTGTTTAAATAATAAGTTTGTATACAAAAGCTGTTGTCAGTTCAATAACAAATTGAGTAGGTTGGTAGTAGAATTTGTGCTAGGTACCATCTCAGATCCTGGAAATTACCATTTGATAAAGCAGGGAAGGCACTCAAAACGAACTATTTCACGAGGCCTGATTACGTAAACTTGATGTAGCTAGATGAAAAATTGAATAATTAGACAAAAAATAAAAAAAGATGCCGTAATCGCGGCGCTCCCGGACGGTCACCCATCCAAGTACTAACCAAGCCCCATGTTGCTCAACTTCGGTGATCTGACGGGAACCGATGTTTTTATTCTATGCCTGTGAAGATAGCTGATACAGTTGAGTGTAAAATGATTTCAAACTTTTTCAACTCGATCTCGAATTCAAGAGAATAGTTGACATTGAAATACTAAAGAGACTTCAGCGTGACTATGGCGTTTGGTTAATCGTATACATACGTGTAAAAAAAAACTTGTAGAAGTAAGCGAAGAGCTAGCATATGCAGTTGCTTGCTCTAGATCTAGACGCTGCTCTACGCGTTAGCGTGGGAAAATCGTACGGGAAGGTCAAAAACTCTCTATTATGTGACTTAAATGCTGCCCTCCACCGGCGATTTAGTCTTTGACTTTTGGAATTCTGTTGGCTTGAAATTAAATTTGTTTTTGCCTTTCCAAAGTATATCCTAATCACAAATTCAGTCTACGTAATATTGTTACAAGGACTTGCTATTAATGCCGTTGCCTTGAAGTTTGATTGTGAAGAATTCAAATATTTTATTGAATAACAAACAAATTGAATGGCTTCTGTAATTCTTCGTGATTTTAGCTACTAGTTACTTATGGCATTCCCTTCTTTATGACCCGAGTATCTACCTGCATTGTTCATTTATTTCCTGATATCAAGGAGCTTGTAGTGTTAGCTGTCGTTGTATGCATGTACAGCAAACTATAGCTGTTATTGGGATTTACGTTATTGGAGGAGAGTCATGGATTGAGTCAAACATCAGGTGTGAGTCAGGACCGAGGCGTTGAAATCACCTACAGTTTCGATTGTGACTCAACTGCGTCTGGTTCATGACGTGAAGAGGAAATCCTACCGCTGACTATGTTTTCCGTCCTCCCTCTATTCGTTGTCCTTGCGGGATGAAGCGGACATTTGCCGTCAAGATGTGAGGTCACTCGTGACGTCATTCACGCCTACCCTGACCCGAGCACTCGCGCGACTTGCAACTAGAGCTTCCACGTTGCCTCATAATCAAGTTGCCGTTCTTGCTTACTGGTGAAATACAAATCAAATATTTACTCTGCCATCCCTAACTCGTTATAAATTTTTTAAATGGACTTTTCCTGTTATTCTGCGGCCTCCAGATAGTATGAACGACCGACCGTCAATGATCGGGGTGCGAAAATGAGTGTTAAGCGTGAATGTAATCCGCAAACCCGAAACGAGGAACAATAGACAACATTAAAACTAGGTACCTACCATTGAATCGCTAAGATAAAATATTAAAAATTACCAAAAACTTGCCAGGTGGCCAAAACGGAACTGCCTAATTCTGTCGAATGGGTCCCGTTGGACCGAATTCCAGTCATTCCAATCAACCGATACCAGTAAAGTATCGAATATTTCCTTTAAGTATTTTTGGCATCGATACTTATGATTTAAGTAAGAGTACTCATATGGATATTTTGGCTGATATCGAAAGAAATAATCGAATTCCGGATTGAAAAAAGAAATTAAACAAAAACACAATGATATATAAAATCTCAAATTCAACAAAATTGGAAAGAATCGATTCTTGGGACGAGATTTCCACGTGTCATTATGGCTTCGAGACCACTGAGCACAGAATTAATTATTTATAGCAAAAATAGCTCAGTGCTTGAGACCTGGAAGGTAATTGATAGGTGTTGAAAAGGGGAAGGATAATTATGGGTTTTCACACTTCTAACATTTTCTATGATTCATCTTACCATTTCTAATTATATTGGTAGGACGGTGGAATACGATAAGATTCTGTTTTATGAGTATTGTTTCAATGCACGAGTTTTTCTTACTTTAAAAAAAAAATCGTATGAGTATTTTTGTGATTTCTTATGTATATCGATACTTTTCACTCGATTTCTGAGTAGTATCGAGTATTATACTCAAGTACTTGAATGAGTACTGGTATCGATACTTCAGAAGTATCGAACGTCCCTACCTCCACGTAAACTCATCAAATAACTGCCAAGTAGAGCTCTATTGGTCGCCCACTGGACCTTGTTTCGCATTTCGGCTTTGCCCCATATACACAAAATAATGCCCAACATACACAATATTTTCCATTTTCATTGGTTATACTCGTAGTTCAAACAACAACTGGATAACAAAGATAAGGATGCTTTAGAGTTCGTTTGGCGGTCGTATACTATCTGGAAGCCGCGCTGGGGTGCTGGCGGTCAGACAACAGGAAAGATCCTTTTAAATTTCTGTAATCTTTAATTAATTTTAAATACTGCATTTTATTATTTCCACAATAATATTACCCCGACTTCTCAAAAGGGAAATAGCGGTAGACTTGGTGAATCAAAACATATAGTGATATATATCTGAAATTTGCTTAGCTGCCCCGAAAAAACTACTAATCGTAATATAATACTATTAATATATTGCCTTGATAAATTATGCCGACACATTTCAAGTCCATCCATGTCAAAATGAGATCTTAGTAGGTACCTAATATTTCGTAAAATTTAGTCAATTAGATTTGGACAAAACAGAAGCAAGAATAGTTTCCGAACAACTTCGGAAGTTTTGGACTGTTTAAGAATTTACGTAATTATCTTTTTAAACATGAACCAAGAAATATTCAGGGGATTAAAATGTTGTTCATATCAGATAATCTCAAATATTCATTACCCACCGAGTCAAAATATACCAACATACCACCGTTTTGAAAATGTTTGATGAAGGATTTTCTCTCTCTGGTTCGATAAAATAACAATACGGGTACATATACGTATAGGTGCACACTTCGGATGCCGCTTGTAAACTTGACAAATTATTAGGAAACTTAAAAATTATACTTTAGTACTGCTTTTCCTTCTGATTTCATTGTATTTTTAACATAATAGCTGTATGTACTCGTACAAAGGATTTCGAGGATAATGTCATTAACCTTGATTAATGACATTCTCCTCGAATTATAATATTTGATTAAAACAGTACTAATTTCTCAGTGATGTATTGTTTTAATCCCTATATTTTTTTTCGCAGTGTTTTTCTTTCAAGTATAATACCATATCAAAACTGTAACTTTTAGGGACGTCTCAGAAGTCCTTCTTTACTTGTTTAAGGCTATGTACCTACTCAACATTATTCAAAATCACGCAGTATGTAAGACGACGAATGTCCTGTCTCCAGCATTTAAAGTTGCTTGAGAGACTGAAGCATACTCAACGTTTGAACGGCCGAATTGAGATTCAGAATGAGCATCATCAGCTAATATAAGAACTGGAGAACTGTCCTTGGGCTTTCACTCGTGAAAGGGGAACCGAGACCTGATAGACTAACGGGGGACCCCTTCGAACGTGATGTCAGGACGCCGTTTATTGGAACCGGTGACCTCATCTCGCCAAATGCAGTTTGTAGAGGATCTGGGGCAACCAATTTATCGAGAATGTTCCAATTAGAGCGCGTATGGTTATCCTGACATCTCTGACGTAGTCCAATGGCGCGTGTCATCTGATAACGCTTCCTGTCCTTGTGTTGACAGCCAGTATTCTTCCAAATCCCAGTTGGTTATGAGTTGAACGCCCAAGTGGTTTAGGATAGCAAAATATCGAATTCTTCTATATTACGGGGATTATTGAATGCCAACAGTACATACATTAACATTTAAACATAGCCAACCGTACATGAACAAGCAATACAAAATAAATTTAACGATTAGGCTGGATTTCCACTTGATATCCGATCCAGACGTAATCAAGTTCACAAATTAATTACGTTGTTTCAGAAGTTTTGATATTTGCTCATATTTCCATTTTGCATTAGAAAAGCTTTGACATAAACTTGATGTCAGGTCCCGGTTCTTTAAAATGGTTACCAAATACAGTTTGTAGAGGATCTAGGGCAACCAATTAATCGAGAATGTCCCAATTGGAGCGTTTTGGTTATCCTGCCATCTCTGACGTAGTCCAATGGCGCGTGGTGTCTGATAGTTTCCTGTCCTTGTGTTAACAGCCAGTATTCTTCCAAGTCCCAGTTGGTTATGAGTTGAACACCCAAGTGGTTTAGGATTGCAAAATATCGAATTCTTCTATATTACGGGGATTATTGAATGCCAACTATACATACATAAACATAGCCAACCGTACATGAACAAGCAATACAAAATAAATTTAACGATTAGGCTGGATTTCCACTTGATATCCGATCCAGACGTAATCAAGTTCACAAATTAATTACGTTGTTTCAAGAGTTTTGATATTTGCTCATATTTCCATTTTGGATTTGAGAGCCTTTTGACATAAACATGATGCCAGGTCCCGGTTCTTTAGAATGGTTACCAAATACAGTTTGTAGAGGATCTGGGGCAACCAATTAATCGAGAATGTCCCAATTGGAGCGTTTTGGTTATCCTGCCATCTCTGACGTAGTCCAATGGCGCGTGGTGTCTGATAAAGTTTCCTGTCCTTGTGTTGACAGCCCGTTTTCTTCCTAGCCCTAGTTGGTCAAAGTTGTACGCCTAAATGGAGTAGCAAAATATATATCCCTATATCTCTTCAATTAAGGCAATAATTCCCTAAGCTTTTTTTTCTTTTTTTTTACGCAAAAAGCAAGACTCAGACGGAAAATTATTGAAAGACACATCAGCTATACTAAAAAAATCGTCCGATTACACCGGATTTCCACTCGATATCCGATTCTCATTAAACCAAGTTAACAAAAGGATTACTTTGGTTGAAAAGTTATAATATTTTCTTAAATTTCCATTTCGCATTATAGAACCTTTGAACTTGAGCCATTTTCTCTTGATTTTCACCTTGATTTTTTTTCCAGTGTTTCCGATGTGATTTTTTTGACTTGTTGAAAAGTTTTGATGTTCTCGAATTTCCATTCTGCAAACCTTTTGACATTTTAAATGTGAAATCGATGCCCGATTTTAGAAAATGGTAACCATAGTTCGCCAAATGTAGTTCGTAGAACACCTGGAGACACTGATTTATCGACAATGTCCCAATTTATGGGTTCCCGTCATAGGACCATTTGTGGCTATCACGAATCTGTGGCGTAGTTAACAGGTCCGTGAAAAGCTCTTCCAAGTCGCAATTGGTTTGGAGTTGCTTGCTATAATGGTTTAGAATATAAACTACTACTATTTAATAAGTAAAACCCCGTAGGAACATTATTGAGCCAACTGTATATAAGCATACCTTCCGCTTGCTGTCCATTCCCGATTTAACTGTGGAGTTACCTGTTGATTACTTGGGTTCAATAGTTTTGATATTTCTAAATAGCGAAATTCCTATTTCGCGGCTCGGAACCTCTTGGGTCTCCAGAACGTGATGTCAGGGCCCTGATTATTAGTACAACTGAGGAACTCATCTCGCCAAATGCAGTTTTAAATCAGGGAGAACAGAGAGGGGGGAGCCGTTGAAGCTAAATATGGAGATTCTATTGGTTTTTCGATCCTGATAATCAACCAAAGTTACTTGGCTGACTCGACTTTAAAAGTTCCAAATTTGCATGTTGAAGGTCGAACGGTTTGAATTATATGATACACTTACCGATGTTACGTATTCGTATGTGCAGGGGCCATCGTGACAGATTAAAGTGCAATCAACTCGACTCCAGTACTACTACTGTCTCATTTGTAAGGATTCGAGCCATTATGACCTCATAGGAAATTACTTTTTCGTTAAATTCGTGTCCGCGCATGTGCGACAAAGTTTTCCAACTGTGATGAACCCCCTACAGCACAATCTGCGGCCAGGTTAGCAAATTCCAGAAGATTTCATCAAAATCGGGCAGCAATTTAATACTTATAGTTATAATGGGACACAAAAACCCACGTACCTTGGTTGGGGTAATTCTGCCACAGACAGAGGGACAGAGAAACACGGAACCAGAAAAGCTACTGAAACAAACTAACAAAACTAAGATCCATCTGTGAACAAAATCAACATCAGCATTAGACCGAAATTCCATAAAATTCAAATGCATAAACATAAGGGTTCGTGAAATTGTTCAATCTGCAGACATATATTTCAATTTCCATATTAAAATGTTTTAGCAAATCTGGATGCATGAGTCAGCCAACCACGTTACTTCCGTTGAGATAGTACAGTCCATTCGTCATGCCAAGTGATAACCTCATATCATATCTTGCCCTGGATGAAATATTGCGAGTTCATGATTCAAGTTATTATTTATCATAACTCACGCAGCGATTTATTATTATCACCTTCGAGTTTATCATTGCGAATCGGGAACTGATAGAAAATTTCTGAAAATATATTTTTAATCTAATATCAAAACGCTTTGAAAAGTACAGCATACGTGCTCGAGAAAATCGAAATGCCCACGTCCATTTTTTCTTTAAACATGGTTAACAAATGAGTTCTGTTTATAACACTGGATAAAAAACAACAATTCCTCAGTCATACAGCATGGCTAATAAAGGGAATGTTCAAAGACAAGTTGTAAATAAAACTGAGAGACAGCAATGTGACAACATCGCAAAGAAAATTTTAGGACACGCAGTCGAACTCAAAAATCTGTTCAATTATGGGCATTTTTCACCTAAAAAAACTTTCTCTCCTATCAATCTTACGAGATCTGGGGTGGTCGCAATCTGAAAAATACATAGGTACTTCGACTGTGACACCTCACATGCACTATTGTCACAAAAAACCTTTAGCAGTTTTTGGGACACTAAATTGTAAATTTGAACCTGAAATTCTGGATCGATCGATGGAGCCAACGAACTCGACCTGTCTTTTGCCAAGAAAGATTTTTCTGTGTTGAAACGAATTTTTTACGCCGTATCTTAAGGGAGTTTTCGTCTGGCAATGAACCATATATATATATATATATATATATATATATATATATATATATATATATATATATATATATACTTAGATTTTTACATATAATAAATTCACAAAAGTGAGACTCACTGTGAGACGTTTCGTTATTCGTTGTCAATCAACTAATATTCTCCTAGTCTTGCAGGATTGCTTCTTTGAAATTAGCTTCTAAGCAACACAGTACCAGCATTATTGGTGACTAGGAGGGAGTTGGAGTCTCACTGGATTAAATTAAATTAAACAAATAAAAATAAAAATAAAAATGAAAAAAATTTGATAAAAATTTGAAAAAAAAGTTGAAAAAAAAATTAGAAAAAAATTTGAAAAAAAATTTGAAAAAAAATTAAAAATGGGTGTGGCGATGGTCAGGTGTTGTATCGGTTGAGGCCAGGTGGATACAGTGCTCCCAAGACCCATATATGTGCCTGCTCAGTGATGTGAAGCTTGACGGGTGACACTTTATCTGGTAACTTATTTATCACTTTAAGTCGATAGCACTGATTGAATTCCGACTCGTGGGATCTTGCATGTTGGGCCACTGACTGACCATCGCCATGGAGTGTTGCGCTGCGGTGATTATTCATTCTCAAATTTACTTGAGACGCTTTGCCAACATAAAACGCAGGACAATGTTTGCATTCCAGCATATATATGCAATTAAGGGATTGACAGTGTGCAGACCCCCTGACCGGATACTCTTGAAAAGCATTTGGGCTCGTGAAAGTGGTACAGGGGGTGGCAATCTCGCATAATTTGCATCTGGGTCTACCACATGGTTCCAGTCCTCGGGCAGGGTCCCTAGGGGCAGGTTCGTCGTTCCGCTTTAACATATTCCCTAAGTTCTTAGGTCTGCGATATGCCAGGAGAGGGACCTCTGGGAAGATGTCTCGCGTAATCGGGTTTTGCGCCAGAATCGGAAAAAGTTCTCTGAGGATAGAATTTAGCTTCTGAATGCCTGGGAAATATGTTGTGACTAAAACTGGTCCATCTTGACGTCTGCGTTCATTTGGCTCTTCGTAAGTTACGTGTGATGGAACTATTCTGCGGCGAAGTAGTGCAGAAGGATATCCACGTTCTCTCAGCCTGGCTGTTAATGAGTTCAGATATGACTGCAGGTCATCTCGCCTATTACATATTTTGTGCCCTCGGATTGAAAGGGAACGAGGAATGGAACTTTTGACGTGTGGAGGGTGGCAGCTGTTGTATTGCAGGTACATCTGAGCATTGGTGTCTTTAATATGTACTTTAGTAATGAAGCCTGAAACCTCTAGATTCACATCTACATCGAGAAACGTCATCACTCTATCCGAAACTGTGTGGGTGAAACTTAGTGGGGAACAATTGTTGAGCGCATCAAGGAAATCATCTAGTTCAGTCCTGCCATGCTCCCATAGAATGAAAATGTCGTCCAAGAAACGACGCCAAATCATAGGGGTCAATTGGCGGGATGCAAGGAACCCTTGCTCGATGTATGCCATATACAAATTTGCATAAGAAGGAGCGAATTTTGTTCCCATTGCTGTTCCTTGTTTTTGCAAATAGAAGTCACCTTCATATTTGAAATAGTTATGGCTTAGGATGAAATCAATTAAACTAATGACGAAATTCGTTGATTGCGCTTGGTTCTCATGTCGCTGGTCCAGAAAATGACGAATAGCCTGGAGACCATCTCTATGACGGATGGATGTGTAGAGCGACGTTACGTCTACAGTGACCAACAGGATGGGGTGTTGAGGATTCTGTGGCAGCTCAATGTTCCTTAGTAAGTCTAAAAAGTCATAAGAATCCTTTAGAAACGATGGTTGCGAAGAAGCGATTGGCTGAAGAATGTGGTCTACAAAAGCTGAGATCCTTTCAGTGAGTAAATCGTAACTCGATACAATCGGGCGTCCTGGTGGCAGGGTATGGGGGAGCTCGTATGGCTTGTGAATTTTTGGCAACAGATAAAATATTGAACAACGTGGATCTTCTGGTATCATCAGCTTACGGTCGTCTTGTGAAAGTCCCTCAATCTGATTTCTTTGACGGCATCTGAGTAGATTGTACAGCTCTATTCGGTATTGGGTGGTTGGGTCTTGAGGTAGCCGTTCATATGTTATAACATCACTGAGTTGCCGAATGGCTTCTCTGTGGTAATCACTGGTTTCCATAATTACCACAGTTGAACCCTTATCTGCATTCATTATTTTAATACCATGGTCTGTTTGGAGATCCTTCAACGCTCGAAACTCTGCATGGGTTAGATTAGGAGTTGGCTGTAGAGATGCGAGGAATCGATGATCAGAAACCTTCTTCAGAAGTTGAATGCTGAATTGTTGAAGAGGGTGGCTTGATGGGAGTGAGCGATCAGGCATGATCTTCGTGGATTCTTTAAACTGTCTCAGCGCAACATGCGTGTTGTCCGCTTGGTCCCCACCTTCCCCAGAAGACCAGTAGAAGTGCCATCGGATACTTCGAACGAATCTGTTTATGTCTTCTAAAAGTGCTAGATGATCAACTCGTGGAACTGGGGAGAAAGACAGCCCCTTGCTCAACAATCCAAACTCCAGTGGTGATAGCACCTTTCTAGATAAGTTGCATATTTCAGGAGGCCGATGTTGTTGTATTTGGGATTCAACATGAATGGGGGAACGATTGAAATTCTCGAAACCTGGAGGTGGATGGACATTGATCCGAGTTTCTCGCGGTCTGGTGAGTATGTCATTTTGTTGAGGATTATGTGCGAAAGTTTCAAAATGCCAAGACGGAAATGAGAGATCAGACAGTGTATGGAATCCATTACTCAAAAATTCTGAGCACCAATCAGAGAACATAGTGTGATTCATGGGTAAGGATATCCCTACATTTCGGTAGCTTAGGAAAAGGGCTGATAATTTTCTATTATTTTTAAGGATCTTTCTCGACAACCATCTGTCAGCAGAATTTAGGATCGGGTTGATCATATTTCTCGTACCAGGAACCAACCAGAGAATCGTAATGAGTGGCTTCAAATGTGTCACAATATATTTATTTTTCACGTAGTTTGTGGTACGATTTAAGAGTGACTTCGGTCAATTTAAGCGAAGCTATGTGCCCAAAAATCAAAATATCTTGTCTAATGGGCGGAGACATAGCAGTAATCGGCATTTTCAGCACCAAACCTTTGGGTGGAATACCCATTTTGAGACACTCACTCAGAAAGAATATATGACTCGTACATTGCACTACCTTTTGAGCGTAAAATTCAAGCTTTGATGTCCAAAAGTTACGTGGATCTCGATGAGTTCTGTCCTCAGGAATTGACTCCATTTTCTATTTTGATAAAGCAGCGCTCTCGCAACAACTCCTAATAATGATGTTAAAACAAGAAATTGAAAAATTAATCTGAATGAAACAAATAAATAATCAGATTGAAATAAATAAATTAAGTATAGTATAATAAAATACTAGCCTAAGTAAACACCGAGGGGAGTTTCACAAATGTTATTGAAGTGTTAAACTGCACTACTGCACTTAGTTTGTGATGTCGGGACACGATTCCAGAGAACTACACACTTAGATTTTTACATATAATAAATTCACAAAAGTGAGACTCACTGTGAGACGTTTCGTTATTCGTTGTCAATCAACTAATATTCTCCTAGTCTTGCAGGATTGCTTCTTTGAAATTAGCTTCTAAGCAACACAGTACCAGCATTATTGGTGACTAGGAGGGAGTTGGAGTCTCACTGGATTAAATTAAATTAAACAAATAAAAATAAAAATAGAAATGAAAAAAATGAAAAAAATTTGATAAAAATTTGAAAAAAAAGTTGAAAAAAATTAGAAAAAAATTTGAAAAAAAATTTGAAAAAAAATTTTTTTTAGCTGAATAGTACTAGATCAACTGTTTACAAGAACTTTCAGAAATTTGTTTACAAATAATTTTACTCAAATTGTGATTGAATTTCATAAAATTTTGCTGAAAAGCTATAATAACAATTGCAAACAAACACAAATATATAAAAGCATAGAATTGAGTTTTAATAACAGCAGTTTTGTTTGTTATAAATGTAATACCTAATTAACCAGTTTTGAGCTCAAGAAGTGCACGAATTGAAAGAGCGTTGACTTAAATTTCAAGGGGGGGTTTACAAAAATTCGCTCATACATGCTGCTCGACCAGAGCTTACTTTCTTCTTTAAGGTTAAGAAAACAGAACGTCAACATGGATGTGAATAAGAAAGATCATGTGTAAATCTAGTAAAAGTCTTCTAATGAACATCCTCGAGCGAATCAGATATTACTGGAATGGAATTTCAACGAATACAAATCTTTTTATATCATTTTTATTTATTTGTTTATTTATTTTATTTTTATTGCTTCCTAGTCTACCTATAGATAGCGGAAGCATTTTCTAATTTCGGGTGATGAAAAAATTTTCGTATCCAAATTCAAAATTTCCGCTTTTACGTTTTAGATCATTCTGAACAACTTTCTTCCGTGTCTGTCTGTCTGCCGCGTGTCCGAAAATCCTTGTTACGTTGTAACAAGCTTAATTTCCACAGTTTCCATTCGATTTTGATGACATTTTCAGTGAATGTGCGGATTAGAGTGTAGAAGTCCCCCATCAGTTTCATTGATCCCAAATAAATACTCCGCCCTGCGCATGCGCAAAAGTAAATTCCATCAAGCGTCATTTTTTCACCCCCTGGTTGTCCGATCTCGCTCAAATTTTGTGGATAATTGGGAGACGACGATTTGGACATTCCATATAAATTTCGACCAAATCGTATTCATGTGAAATTCTTGTAACAACCTTAATTTCCACAGTTTTTGTCCGATTTTGACAAAGTTCTGAGGTAATGTGTTGATCAGAGTGTTTATTATCCCCTATCAGTTTCATTGTTTCTAAATAATTATTTCACTCAGCGCATGCACAAACGTAAATTCCATCAAACATCATTTTCCCTCGCCCTAGTCGTCTGATCTCGCTCAAATTTGGAGGATAGTTGGGAGAAGACGATTTGAGCATCCCATATCAATTTCAACATAAGTAGCTGTTGAGCTTGCGCGAATGTGTAATCTTTCTACCAAGCTCAACTTTCACAGTTTTCATCCGATTTTTATGAAATTTTCTGAGAATTTGAAACATTTCAATGATCTATGCATTTATGTTACGGATACAAGGAAGCTATGTGCCACACTCAACTTGTTTTCTTATTATTATTGCTTCCTAGTGTTATCTTGGTAGCGGAAATATTGTTTCCTCTTTCTAGAAGAAATCAAAATTTCTACTACTGTAAATAATATAATAACGGTAGGGGGTAAATTTGTTGGATGTTCCTCATATGTTTGATAAGTATCCTAGCGCTTTCACCTTACCGGCCTCTTCAGGGATTTAATTTAGACATCATGAAGTATATGAATTTGTTAAAATTCAGTACATGTTAAGTAGTGGGGAACACTAAATATGTTTGGGACCTTTACACGGGACAGGTGTCCCATAAACCGTCATGCCATTTAATTTATATCATTAGTTTTAAACATGTTTCCAGGCTCATAAACGGTACACATCGTGTAATAATTAAAAGGTGCTGTAATACTGTTCAACTGTGTATTGTAGGGTAGACTGCAAACGGTATCCGTAGCAATACTTCATATATTTACCCATGTCAATGAGAAGGGAGCTGCACTCATGGCAAGCTAACCTCACATGGGAACTGAATCGCTCTATATATAATAGTATGTAGATGAAGAACTAAAAATTTGGCCTAACAACATAAATAACTGGACAATCCAAACATATTAAAGCTGAAACGAACCCAACAATGATGATCCAAGCAAATCCTATTCTTGTAAAGCACTAATCATTCAGGTAGTCCCGTCTACTTAACATGTATTGATTGTATAAAAAATGTATGAATATGATGTCCAAATTAAATCCCTGAAGAGGCCGGTAAGGCAAAAGTGTAAGGATGCTTGATAAACATGTGAGGAACATCCAATAATTTTCCTCCCCTCAATCCCTAACAGTGTAGGCTGAGTGGCTCAACATGAGTAGATTAAAATAACAATAAAATACTAAATCTTGGTGTACTATTTATTTTCTGAGTATTCGAAGCATCGTAGTTTTCAATGTCTGTTTTCCATGGTTTCCAGATGAAATCGAGACGATCCCCGAGATATCGCTCCAGTTCCGGGTGTTCCTGGTGAACGGGCAGACCGGCTCCCACACGCAGGAGAGTCGGAAGCTCCTGTTCTGGTTCAAACCTCACGTCCCCGTCCACGAACGCCCGACCGTTGCTCAGGAGTTCTTCAAGGAGCTCGTCAGCCCTCAAAACTTTCCTAGAGGTGAGTTTCATGACTATTGTATGAGTCGGTACCTACATAATTTATGGGGACATTATACTTTCAATTATCTAGCGAGCGGCCGACATCAACTCGGCGCATCGTCAAAAAATGTCTAACGTGAATATACGTGCGTGACAGTAGGTATTCGAAGAATCATTGAACTGAAATTATTCAAAAGTAGGAGTGAATATTGTGTTCACAGCCATAGTAGGCATTTATTATAGGTCGTCAAAAAAGCAAATCGCAAACGCGATCAACTGACGCTGGCTGGATGAACGGTAGCCTAACAAAAGACTTCAGTGCAGCTTGTACACTCACTTCTGCGTTTTGTTATCCCGTTGAATGATGTCATCCAATTCAGGCCAAGCCGCATAGTCGAATCGCCACACAGTGGAACGAAATGCGATTCTCGGCGAACAAAATTAATATATTGGCTATTCTCATAGAAAATTTTCCGAATATACCCCATGCAAATGTTTCAATATCTAAAATAGTTTCTTAACGCACTTTTCATGCAAAACCTTAAAAAGAAACACGTTTTTGACATGTTTTTCAAAATTTTGCCTTTAAAAACGGTCCAAATTTTCTGTTAACCCATTACAAAGTTGTAGAGAATAGAATTCTGCGTCGAATGGTCAAAAGAAATCGAAAATTTAAAGGAGAAGATATGGAAACTAATGAAGAATTATAGATGTGTCGAATGAATGTACGTAATATTAATCAGAGTGCATAAAATTTGGACATTTCCGAAATGAATTCATTCAATATTTTGACATCTCCTCGCATTCAATTCAAATCACGGCCAACTCTAGTTTAAATCCTAACTACCTGGTCCGGGTTCACACCCAAAGATCGATTAATAAATTCTAATTTCATCAAAGTACCTTCCTGATTAAAAACATGTGGTGCGAGGCTTGACCTCACTTTCGTACACATATTCAACTTGCTGGATTAACCGGCGTTGTCCGGGTTTTGGGCAAAAAATGGGTGAAGGGTCCTATAGAAAAAATCCCTCAAATTATTAAATGTGTGTATTTTTAATTGTAACGCTTGTTTATAAATTTTAGCATCGTAGACGGTTTAGAAAAGAAATTATCCTCAAGGCTCACTCATTGGATCAGAGTAGTTCCGTACGTTTTAATTATATTCCTCATGTCCCAGAGAGGCTTCGTTTCAAATGTCAGGCCAACTAAAAGGAATTATCCTCAGCGCTCACTCAGCTGATCAGAGAAGTCAGCTGAAATAGTCGTGGGCAAGATTGTAGTGCTTTAAATTGTGAATCTGAAAAAGTTGCATCGGGGTCGGATTAAAAATGTAGATTTTTATAAAGAACAAACTCATTTTTATTAATATAGCATCGTCCGGCGCGTTGCAGCGGGGAAAATATATTGTCGACTAAAATATTCAACAAAGCTCCAAAAAATTCAACTACTTTTTACTCTATCATCTAATTCGACCTCACTTTGGTTGAGATTGGTACGGGTTCACTTCATAGAAGTTGCTATATCTACTCCTACTGTTTATCGTCTTGTGTATTTACCCGTTGCGAAGGGCAACGAAGGGCGTTCGACGATAAGGAGTAGGACTGGGGAAGATTCCGATAGCCAATGATAGTTCCGGGAGTGCAAGGAAAGATTTGGAGAAAGTTTCATTCCAATCGGAAATTGCTATAGATAGAATAGATGGAAAGAATCATTTTCATAATATATAGAATGGTGCGTTTAGTGTTTTCTGGTATAAGACATTTTAAGAATCGGAGCTTAGCAGGGATGGTTTAGGATCGAGGGAGCATCGAATGTAATTTTTCTTTTCAAGAAGAACAATAGTTACAAAATTCTTGAATTCAGGTTTTCCTGAAAAGAAAAACCGTGTAATTCTTTCTTTGAGAATTTTGAGTGAAGTTATGAAGATTCTAGACCCTCATTATATTGTATTGCTCATAATAATTTGTTTGCATCTGGTGAGTAATGCATAAGAATTTCATTAGAATTTACGTTGTTACGTAATTTATGTTAACTCGTGGGCTTATCCGGCAACTGTACCTTCCTTTTGCCGTGGTAATTTTTCACGGTGCGCTAGCGGACCAGCGACGTGTAGATTTCAAATCCGATGGAACGCCCCATCCAAACCGTTTCCTGCTTTCTCTTCAAGAACAGAAAAACTTCGTTTTCTGTGACAAGTAACAAGTTGAGTGGAAAAACGCTTGTCAAATAGAATAAAGTGGAAAGCTGGCGAGTGAAAGTTGTGTGTCTTAAAAAGGGTTTTTGGTTCTGGGAAGTTTGAAGACGTGTAAATGAAGGAGACTTTAGACTCAGTTCCTATAAAGTACTCATTATGAATAGTTTAGCAATATTCCTTTCCCAAAGCTCCGAAGGGTTAAAGAGAAGATATACATTTTTATTTGTTCACAGGGAGGGAAAGTACTAATGTGAATACGAATACATACATGAATTTCTCTAAATTCCCATCTTGAATATGAAATCCACCGGATTCATATTCATGACTATGAATTCCTCATAAATACTATACTTCATAAATTTTGCTTTTCACCCTATCCATGAATATGAATTTCCCAAAATCGTAGGTATTTTATTTTTTATTTTTTCATTTTTTTTTTTTTTTCCAAGTATGATTCCTTCATATCTATAATCAAGGGTGTAGTTTCGTATGTGTCCCCTCTTTCAAACTAATGTAAATCTGTCATTACCCTATCAAAAAATGAATTTGACGACTGTTTCGGAAACCTCAGAATCTCGTCTTTCCGATGTTTTCATGATAGATTAACTTTCTCCTTTGCGTACATCAGAAAAATGGATTTGAAAAAAGTGTAAATACAACACATGATGGAATTGAAGCGTGTAAATACATTTGAAGGATGTATAGTTTAGTGGTCTGGATGCTCGCAAGCTCGCATCTCAAGAATACATAACATCAAGTAGTCAATCTCTTAGTAAAAATTGGATTAGTTGGACATATAGATCAGAATGCTGTGTATAGTTTGGTGGTCTTGATGCTCTTAGTAAAAATTGGATTAGTTGAACATATAAGTCAGAATGATGTGTACAGTTTGGTGGTCTGGATGCTTGCATCTCAAAAATACATAACATCAAGTAGTCAATCCCTTAGTAAAAATTGGATTAGTTGAACATATAAGTCAGAATGATGTGTACAGTTTGGTGGTCTGGATGCTTGCATCTCAAAAATACATAACATCAAGTAGTCAATCCTTTAGTAAAAATTCTGCAGCAGACCCTGCCTATTTAAAAAGATTTGTAAAGTGCCCAGTTCAGGTGGTTCAGTTGCCGCTGGTGCCCAGTCAACAACTCAAAATGTCCGATAATTTTTTGGTTTTTCAAAAAACAAATTAGTGTTGGTATTTTAATAAATAAAAAAAACGTTTATTTAATTAATACACCTACTAGGCAGGCAGGAAACAGAATCAGTAAATACCTGTTAACTGGGAATTTCGCAACAACAATCTCGGTATTACCTACGTCTAGAACTACCTACTCAAGATCATCTCCGATATTTCTAGATTACTTACTTCAGTCTAAAAAATAAATAGAGGATGCACGTATAGTGGCTAACGGAAGAGATAGAGAGTTCCTTTTCAATCTCTCAAGGGACAAGACTCAAATAATTTCGGTCTTTCATACAGCTTTTTAGCGTCGATTGAAAAATAAGAGATGAAGGTAGGTCACCAGGAAGTCACGGCTGATTTCGTAGGATAGCAACCTTCGATAGGAACTATGAAGCCCGGACATTGGATGTCCTTTCCAAGAAAACCGGACATTTGGCGTTCAGAGCGACTTTGAATTTTTGTCCGGACAGCTTGGTGAAAAACCGGACAACTCTGTTTGAATTACGTAGAGTAATACGGATTAGGATTAGGATGATAAATTCGAAGTGTCGTGCCATATATGGCTCATGTGAAGAGGATTATCCATATAATCCTAAACACCCCGATTTTCTTAACCTTTTCAGACAAACTGAAAAGGTGGGGCTTCGGTGGGGGAACTGTTGATCGCCATTATTTTCCTTGTGAATTCGGCGAATATCACAGTTTTTATGAACACGAATTCGGTGAATTTCGTTAGTCTTTTGATATTCATAATGATGAACTTGTGAGATGAATACAATTACTAAAAAAAGAATACAACCACTAAACAAAGTATTCCACAACGATACAGGACAGAATCTTTCTAACAGACACACACACAGCATTATGAACTACATACATTCACAGCTTTATGAACTACTTTTTGTTTTATTTTGTTTGTTTTACATTTTCCTGATTTGTTATATGGTAGGTATCTCTTGTTGAAAACCGTCCCTGGCCCATTGGTCTTCGTCAAAGATTTAGACCATGTATGGGTAAAATTGTCTGTAGGCGGATCGAGTTCTTAGTTCATCAGTGAGTCACGCGCCTCGACCACAACAAAACCTGTCAGGTGGAAAAAGGGGTCAGTGGGGAAACCGAACTTGACCTTCAAGCTCCCACCGCTGCCCATGGATACTGCAGGATTGTGTATAAAATCCATGCAACCGCAGATTGTCCCCTCAGGTTTGACATCTTCTTTTTTTCTTCTCAGCAATAATTATCTGTTACCCAATGGAGTGCGTACTTCGGCTCTCGTGGGAAAAGCTAGACGTTCAGCTCGATTAGTTCCTCAGTTTCAAGTTTCAGTGGACAACAATTGTAGAAACCTGCTTACCTAATTGTGGTCAGTTATTCATTTCTGAGGTCGGTGATTTTCAGGCAAAAAGCTTTGGCATTAAAGAGAAATAGGTAATTGGAAATAAGAAAAACCATTTCAAAACGTGGGCTCAAGACTTCATTGCTGTTTGGCTCCAGTTCTCTTGTTTATTGGCCAATTGCGAACATCACTCGTTTTTGTGAAAGTTGTCGACCTACTCATGTTTATCGGTAGGGTAATTGGAGAAATCCAGTGCATCCTTATTAGTGAAAACCTGACAGTATAAAGGCATCTCAAATGGCTCTTCTGACTTCGAACTACACCGTAAAAAAATGCATGGATTGTTCTCTTTAGTTTTCTAGTTAGGTAAATAATTTAGGTTGTAATAATTTATTACTGTAATGATGTTAAGATCTTAGAGTAAACTAGATTCGGATTACCAACATATTGATGGCCGAGTAAGTTTTTGACATTTCCATGTCTTGACTATGGCTATGGCCCTCCTCGGTGGGAACTTAGGTATTATGATTTGCGTCACAGAAAGCGTAACGGAAAAACGTAAAAAAAGTAAAGGGAAAGTTGAGAATTACGTTTAAAAATTATGTTTACTTTAGACCCTCAGGATGACATTTTTTTAAGTGCTTCAAATAACGTTATAACCGCCAGTTATAAGTTTCATTTCTGAAAGGTTACGAGTTTCTTTTTTACATACCTTCGATCAGGCTAATTCACTTGCAACTTGTAGGAAAAAGACACTCGGATAGATGTGACAGTAGTAATATGTTTTTCTTCTGTTATAGGAGTATATCTACTACAAGCAGTGCAAGTAAAAATGATATCTCTTCAGATAATCGCATTGAGAGGTTTATTGTGTGTGATACTTGGGATTACGGGGGTAAACTTTTCCATTGGATAGTACGGGCGAATTGTATTAGATACTGTGGAATGTTGTTCAAATAACATGTACCTACGTTTTAGACTAGGATCAGCGAAATGCTGGCTAGGCCTTAAATAATGGGAAAGGTAGGATGTAACCTCTAATGTTGATAGATCAAGTGCTGAATGTAAAAAATAATATTCCGAGACTAAAAATTTATAGGTAAAATTGACAAGTCTTTACCTGTTCCAATTAATCAATATTACCCAAATTTTCTCACTTTCAAGGGAAAACTTTTGAATGTGGAAATGTAAATTCACTCGAAAAGGTAATTTACCTAGATGATTCCATGTTTTTCTTGGAGTGAAGTAAATGTGAGGTGAAAAATAATATGGATTTTCAGTGTTGTAAAACCCTTTTTATTCCCTCATCGCAGCGCTTGGCGGACGCTCTCTATTTTTCGTTCAAGGCAACACTTCTGTAAAAGGGCTTGTAACGGTCCACGCTTCACTTGTTGTTTGTTTCATACCATTCACTAACTGAAGGAAATGTCTGTGAAAGGCCTTTTTGTGCGAATCGTTGTTTTCAGGTTAATCAACTACCTATCGTAATTCTATTGCTGTGAGGCTTTTGGACTTCCTCACAATGAAATGCAAATAGGGAACTAGATCGTAGGAAGTGCTCGTAACTAACCTTGGGTTTGTCCCGAGTGCATCATAGACTCCATCCGCTCTCCAACTGCACCTTAATAGTGGCTGCTTTCCGTGTTAGAAGCCTTCAGGCCCAAGGATGTTCTCAAAGTCACATTGTTCACCTCTAACCATTTCCTATGGTGCAATTTATTCGACATATTCACGACATTGTTGGTTTTCCAATGAATTAACTGTAAGTCCAGAATCCGATGTTTGCATGATCGAATTTCTAGAAATTAAAGAAATATATTACTGAACCTAGTTTGGGAATCAACAGGTTTATCAATCAATTTTCCCCAGCCGTTATGCACAATTTCATGCTTACCTGTAATTTCTAAATGGTGCCCTGATAGACCTTCTTTCTTCTTCTTTCACTCTGTGATCCTACCTGACCAATTTTGATCCACTTCTGTTTGCCTTTGCGCCGCAAGATCCTTACCACCCTAAAAAATTCCGCTGTTTTCAATCGAATTTGAGGACATTTCTACGGATTTCTGGAGTCGATTCCATGATGGTGATTTTTCGCAATCGTAAATCAATAGTTGAAATCCTTTGCTATAGCTTCATTTTCTTGCAAAATTTAGCTGAAAGTACACAAGTAAATTAAATAGGTACCTACCTATAAGTTGGAAATGTAGGAAGCCTCGCAACAAATTTTGTTCTCACGATTTCCTCGTTGATATATTTTTGCACCTTCCACCTAATAATATTGAAGTTGGGTTTCCATTGTGTAGCTTAATTGAGTTGCGTAATAGAAATGCGGTTTCTGTAAAAAGAGACTTTCGGTTTTTAAGCAACAGAAATTCGATCCCTTTACCACATTTAGTCTTATTGCATTACATGCCAGCTCGTTTCTCCTTGTGTTGCACAAGATGGCGTCCCTGAATGAAAAATGAATATAATATAGGTAGTTATGTTGCCTGGAAGGCCGACTTTATTATCTACTCGTTTAAATAATTTCAAGTTACAAGTCTCATTCAAAACAAATTTAATGGGTCTGATTATTATTTTTCGATTCAGTTCTTGAAAAATGTTCTATTTCATTTCATTATTATTATTACTTATTTTTTATCGCTGTAACTAAGTTTTAGGTGTTAGTCGATTGTCCTTAATTCCCTTATTTCGGGAGATAATTCATAGCTTTTTGAGTCGAATCGCTTTGGTTTTTTATGCTCTACTTCTTTGCTACATATAAAAATTTCTGTGATACTGTACGATTTAGGAATTATCAGAGAAAAACTTTAAAACTGGCAAATTTAGCCATCTTTATGAGGCCGCCATTTTGTATCCCACCAATTTTGAGATGACAACGATTTCCTCACTCTGAACGGACTAAATTTTCAAAATCTAATCTCAAACCTTCTCCTGAAATCACTATTTTGATTTGATTTGAGTTGAAATTACAATCATTATTTTTGGCCTTGGCTCCTGGACTTCGAGGAAAAAACTAACAATATCCGCCGCAAGATGCGCTAGGATAGCGATGTAGGTACCGTAGAAATATAGTATCGTTGTTGACATCTCTTCCTCAAAATATTACCTTGTGTTACCCTTTTTGCTTTACAATTCGTTCCCTGCACCATCATCCTCATCAATACTGATCAAAAATGAAACAAATAAATTATTGTGAAAAATAAACACCCACTAGCAAAAAAAGTAGTGATTGATTGTGACCGTTCGTTTCTGACCAAATCTACTAATAGTTTGGAGCTGTTTGTTTATCAGTATTGTTTATCTCATATCCTCAATGGGTATTTGATACGTTTTTCCGTGTAATGATCGTAGTGGTGTGGTTTTCCCAAGGAATGAAACTTTGAGGAAGCGGTGTTCTGCGGCGATCCGCCGGGAAATGGGTTTTATGGTTTAAAAAAATTCAAGAGTGTGGTGGAGCTTTTTCCACTCTGATGATCTCATGCAGAAAAATTTATAAAACAGGTATGAAAATAAGTAGGTAGTAATCGTTTTTGTACTACATAGTGGCTGTCGGCAAACTGGTGTTCCCATTCACGAATTTGTCTCGTCGTAGACACTAATTATTATTTTTACCATAACTCAACAATCTGTTACACGAAGCAACTGTGAAAATAGAAATGTCAAATTAATGCAAAAATCGAGTTCGAATAAACTCGGAAAAATATACTGTTTACAACATAAAGGTGAACTTGGTTGTTGGCCTTCTATTAATTATTCTATTTTCGCAGCATTTCTCTTCTTCAACTCTTCGCTATGTTGTTCAAGAGATAACAATTTCCATACCCATTTTAAACAAATTTAAAATTAAACATTTTGTTCATCAAAGTCTATTGTTCCGTTTAAACCTGATGTTAGTGGGTTGTTTATGTACCTACATAATGATGGAGACCTTACACGAATTTCGGACTGATTTTTTCGTACTTGTATGCATCAAATATAGGTATCTCTGATACTGAAGAATTCGTCCAGTTTCGGTTCAGATCAAGGCGATAAACGAATAACTGGTCCTTTATTACAATCCTGTCTAGTGAAAGTGGTTGAGCGCATTCCAACCGGGTGATTTGAACTCATTTTTCATTGGCAGAGAAAGCTGTGAAGCGAATTCATAATCTGTGGGTAATAAAGTCACAGATTACTTCGGCCAATACATACCTTCCATTTACACTGCACAAGTGGGTTGCATGCTATGTTTATTGTATGGCCAATAATTTGATATATCTCCAACCCATCTTCGTGCGTTGTGGTGATTTTGATTTGTCTTCGCCATTACCTTCTGAAGGTACGGGAAGAAGCCATCATTATGTTCTTGGTTTAAGCAAGAAATAACGGAAATATGTTATTCCGAAATGTTCACTTGCACTTTGCCTTTCCAAGTTTGTAAACAATTTTGGTTCTCTGTAAATCTGATGTGTTTCTACCTGTGCCAAATTGCTTGTCTCGGGCAAAACTGCTAACTCATTTTCGCTGTTGTTTAATTTTTGAAGGGGTTGAGTGGGTGCAGGCAGACCTTAAAATCTGGAAAATTTGGATATTTTATGGATCTGGTGGAATTAAGAGAATTGCCAGGGGATCTCATTAAAATAAACTTACGTGCGGGTTTCCTTACTGAACTCGTAAGGAGTCATGGTAAAGCTTCTGAAACAAGGTATAAAACATTTTGGAACTCACTCTGAAACTGTAGATGGAAAACAAAGGACCATATATGGTTCTGTTTTGTGTCAGACATCAGTCTGTGCAAGTCCTTATATCGTGTCACTTATATTGTTATTACTTATATAACAGTACCTAACATATATATGTATGTTGTGGCTGCTTACGATGATTAAATTGAAAATGTAAGTTGGTAAATTGACTCCTAAGGTATGATGTTGAGAGTGGATTTGTAATCTGACCCCCCCCCCGACCACCCTTCATGGCCAAATTTATTCATTACAGTTACCTCCTACCTAATAGCCGGGAATTTAACCATTGCTGCTAATTGCCACTTCATTAGTCCGTAGCACTTACTAATTACCGGATCGCATAGACCCCCAGCTCTATCTAATCACCAGACTGCGAAGCTCCATAGCTAATAAAATGGTATAAAGAACTTAAGTGAAACTATAAACTAAAGAATGAAAAATAATCATATAACACCGATGTATGGAAAATGAACACAACCTGGAGAGTGATGTTTAAAGGGAGAAAGCAGTTGTTGATTGAGGTTGGTAGACCAGGCGACTTCTACCAGGCATGTACCCCTTCTTAGCTCTAGGCTCTCCAGCTTGTTTATTTGTGAACTACCTACACATTGTACTTAATTTAACTTCAAACAATTCGTCAAATTTAATATTATTGTATAGAATATTATTATATAGTTTTTGGAAGATGAAAAAACATTTAATGAGGGAGGAGTTCAGAGGTACCGCAGAGGACTGATTCAGTTGCTAGGTACCTACCAATCATTTCACCAACTATCACAGCGAGAGCTGCGATCGATTTCCTTACGAAGGCCTTATAGGCATGAAACCAAAACATTATGAAATTAATTCAATAAATAATCCTCGTCAAATTCAGCTTAGTTCCGTCAGATTCTTTCCCTTGAACGTTTTCCTTGATTGAAAACTACTCAACAATAATTGATAACGCGCTTATCTCCCTGTAAAAAAATGCGAAACAACTCTTGAAAATCTTTTTGACGCTATCGCGTGATTCGCTATCTAGTTTGATGTAGATTAGCCCGTCGTCTCTATGGTATACTATTTGAACGGTTTCGAAATACTTGCTTACACAAAGTTGTCGTGAGGACACATCCGGTCCCAATAATGAAATTAATATCTAAACACCAATGAACGCGTTTTTAACTTGTCGTTCAGGAACTGTGTCCTCTCCCGTTGTTACTGTTATGGATTGATATCAATCAGCCTCTCGTGGGGGTGATCAGAGAACTATTATATTTATGTTGGTCCGATTTTTCTGGTAATTTTGAAGACTATTTGGTAGTTTTCAACAAAATTTGACGTTTAAAGGGTCTCCTTCCCTTCCTCTATGTTGCTATAGCTTGATTGTATCTAACCACAGATTGTGATCTATTAGATTTTACTAAAAAGATTGATTTAGAGTTTTCTTTTCTTTTGCTTCCTTACTAACGAAGGTATGGACGCTTCTTATTCTTGATTGAAGCCGAAAAAATGTCCTTTATAATCAAAATGTATACTTACTTTTCAAGTTTCAGACGGGGATTCGTCTAATCTAGATTTTGCTAAACAGATTGATTTAGGGTTTTCTTTTGCTTTCTCAATGCCGAAGGTATGGATGGAAGCTTTGTATTCTTGATTGAAGTCGAAAAAATTTGTGTCCTTCAAAATCAAAATTTACACTTACTTTTAGCGTTTCAGAGCTTGCTGACCAATTTTGGTTCATACAACTCAGTTCAAGTAATTTTGCACTAAAACATTACCAACATTCAGTCTGATTCCGATGAAATTTTCAGGGATTTGTGCGGGTTAGCTCCTAGACGGTTCCCTATAATTTTCAATGCGTGATGGTAAGCGTCTAGTGAATTGGAAGTTGGGGCTCCATAGAGCAAGGCCAACACCATCAGGTGTCTGAGCCATCGGTGAACAGGAGAGTGTGCCCGGCATATCGCTGGATGGCTTCATTATAACGGTATTTGAGGATGTGTGGGGGTGTATTTCCCTTCACCCCAACCTTCATGCGAAGATCAACACGTATCCCAGACAAGGTCCAAGGTGGGGCGGGGGTTCAAATGGGACCAGAACGTATCTTTCTATGCTATCCCATGTGGTGAGTTCCTGTTTGGATCCTATAGTAAGTTCTGCCGCAAATGTTATCATTTTTGAGTTTTGTGTTTTGTATAATTTAACATTTAACCGGAACAACTAAAATCATCGTTCATTACTTTCATTATTTTGGCATATGATTAACTTCTAAATTAACATAGGTTTTTGTTGTTCTCATAGAGAATCGTCAGCGGAGCATCATAGAGAATCGAGATCTTAATAAATAAAGCATAATAATTTATAACAAATAGAAAAATGATTAAGAGAAAAAGGAGTAGTAAGAAGAGAAGAAATATAAAAAGGCAAAAAAGGAAAGTAAATTTACGCTTCCACAACAGAGGGCATGGAAGTTCCTGAACTTCAAGTGTTTTTGAAAGCTACTAAATAGTCTTTAACAGTAGATAGTCAGACTAATCCAAATATAATGGTTCTCTTATCACAAGAACAAGAGACTAATATCAATCCTCATTCTCGCCCTCATTAGGAAAATCCCAAACTCCAATAGTTTATGTTGAACTAAAGTGGTAATCTAATATCGTGCAAACATTCAGACAGATTGTGGACCATTGAGATAATAAGTAGTCCTAATCGTTTTCAAATGGCTTGAGGTGGAAGAAAAACACAAATAGATGTTACCAGTCAATATTCGTAGAAATATTGACATACTAAAATATTATTAAATTTTGTACTGATTTAGGAAATACTTGTCAATAACTAGGTTGGGACTCGTGTAAACAACTAGTAGGCTGCTTCGTGGATGAGAACCTCATTAGAAAACTAACTGGCAATCAGATAACAAACTGCTACGGTATTGTTTACCGGTAGAAGTTGAAAACGTGGAACGAAAATCTATTTTTAAATACCGCGATCCTTAGTGGACATTAGAAGCTCCTGTTTTTGCTTCAGATTTTCCCACAGAGACAGCGAAAAGAAATAACGTCCTGGGAAGGAACTGACTCCGCTGAAGTGGGAATTACTGTCGCTGACAGACGGGTCTATTTTCAAAGGTTGTAGGGGAAATACGGTGCTGCAAAAAACGATCTCATTAGGGCTGCCAAAATGCTGGTGTGTCGTCTCAGAAAAGAGGGATGAGGATGCAAATGAATAAACATTGACAGGTCGTCGTGAGCCCACTAATGAGTTCTACACGTGATGAGGCAAACAGGGGTACCAAATCCACGGAAATTACCGTTTTCTACGGGATTTTCCTCGTCGAAAAGGAAAATCGGCTACGCAGGGTGTCTCCCAATTCAAAGCCCCCGTTTATTTATTTATTTAATTTTTGAAGATATAAAAAACTTCAAATTGTCTTCTCTTTATTTTTCAAAATACTATTTTAATGGTAAAATTGTTTTTTGATAATCACTCATCATCATCACAGTTGCGCTACGACTCCTATCTCGCGTTTTTCAAATGGGAGCCCCCACTTTGTATTGCAGATTCGGAATCTATATGAAATTTCATGGAAAAATGACCAATCACTCTAATTTCTAAGTGCGCCGATCTTGAAGTATCGAGTTTCGGATAACCAAGAAATTCAAGACCTCAGATTGCCTCATGTGACAAATGATTTTCTGATATTTTTTCCCGTTGAACCACGTCGATGTGTTCATTCACAGATATTCGGAATACCAACTTGAAAAAGTACTCAGCCATGCAACATGGCTAATAAAGCGAATTTCCAAAGAAAAGTTGTGAGCTCTAAAAAATAGTTTGTCTATGACACCCCACATGCCCTATTGTCGAAAAACCGATTTTTTAGCATTTTTTTTTTTTGCGACACTAAATTGTAAATTTGAACATGAAATATTCTGGAACGATCCAACTGACCAACAACTCGACCTGTCTTTCGACCAATTGTGAGCTCGTTCAGACTGCTGTAGCAGTCTGTCGTTCGTTGGTTGTGGCACCTGCTTCAGAACTTTCACTCCGAAGCTTTCGTTGAATGTCGCTGTAGGATTGTGTGATCTCGCATGCAGCTTTAATGGAGGGGCCGATATTGGTTTAAGGAAGCTCTATGGTTGTTTATTCTCAAACTTAGTTGAGTCGCTTTCCCAATGTAGAAGCTTCTGTGCTGATCTTCTTTGCACTGTTTACAGATCAGCTGGTAGACACACATTCCTGACTGACATTCTGCGTGCCCTTGATATGCGTAGGATTGAGAGGCATTGGGAGAGGTAAAGTGAGAGCCTTCAATAACAATGTCATATAGTGAACCGTGGACGCTCACATCGGTGTAAACCAGGCCGCTGCACTTCTGAAGGCTGAACTCGTGGATGCCTATGAGACAGTATTCCTCCTATATTTCTTCCCTGGAGGCAAGTCATTCGAAGCATATCCTTAAACAAATCACGAGTCAGGGGACCGGAAGTCAGAATTGGTAGCAGTTCCCGCAGGATCCCATTCATCTTCTGATTCCCAAACAAGAAGGTTGTGACTAGAGGAACTCCGTCAGATGACGGTCGTATTCTCAGCCGGTAGTTGACATGAGCTGGAACCAATCTATCACACAATTCGTCTCCTCTCTCGGTCAAGTTATCACCTATTACTGACAAATATTTTCCCAGATTTTCCGAATTGCTGCATATTTCGTGGCCTCTAATTTACAGAGCCCTTGAAATATACCGCTTTCTGTGTGGAGGATACGTACATTACGACAGCTGTCATCCGCGCGTGTTAATAAAAACCAAAAATTTCATCATTGAATAGTATTTAAAAAATAAGTGGGAGTTACCGTTTGCAATTTTTTGATATTTTCGAATGCCAACGTTTTCCTCTGCTACAGTATGATATTTTGCAAACACTTTCAATTTGAAAATACAGCTTGGTTTCCCGTTTCAGATTACGTTGGTTTCATAAAGATGTTGATGAAGCTGATGCAGAACAAGTACCCTACAGTTAGGAAGCTCGAAGTAGAACTAAAGCAACTCGCCATCACCAAACTTCCCGACAGACCCGGTAAGCCTCTCGTTGTAATTTATTGGTTTTCACCTATTTATGACTCTGTAATTTATTATATGTATGTATGTAAATATATTTTAATTTGCCCTTGGGTAAGCCCTTACCCCCACGACCACAAAAAATAACAAAAACGATTATTCTTTTATGCTATTCTTCTAGCATTTCTCTATAATTATTTATCGAAATTTCAAGGTCCTGGCCATTTCACTAGAATCGAGGAACTCAATCTCTAATCTAAGAGCTTAAGGAGCTAGCCTTATCCAACCTAGCAAAATTTGTGGCTTTGTCTTACGAAACCCAAATTCAAAGCTTTTTTTTTAATTTTTAGGTCTTTTAGGTTTGTCTAGGTCTGTTTTGAAAATCTTTGCACCTAGAATAGGTGCGGGTCGTTCTCAAACTAGGGGCAACTTTCGGACACAGAAATTTCAAAAAATAAAAGTCTTCAAAAAAATTTGAAAAAATTCAGGGTGGTTCCTTGGTCAACACTGATTGCAAAAATACATATTACCCAGATCAGCTCTCAAATTTAAGCCTAGTTTTTGGAAAATTTCAAATTCGGTGTCCACGGTAATAGCTGTAGTTGCCATGGTAATTTCATCAGTGTTTTCAACAACAGATAATTATACTAGGAGGTAGGTAATAGCGTAAAAACGGTTTTAATCCAGCAATTTTTTAATTTAAACTCTAATTTAAATAAAATAAAAACGATCTAAACTTGAACACAAGATCGTATATATGTAGGTAACATTCGTAAAATAGTCAATTACACCTAATTAGTCTTTTAGTTTTTATTTGTAACCTTAGTCTTTTGGCGTAGGATCACATAGGGGTTCATATTAGCAAAACCTGAACAACAAACCAACAAAATTAAAAAAGTAATTGACTAAAGAGCGCCCAAGTGGCGTTGCACTATACCAGGCAAATCAGACAAAATGTTGCAAAGTGTTAATGAGATGGTTCATTATATATAGGAAGGTATATAGATACCTACATAAATAACTTTTTCGAATGAATAAGCTTACCTAGTCAACAAAAACTATTTTTACTATGTAGAACGGTACCTAGGTACTTGCTGTTTAAAGCTAACTATGTAAATACGATAGGCAAGTTTAACAAAGTAAGTAGGTATTAACGTACTTTTAAGAAGGCTGGAATTGAAATTATAAATTCTTCAAATTTAACGACATGTTGTGTCAATGGAAAAAGATGGTGACTGCGGAAAAATCTCCTTTAAAGTAAATCTAACTAGTAATAAGGTATGGTCCACCATCGTTGGACAGGAACCGAACACCGAAACTAAATTATCAGTCTAGCTATGCTTAAATTGTGTAATTATGTACTAGATTTGAAAGAAGTAGGTAGGTACATTTATGACATCACCCAGGGAGACTCTGAAGCAAAAATTATACTAGTAGAATAAAGCTTGAAAGGCGAACAACAAGGGGATTTTGAAAGATATTTCTCATTAATTTAATCATTATTTGAAAATATATTCAAATAACACTAAATAAAAGTAATAAACTATTATAATAAATATATAAAATTAAGAAGCAATGGTAAGTAAACTAATACTCCTAACATTCAGTACCTAGTAAAAAAAAGGTTGGTACTTCAAGAACCAACGTGACTTGAAAAATCGAAAAAAATGAAAAATTCCGAGTCTACCTAATGGTGGCGGAAGCAATGTTGTTTCACTTTCAGGAGAAAAAAAATTGTTGGTCTCGAAAACCAAAATTTCCACTTGCATTTTACGTTATAGACCATTCTGAATAACTTTGGTTCCGTGTCTACCTATCTTGTGTCCGCAAATCCTTGTAACAACCTCATTTTCCACAGTTTTCATCCAATTTGGATGAAATTTTAAGGGATTATGTGGGCGTAGACAGGGTGTACGTAGTATAGGTGGTCCCCCTATCAGTTTCACCATTCTTGACTCAATACTTCACTTTGCGCATGCGCAAATGTAAATTCTACCAAGCACCATTTTCTCACTCCCTAGTCGTTTGATCTCGCTCAAATTTAGATCATAGTTGGGAGACAACGATTTGATCATCCCGTATAAATTCCAACAATATGGTATCATTAATAGCTACTGCGCATGCGCCAATGCAAAATCCTTGTAACGACCCTAATTTCCACAGTTTTCATCATCTTATTTTGATGAAATTGTCTGGTAGTGCGCGGTGCGGGTTAGTTTGTAGATGGCCCCACATCAGTTTCATTGTTGCCAAACCATTTTTCCTCAGTTTTCTACTTATCCCTTGGCCCTCCTATCCCTTTCATTCACGTCACATAAAAGCTTTATATCCTTTTTCCGTTGCTGGTACCTTGAATGTTCTTTCAGCTAATATTCCTCCCTCAGTTCGGGTTCATTTCTTCGCCTCTGTCTTCTCTCGCGTTCTGCATCTCTTTCTCTCTCTCTCTCTCTCTCTCTCTTTTTTTTTTTTTTTTTTTTAAGCCTGACTTCCTTCTACCACAAGCCATGTTTTTCCATTGGAAACAATGTCGAATTTATTTTTTATTTGCGATTTAGTCAATAGAAAACTACCAACAAGCAAATTGCCACATTTGGAAAGTACCCTCCCATCTGATGGCGAATTAGTATTAAAATGCTTCCCCAAGTTGATGGTCATGCAAAATGTTTTGTTTTATATTTTCCCCTCATACATATGCACTTGATGGGGTGGATAAAAACACTGAAAAGTATAATTATTGCTGGAAAGTTTGCAAATGCAGTGGAATTATATTACCATGTAGCTAATGCAATTACCGTGGATTTTAATAAACCCACGGTAATAGCTCTATTTCAGACATGGTAATTGATAATCGTTGTTTGAGATCGATTTTCAACCCAAATAAATAACTTCAGTAACAAAAACTTAGACGTACTTTGAAAGAGGAGAACGAAAGGAAGAGGATGGAGGAAAAAAAAATATGCTAAAAATGTTCCCTAGTCATCAATTTGACACACATGGTAATAGCAAATGAAAAGGTACGCTCCTGACTGCACTCCTTTCGACGTGGCGGTCCACCAGCAACAGCGTTGGGTGAGGGGAAAGGGTCCTATCCCCACCCTAACAGATCCCAAGCTTCCCAACAGAATGAGATTCAAACCAAAATTTCGGTTGGTTGGGGTCAGAATTATAGTTTTCAGTTCCGACCATGGTAATATCCCAAAACATTGGGGCACTTTTTGGCGATATATTGAAGGGATCGAAAAGTTGATTAGCACATTCTTTCAATCAATTTCATGATGCTCTACAACCCAACTTTGGAAAACGAAGACCTTTTTGCCACACATAAATCAATATTGTGGGTAAAAGTAACATTGTAGAGCAAAAAATTAATTTGGGACACCCACGGTAATTGCATTTTTGGCCTTTTATGCGCAGAAATATTTGTATAGATGTGCAGGTATGGCACTTGAATTACTTTTTTCCAACACACTGGCCTGCAAGGAATCCCTGGGAAAAAAAATTTTTCTGGGAAAAAGTTACTGTACGTGAGCAAGGCCTGTGGGACTCAATAGTTGCCCCTAGTTTGAGAACGACCCGTATCTGTCAAAATGATCATTCGATTTTGTATAATTCCAGTGTAAACTGAGTGGTATAAATTTGTGATAATATGGATCGGTTGGCTCTGAGATGTAGTTTTATGCGTAGTGTTATAATAGCACTACGTTCCGTTTCCTCAATAATCACATTTCGAAATTTTTGCAGTATCGTTTATATTATCTAAATGGGGTGTGTGAATCGTCATAAAAATAATCAAATATTCATTGTTTCTCCCCCCCCCCTCCTCCCCCTGTAAAATTTGACATTGTTTCGTGTAAACGTTTAATAGTTAATTAACGTCAGTATACTCTCTTCACTGGTATCATAGTAGTGTTCTTACTTTTAGTTCAACTTCAAACCAATCGAATTCAACTGTTTGCAACTACGTAAATATTAGCTAAGCACCTCATAAAACTCATTTTCGGTGAACGTTCTGTTTGGTTTCACGAAACCTTACTCCATTTTGAGATACAGAAAACAGAGGAATTATTCTAATCTTGTAACAGATGACCACGTATTTGATATACGTATACACATACGCCGTACATATTGCCCTGGAAAACCAATTTCATATTCGTATATTACTTATTTTGTAAACATTACCCCTTGCAGTATAATCCTTTCATCGATATTTCAAGAGTATTATTTATAATCCTTCTAGTAATTTAACTAATTAAAATCTGCACTTGTCTTAAATCGCATTTCAAAAGGTAGCAACTCCTACGGTAAGACATGAGTTTCGTTTTTCATCTAAACTGAAAGCTGCTGATGCGATTATTGGTCATAAGTTAGAATAGTTGATAAGTTAGAATAGCAAGTTTTTATGATTTATCGCAATTTCAACTTAACCTCTCAATGAGCCTTACCCATGGATGTGAAAAAGGTACTTCAAGTATTTTTAAACTAACGTCAGGAACTATTTTTAAATGAAAATAGATAGTCAAGTCACCAGGTGCCTCAAAGGGGTGTGGGGATGCAACGTGTGGTGTAGAATTTTTCTCAACTGTTTTTTTGGGGTGCTAAACACGAATCCGAAGCTTCTCACCAAAATTTACTAGCCTAACACCGTCAAAAACGCGAAAATTCATAATATTTCGGCACTTTTTTCGATTTTTTAGGAATAACTTTGAAATAGTGCATTCCAGCTAAAATTACTTTATGTAGTAAATTGTACGGGATAAAATGTTGCGTTGAATGAGCTCCTAAAAGTTAAAATTGATCTAATCTTGAGAGCGCAACGAACCGTATCGCGTAACAAATTTCATACCGTAGGTCAATCAGGATAGAATTTAGCCTGTGAGGTCCCTCAGCTGAACACCTCACCTCCATAACTTGTACTTGTAAATGTATTCTACGTGTTCCAGTGGTGCTCCATTTCAAATTTCATTATTTTAAGTCGATTGAGAAAGAAATTATCCTCTCAGGCCCTTTAGCTGATCAGTGCGCCTCCGTGCCTCGTAGTTGTTTTCGAGGTGTCCCAAAGGAGCTCCATCTTTAATTTCAGCACCGTCTGTATACCTTCTGTATTTAACAAGAGCTGTCAACTGAAAATCAATGAGGTGATCACCTACCTACGCTTCAAAAGCCCAAATAATTAACTGGATTTCATTAAGATTTAAGTCAGAATTCCAGATGAATTACGTATATCAGCTAATACTCTGATGCAATTGTCACAGTTTCCATTTCCAGGGCGATTTTTGATATGTTTTACTGGTTACGATTCACTTCCGCGTTGATGTATTTTTTTCTTGTCGATGTTTTAGCCCTTAGGGAAAGCCAGGGGATAAACGCACAGCGACCGGGGGGGTTTCATCGATTCTTTGGGCGGATATCATAAATGACTCTCGAAAAACATTAGAAGAAGAAAGAAGAAGAATTGTGTTTATTGAATAAATCACATAACATTACTGTTACATTGAAAGATTTCAAGATAGCCATCTTTTAATATTTCAGCCCTTAAGTTCTACCCTTTAGGGTTGACCGTGATGCCAATGCTACTGGCACATCCTCGGACGAACTATGATTTTTAAGCCAAATTTCTGTAAGTTTGGTCCAATACTTTTTGAGAAAAACTTTGGAAGGCGGACGGACGGATTTCTTTTATTTCGATTTTTGAATTCTACGCACCTTAAAACGTAAACCAACCAATTTTTAAGGGGGGGTTAAAAAATGTGTTTTCTTGGTCGATTACAAAGGTTCATTATTGAAAATGATGAACGAAAATCATAGAAAGAAAACTGCCTATCTATGAAGGAGAGTTCGGATGGTGTCAAATTTCTTAGAATGGATTCTATTTTCATTTAAAAATAAAAAATGAATTCATGGGTTACACTCATTCCGCGAATTTTAGAATGATGACAAAGAAGTTCACATCACTTACAGATTATTTCGCCGTATTTACAGGCATTGAGAGGAGGCCAAGAACGGGGGGGGGGGGGGGGGGGGGCTGTGAGGACGTTTTAGACTGTGAAACGTCTTGATTTATTTTAATTTTGCGATGAACACGCATTTACCGAGACCTAAAAGTGAAAAAAGTTACTTAAAATTTCACGAAAAAACGAGACTAAAGTAGCGACGGATCTATTGTCTTTGCTATGTAACCAATGAAGCTGAAATTTGAAATGGAGAACCCTTGGAACGTCTGCAAGCGAATTCAAAGTTTCAAGTCCCCCAGATCAGCTGTGTGAGATCCGGAACTACATACGTTCATTGCCATTCAACCTATGAAGCTGAAATTTGAAATAGAGCGTGTTCCACGTTCCTCCAGTGTTTTGCCGAGGCTCAAGTTGAAAGCGAAAGTGGGCCTGGGGTCCGGAGGGCACTGCTTGAAGATAAGTAAAAATCGAAAATTTCACCGAAAATGCTGTCGCCTGGTTAAGAATCGTACTAGAAACATGCTATTATGGTCGGATAATATGCTTTGGCATGTTCTGAACATGATTCCGTTTTTTACTATACTTTTTTACTTCGTTTATCGGCCATAAACCTCAAATTACTTGTAGGGTAATAGACAAATTCACCCTAATTTCACCAGAAATTATGTCGCGTTGATAATTAAGGTCCCAAAATACCTTGTGCCGATAAAATTTGGTATTTTTTTTATGTTTCGATATTTCATCGTGTTTAATTTTTTTTTTTTTTTTTTTTTTTTTTTTGTATATTTTTGTTATGTTATTCTCGTTAAAATGTTATGTTTTGTGAAACTAAAATTATATTACATATTATTTTCAATTATACTGCATCATTTTTTATTTAACAATCCAATCACAGTTCAGACAATTCAGAACTATGAATTTGACCCCGGAAAACCGATGGAAACTAAGGAATTTTACAAAAAAAATGGGAAAATTTTAGCTATTTTCTCCATTTTGCCGCTATATTTGGCGAATAAGTACAATGCCGGTTCAGGTCCTTGCCAAATTACCTACGGCTTTGTATCGAGTATCCTGGAAAATACCAAATTTTATCGGCACAAGGTATTTTGGGACCTTAAATTATCAACGCGACATAATTTCTGGTGAAATTAGGGTGAATTTGTCTATTACCCTACAAGTAATTTGAGGTTTATGGCCAATAAACGAAGTAAAAAAGTATAGTAAAAAACGGAATCATGTTCAGAACATGCCAAAGCATATTATCCGACCATAATAGCATGTTTCTAGTACAATTCTTAACCAGGCGACAGCATTTTTCGGTGAAATTTTCGATTTTTACTATCTTCAAGCAGTGCCCTCCGCCAGTTTACCGGATAATTAGTGGACGGAGCGTAAAATAAATAGGTTCATCGTGTTCAGCGCATGCGAAACCCATAAATAGACCTAAAAAAATTGAAATCCGTCCTTCAAATCATCACGTCGGCCCCAATTTAGAGGTTGGTTTACGATAGCAGTCGATAACTGGCAAAAATCGACTCAGGTAAAGTGGTTAGGATTAATATTTTTTGCTAAAACTTTAGGAGGGTCATCCTGACATACCGAGGAAGCAAAAACGCAATGGGGACCAAAAATCCCAGAACTTTTTTTTTTTTGAACCACCCTAGTCTGGGGTCTCTCTTGCGGGGTCAAGGGGTGGGGCACCCCGAGTTTTTATTTTATTTTTTTAATAATATTTTTTTTTCCTCACATGTATGGATTAGGATTCTTACAAATTCATGGCAAAGCACCTCGTTCGCCAAATTTTGAAAATTCAGATAAAATACTGCGGTATCAAAATTCTTATTTCATAATCTACTAATAATTATTCTTGGGAAAGAAGCGTCTATCTTAAACCATGATCAACAATACGTATTTTTGAAATGAATTTGTTGATAGATATCAATCATTTTGGCTGCATGATGGACACCATAGCGGCTATTATTTAGTTCTGTAGTTCATCCTTTGTTATATTGTTCTACAATTTCGAAAATTTATATGTTTTCAAAATCTGGACTGCCTTTGTAGAAATACATAGAATATAGATCGTGTGATCGATCTTAAATGGTATTGGAACTTATTTTCCAATTCTATATTCATTGTCCGAATTAGTAAGTATATACAATGCAACTTACTGCATCAATAAAATATTTTAGTAACTACGTGTTTTAATGCATGTTTGAATCAATGAATAAATGGGATAAGGCAGCAAAGTAAGTAGATAGATATTAATTGAGACATGATATTTTCAAAAGGAGTGGATTAAAGTCGCCACGTTATGAAGAATTTTTCTCTTTTATGATGAGTGGGTACAAAATTATGTAAGAAGTCGTCGTTTTTATTGTTTCATACGATTTTTCCCAACAACTTAGTAAAAGCGATGCGAGTAAAAATTCGATCTAACTACCCCGTCTTAAATATTATACTGGCCCTGGGAGTACGAAAATACCTGTTAGTAGCGTGAATCCTTGCGTCAGATGCTTCATTTACGCATCAAAGCTTTATGTTACGCATCAATTTTCTCTTGATTTACCTATCTCAAAATGACATCATCACTATTGGATCTGTAATAACCCTTAAGTATGCATAAATTTGGTAAAATTGAAAGAAAAAATATTCTAAAAAAATGGCATTCTAATGAACCAAATGAGGTTAAAATCTGGCTTCTAGAAATGAGTTGGTTAGCTTCTAAGCGCCCAATAATGAAATTCAACAGTGTTAGCCCAATATTTATTGTACCCGACACATGCACAAATTGTAATTTCATGAAATGTATGGGTAATTTGTCATTTTCTTTCATTCGTTCAAAAGTAGAATAAGAATTAGTACCCTGATTGGTACAGGGATGGTCGTTGCTAGCTAATCCTATTTTGTCAGTGTTATAATGAGTGGGGTTGTCTTATGCCTACCGAACTCGGCAGGGATCTTGATCATTCGTACACTCAGAGTTGAACCTCAACCATAATAACAAACAGCAGAGTGCTAGTTCGAAACCAGAGGCGCGTGAGGAAAAGCCAATTCTTGCCGGAAGACGTGACTGGTTCTTTGGCACGTCCGATCGCATTGCGGGTTTAAAATCCGTTAAAAATAGCCCCATCATTCAGACAATTCGTCGGAATCTATTCTTTGCCCCTGACCATGGGAATGTCTCGTAATGTAAATTCGCGATTCGTGAGTCACCCAGACGTAACAACCAGCAACGTAATTCACTGATTCGTCGGAGTGACGCGCCGCTATTATTGTATTGCGCTAGTGACGTCTTATCAATGAACTGTGCTCTACCTACAGTATGGTTATAATTGCTTCCAAGTCTACGTACAAGTGGCGGAAGCTGTTTTACCTTGTAAGAGATAATAGTAGACCTTATCTAAATTAAACATGGAGTTGAAATGCTTTTAAAATTTATACCTATTTCTGGTAATAACTGGTGGTGGTCAAACACTGGGCAACCAAAAATTGGGCTGTATTTTACTGGGTCTAAAAACGGTTCTCAGAAAGTCAGTGGTAACATAATAGGTACCTACCCTCAATTACACGTACGCGAATGTGAATCATATCTATCGGAATACTCAAAGAGCTCCTACTAAATACATAAGTACAATTTGAGTAGTATAAATAATACTGCTTTCATGTTCCGTTTAATCCGATCTGATCGTTTTTAATCTATTTTGTAGCTGAATCCGTGTTTGAACCTAAATTATGTGCATATACTACGTTGTACCTGTACTTGCTTTGCCTATCTTCATTGTATAGATGGTCATCTTCCAATATATCCAATTCAAAATACACATTCAAACCTCAAGTCTCGTCCCCAGTTAAAATGTGCTGGGATTCAATCTGGGGTGTACAATGATACGATTGTCCCTCAACTATCTCATTGAGGGCGGTATACAATCATGCGGGCTTCCAATAAGCATGACCGCTCATCTAAATCAAACCTGGCACCCTACCAAGCGGACAATGCAAGAGACGCTACCGTCTGAGAATCCCTTCTGTGTGTTTTATTGACTGGAATGTCTTCCACGTGTCTAGAGGTGATTCACCTCGTTACGTATCGGAAACAATAAATCATCCGTCAAAATCCGAACGGTTTTGTTTTGTATTCAGCGTCACACAAACCTTCAATTGGATTTCCGTACCTACTATTATTGTTGTGGAGTTCTTTTGACTCTCCATTTCAGAAATACGCTCAACGGTGTAAAGACAGTTTGAATCGCATTATATACAGTGGCTAGAGTAGCAACCGAAAGTAGGTTGTTATCACCACGCTACCAGATAAGATTTCAGAGCTGAAGGCCCAACAAACCCTCACGGCAAAATATAGGTAACATGTTTCATTAAAACATTGGTGGGGAACATCGAAAGAACCGGTTTTGAAGTTTTTTAGTTATAAATCTATTAATAGTTGAATACCATAGGTAACATTTATTATTCCATATAGCTGGGTACCGTTTTCAGTGGGATTAGACTTAACTACATTAAGTCAAGTAGATTGAGGATTATTAGCACATGTAATAATGTAAAGAAATAATTATCTTTCTTAATCACGCGCTTGCATACAACAGCGGTATCTAGTGTGAACCATGGAAGGTAAAGGTAACGGGATAGCATAGGCAGGCAATCTTGGATTTTGGATAATTATCATTGTCATTTAATTGTGTATCTACTGTAGATCATATTGGGTTATGCAGTTTACCTTCACGTAGGATAAATTTTGGTCCATCTTTGGTCTTTTATTGGAGCCCAATCAATCGACTCGTTCATAGGAAGATGTCTCCAATATTGTTTTATGATAGGTACATTTGCGCATGCGCAAAATCGATCACTACCAATATTTTTCGTATTTGATTTATCGTGGTTATGCAAAAAGCAATTGGAATGGCAATAAAGCCATGCAAAAAAGACAAGCGACGATAATATTTCGTCATAGTTTCACTCGGTAGGATTTCATTTCTTTTCACAAAAATAACCGCAAGATTTTCGATTCAAATCTTTAGTTGACTCGGATGCAAAACTGATCAGCTGAGCAAATCAGGTTGGTGAGAGGTTTTGGTTTAGATTCGTGACCCTGAAGACTGAATGAACTTTTGAATCATTTTGATCGTCTATGTTTAATATATTGTGCAAACAAAAAGTAGATCCAAGCATAACTTGGCTGTACTTGCGGTACCCGCACATTTACTTTTCTCTGTTAAAATTACTTCATACGTAATTCCATCGAGTTCATGGTGTTTCGGTGATTCTTGCCAGGCTGCTTATTTTAGTTCTGCTTTGAAATGTAAGAATATAACATTTCTTCTAATTTTGCCTGCTTTAGTGAGTAAGGTAGATGAAGTATGATTAATGTGAAGTTTTAAAACGACCCTAGTACTGAATGATTGAATGCTGTTACTGATCGGACTCCAACTTTCTAGCTTAGCAACTTGCGCTTAGTTATCAACCTATCTGTTTACATGCTTACAATATTTTTCGAACTGATAACAACGAAAAGGTTATCTGTTTTACATGTTCAAAAACCATTTTCGTTTTGTTATCTCAATCAAAAACCATTTACCTACAGGTTATCTGTTTTACATGTTCAATAACCATTTTCGTTTTGGAACTTTCGGGTAGAGGGCGTTTTCAGGTACTTGTAGATAAATTATGATCCAACTTGGAACATTTTTAGTTCTCTAACAACTTGAAGTAAAGGTTCATTGTAAAATTATATACCTAGTTACCCTGATAAAAGTTTAATCAAACTCCCCAAATGTATTAGGTATGTCTTCAATCAAGCAGATTTTACGTCTGTCCGTTTAGAACGTATGCTTTAGATTGGTTTAGTGATTGAGATCGTGTGATTTTGGATTTGAGAATCTTAAAAAAAAAAAAAAAAAAAAAAAAAAGCTATTGCAATGGCCTCAAAAAATTTCTTCATGAAAACTGCATTCTTACGTTAAAACAAAAAAAAAAAAAAAAAAAAAAATCAAGCATTGCAAAAGAAAAAACAAGTTCGTTGTGCAGCATTTTTTAGCACATTAAAGTGATCGAATTTCCTCATGTGCTTTTAAAAAATCACTGCTAAAATTGGCAAAAAGAGGTTAGATTTAGCAGAATAATCCTCAAAAAAATTGATCAAATATGAACCATAACATTCGAAAATGAATACACACAATTTTAAAATTTGCAAAATGTTATTTATGTGCTAAAAAACTGCAAATAAATGCTGAAAACCCCAAATATTTGTATGGATGGAGTACTTGAATCGAGTTTTTACCATAAAATTGATGGTTAACTTTTTTTGCATTTAAGATGCTCCAATTCCAAAACAATTTAACATAAATATAATCCGATAATTTATGGGAATTCGCTCATCTGGTCATGCTGACTGGATCTTTTCATTGGGAAACCCCAATATACGCGTGTATTGTATGAATGTTTTGGAGTAATTTTAATGTTCTAAGAGGAAATTATTTTTTATTCTAAGCGGTTACTACGATTTGCATTCTTTGTCAATTTCAAATAAATATAAGCAGTTGGTTATTTTAAATTAACTTTCTGTTTTGACACGTTTCAAGTCTTAAGGTAAGGATGGCCCGAGATATGAATTTTTGCAGAACCGCGAGTCGAGCGAACGTAGTCCACGGTCATGGTCTTGGTCATGGTGGAACATTTGGAGAAGTGACTATCAAATAATTACCAAATTTTTTACGATTACGATTACAATCATAGGGTTCTATAGTTGTGATTACAATTACGATTACACTTATGATTGCGATTATGATTACATTCGTAATCACAGTTTTTCTGTAATTATATTCGTAATCACAACATTTTTTGCGATTACGACTGTAATCACAAGTTTTTTATGTGATTTTGGCCGTAACAACCAATGTTTCCTATAAATATACCCGTTCCCGCAGATTTTTCCCTGTAATTACAATCATGATCATATTTCCTGTGATTAAAGCCGTAATCTTAGTTTTTTCTGTGATTACTGCCGTAATCTTAGTTTTTCCTGTGAATACAATTTTATTCATATAACAATCATTGTAATCACAGTAAGAACTAAGATTACAGTTGCATCACTGGAAAAAATTATGATTATGACTATAATTACAGAGGAAAATCTGCGGTAACGGGTTCATTTATGGGAAACATTGGTTGTTACGGCCAAAATCACATTAAAATTTAAAAACTTGTTATTACGAATAATTATAACACAGTAATGTAATCGTAATCATATCTCCAGGTTCTGCGATTATAATCGTAATCTTTATTGCGATTACGCCCAACTATGTATTCAACCTATAAAGCCGGAATTTTGTAGGCTAAGACACGATTTTTTAAAAATATGAACCGCAATTTTTTTTTTTTTTTTGTGATTTATTAAGTGTATTTGATTGAGGGTTTAAATCTTTTGGTTAAGGTAACCTATAAATCTGGGACTTCATTTTGATGACGGATTTCGGTTTACAATTTTTAATAAATAAATTTTGTCTGGTCCCCGACTCAAAATTTGTTGGTTTACGTTTCAAGATGCGTAGAATTCAAAAATCGAATAAACAAAATCCGTCTGTCCGCCGTACGGACAGCTTTTCTCCAAAACTACTGGACCAAAATATATGAAATTTGGCTCAAAAATCATATCGGCCGGGGATGTGCCAGTAACATCGGCATCATTTTTGGTCAACCCAAAAGGGGCGGTAATTAAGGGCTAACATATTCAAAAATCGAGATCTCGGAAACTTTCTAGGTAACAGTGATGATTTTTTCTTTGTCAATGATAAACATAATACCAAAGAATCGATTAAAACTATCCGCAACGCTATAGGTTGAAGCGTCCGTTTTCTGTAAGGGCTAGAACTTCGAAAAGCCCTTTGGATTTCCAGGCGCGACAACTTGAAGAAATGATGCGCTGCTAATACTGATATACAGGTGATCGTAGCTCAGTTTCGTTAAGAGGAGTGATAGAGGGAAGCAATACCGATATTCCGATAATTTATGAAAATTGCATATTTAGTTTTTATTTTCTTATTACAGAGCTGATTTCAGCTGGTTCTAATGAATTGGCCAATCAGTTCATTCATTGTTGTTGTTGTTGTTGTTTTATTTCCCTATGAATGGATGGGAGTTTATTCAACATTCGCTCATTAAGACCTCATTATTGGAATCTCGAGACTCACTTTGGTTTGTTATGTTCAATAACGAACCATTGTGTTAACTATTGCAGTGGCTAGTGATTTTCCTCCAATATTCCTCTCCAAGTGTTCACAAGATACGTATATTCATTCATTATTTTTTTCGATCCAATACTTAATAAAATTTGTTGCATTTACTCAACCAAACTATATTAAAACTTGTTTTTTGATGGTTCTGTTTGGGATGGGACGTACAGAGAAGCCCAAGCACGTCCTGATCGATTTGAAGGACTATGTTTACGAACCGTTGTCAGGTTTGGATGAAAAAGTAGATTTAATTGTTTGTTACTCGTTTGGTTAATTAAGAAATTAGCTTTCACCGTTGTTTGAATTACCTACCTAACTAAACTATTTACCCATCTAAAAAAATATTTTGATTTTTGTGTGGATAACGCTGTAACTACAACACAATTTCGAACGTAGCGATTTGCATGATGCCACGAGTATGCTGAGGGCTTCGTTCATATTTGCTTTTTGATCCAAATGTTTATTAAATAATCTTAGCGTTACTAAAACCGACAATCAAAAATCACTAAAAGCACAAATTTTCATTTTCTACGTACTCTGATGATATTTGGTACCTATAATTATATTAATGTTTAAACAAATCGCTTTGTTGTGCTATGTATGTATCTACAAATATTTTGATAAGGCACTATGGGATTTTTTTTCACCTTAAGTTCCTTTTTTCAATTCCGTTTAAAAACAACGTTTGGTTTTTTATTCGATTTCAGAACGATATGCATCTATCCTAATCCAACGTTTCTTCTTGAATAATGTCAAATTCCGAAATTTCATAAAAGGTTTTTACTTCAAACTGACGTACAATAATTGCTGGTACGCCTTCTAGTTAGTGAATTTTGCCTTCAACTTCCATAAATGAGATTTAAGCAACATCTTCTCAATTCTGTTCTGCTATCATCAGTAACCACTCCGATTAACCTCCATTCAGTCTTTTGAGTTGATCTTAACCACTCAGTTCGAGTTATCAGCTGTTGACATTAATCAGTAGGAATCCTGTTCAATTAATATGATGTTTTCGAACGTGATTTTTGAAATTAGTGAATCTCTATTTGTATTTTACAAACAAGTTCAAAATGAGTGTTTTTACTTTTTATAATACCTTTGCAGTTTTCAAATCCACCTTTATTTACCAAACTAATTCCACTAATAAGGTTTTAGTCGATGACCCGACCGAAATTATGATTCGGTACAGGTTGTTCATGGTAGGTAAGTTCAAATGTTCCTATCCATTCCGAAAAATTATCTTAATAGTTTCTCTTGTTCTTGTTTTCTCTAAACTTTTCTCAGGTTTTTTTCCAATTTTATTTGGTCTTAACCTTTGAATCTTTAACAAGTTTTTTATTTAATGTATCTCCTGCTACATTCTTATTCCATGCTATGAAAGTCATCCCACTGATGACAGAAGTTCAGATTTTTGAGCGCTTGAGTTTCGGGAAAACGTGTTTGAAACTCTCTTCAAATCAGTACATTATTTTAAAAAATTGAGTATGGTATAAGATAAAAAATTCGTATTCAAATATAAGAAAAATGTTATTCCCAATAGTAAGAAAATTAATTACAAAATTTTGATAATTTTGAGCAATCCCCCCCCCCCCACCCCTTTACTTTCTTGTTAGGGATTTAGAAAAAATTCAACGGTAACCTCCTTACCACAATGGTGACATTTTTGCGTACGTGTGTATGCGCAAACTGTGCGAAATACGCTATAACTGTTTTCAAATGGAACCCCAATTTTTATTGCAGATTCGGATTCTACGTAAAACTTCATCTAAAAATGACCAATCACTCGATTTTTTTTTTCTAAGTGCGCAAAACGGGCGCAATTACGCTCTAAAAGTTCGCAAATTGTTGTTTTTAAATATATTTAATAGTATTTTTCACGCATGTTCATTTAGGTATTGATATTTGCAGCACCAACTAGAAAAAACGTAAAAAAAAACATTAGTTCCTTATGTTTTGCGTCGTGTGGAAATGAGCGGGAGAAATTGGATCCTGGCCATTCTTCGTATTTTTTCCTGGTTGGTGTTGCAAATTCAGTCAATCAACAACGCAGGTGATTCAGTGTGAAAAAATACCTCAAAATTATATGTCACTCGTGGCAATTGAATTTCTTAAAAACTCATATTCCATAATTTGCTCACCGCTTTTGCGCACCGCACTCAAAAAATGGACTGAAATTTTATGTAGAATTCCACCATTACATAGTATGCACATGCTCAACAGTGTCATCATTGAACGGTACGCGAATAATTAAGGGGGTTACCGTCTGAATTTTTTCTCTAATAGATGTTTAAGAAAGTTGAAGGAGACCATTAGCAGGGACTCTCTGACAGTCGGTAGTTTACTTTACCGTAGAGCTTGAAGCGTAATTTCAAACCATCACCGCTCCTTAGGTATCTACACGTATCATCTGAATTTCCAGAGTATTTTCGAAATCAAATATTGGCTGTACCTACCGTACCTCACTTTAAATTGCTTGGTCGTAAATTTCAGTAGAACAAATAGGTAAATTGATAGCGTAACACTGGAAATTACCTGCGTTCAGTAGGTGCCTATTTACTCAGCTAGTGAAGTAGATGATCTACGTTTCTTTCGTACTGTAATGAACTTACAGTACTAACAGTAATGAACATCTGATGTTGATTTATCACGATTTTTTGGGTACTGAGGTACATTATGTTTGTAATGTTCATTTGTAGTTTTTAAGTTTGTAATGAATGCTGTTACAGTTTCGTCAGACGAAAGTATTTTGGACAAGCAGGTGCTGTTGACGGCTGAGAAAGTCCTCGAAATCATCGAAGCTGCCTACCCCCACCCAATCACAGTTGAAGAGCTCGCCAAGTAAATATCTAAATTTTCAATTTATAAACAATACCTACTAATTTATGACCAGAGGGTATTCCACTCTGCTAGTATAATATGTTACCACAAAAAATGATCATTTATTGGGGTCCCACCATCAGTAAACAATAACTTCCGAAAACCCCAATTTTTTCAGTAGGTTGGTACCAATTTACTAATATTATGGAGTTTTTCACTAATAAACGCAATTTGAGATTCTCAATCATGTTAACGACCTATTTTATTATCACGTAGGTATTTCAACTTATGGCGCGCGAGCAGTTGATCTCATTCGATATTAAGCGCTCGCCATTTTAAATTTTGTATAAAATCTCTTTAGAAGATTCGATTTGCCATATTATATTGATATGTATGTTCCCTTATCTAGAATTTGGTAAGGGCAATTAAAAGTATGTACAAATTTTCTTCTTAATCGCTTATGGGAGCTGGTTCTTTTGCAAGTTTTTACTCGAACAAACTGGCCAAGTAGATTATATTGTGTTGAAAAAGAATTAGCCAGTATGGTGTCTTACCATCATTTTCATTTGGTAAATTATATGCTGATTCCATTAATAAAAATTAACTTCACAATAACATAATATTTACATGTCCTTGCATTCCTGTCCGAGCGAAGTATACAAATAAATTATTGCGCTTTCGTTTTCAGGCAATACAATTGGGACCAAGAACTCATATCAGTTCAAATCGAAAAGCTCAAAGAAAGAAATAAGGTCAAAGCTATGGACCATGGCGCCTTCACGAGGGTCATTCAGCATGATAAAGATGTTCAAGTAAGCAGTATAACCTGAATGCCCCTATAGCCTTGTGACCTAAGTACACACGTAACAGCTATACGTCATACATCTTACATACACATTATACATGTAGGCATGTATGCTCGGTGTAAAGCTGTTATGCTGTTATATCTTCATTTCGCATGCCTATATTTATACATCCGCCTGGTGCGGATATTCAAATTTCTTTCTTGTGTTTCCACCTTAGTTGACTTGGAAGAAAAAACGCTGCAAGTTATTACTCAACGGTTCACTAGTCCATAGGAAATAGATGAATACACTACTAATTTTATATATATATATATATATATAATAATACCAATAAAGAATGATGAAAACTTAAAAAGTTACTGTGAAGAAGTATAGAATTATTTGACGCCCTGAGTAAGATTTGAACCACACCCCCCCCCCCCCCCCGCCTTGTTATGTTTTCGAAAGACTAGCTTTCTTTGAGGTGTTCAGACCTGGACTCGATATATCCCGTATTATGGGAAATGAACGTATAGCAACGCAGTTGGTCTACTCGATTAATTGAACCTCGTAATCTATTGATCAAACAAAAAATACCCTTTCATCTCGAAAGTTTAAGAGATATCGACCCCTTAAATACTACCCTTTAGGGTTGACCGATAGTTATTCCGATATTACTGGCCCATAACAGCTTATGTATGATTTTTTTGTAGTCCAATTTCATACAGTTTGGTCCCTTAGTTCCAGATAAAATGCTTATTTTTTTTACGCATTTTGGAACGTAAACCAACAAATTTTAAGGGGAGGGGGGGGGGGGGGGTAATTTTTTTCTCGGTCGATTGCAAAGGTTAGTTATTAAAAATAACAAACCAAAATGAAATATCCAGGTTAACAGTTCGTCATAGGTGGTTCGGAAATGAATTCGAAATGCTTATTGCTAACTGGTTTGCCCATGCATTGAATGGCAATTCAAATTCAGAAACGAAATTCCGAATATAGCTGGAAAAACTTGATGGCTTGATTCAAAACATAATGTTCCTCATTTAGGTCCATGTTATAGGCCAAAATTCTGAGATTATGACCTGTCCTTTCTCGCAAAGTTATCTCTTTCGCTCTAATAGAACAAAATCCTAACCGCTTAAAATTTGACGAAGACTTATCTGAAAACACTGACATATAAATCTTACTTTCCAGAACATTTTAATAACAGATTTTGTTGTAATAACAAATATCGCGAAATACGGGCAATCCAGGAATATTTTGTACGGTTGACAACCCTGCTACTTATCAAATATATACAAAACTTAAAAAACTCTCTAGACTTTTTTCAACTATGTAGATATTGCATTTTTCTTCGCCCGTCAAAAATTCATGTTGAGAGCCTAATTATATTTTTGAGTGTTTTACTCTAAGTACCTGTAATAAGTTAATCTCTTCTATGGAAGGGAAATAAATTAGGTAATGAGTTACCTATCATTTACTATTCTTTTAATTAAAGGTTATCACTTGCCATTCTGAATAATTTTACAGATCGTAAAACAGATGCCGACCATCGTCAGCTCAAAGCAGCCAACAATTGCCATCATAACCGCCCAATATTGCGAGAAACTAGCTGTGGACTCCATCATGGAAAACAAGGAAACTTTTGTACGATACACAACCGTAGGTGAGTACGTTGGTCAACATTATCTATTTGGTATGATTCCAGCGATGGTACCATAGTAGGTACTTACCTCACAACAGACAACAGAGAATTATTGTAAACAAATTAAGAATATGCAATTAAAAACGGTACATGGAAATTAAATTTCACTGAGAGTTTTGGCCTTATTTGCATAACTAGTTCTTATTGAGAGTGAACCGAAGATAGCCGACAACTCTGATTTCACATACTCTTATTTATTAATGAGTAATTGAGTCAAGTCTTTGTGATTTGTTTAGACATTGGAAAAAGATAATAAGGGACATCTAGTGATGGTTAGGGTTGGGTTGTTGAGGGAGGTTCCCCAATCCCCTACCCTTGCCATCTCTATACTTTTCGAAACGGGAAGGAATTCGAGTTTACTACTACTCTGAACACATCAACGAGATAACGAGGGAGCCCTCAGTGTGCAACCTCAGGTAGGTAGGTAGGTATCTTCCCAAATGAGTCACCTACTAACTGCTGCTTTCTTCCTGCAAAATTGTGAGACCTTTGAATACGAAGCTGTAAGCTTTGATTTTACTTTTTTTCACTTTTTCATTGTGAAATATTAATTTTTTGGCTTTTGCTATCAGGACTAAAACTGTTGAGCATAAAAGTACTGACAATTTGAAGAAAAGTTTTTTGAAATCAGACAGGCTGTTTGCAAGCTACAACGAATTACAGAATAGTGGCTGACGGCCATTTTGAATGGCCGCCATTTTTAAAAGCTACCGTTCTGACATGGCCATCATGGATTTTCGTGCTCTACATGGTCTCAGGAACATGTGGTATAAGTTTCGCCTGGTCCGCTAAATTATAACAATTTGCTCTTTTTGGGGGTCTGGCACACAGCCTAAAACGCTCTTTCAAGACAACACCTTTGCCAACTGTGCGCTACCTAGGCCAATTCAGTCAAACCTCTTCGACTGTAGGAATTTTCCCCGGTATCAAATATCAGCCACCTTGGCTGAATTGAGGTCAGATGAGTGGCGGAGTGAAACTGCTGGCTGCGGGCTCAGCAGATACTCGCTGGAAGAAGTCGTAATTGATCGAGGTCATTATTACAGAATGTTTTGACTAAGTGATTAGAGGGCGTGAAAGATGCTAAATCAGGGAATTTAATGTTTACATTCTGGCTCGAGAGGTATTAGGTATTATTAAAGTCTGGGTCCTAGTGTCCCGTGCCAAATTATTTGATACCTCGACTGAGTTTGAACTCGTGCCTTGACCTTCTTTCGAGAGAAAAGCTCTTTCAAGTCAGAGCCTTTGCCAACTGCGCTACCCAGACCAATTTAATCAAACCTCTTCGACTGAGGAAGTTTTCCCTGAACGTAACACTCTTGCATGCTGGTTGGGAAAAACTGCGTCGGGTGGTATAAAGCAAAATGCATGGCATAGGACCCCCCCCCCCCTTACTCTATCCAAAAAACTCTCTCCCCTCATTCTATCCAAAAAACAAAGTTTGTCTTAGAGTACTTTAAAAAGGGAATCTTCTCCCACTCTCCACAAAGTCCGGATCTCGTGCCTTGCATTTGTCCAGTCCATAAAAAGATTTTTTGGACAGAAAATGTTTTGGATGCGAGCAGGGCCTGATAGACGACGTATTTGCTTAGTTACAAGAGGTAATCGGTGGGGGGGGGGGGGGGTGGATTTCTATGAAGCTTGGATTGAAACCCTCATCTCTCACAAAAACTGTGTTCTTAAAAAAGAGTTAAAGAGAAAAGGTTACATGGTTCATATGTACATAGTAGTAATTTGATTGAATAAAGTTCTCTTGATTTTTATTGAACCACAGTGGGTGTATTAACAATCTCGTAAATATATTCACAAAATGTACACTAATTTTTTTTTCCTTTTTTTAAATGAACGTATACACACTGTCTTTACGTCAGGGCACTCATCTTATCTGGACAGGCCCTTAGTGGTGACAGAAATAGTGTGAGGTTAATGACAAAAAATCTCAGATTGGAATAGATTTTCATATAGGTAAAAATAATTATGAGCAGTTGACAAATCCACAAAAATGTGGGTTTGAAAACTTGATGTACCCGGTCTGGTAAAACATGAGACCGAAGGCATGAGTAAGTGTTTGAAGTGTTTTGCAGGAGTGAACTCGCCTGGTGACTCGACGTATCCCGGAGCAACTGCCTCACTAGTTCGAACGACGCGGTTCGGTAAGCAGGCTGCCTCCAAGAGAAAACTCCAAATCCGTTCACTGCTTCTGTTTTTTTGTTTCGTTGTCGCCGACGCTTACCTACATATTAAACATTTTGTTCGTCATCGCCACAGATCTTGTCGGGGAAACATTCATCGTCATTGTGCTGTACCGACCCGCTTAAGTCGACCTGTTTCACTAACCACTTTTACCTTCATGCAGCGTTGAGATTGTACTTATTTTCATTTTCATAGAATCACTTATTTTGCACGCACCAAGCAAAATCCCCTTTTGATTAGTAGCTACCCGAAAACAAACTTGGTTTATAAACCCAGAAAAAACTAGATAATACCTTCTTGAAATTTTACCAACAGTGCCTACCTCATAAGGTCTTATGTATTGGAACTGACAGAACTTTCTAATCTAACCTGTTGAGATTTTATTTTATCGTGTGTATTCAATTTTTATGTTAGTGGATAGTGGAAGGACTGGATCACCAATTGATCGCATATATCACAACTCTGGATTTCGATTGTTTTATCGGGAGTGAGTCACTACTGAACAAACAAATTATAATTTCCTTTAAACCAAAAACTTCTAGTCATTTCTTCTTATTTGGGGTTTTTGAAAGATACGTTTTCTTACTCAGCTACGACAAAACTTGGATTTCATATTTTCGCTCTTTAGCCGGAGATTGACAGTTCTGCAGAGGTCCCTATCTTTCTATCCTTTTTATACAAAAACCTCACATCAGAACCTCTAGGAGTCTGAGGGGGAGAGGGGGGAGGGGTTCTGAGCGCCGTCTCCAGTTTTTTCTTACTTTTAACCCCTCCTCTTCTAAACCCATCAGCCACTTTGGTGACTATAACATAACTTGATAACATTGAGATAACTTAATAAAGTGGGAAAACTAAATACAAATTGTGAATACATAGAGTCCAAGAAGTAGGTACTTCCTACATTCCATTACATTTTCTTTATTATGAAAAAATTTGGTTGGTAATCTCAGCTATGTATAAGCCGCTGCTATATTTCCCACTCGCCATTACGAAGTATAAATTCAAAACACAATCAGTTGTGGGTGGGCCTATGCAAAACTATAGGTAACCCAATTAAGATATGTGTTGATACTGGCGTGGTGGATGTGGGAAATTGCCGTAATGTCTGCTTTCCATGAAAATATAGAAGTTGTGTTTGGGAAGGTAGATGGACAGTCGTGGTGGCACATTAACAAAAATTAAACGGCCCTGCTCAGACCTTATCCCCTGGGAGTCCTGGATTGTTCATAAAATTTCATAAAATTGTAATTTTCCATTCATTTTTGTTCTAATTGAATGTATAACGGCGGTTGAAGTTCTAACAACATTCTAGTCATTGAAGTTTAATATACAAAATTTGATGTTAGATAGAAACGAACTTCAGAAAGCAAGCTAAGAGTTTAGCATCTAAATTTGTCTCCCTAGATCCTCTCTTGGCTTGTGGAAAGACCAAACCAAAACTGTATTTCAATAATTCCTTAATAATGGCCCTCAGACGGCCGTCTTGCGAATTTTCTCACCCCATTCCCTTCTTCACCACACTTGTACGTTTGGTCCTTGCAATGCCATAGTGCACTGACACTTAGTGTGTGTATCATTCATCAACGCATCAGCTCATAAATTTGTCACTGTTTTACTTGTTTTCTAAATCATACTTACCAAACATTAAGAAAAATCATATTATCCAACCTGTATCTCACCGAATTGAATGAGAGAGAGCTAAAATCGATAGAGATGATCTAAACTGAGGGCCGTGATCTGGTTATTCTTTTCTGCACTCCATTAATTTGGTGCTGTCGTAAATTTGGCTCAAGTTCAGTGGCTTAATTATTTTTGTTGGAGCTTCTGCATTTTATTGGCCTAGTTGTGGGACTACCCTAGTGAAGTTTCAGGTAAACAATCATTTAAGTAGCTGGTGATTTTGGTCTCATTTTACTGTCCAAACCTATATAGCTACTGGTGTATAGACTTTGTCGAAGCACCACCTGCCTGCCCCCCAGTTGAGGTTGGATTCGCGGAGGCAGTGGTTTCATCACCCCTAACGTGCAGTCTATTCTGCAGATGTAAGGTAGAGGTGCGTGGGAGTTGACTCGTGGGGGTGAGTCTCCTTCCACGGACTTCGGCATTCGGAGTTATGTGGGTTTCCATAAACTCGGGTAGAAACCTGCTTAGTTGGTAATGTGAGCTAGAACGCATGCCTCGACCCGTAGGTCAAAACGGGTACTTGGCAATTGTCAAGTACATTGACTGAGTGTACAGCCTCCTCTCAGGAGGATCTTCCCTGCTTGTCTAGGGGGGAGACCATAAGGCATGATTGCCTAAGGACTCCTAAACACGACTTTCATTCTTTTGGAAGTAGATATTGGATTCTTCTGTCCAAGCCTATACCTCCGTAACTCTCATTATAGTAAATGAACAATGCTAAACCTCATATCCCAATATTCAGTCCAATCTGCATTCTGTTCGTCTTTTTGAGAGTCACTTCATCACCATTTTCTCATCAATGATCAGCTAGATAGGCTTGAGTTCTGAAACAATTGATACTCGGAGGGTTCGTTCAGTCTAACGCAGCAAAGACAAGTTTTCTTCTCTTCTTTGGCCTTTGACTTATGCCGCCTTGTGTGAAACCCTTAATTGCGTACTTTTTCTGTTCGCCAGAAATATTTTGCCTATATTTTTGGGGGGAATGCCAAAAAAAAAACTGTTTTATTGGAGATATGGGATTTTATGGTAGGTAACTTCTGTCCATGTTAAAACATTCTCTTGTTAGTTGCGATTTCTGTCGTCGTAACCAATTCCTTTTAGCTCATTCATCTCTACGTTTTGAAAACTACCTTAAGTTTGGCCTATACCTAGGTATTTCTCAACATATCTAGTGTAGATTTAGGATAAATTCTCTCAATCACCCTATCCTGATAGGAGGAGATATCCTATCTTGTTTCCCATTACTTCCTGTCCTGGTAAAATAGTTGGGCGAAGAAAATCTTTTGTGCCTGTCTGCTTGGCATCTTTCCAAAACTAACGGGATTAGTATTACGAGTTTTTCTGTTCAATGTTATCAATATTCATCGTAGAGTCCAATTTTGTACAGTGACAAAATCTTAGTATGGTTGAACAAATCTTTTCCAGGGTAAAAAAAGGGAAAAAATGTAAATATTATTATGTAAGTATTTCTCAATGTTGGTTTCTACATTTTTTGTTTCGAACTGACGTCCAATATTGGTACCTATGTGAAAGGTTGCCTCATCCTTCCATTCATCGCATTGGGTGTTGTTGTGTGTGTCTGCTAATGGTTGTTCACTCGTCTTTGGTTTTGTTGTTTCGGTTTTAGCATTAGTCTAATTATTAATAATAATTGTATTGTTCATTATATATATATTTTTTTTTTTTTTTTTTTTTTTAACTTTTATCTACCTTTCCTATTTATTTCAAATTATCGAAATCATCACCTTGAAGTTTTTCATATTATATTATTTTGATGTTTTCGTGTGCCATTTTAAAGATTTAACGTGCATTTTGTATAAACATTGATTTTTCAGGTGAAAGTAACGTGTACACCCTGGGCAACGTCGGGTCTCATCGTGTGGTGTGTACTAAACTTCCGACCATAGGTTATACGCGTGAGGCCATGACTTCAGCTGGTAACACAACCACTAGGTTGCTAGGTAAGCCACAAATACCAGCAATAAATAAAGTTCATTACTAAGCGATTAATTTGGTTTACGTCATCCATGGTACAATAGATTTATAATCTTCCTCCACATCCAGAAATCTGGTGTCATTAAATTTGAATTAGCGTTTATATGTCACTGATTTTTTCGGGATAGGTTGAGAGGGCAGAGCATTGACCCAGTAAGAAGAAAAATAAAGGGGGGGGGGGGGGGGGGGAAATCTATTTTATAATTGTTTACATTCACAAATCCTATAACTAAAAACCATAAAATAGTGAAGTCTGTGATTCTCATGCTCGTTTACACTTACCCAGCAGCCGGGTAAATGGCATCAGGTACTCAGCTGTTGCGGTGTGGATTCAATGGGAGGTTTTACTCCTATCCAACAAAACGGGCTGGCAGCCGGACGAAGGTCCAATCTTACAAGGTTATTGTTGTAGAGATGCTTGTCTTCGAGTATAAATAAGATAGAGATGGAGACTCCTACTCTCAAAGAGCTTATAATAAGATAGAGATAATAGGTCATGGAGAGGGAAGAAGTCATTTAAAGCCAGGTCCACACTTGTGTCAAATATGTACTGAGGCCTTATTTCTTCTGTTTTGCCAATTTTTTCAACGTTGCATCCTATTGATACGGATACGCCTTGAAGATTGGGTGGTTTAGAGGAAGACGGTGCATGTGATTAGATACGCAATGGTAATACGATACGGACATTTGATACAAGTGTGGGCTCGGCTTAAGACTCCGCCCAAACGGGGAGTGAATCTGGATAGCCAATGAGAAAACTATAGAAGCACCAATATCTGAGCATCGATACTATCGATGGCTTTGGAGCACCAATATCTGAGCATCGATACTATCGATGGCTTTGGAGCATCGATGTACATTATGAAAATCTCAATTCGAATTTATTGTTGAAATCGAATTCGCTTATTTTCCCAGAATCGTTCACTTCATAAATATTCAAACAGGTATTTTATCAGTTATTTCCCCTTTGATTATTTAGGGTCTCTGTTTTTTTCTTATCTCAACTGGACTCATTACAGATGTAGGGCAGAGGATGAGGTTTTATAACAGTGTTGGAGGTTACATCCCCCCCATCATAGGATTGTATGCTCTGCCCATTCGAGAAAACTGGCTTCATGAGCTCCCTATGGCTTAACGTACACATGCCTTCTTTATCCTATATGCCTCCTATATGGAGGTGATGGAAATGTAGTAGTTCCTCCTTCAAATAGGAGAGGCGATAAACCTGCTACACCCAGAGGATACCCTGAAGGTTGAGCAACCTCAAGAATATGCTAAGCTATAGCATTTGCAATAATCAGGAAGGAGGAACTACTGTCCATCACACCTATTATAAATTCTTCACCTACTCTGCTTAATTGTCATCCTTAGGCGTGCTGCTAGCGTTGAGTAGCTTTCATAAATAAAACCTGTCATGTGCCTGCACGTTTTAAAATCAAATGGCTAAATGATAACTCCTCCTTCTGTTGAGACAATTATGGCCGCCTACCGTAATCTTCAGAGGGAAAAAAGAAATGGAAGGGAAAGGGTGTTTAATACGTCGATTTTTTTTTTTTTTAATTATTATATGCACTTCATACCCTTGTTAGATGTATCTAGCCACGGTCCTACTCATTATGCTGTCTAGGTGTATAATAGGGAAAAGATTCGTTCCATATGAGCAAATAACTGGTTTTGAAATTTAGGCGAAAGTTGAAGAGAAATGGATCTGTAGAAATCAAGTACATTCATCATTAATCTCAACAATGTACTTTTATGAAGTTCAATATATATATGTGTTGTTTTACAGGCACATTCTCGAAAGTTGACTTCGTGTTCCTGGTAGGACTGGGTGGTGGAGTTCCTCACTACACAGACTACACGAAACATGTTCGCCTTGGTGACGTCATTGTGTCCTCCGCTACAGAACCTAACACGTGAGTGGTTTTGAATTCAAGTACGTATTAGCAATATCAGTTGTTAACCCTTTGTGGTCAGGAAAATACATTTTCTTACTCCGATCTTATTGTTGTCGTAGGCTTAGCCAAGCCTATATATTAGATCTTAAGATACTGTAATTTTCCTTACATATCTCTCACATAAAGGTTAGAGTACAGGGTGTCTCAGATATCGGAATACTCCCCTCCTTCACCCTTAACTTCATTAATAAATAGGTTAGAATTAATTCTCAAATCGCTTATTCATTTCCATAGATATCAATCAAATATGAAGTTTTTGAGCCTGGGCGTATGCTCGAAAAGTGCGAAGTAGGCACTGACTTTTTATTATAACTAGGAAACCCAATTTTGTATTGCAGATTCGAATTGTACGTCAAATTCTATGAGGATATGACCCATCACTCAAATTTTTGACTAACGGAATCTGTGCAAAAAGAAAGACAATAATCCGAACTTTTCTCCCCCAAAAGGCCCTAGCTGTAACCTCCTCCGGCTGCTCCAAGGTGGGCCGAAAACAATTTAGCTCCCCTCGGCTGTTAGTCTATCCTGATTGAACCACCGCTCTCCCATTGTAACCCTTTTTCTTCAAATAATAGTTATAAGTGAAACTGTTTTCTTTGTTACCTAATTCCTTCACCTGGTGTAGCATATCATTAGTAGGTAACGGATGCATTAAAAGTTGCGCTCTTTTTAATTGATGTATTGTTCAGACACCCAATAATGGAACATTTATAAATAGTTTTGATTTCTAAAAACTTGAAAACAAAATTTTAAATGTTAGAAAATTGTGGAATTTTATTATTAAACTACCCTTATTTCATAACTTAATTTCGAATTTGTGGAAGTTTAAATTTGTATTTGAATTGAATTTAATCAATATTACCCTCCCTTCCTTCAGTTTCTACCCACTCCTTAGGTTAATTTCGAAATTCTGGAAGCGTAGAAGTCTCCGAACTATGTCGAGTCTAGTTTTCATCAGACAGTCCTCACATGGGACTTCTTTGAAATGACTTTCCTCAATTCATATAATTATAAATAATAATAATAATTAATTATGTTTTTTATCATTTAATTTTTAATTAATAATTAATTATAAATATATAAATTCTATGGAAATTCCATCTCCATGGAAATTCCATTTCTAGGAAATACCGTAGGCGTAGGTAGGTATTTCCTCCTTTTGACATGTATCTCAATTTTTCACGAATTAATATTGACATCGTATTTGTGCCTCTGATTAATTTTTAGAGCCACCTACACGTATTGTGAACACGTCAAGAACACTGGAGACAACGAATATGTTTTCGAATACAAAAGTCACAACCCTGCCGAACCTGTTATTCAACAAGTCGCTGCCCAATTACAAGAACAGGTGAAAATTTTATTATAACGTAATTTATATTACCCAAGAAGAAGTACCTGCCTATTCCTAACATTTTTCGATTACTATTGAGTGTTACTTACCAACATTGAAAGTATCAAGGAAATTCGTGTAAGCGGCCTGAAGAAATGATTCTGAATCTAATCATCTGAATGATTCTTATTATGTATAATTTATTAATGGCTTTCTGTCTGTCCGTTAGAAGTTCCCCCCAGGGGGAAACATAGTGCAAGACCTGGCTGATCTTAATGATGCACTACCGGAACTGGGGACCATCCGTAGGAGCTGTTAGACATGTGTGGCGAACATGCGGATGGCTTAATGGAGTACTCCTAGCTGGTCGGGACCGTATCCCTCATGAGTCGGTAAAAGGGTGGCAAGTCCAACCACTTGATTGCTGGCTCGTGAAAAGTGGTAGGCTTTCCTCTTGGGTGGGCTGTCTTCATCTGCCGTGACCCATTTGGGGCGGTAAGCCACTTCTTGAGGATTGTCGGGCCTGCGACCATTCTAGCCTAGGGGGCTTGAGACGGGAGGTTACGACGGAGCTTTTGTCCGGTACCCTGCAAGCTCAAGTCACCAAAATGGTACCACGGGCGGAGGGATGCCCCAGGCCACAGAAGCAGGCCCCAGGGGGAAGCAGACCCCCTGGCCATCAGTAAATTCCCTAGCCAAGGGACAGGACACCGAGCAGCAGCCAGCTCGAAGCTTCACCGGCCTGCCCTCCAAATGAGGTTGGACTCGTGGGGCTAGTTAACTCGCTAGTAAGTAGGCAGCAGTCCCTTCTCCCCCATCTCCTGTGCTGATGGGGCCCTCCGGCAGTAGACGAAAGTCAGTTAACCAGAGGGTAAGTTGATGGAATGAGAAGCTAAAACAGGGTGATCATTTTTCCATTTTCGTTCAATCTCCATTTCGGTTACGATTTTCATTGTATAAGAATCAATTCGGTAGTGTATGTACATGTGGTGAAAACCACCCCCTCTTTTCAACAGCCCTTTTCAGGGCTACCAAAAAGAGGTAGGCACAACACAAAAATATTTATAAGACGTCGAGTTACAACTCCGTCAAACAAAATATTTCACCAGAGAGAAAATACGAATTTCTCTCTCAAAAGTGAAATATTAACTAAAAACATACAAGGCGACCTCCCTAGACACTTACTGGGCGAGAGAGATGCGACAAGTATCTCGAACCAAGTCGCCTTGAACGAGAAAACTCAAACAGAAAATCAAACGTCCTCTAAAACTAGCAAGGACAATTCAAACAAGCCTACTCGCCAATCAGAAACACTGATTACACGAGAGACAATAGGCGAACCAACCAAGAGGCGGCAAGCAACCACCTCTGGTCCAGCAGCCACCCCGGGGACCCCGTCTGAACAACTGACGCAGAGAAAGCACCCGAGGTCCCCGGCTAAACTCAAGGTCGTCGGCTCCGCGACGGACGCTCGTAAGCACCCCGGAGGACCAGCTCAGCTATCATACTCGCAGATACTGAGAAAACAATGTGCGAGCCAATGAGATTACACGGTCGAATTAATGAAATTAAGCGGACCAATCAGGAGGCGGCAGGGGGCGGCCACCTCCCTATAAATACCCCGCTCGGAGCCTCCGAAATTCATTCTACTCTCCGCTCTCGACGACGACACCTCGAAGTACGAAGATTTCTACACGCTCTACGCTGACGAACCTTCTGCATCCCGAGTTCATCTCAAGAACGGCTTCCTACTGCTTTCTACAAGGCCTACCTTCTCTCCACACAGATCTCGCATTGGCATCTACGAGTCCAGTGATTATTCATCCTGCTCATTGCCCAACGTAGTTCATCTGTCAGGACGCCACCCGGTACATCTATCGATATTCTCTTTAGATCGTACGCCCGCAGGGACGTTCCTAGCCGTGTCACCCGGGTTTCGTAGCACTAGGCTCGTCACCGACCGCTGGGGCACGCCGGTAAATTACTCAGCTCATCCGCTCTAATTTACCGTCCAAGGAAGTCTTTTTCAAGACTGCAAGGTAGGACCCTGACATACGAGCAAAGGAAAGAAGCTCTGTCAAGCGAGTCCACCTTCCTAAACCCTCTATTTCTATACATAGAGGCATCGAAACGAGCTAATAACTCGGCTATTTCGATGGAACGTCGGCCGTCTTATTTCCTCATGCAAGGGGAGGCAGACGACGGCGAGGCCGGGCCTCTTAGCCCCCGTAGCGCTACCTACACGCTACCCGGCCAATCCGCCGGTCCCAGCGACGGTGCAAGGCTCGATCCTCACGACGAGATAGCCTTCTCACCTAACGTATTCACGAAGGAAACGTTAGATCAAGCCTCGCCTATACAAAAGATCGAGGATACCTTTCAGACCCGCTCTGAAGTCAATCATTATGATTCGACCAAGCTGTCCGAATACCCACGATATTCGACACAAGCCTACCCGGCCGATCCGAGTGTCAAATACACTCCAAATGTACAAAAAACGAAGGATACTTTTCAGTACCTCAACCAAGCTCAACATATTCCTCCTACAGATATAAATCTTAGGCCGGAATATTACAAAACGGCTCAGTACCAAACTGATCGAACCCAGCACCCACTATGCGAGCCCAGTGCTCCACGCGGCTGCGACACGAACTATCTCTCAGTTCATCCCGCCAAGCAAGCTGACCTTGACGGATTCGCTCACATTCCTTACAGGAATAACACGGGGACTAACCCGCATAATCAGAACATAAATGTCCCACTTGGTCTACCTACACCAAGTAAAACATATTTAAATCCACTACAAATGGTGACCCCGCCTTTGAACAGGCTTAACACGGAGCATTTCGTTCCCTCTTATGAAGCTAGTGGATTTCAGGGAACCACTGCGGGCGTGCGACATCCACTGCGCCCCACATCTCACGCAACATCCCTCTACACAAAGTGGCTTTCGAGCACTTTTAGAGGAGATGGGAGATTATCAAAAACCAATCTTCCAAAAGAAGAATATCGATCGTGCACTCGCCGAGTTCGATCAATACTGCGTGCGAAAACACCTGAGAACGCAGAACGAATGCTTCTCAGCTATATACAAGTGTATCAAGAAATGGGGGTTTTTCAAATTATTATTAGTTCATTATCCCACCACGTCAGGCAGATGCAGGATAGGGATTGGTCTCAATCCATTCTAGTATACTTCATCACACTCCATGAAACCTGGTGATGTCAACCGCTCCATAAAGCCGGGATCTACTTCGTCATTACGCTGCCCATCAGATCGTCACTTGACTCGTTACGTTCTCCTGTGTTGGTAGAACTGCGTGGCCCTCTTCTGATTCGCTGGACCAGCCCGGCTTCACTTCTTGCTGCAGCTTCGGAGTTCTCTCTTACTGTTTCAAGCTATTTTTGCTCTTGCTTTTATAAAAGTCTTATACTCACAGTTCACTATAATAATAAAGTCAGTATTCAGTTCAGTTGTGATAATTCTAGTGAAGTTCATTTCGATTCACCTCATCAAAGTGAGTAACTTATTTAGTTAATACTATTTTCGATCAGTCTGAAAAAGCACGAATTCGTTAAACCTGCTCAGGTTTTTCAGCGAATGATCGATTTGTTCGACAACGATCCTCAGTAATTATAAAACAGCATCTTTGCTGCCCCGCAATCTTACGAAATGAGGACGCAAACATATTGTTGATTTTATGTATGTAATCCGCAAGGATCATGTAATATTTCTTCTTTTTAAAAGGGGGGAAGTCAGTTAGATTTCGTTCCCTTGTTCATGGTGACGCTTTCAAATCGACCGCCATGATGTTTTTCCTTTTGTTACTTGTGCACAAACTTAGGTAGGCAGGTTAGGCGTCCCTCCGCGCGAAAAATGTACGATAGTTAGGGAGGGAAATTTTCCCCGCGGGGGAAATATTTCGCTCCGACCGACCAGCACTGATGTAATCTCTTATCAGTGTTAAGGTTACCCTTTCTTTAATTGCGCAATCGTGTTTTTGTATACAAATATTACGATCCATTTGCGAGTCTGAAGTAGAGCTCTACCTGGTTCAGTTGAATCAGTTAATGAATCAAAATCCTAGGTACAAATTATCCTCTGCCAAGATTCCAGTCCCCAGCATTCTGAGGAGAATGAAGTTCGGCCGTTCCTTTTGCCCACAAAGGCGGTATTCGGGCGCGAGTTCCGTTGATGGGGTTTTTGCTGTTAAACACCCAAAGTAAGTTGTCAAATGTACGAACCCTGGAGTTAAATATATGTAAAAAGCGCTTTACTCCAAAGTCAGGTGGTGCGTGTTTGCTTTAAGCAAACCCTTAAATAATAAATAGTTCTACATTAAATTGACTTTCTCGAGTTGCAGCCCTCGATAAGACAGATACCGAGAACTCATTAAAGTCTGATACGTTTTATAAAATAGAAAACGTCCGTAGGGCAATACTAAAGGGGTATATATAAAAACGAGACTGAATGTGTCCCCGTTACTGGATAGCAGAGAGGAATAATTAATTACAAAATCAACAATATGTCAGCTTACTAGGAATCCGAGCCAAGTGTAGGGGACTGTAGCATAAAGTGTTCTTTCTCTCAATTTGTTTGGAAAATGAATATGAACATAACATTAGAGTAAAATTTTAATATCTTTAATATCCTTCTAAGTAATTGTATATCTGACTTAATGTACTACCTTGCATATTTCATGCACAGTCTTTTCTCTTGAGTCGGATTCTTTGTTATGAACTGCTTAAAATCCCTCCAGGGCACTCCTACCTTTTTCACCAACCTTGGTTGGTTGATTTCTGGCGGCCCAATAACATGACAATGAGGAAATTAAAAATCAACCAACAACAGGGTGTCTTACGATGCTGAAACCTCGAACATACAGATTGGCTAGCTTGCCGTTTGTACTAATTAACCGACGCGTGAAGCATTGGAAACCTAGTCACGGTGAGGTGGCCTCTCTCTGTCGGAACTGAGGTTCTGGGTGCTCGAACATTAGCGAGTACCAGCCACACTGAAAAGAGATATATTTTGTGTCTAGCTTAATATAATTTCCCTTCCGTATTGACTCATTGAGTAGGCGGACACTGTCCGCTCTAAAACTAGGTTCACATGGGAAATTCTTCTTTCCCAAAAACTAAGCATTCACGCTTTCCAAATTACTACCGTCCTAATGGATGAATAATCTGTTGACTGTGTAACAGTGTGGAGCATCGACACCCTCAGTCAGACAAAAATTGGCTATAATCTAAAAGTTAGTATTTAGTCACAAGGTTGGTAGTTGTAAACAGAGATCAAAATATAATGAAAAAGGTAAAGGGTATTTCGTAATAAGTCAGTATCTGTCTGTGACGCAGGATGTCGATGTAAAAACAAAGTGCTACCAGAATTGCACCACAAGCACTCAAGTTCCAATAATGATGAGAGTACACTACAGTCAAGAATTTAAAATTATACCGAAGCTCTAGTTAAAAGAAAAGTCATTATGAAATTCTAATTATTTTTAATATTTCAGGATGTCTGGCTCTTCCGATCTCGATTTTGAGCGATCTGACTCTGAACTATCTGAGTCAATGGATCATCGTCCTGAGGATCGCCGCCGTCGCCCCAAAAGGCAATCCTCAGCCGCCCGTAAAACACGCTCAGAGCCCGACTTTGTTAAGATGATTGCTGATCTGGAGGCCAAATTAATGAGCTCCTTGAAGGAGGTAAAAGAGGAATTTTCTACTATTAAGGAGAAAGTGAACCATTATTCTGAGGTAAGAGACATAGATTTTCTCTTTGGTGACCGTTCAAATCATACCCAAATATCAGATAATGTGCCCGAACCTATGGATACCTCTAATGCTCTGCCTGTAGTTTCTGAAACCTCTGTTCTTCCCTCTATGTCAGCACCAAATGTAGCGACTTCTGCTCATACTGTCTCAGATCTAAACTTTGTAGTAAATAACAATCATGAGTCAGAGCAGGTGTCAAATCCTTGCCTTCCGCAATCACAAAGTAACAGCTTGCCAATATCAAGTAATCCTAGGAGACTTGATGGAGTACGGTATCGCCCCCTCTCAACAAAATTGGAGGAAAATTCCCAGTTTAAACTCTGGCGTCGGAATGTTGAAGCTGCCATTGATGCTCAAGAATGTGGCTTTTTGTTGAGAAGGGACGAGCCCGTGCCAGAAGGGTACACAGCTTTTGATTATAATACTGCTAAGAAAAGAACCAGATTTTTCCTTTTAGAGTCTATGTCTGACGACTATCATGAACTTGTTCAGGAAGTTGAACACCCATTAGATATGCTAACTTCATTAGAGAAAATCTGTGAGCCCTTCTCCCCACATCAAGTGAACCAAGCTGTACTTTATTTTAATACAATGTACTACGACTCATCAGCTGAGAGAGTCATTGACTTTCTGAAACGATTTGATGATGCTCAGCGCAAACTCGTGAAGCTCCATCCAACGATGATGTCCCCAACTTACATACGCCAGATCTTTGTCTTGTCAATTCGCGACACACAAACGTATGAAAAAGAACAGCTAAATCCCGGTAAATATACGGTGTCAGAACTGCGTGAAATGCTGTCTGATGAAGAGATGCGTCTTGAAAATTTAAACACCCTTTCTAAAAGATCAGACTCCGCAAAGTTGGCGAGGGCTTCACGTAGTACCTATTCTACAGGAGTCAGAGGAAGGGGAAAACGATCTGTAAACTCACGCGTTCCCTTTAGACAGAATAATATTCCCTTTAGACAGAATAATATGATCTTTAGTCAAAATAATCTCCCTAATTCCGTTTTTCCATCACAGAACAGAGGGAATACTTTCCGAGCTCAGAGCAAACCTAGACGCAGACCTCGATGCACTTACTGCCACCGTCTAGGACATGACAAGGAACGTTGTTTCAGTCTTCAGAAAGTTTGCTTCAACTGTGGAGGAGACCACTTGGTCTCCATCTGTCCTAAACCCTCAAGGAAACAAATTCCCAATCCTCTTAAGAGAAAGTCTGAGGCCTCCACGTCCGCTACACCAGCACAAGATAGACTAACTAGAAATAAACGATTTAGGTCAATGTCAGTTAAGAAGCCAAATCTTGTTCGAATGCCCTTGGGACATGCTAAGTTGCTTCAGCGCCGATTGGCTGGGCATCAAGATGCTTGTTTTTCAATTGCTGGCAACTTGGATGGTCCCGATGACAAGGAGGTCTGGGTCACCATGGGTGACGAAGAGGAACAGGAGGTTGCTCACATAAACTATTGCTCTGAGAAAAACTCAGGCTCGAAAGCCCTTACCATCATCACTGGTAAGAATCCTAAGTATTTTAGGGCCATCGTAGACACAGGATGTACAGAGCACTTAGCGTCAGAAACAATCTGTCTCTCTAATCTGCGTCCACTTAAAAGTCCGAAAATTTTTAAATGCGCGAATAGTGATGAAAATGCAGATTTAGTCGGTACCATGTCAGGAACCTTAAATTTTGTTAACAATAATAAACCCAGAACACTAAGTGATGTGATGTACATCCCGGGTCTAGGCTCAAACCTGTTTTCTGTTAGAAAAATGACTGATTTAGGTTTTCATGTGTTATTCACTAATGAAAGAGTCGATTTTATACAACCTACCACAGGTAAAGTTTTCAAGTCCGGGTATTTTAAGAATAATCTATGGTACGTAGATCTAGAATTACTTGAAAAGAACCCTCTTAAAAGAAAGTCTGATCACTCTGTTTATGGAAACAAGAGAGTCAGACTTGATAATTGTTTTACTTCTATTCCTACAATAGATTCCCCATGTAATCAAGAAACTATCACTCTCTCCACCGATATTTTGTTGGGAGGGAGGGAAAATGGTAGTCCTAAAAATGATGATTCTTCCGAACTTCTAGGAGGGAGCGCTGCAAAGTCGCAGTGTTCCACTACAATTCAAGGGGAAAACACTAATAAAATTAATGCCAGTAAAAATCTTAGTGCCAGAAACCTATCAAATAGTGACAGTCTAGTACCTAAACATAATACAAAACAGAGTTCAATTCAAGTAGGACAACTTTCCAAAACTCCAGGAGGGAGCTCTACCTCTAGTGACAGCTCTAAAATTCCCACTTGTAGTAAAAACTTAGACAATGAAATTTCAAAATATGATAACAAAATGTTAAGTCAAGTCTACAAGGAAAGTCTGAGAGATAACTATGGTACGCTATGGCACATACGTCTAAATCACGCTTCAAAACATTACCTGGAAGCAGCCAGCAAATTTCTACCAGAACTAAAGTCAGTTAAATTTGGAAACGAAATTCTAGACTGTGTAGATTGTGCCCAAGCTAACACCAAAAGAAAATCACATAAAGAGGTCAGACATAGAGTCCAAAAACCCTTTGCAGTTTTACACTCAGATTTGATGGGACCTATTCGTCCGCATAACTTTAGAAATGGTGATTCCTATATAATAATCTTTGTATGTGATTTTTCCAGATATCTGTTTGCTTATTCCCTTGCAAACAAAAGGGAAGTCCATCTTGCTTTAAACAAATGTCTGAACGAAATAGCTACCATTAGTTTGCAACAAAATTCGGTGTTTAAAATTAGAGCTGACAATGGTCTTGAATATAAAACTTCCGAAATGAAAAGTCTGTTAAAATCCAAAAATATCACCCTAGAGACGAATGAACCATATACCCCACAACAAAATGGATGTGCCGAAAGAATGAACCAAGAATTAATACATAAAGTCCGTGTTAACTTGTTGTCAGCAAAAATGCCCTTGTCGTTTTGGGGACATGCTCTGAACTATGTAACCCATGTCTATAATCGAATGCCACACTCTTCAAATAATTTTAAAAGTCCATTTGAAAAAGTGTATAACTATTCACCTACCCTAAAATATATTAAACGCTTTGGTTGTCTGGTGCTAAGTGTGGATAACGAAAATACAAGTAAATTTGCTCCAAAAGCCAAACGCGGGTACCTACTCGAATGTACCAAAACAGGCTATGTAATTTTTAGCGAAAAACATAAAACCCTCGTAAACTCATGTAATGTAAAATGTATAGAATCACAAGTATATGGTGATCATATAAAGGATTATCCTCAACCACTTTCTGAAATCCTTGAAATAGGAGAAAACGTCGGCTCTTCTGAGGAAAGCCTAGGGGAAGTCGACAACTCAGAAAGTCAGCCTTCCGCTATTAATGAAATTTTATATGTTGAACCCTATTCATTCTCTGATGCAATGAAGTCACCTGATAGAGATCTATGGGAGGAAGCCATGCTTGACGAATTAGAATCCCTCTCTAATAAAAACACCTGGGAACTAGTACCAAAGTCAGAACTACCTCCTAAAACAAAAATCATAAAGTCCCGCTGGGTCCACAAGCGAAAAATGGAGGCTGACGGATCCTTTCGTTTTAAAAGTCGTCTAGTAGCTAAAGGTTTTGCTGACACGAATGATTATATACTGTCTGAAATATACGCACCTGTAGCAAGGCTAGGTGACGTAAGACTATTACTATCAATAGCAAACAAATTTAATTTACATTTGTATCAGTTAGACGTCAAGACAGCTTTTCTAAATGGAAAATTAGAAAAACCCGTTTTTATGGAAGTCCCTGAAGGTGTAGTAGAATTAACTGACGTCCCTGAATCTGTTCAGCAAACCCATGTCTGTAGATTAATTAGATCTCTGTATGGTCTAAAAGTATCTCCGAACTTATGGTTTAAAAGATTTACTGGACTAATGAGTAAAATGGATTTTGAAGAATATCCACATCAAAGATGCATTTTCAGATGGCAACAAGGAGAAAAGTTTGCCATACTTCTAGTTTATGTCGATGATATTTTACTAGGTTCTAACTGTAAAACGAAAGCCTGTGAAGTTATAGAATGTCTGAATCAAGAGATTGAAGTGATAAATCTAGGAACCCCAAAGAAATTTTTAGGTCTAGAAATAGAACGTAACCTTGAAAATCAAACTATCTTTATTTCACAAAAATTATTTATTCAATCTCTCTTGGATGAGTTTCTCCCACCTGATTTCCCAATCTGTGACATTCCAATGACAGATAGAATATGTACTCTAAAATTCCAGTTGGAACACCAGTCCGAAAGTACGTCACTCCCAAATGTTCCGTATCGCAAAGTCATTGGCTCATTACTCTACTTGCAAGGAGGTACGAGGCCAGATATTTCATATGCAGTAAATTTTCTTAGTAGAAAACAGGTCAATTATACGTCTTTTGATTGGGAGTGTGTACTAAGAGTCCTAAGTTATCTTAAGGGTACTATAGACCTGGGACTCTTATACACTGGGACAGGTGATACCATATTCAGTTATGCTGATGCCTCTCTGGGATCAAGTGATCTCAAAGGCAAGTCCACAACAGGATATACTGTTTCTGTATTTGGAGATCTAGTGACCTGGCGGTCGAAGAAACAGAATCATGTTGCCCGATCGACTTGCGAGGCTGAGTACATAGCAATGTCAACAGCTTGTACTGAGGTTATTAGCTTCAAAGAACTCGTAAAATTTCTAATTAAACTCGTGATAACTCCCACTATATATGGTGACTGCACCCCAGCAATAGCCCTAGCGATGACTGATGAATCTAGAACACTAAGACATATCGTTAAACTTAGCTATCACTTTGTAAAAAATGAATATAAAAAGGGGACAATAAAGTTGGAATGGGTACCTACCCAGGAACAGTTGGCTGACTGTCTCACAAAACCCCTTCCAAAAGGACTATTTACAAAATTTAGAAATGATTTATTGTTCTCTATGTAATTATATGCCACCTAAAGATGTATTACTGCATTCCTTTTCGTTTGTGTTTCAGATTCTGATGATGAGTGTTGGGCCTAATCAGTTCTGTATCTGCCTGCTTCTTTTACCATATAACTAATTGCCCAGAAAAAGAAAACAAAAAAAAAAAAGGAGGAAAAAGAAATTCTTAAGTTGACTACTTAATTTTTGGTATGCCTGAATCTACACAACAATGTTCTCCACCAAGAGTGAGTCAGTTCCATGTATTTCCTATCAGTAGCTTCCTAGAAACAATTCTCACTTGCCTTCCATTTTTCGCGGAACTATCATACATGTAATCTAATATCGCGAAACCGTCTCGGGGAACAATAGCTCTTAAAGCGACTAATATACTCTTATCTTCCACAAGTCTGACCTATATAACTTACTGTGACAATCTGTCTGAAGGGCACATATTTCTTCTCTTTTAAAAAAAAAATTTGAAAAAGGAGGGAGTATCAAGAAATGGGGGTTTTTCAAATTATTATTAGTTCATTATCCCACCACGTCAGGCAGATGCAGGATAGGGATTGGTCTCAATCCATTCTAGTATACTTCATCACACTCCATGAAACCTGGTGATGTCAACCGCTCCATAAAGCCGGGATCTACTTCGTCATTACGCTGCCCATCAGATCGTCACTTGACTCGTTACGTTCTCCTGTGTTGGTAGAACTGCGTGGCCCTCTTCTGATTCGCTGGACCAGCCCGGCTTCACTTCTTGCTGCAGCTTCGGAGTTCTCTCTTACTGTTTCAAGCTATTTTTGCTCTTGCTTTTATAAAAGTCTTATACTCACAGTTCACTATAATAATAAAGTCAGTATTCAGTTCAGTTGTGATAATTCTAGTGAAGTTCATTTCGATTCACCTCATCAAAGTGAGTAACTTATTTAGTTAATACTATTTTCGATCAGTCTGAAAAAGCACATGAATACTGGTTTCAAAAAGGCCCTCTCAAAACAAGCTGAGTTCAAACCCCAACCAGTAGAGAGTAGGCCTCACAAACCGACGGCCTATGTCTGTCGAAACCACGCACGTTTCGGTAACGAAACTCGCAAATGTGCAGACCCAGAACACTGCACTTGGAAGGCAAACACTGCTTCCAAAACTAGCAAAAAGGCAGCGACTATAAGCCAGCCTAAAACCTGGGTTTCAAACGAAAATACTCAGAGATCGGTACAAGAAAGTACCGTTCCAACCTCCGACGTAGAGAGTTCGGAAAACGAATAACTGCCAGTGTATCTGAGCCTATACACCGGCAGTCTACTGAGTATAAAAGGCTTTTTTTCAAGTGCAAACTAAATGGCACTGAATTTCTCATCGACACGGGAGCAGAAGTGAACATTCTGCCCCACAATGTCACAAAAAAATTGGGCTTAAAAATTCGTAAGTCCAACGTTAAGCTCACAGCAGCTAACGGAGCCCCTATAGACACACTAGGGCGAGCTGACACGACAATTAACATCGGCCTCGGAGACATGACCACCGATTTTATGATCACGAAAGTTGATCTAGCGATCCTAGGTATACCATTCCTCGAGTCTTGGGATATCGGAATACGGGTCAAACACAAGTACATTTATAAAGATAAAATAAAGAGCTATGCCGATCAAAAAATAGCTGCAGTCATGAACAAAAAATTCACTGACGAACAAATAGCAGCTACTATCCCTCATCGTGACAATAACCCTCAACCAGAGGACGTGCAAATCACGGAGGACGAAAACATTCGCTCTATCATTGACAAATACAATGATAAAATGAGCAAACTTCAAGGAAAGTGGAAAAACAACGGGGTTTACCACCGTATAACCACGGAAGGAACACCAGTACACTTCCGAGCAAGACCCATGGCGGGCGAAAAACGGGCTCAAGTCAAAAGTACTTTTGACAAAATGCTTTCAGAAGGCATAATTGCACCATCAGATTCCGAATGGGCATCCCCGTTACACTGTGTGCCGAAAAAAGACGGGTCATGGAGAATCACCGGTGACTACCGTTTCCTGAACGCGAAAACGAAGAAAGACGCCTACCCTCCTCCTCACATTCGCTCTTTCCAAGCGAATTTACATGATACACGAATCTATTCGACAATAGATTTAAAATCGGCATATTATCATATTCCGATGCACCCAGATGACGCTCATAAAACTGCAATTATTACACCTTTCGGTCTTTATGAGTTTAAGAAAATGAGCATGGGTTTGGCCGGAGCGGCTCAAACATGGCAAAGATACATGGACAGCATCATGCGAAAATTTGATTTCGCATTTGTATACCTAGATGACATCCTGGTGGCTTCCAAAAATTATAAAGAACACATGAACCACCTCAAACAAATTTTTGACAAGCTAGGAGAACACGGACTTCGAGTAGGTTTTGATAAATGCATTTTTTCAAAACCTACCGTCGATTTCCTAGGTTTCACTATCTCGAAAGAAGGGATAATTCCTAAACGAGATAAAATAGAAGCCATAGAACAATTTCCTAGGCCAATAGACGTACGAAGTCTACGCAGATTCCTAGGTATGTGTGGTTTCTACCGAGCATGCTCAAGTAAATTCGCTCACACGGCACAACCTCTGTATGACTCCATTCAGTCAAACAAAAAAAATGACAAAACACCTATCGAATGGACATCAGAGAGAGAAAAAGCTTTCAACAGCTTAAAACAAGCAATGATTAAAGCTACATTACATAATATCGCTCATCCACACCCTACAGCAGAGTGGAGATTAGTCTGCGATGCATCCGACACACACATCGGAGCGGCACTAGAGCAGGAAATTACAGACAAACACGGCTCGAAATCTTACCAACCATTGGGATTTTTCAGTAAAGAAATTCCGGAACAATGGAAGAATAAAGCATCATTCGACAAAGAGATGTTCGCCGTTTACCAAGCTTGCATTCATTGGCACAATGACTTGGACGGCCGATCTTTTCATATTTGTTCAGATCACAAGCCTCTGCTAGGCACGATGCTTAAGAAAAATGCACATTTTTCTAAAATGAGATTAAGATGGCTAACATACATCTCTCAAATGACGAGTGACATTCGTCATATACCCGGAGAGAACAACGTCGTCGCCGACGCACTCTCCAGACCCTTCGATCCAGTTGAAATTCAAACAAAATCGATTTCAACCCAAACTGACGAGGGTCCACCCATAGCCGAAATTTCGCAAATTACGGCTGCAATAGAGTGCAATCTTCTACTGCACATTTCAAATGCACAAATTCGTTCTCCCCCTAACGCAGAGGACAAATTGAAACTCACACAAGTTGAATTCCCTCAAGGAGAAATTTGGTGTAACCTAGATCTAGGACACCCAAGACCTTATATTCCAAACGAAATAAGGCAAGAAATAATCAGCCAAATTCACAATTTGGGACACCCAGGTATACACTCTACAGTGTATAAAGTTAAACAAAGATATTTTTGGCACGGACTCCGTGCAGATGTCTCCAACTGGGTCCGAGCGTGCGAAACTTGCCAACGAGCAAAAATCACTCGCTCCGTGAAGCTCCCTTACTCCGAATTTGAAACGGCTAACAAATTTTCACATGTACACGTTGATATTACCGGACCCTTACCTTTAGCTAAAGGAGGGAAACGTTACATTTTAATGATGGTTGATAGAGCAACGGGTTGGCTAGAGGCAGTCCCTCTTAACAACATCGAAACAACCACGATCACAAACGCCTTTATCAATATTTGGGTAGCTTCAAAGGGCGTACCTAAATACATCACAAGTGATCAAGGCACACAATTCGAATCAGATCTATTCAATTCCATTATGGAACGTCTCGGAGTAAAACATACTCACACGTTACCATACAAACCATCAACAAACGGAATGGTAGAACGCAGAAATAGATCTTTGAAAGAGGCTCTCAAAGCACAAAACGAAAATTGACTCGACGCACTTCCAAAAGTTCTACTCGCCATGCGTACGGCAGTAGACCCAGCAACGGAAACTACACCGTTCCAAAAAGTTTACGGAATTGACGTACCACTCCCAGGAGACAAACCTTTCGGAGCCTCTCTTCTTCCGGCCTACGCATATTAAACATAATAATACGAAATATGCCGTAAACATGCCCAAAAATTTGGATACATGTACACATGTCTATATCAGAGTGCCCACACAGCTCACCTCTCTGCAATGTCCTTACACGGGACCATTCAAAGTGGTTAAAAGAGATAAGTTTTCGGTTACAGTGCAAATTGGCGAACATACAAAAAAGTTCCCAAACAGCAAATAAAACCAGCTTACACTCTAAACTCGGACGAAGCTGTGTCACGAAACCAAAATCAGGCAGAAAGTAAGGAGAAAACTCCCCGAAAATCCGCCAGAGGGCGCGTCCCCTCTACCAAATTCGACGAGAAGTGGGTGACTGCACTCGAAACAAGCCACGCCCACTTTTCTCGGGTAGGAACAGTGGGAGATATAAATATGAAACACCCCACGCCAGGAGCTCATACCAACTTTGACCATGGCAGCTCCCACTACCCAGAGTTGGAAGGTAATGATTACTTTGAGTAATGATTACTTTTTCAATTACTTTCCTATTTTGATGGAAATTCACCTCGGGCGACACCAGCTACAGTCAAAAATCGGAATGCAGGCCTTTGAACAAGAAAATTTCATCGAGAGTAATTGCAATTCCCATTACAAGTCTTGTAATGGTAATCGAAATTGCAATTACTTTTTCTGATTACATGTAATGGGAATGGGTTTTTTTGAATTCCCATTACATGTAATCGGAAAAAGTAATTGCGATTTCGACTACCATTCCAGGAATTGGAATGGAGTAATGGGAATGGAGTAATCCCATTACACGCCTATAGTTGGATTACCAGGGAATGGAAGATTTTATGCAGTGTTGGGCAAAATCAGTCTTTTATTTTTATTGGTCCATGTATTGGCTCATGGAATCCTCAGGATTTGCGAATGTATATATATATATATATATATATATATATATATATATATATATATATATATATATATATATATGCTACTCTTCTATTTGACAAAGGCAAAAGCCGAAATATAATAACTGTGAGTTTCCTTGTAATTTATCTATATATATGTTCTATTTTTCTCCGCACATCTGTGCCAAAGTATATATATATATATATATATATATATATATATATATATATATATATATATATATATATATATATATATATATATATATGTATATACTTTGGCACAGATGTGCGGAGAAAAATAGAACATATATATAGATAAATTACAAGGAAACTCACAGTTATAATTATAGTTATAGTTATATATATATATATAGTTATAGTTATAGTTATATTTATAGTTATAGTTATAGTTATATATATATATACTTTGGCACAGATGTGCGGAGAAAAATAGAACATATATATAGATAAATTACAAGGAAACTCACAGTTATTATTTTTCGGCTTATATATATATATATATATATATATATATATATATATATAAACATTCGAAAATCCTGAGGATTCCATGAGCCAATACATGGACCAATAAAAATAAAAGACAGATTTGGCACAACACTGCATAAAATCTCCCATTCCCTGGTAATCCAATTACAGGCGTGTAATGGGATTACTCCATTCCCATTACTCCATTCCAATTCCTGTAATGGTAGTCGAAATTGCAATTACTTTTTCCGATTACATGTAATGGGAATTCAAAAAAACCCATTCCCATTACATGTAATCAGAAAAAGTAATTGCAATTTCGATTACCATTAGAAGACTTGTAATGGGAATTGCAATTACATTTATTCGAAAGGAATGGGAATTCGTAATGGGAATGTGAATTCCTTTTTTAACAACCCTGCCACTACCCAAGAGCAGATGATCACGGAGGAAGTCGAGAATCTCCTACTCGCCGAGGAAATTCCGGCAGCCATCATCCCGCTACCGCCGTCGCCGGAGAAGAAGACACCGGCGGACGCCAGCGCGCCGAGAGAGGTGGTGTGGAGAACACCAGCAGCGTTCAAGACGCCGGCTACACCCGCTCTGCAGCTGCCCAGGGCTCCGCCCGCTCAACAGCCCCTCCCGGCTCCACGAAAGTGGATCAGCTCGGGCGACGTGCCCGTGCCTCGGTGGGACGAAATGAGCGCGGCGGGGTGGACGGAGCCGGAACGAGCACCTCCGCAACAGCCCAGCCGCGGCCGCGGGCCAAGCCCTCGCGGGTTTGGCTCCCGTCGGCAAAGCTCGGGCCGCGCACCAAGCGCGAGGCCGGGGCGCACCCCAGGTGCGGGACGCGAGGCCTGCACCTCCGCCTCCGCCCCAACTGGTGAGGGTTTCTTACGGAGAATTCCGTGTGGACCTCCCAGTTCTCCCCAGCCGGCGTCGTCGTTAATAACACGACGTCTTGGGGGGGCACCTGTGGTGAAAACCACCCCCTCTTTTCAACAGCCCTTTTCAGGGCTACCAAAAAGAGGTAGGCACAACACAAAAATATTTATAAGACGTCGAGTTACAACTCCGTCAAACAAAATATTTCACCAGAGAGAAAATACGAATTTCTCTCTCAAAAGTGAAATATTAACTAAAAACATACAAGGCGACCTCCCTAGACACTTACTGGGCGAGAGAGATGCGACAAGTATCTTGAACCAAGTCGCCTTGAACGAGAAAACTCAAACAGAAAATCAAACGTCCTCTAAAACTAGCAAGGACAATTCAAACAAGCCTACTCGCCAATCAGAAACACTGATTACACGAGAGACAATAGGCGAACCAACCAAGAGGCGGCAAGCAACCACCTCTGGTCCAGCAGCCACCCCGGGGACCCCGTCTGAACAACTGACGCAGAGAAAGCACCCGAGGTCCCCGGCTAAACTCAAGGTCGTCGGCTCCGCGACGGACGCTCGTAAGCACCCCGGAGGACCAGCTCAGCTATCATACTCGCAGATACTGAGAAAACAATGTGCGAGCCAATGAGATTACACGGTCGAATTAATGAAATTAAGCGGACCAATCAGGAGGCGGCAGGGGGCGGCCACCTCCCTATAAATACCCCGCTCGGAGCCTCCGAAATTCATTCTACTCTCCGCTCTCGACGACGACACCTCGAAGTACGAAGATTTCTACACGCTCTACGCTGACGAACCTTCTGCATCCCGAGTTCATCTCAAGAACGGCTTCCTACTGCTTTCTACAAGGCCTACCTTCTCTCCACACAGATCTCGCATTGGCATCTACGAGTCCAGTGATTATTCATCCTGCTCATTGCCCAACGTAGTTCATCTGTCAGGACGCCACCCGGTACATCTATCGATATTCTCTTTAGATCGTACGCCCGCAGGGACGTTCCTAGCCGTGTCACCCGGGTTTCGTAGCACTAGGCTCGTCACCGACCGCTGGGGCACGCCGGTAAATTACTCAGCTCATCCGCTCTAATTTACCGTCCAAGGAAGTCTTTTTCAAGACTGCAAGGTAGGACCCTGACATACGAGCAAAGGAAAGAAGCTCTGTCAAGCGAGTCCACCTTCCTAAACCCTCTATTTCTATACATAGAGGCATCGAAACGAGCTAATAACTCGGCTATTTCGATGGAACGTCGGCCGTCTTATTTCCTCATGCAAGGGGAGGCAGACGACGGCGAGGCCGGGCCTCTTAGCCCCCGTAGCGCTACCTACACGCTACCCGGCCAATCCGCCGGTCCCAGCGACGGCGCAAGACTCGATCCTCACGACGAGATAGCCTTCTCACCTAACGTATTCACGAAGGAAACGTTAGATCAAGCCTCGCCTATACAAAAGATCGAGGATACCTTTCAGACCCGCTCTGAAGTCAATCATTATGATTCGACCAAGCTGTCCGAATACCCACGATATTCGACACAAGCCTACCCGGCCGATCCGAGTGTCAAATACACTCCAAATGTACAAAAAACGAAGGATACTTTTCAGTACCTCAACCAAGCTCAACATATTCCTCCTACAGATATAAATCTTAGGCCGGAATATTACAAAACGGCTCAGTACCAAACTGATCGAACCCAGCACCCACTATGCAAGCCCAGTGCTCCACGCGGCTGCGACACGAACTATCTCTCAGTTCATCCCGCCAAGCAAGCTGACCTTGACGGATTCGCTCACATTCCTTACAGGAATAACACGGGGACTAACCCGCATAATCAGAACATAAATGTCACACTTGGTCTACCGACACCAAGTAAAACATATTTAAATCCACTACAGTACACATTTAAAGAAAACCTCCGACAATTCAGTTTTAGCGAATTTTCGTAGAAAATGAAGCTGTTGCAATGGCTCCTATTCGTTGGCCAGCACTTTTTGAGCTCATTAAACTGGTCAAATGTTAAAATATATACTAATAAAACCTCTAAAAATCGCTAAAAATCGTAGTTTATATTTTTTTGCTGAATATTGCTCAAATGAAGTTTGTTCACTATAATAGAACATTCAAAAATTTATTTACAAAATTATGCTGAAAACTACTTAAATTTCATTGAAATCTGCTTTAAAAAATCGATAAAAATTGCAAAAAAGCTAAAAATTCAAAACTTCTTCTTGAATAGTAGGTTATTATTTAGGATAAGTACGTTTTTTGCCATAAAATTAATAGTTAACAATTTCCTTGCACTCAAAATGCTCTAATTTCAAAACATTCACTCACAATTTACAACACAATAATCTTTGAAAATTCGCTCATGACTGCATGACTGACACTTTTTGAATTCTGCGTACCTAGAAATGTAAAACCCCCCCCCCCCCCCCCCACCCAAAAAAAAAAAACTAAATGTTGAAAGTGGAGGCAAAAATTGTTGTTCTCCAAAATCGAAATTTCTATTTGCTTTTTTGAGCTTACTGATTTCAGTTCCGTGCCGTGTTTTGGGCGTATGCCAATTCATTGTTACGTCCAAAACTATATCGACCAAGTTTTAGTCCTATTTTAACCATACCTCTTCTTCAGGAGTTGTACGGGTTAGCTCCTAGACGGTAACCTTTAAATTTCATAGCCATCAAATGATTAGAAAGTGTGCGCATGAGCAAACGTGAATTTCTTTGACGCCGATTTCGTACCATCAATTCTAGGTCTGACTCGTTCAAACAGAGAAATATCAAGAGAGATCAATTATAGTTTCCAGGATTGTGCCTTATCGCAATTTGATTGGAAATTTATAGGAATATTTTGGTAGTTTTATCACTATTGGTTGAGTGATAACTATTGCGCATGCGAAAAATTGAATTGGTTGCCAGAGGTGAAACTCCAAGACTAATGAACTAATTATGAACAAATTTTCAGGGATTTTCAGGGAACTCGTAGACATCCCCTACGAATTCCATTGCCGTAGCGTGTGCATTTTCAAACGTGTATTACCTAACCGAAACGACTATTTCTTACGATCTATCATCTATCAACGTCCGATTCCGTTCAAACTTTAGGGGTAGGTACTTGGGTAGAAGTCTCGGGATGGTAGGTGTCCTATTAATTTTGTTGCAATTAGTAACTATTGAGGTAAGTCATTGTAGCTTAGTCATTTCTTATGAAGGGGCCAGAACAACAGTGAAGGATTTTATTCTACAGTTTTAGTATTAATGCATTAGTATTAGTAATTAGTTGATACATTAGTATTTATGTATCAACTAATTACTTGTAGTTGCCCATTATCCCATCTTTGTTGAATTTTGCTTCATGATATCATACGTGGTATTTTTGTGTTCAGTACCAAGGTTCCGGTGACTGTCCCTGGTACGAGTACATGGCGGAAGGTCGAGCTGTACTAGAAGAACAGAACGAACACGATTTTGGGCGACCCTCAGCAGATACCGACAAGCTCTACATGTCCATCGGCGATAAAGATGTCATCGAAGTAACTCACCCAACTCCTTCTGATGAAACTGACTCCTCCAGGTGAGCATCTTGGGATATACTGGGTCGTTTGTATTGAACTTAATTGCTCTCCCTCACTCAAATGCACAATGCGAGAGGATTTTTAGCAAAGTCAATTTTATAACAACAAACCCGATAAACAAAGTCCATTGCTGAAGTCATTAAAACTTTATTTTGACCAGTGATTTGCAAACAATTATATTGGCATTTATGTATACTTCCACTTTTATCGCTTTACAATACAAGCTCTGACAAACAGGAATCCCCAAGCCTGTGAAATCAAGCGAAGTTGAATTTTTCATGGCACTTTTTTCGTTTTTCTTATGAAGTTTTATTGAAGTAATTATGTTTTCTCAGTTGACTGAAAAATATGCTACTTTTTGTTATTGTTGACTAAATTCATTTGATGAACATCTAAATTTTGGTGAAATATGCGTACAGTTGGTTTAGGAATGATGTACGAAAGTGAACAATAATTTTGGAAGATATTGGTACGGTAATGAATGATCATGAGTTGGTAACCCTGTTACTGATACTGTTGGTATCCCAATGTTTTTATTGTCCCAATTAACCAAAGGGTTTGTGGAAACATAATTACCACACACTAACTCATAATAGACAATCTAGTCATACCCTTATAGCACCAGCTACACTAGGGTATATTCCAGAAATGAAAATGCCACATGACGAGCTTGGGAAAACCTACCTATGGAAGGATCCCACCAAGTACGTCATAGGCAACAGAGAAAACTGGGACAGGATAGTCCCCAGAACTCAAAGAATTCGTCTGTCATGCTTCACGGACGGCTCCAGAGTCGAATCTGAAAGCATGGCAAGAACAGGCGCTGGAGTATACATACCTGATTTGGATATAGCTGAGTGCTTCACTCTGGATGCACACACCACTGTGTTCCAGAGTGAGCTATATGCCATTATCAGGTGTGTTGACAGCTTAATAGAGAACAATACAAGAAATAGACAAATAGTCATACATACAGATAGCCAGGCATGCATCAAAGCGCTGATGAGCCCGGTTACCACCTCAACAATGATTAAAGAGGCTAAAGACAAACTGACCAAACTAGGCACCCAGTTGGATAACAAAGTGTATGTAAACTGGGTGCCAGGTCACGAAGGTCACATAGAAAATGAAGAAGCAGATCGGTTGGCTAGGCAGGGGTCGGCTAGAAACTATTACGGACCGACCCCAGCCTTAGGCATAACGCGCAACGCGTGCAAAGCAAAGGCAAACACCTGGGCCAACAGAGATCTAAATGAGTTATGGAGAAAAGAGAACAGTAGATATAGACAATCTAGGATGTGTATATCTGGCTACGTAAAAAGTAGTTCAGACTGGATTATAACACTGCCTAGAAAGCAAATGAGGAAATTAATAGGGGTCCTCACAGGGCACGTCAGCTTTAAGAAGACTCTTTTCATCATGTCCAAGGTCTCTTCACCACTCTGCGAGTGTGTAAGAGGAGAAGACACAGCAGAACACTTTTTGTGCGACTGTGACAGATTTTGGAGATCTAGGCAAGAAGCCCTAGGACACAACACAATCGAAAGGGCCTCACTCAGAGACCTCGATTGGAAGCAGATCAAGAAGTTTGTTGAAATGAGCAACAAATTTAGGGACATAGCGCAGCCGTAGAATCCCCAATTTCCTAAGGGGCCCTTTTGGGGAAATATAAGCCATCAGGCCTGAGATTTCTTTCTACTGAAGCCCTATGCAGTCAGTCAACCAAAGGGTTTGGATGTGAATTTGGTTGGGAAAGTTTCCTGCAACTCCCTAAGTATTCTCAAGCTGGGCAAAAAAACCCTTTACTTATGGATGATGTATATTTATAGTTAACGTTGTGTCTCTTACGTTTATGTATGAGGGCATTCCTCAACACACGCTCGCTGAGGCGACCCGAGGCCAGGCGAGAGTGAACAGACGTTGCTCGAGTGGTCTTGGGTGACCTCCGCACTCCGACTCCTATGGGTTTTCCGGCCTGAGGCCGCACGAGGCCCGAGAGTTGAGACGAGGTTCACCCTCAGACCACGCTCGTTCCCCTCGTGGTTAAATGTTCTGCAACCTCTCATTAATCTTTTGAATTTTGTGTGTATTTACCACTGTGTTTTATCACTTTTGGAAACGAATTGGAGTAATGAGGTTGTTTTCCAATTTTCGGTGCTCTACCAAGTGAAATCTGTTGTATGGACCTAGGTGATATGGGTCACAAAGACTGTCATAAGATAATCACAAAGACTTTCCATGGCTTCTGCACTTCTTCCAAAGAAAGAATGAAAACGTACTTTTAGTATGCATACACAGAGCCACCTGCACTTCCATATTAATCCACTATGCTATACGTACCCATAAGACCTCGTTTCCACTCTCACTTCACCCTGCTTACTGAAGCAAATGGCGAGCGTGTACTTGGTGCTCTCGTCTACCGACCTCGAGGCCGACCTGTTCCCCCTTGCCTCGGGCGCATAAGAAATCATCTCTGGGTGCGCTTCCATGTTCCACAACTGATACGAATCAAACCACTCGCGACGAAGTTATGGAAACCCATTTCAAAACGGAAGTTAGTGAAAAACGTTGTCTATTTCCACGATAAAATAAAGAGTTACTATATTACCTACTCTTTATTTTCTCGTGGAAATAGACAACGTTTTTCACTAACTTCCGTTTTTCCTCAACTGATCGCATCATAATCCATATTTGAAAGAATATGTAATCCATGGGTCTCCTTAGGCCCTGTTCTCTGCCACCAAATCGTCAAACCTCTGCAACACCTGACCCCAGGAAGCCTATCTACAGTCTATCTTGTCTATTTTGGATAGTTGTTCACTCATCTCTACCATAATTTAATTATAAAACAATCCACTCGTTCTTCTTCAAGTTTGAAAGTCTTGGGGGGGGGGGGGATTTCGTCCTCTCGATTCACTTTTTAATTCGATTTCTCTGGTTGGAGTTGTGCTTACACTGCTGGAGGGAGACAGACACCTTTTGTGTTTATGTTGTTGTTGCTTGATATCGTCATGCATAATCCCACCACACCCCCTCCCCAGTGGAATACTGATCTTAGCTGGAGGTGGATCTGTTCAGTAGTAAACTTTTTCTGACCTCAGCACTCCACTCTTCGAACCCCATAGGTGCCGTCCATTTGAAACCTGACAGCTAAAATTATGATGCAAGGATCATGCTAAAGCCTTTTCCTTAGCAAAATATCATAGTCACAATCTTGTTAGCCGTTTAACATAATATATTTTGTGCATTGATATTGCTCAAATTCAAGATAGAAAAGAATTTTTAAAAATCGTTATAACAATAACAAAAATAGTCTCTCTTGAAGTCATGGTGCACGACTTTTTGTATTGCTGTTTCAAAACTTTTCAAACAGGTCAAGGTTAAAACATATTTCAAGTTAAAAATGCCACCTACATATTGTCATTAACTGATTGAATACCTACTCATGTAATATTTCTTTGAAGGCTCGAAGGTTGCCCAAGGCTCCACCTGGGTCCCATTGCCTGCGGCCAAGGAGTCAGCCGAGATGCTCGTCTCAGGGAAGCTTTCTCCAGGACATCCAAAGCTCTTGCCTTCGACTACGAGTCTGACTCCGTTGTCGAGAGCATCGTGGGCAACTGCAGAGACTCGTGGGCCCTCGTGCGGGGCATCGCCGACTACAAAGATGGCCAGCGCAAAGGCCCTTGGCAACCATTTGCTTCTCTCGCAGCAGCAGCTGTTACCAAAGCCATCATCTGCGCTATGGAACCACCATCTGATTAGGCTTACAATTAGATCTATAGGATCTTTCTATTTAAGTACTGTGATGATGTTCCGATTTTCCCCAACAATTGTTTACAACGCACATTTATTCTGCCTATTGGTTAAATGGTCCATTTATTCATCTTCTTTGTACGAAAGGCAATATAATTATTGTATTTTTTCCAATGATTTCCGTTCGATGGGAACACGTTCATTCCAAACCTACAGACCTTCCTATATCTTTAGTTTTTAAATTCTGACTAGGTAGCAGCAACCTTTCTGATTTACCACAAATTAATTTATAATTCTCCATACAAAATTTGCAGTTGTTTCAAGATGTTACAAAAATTCAAAATTGTAACCTAACTACTTTGGATCTCAACGATTTTCCAGTAATTTGTATTACCTACCTTATTTCCCCTCTTACACTCGAATTGCTTTCAATTCCGAACTTCAACTTTCAAAGTCCGAAGTAGGTTCTGCCTAGCTTTATACCACCTAATCCCTACGTACTAAGGAGAATAATTAAGTAACCATTAGCTAGTATAAGTCTTAATCATAGATCTTAGTGAGAATATTGCTCACCTATCAAGTTCTAACTTGCCAACATTATAATCTAACCTATCCGTAGTTGTTACGTTGGTGCCGAAAATATAACACCAATTCGTTCCATTAACTTTATGTAATATTGTGTAACCCGTTGGACCAAGCTATTAGGAAAATTGTATACTGAGCTAGTCATATCTCGCATAACGTCTCGATGGCTGACTATGATTAAATTTAAATTCTTCCAGTACCTACTAATGTTATTGTGTAATTCTACAGTAATTTGGATTGGCAAAATGGCGACGAACTGATCTACTGGGTTTTCTAATGAGAAATCCCGAAGATAGAAATTGGTGTGAAGTGAATAATGCGTATACCATAACTGCGTGTACCTGTGTTCTTTTGGTGAACTCTTATTTTTGTGGGCTTTATTGTATCTGGTGTCATGTTTTAGATACAATATTCCGTAATTGACCTGTTTTCAGCGTATTTAATTTATTATTTGCCTTTTTGTGTTGGTGCAAATTCCAAGGTTGGTATTATTTGTTTTTCCGTTTGATGCTCTTCCGTTACGTACGATTATATAGGTTTATATAATATTTTTATACGTTTATAATATGGTCTACGTTTTAGCTTATTTCATTATTTATGTTTGGGTTTAGACCTGGATACTCGTGTGAACGTTTTCAATTTGTGGCCTATCTTGATGTGACCATGACTCTTCTCATACAATCTTAGCCTAACTAATCAGCCTAATTGTGTTGTGATATATCAATATTGTTTATCCCGGACTCCGATTGTATTTAATACTATAATAGGTTCCTAAACTTGTCTATTATTAAGAAAGGGTGAATATTTGCAAGTAAAGAGAGAAAGCAGTTGTTAGCTACTGTATTTAGAGTACCTATCTACTATACTAAATAATTCACGACTACGAACCTAGGTATTAATATATATATGCACTTATATTATTCTAGGAATCATCCTACTAGCAATATTGACATGTAACTCACATATGTATCACTTACGTTCATCAGAATTAATTTTGTTTTAGAAAGTTTTAGAAGTATACAAACAGTATTTCTTTCAAATTTAGAATTACCTACTTGACGTACTAACAGATTTCCTGCACTAGCTATTGCGGATATAACTTTGATTAGGGACGAAATCAAGTTCGGAATGTAGTACTCCCTTTTCAGATGATTCTTTTCTAGAGTTGTTGAGGGTGAGAATGAGAGATCAGCTTCTCTTATTATGTACTTTATTCTAGCTAAGCGCTTTCGCCTATTGGCCTCGTCAGAGCTCTATATATATAAGTCTTTCTATTGTTATCATTGGTTAGGGGGACCCATCCTCGTGTCATAGTTTAAATATGCTGTACCTTTTAACATGTTGTTGAAGGTAGGAATGTTGGAGGAAGGTAATAATGATAAGTACTTCCTCTAACATTTTGCATCTTTTATTGACAACATGTTAAAAGGTACAGCATATTTAAACTATGACAAGAGGATGGGTCCCCCTAAACAATGATAACAATAGAAAGACTTAAAAATAGAGCTCTGACGAGGCCAATAGGCGAAAGCGCTTAGCTAGAATAAAGTACATAATACGAGAAGCTGACCTCTCATTCTCACCCTCAGCAACTCTAGGATGTATTCTTCAAAGCTAACTATCTACCCCACATATGATTCTTTTCGAAACAATTGAATTCACTATCTACTCCTTACTGAATCAATACTACCCGGATTGAATCTGAATGTTCCTGAAACGATTTAATTCTTTAAAGATTCAAACCAGCCCAGAGTAATACCGAATTTGGTACTGTTGAGTTGGTTTCGCTCTTACCTGAAGCAATTCCGGATTGATAGCTCAGAGGGGATTTTCTCCAACCCCAGCTGATTCACAACCACTTCTAGGTAAATTACGTGTTATAGGTACCTCATTTTTGCCTGTTTTTTCTTCAAACATTGCATTATGTCACATGACGTATCATACGAGGTTGTACCAAAAAAATATTTATTCCATTTTATGATAGCACATTATAATAAATCCCAACGTATTTTTTACTCGATGACTCAGAATCCTCAATCGTGTTACTTTTCGATTTACTCCTGTCCAGATCTTTTCTGGCAAAGTCTGATTTGAATTATCCCCCGTCCCCCCGCAGAGTTGCTACAGACCGGCAAGAAAAATCACTTTTCATGCTAGGAAAGAATGGTGAAACAAAATTTGGGGAGCAAAATCATGTTTGAAGTCGGTACATAGTGGAAAATACTTCTATAAGGGATTTTACGAGTTGGAGTTTGGTACATTACATAGACTCTCTAGAACGGCTATCGGATCAGCTTGTGCCCCTCTTTTTCTCCCTGTTGTCTTCACTCTCCTCGACTTTCCTATCTTGAGAACTGCACGGCCTCCTCTGGCCCGGAAGGTAATAAGAAGGAATTGAATCTAAAATATACAACCGTATACTCCGCGTTCTCTATTAAAATACATGTACCTACCTACATGTTGAATTCATAAATGTGAAGTTGATTTTTCTTGGAAAAATCCCTGCATATCGGATTAATCGGCCAAAACAACAACTGGGCAGGCTCTGTTCCCAGGTGGCTGGTTGAGTGACAGTGTTGGGCAAAAATTAGCTATAGCTAACAGCTAAAAGCTACAGCTAAATTAGCTATGATTTAGGTGGAGCTAACAACTAAATATTTAGCTATTAGCTATTGAGGAATAGCTAAAATTTCCAGATAGATTAGCTATTAGTCGAAACGCATAGCTAACAGATTTAGCTGCGGTGATTCAGCTGTCATGAGCAGCTAAAAGATAATAGCTATAGCTGTGGCTGACAACTAATAGCTAAAAGCTAACTTTTTATGAAAAACTGTATTTCCACACAGCTAGTATAGCTAAGCTTACCTTTTCAGTTTTAGCTAGCAACAGCATTAGCTGTGGAACATTTTCTCGAATGAATGAACTACTGCTACTTCAAATAAGGCGGAGGGCGATATCTTTTCCTTTTCCTTTTTTTCTTGCTGAAAAAACAAGGTGTAGGTGTAGCGTGTAGGTGGGTAGCTGGAGCTACTGCTATTAGTAAAGCGTCCTCGGAGTCCATGTACTATATATATATAGTAAATACCGAACATACTGCTCAGTCAACAGTCATCCACACTACGACTTTTATAGTTCTAATAAAGCATAAGGTTAACTTAATTATTTTTCTCATCAATAAATTGATTTTTATGTTTCTACCTTCTTCCTTCGTCATTTTTCTTGCCTTTTTTCTTTATTTTTTGAAGAACTTTGAAATAAAAAAAATAAAAAAAATTAGTACCACTAGGTAAACTAAACTATTTTAAAATTCACTGAATATACGGAAATAAAAGTATTCAGTCATGTAGCATGGCTCTAAGAGCGAATTTTCAAAAAAAAAGTCGTAAATAATGTCGAAACCCAGTGACTTTTGTATGGAAGAAATAATCTCTGTGAAAATTCGTTAATTGTCATTTTTCGACCTTTTTAAACCAAAAAATCGCATTTTTTAACCTTTAAAATGGTTTTTGAGATTTGGGACTGGTTGCAATCGACTCAGCGTGAAAAAATACAATTACCGAAATTTTTGGCGTTGGCACGGTATCTTTATCTTTTTTTTTACGGCAGTTATCGTCTGGAAGGACGGGATATATGTAAATATATAGGTAATTATATCCATACGATCAAAGCGTTAAAACTTAGGCTTATGAGCTAAAACTGAAAAGGTTAGCTTAGCTATACTAGCTGTGTGGAAATACAGTTTTTCATAAAAAGTTAGCTTTTAGCTATTAGTTGTCAGCCACAGCTATAGCTATTATCTTTTAGCTGCTCATGACAGCTGAATCACCGCAGCTAAATCTGTTAGCTATGCGTTTCGACTAATAGCTAATCTATCTGGAAATTTTAGCTATTCCTCATTAGCTAATAGCTAAATTTATCTTTTAGCTATTAAAAAATTGTAATAGCTAATTTATCTATTATTCGAAAAATTAACTAGCTAATAAATTAGTTAGCTAATGCCCAACTCTGTTGAGTGAGAGCCTACTGTATTATATGACGTCTTTTTAGATCGAAAAAGGATCAGAATAATTCGATTTTTCTGATTTCGATTAAATCCAAAAATAAGTAGGTATGTCGGATAGTAGATAAGAATCACTTCGTATTGATGTAATTAAATCTTTACATATATTCAACCGAATTCTAGGCGTAACATATTACATACGTATGGCATAATGTAAATTGTGTTACTTACCCACTGCTGAGATGGAATTATCAATTTTGTGAAGTGTAGAGGTAAACTGTTTGACCTATTGGAAATAGTCATGAAGATAGTGTGCATAAAAGAGCTAGTGGGGAATCACCACAAATCAGGCAAAAAATGTGGGAATAGATAGTACAATATGCGCTTGACTCAAGGAATAAAAACTATCCAAGTATCCAGGGCTACAATATAAAAATCACATCTTGATTCAATATTTCAGATCATCATTTCAAATTCCATACTTAGGTACAAATTCATCTTACTTATAAATATCTTGATGTTTACTCTTGGGTTGATTAGTTTAGAATCCAAAGTTCAATAGTCCAGTAAAACATTCTCCATATAACACATGCGAAAATGAAACTAACTACCCACATGTCAGTGCCTACACGAACTAAATCACTCACGACGAAGTTCTGGAAATCCATTTCAATTAAGAAAAACTGAAGTTAGTGAAGGACGATAGTTGTTTATTAGGCTGTGGCGGTAACAACAGTTGCCATCAATTCACGGTAAGGTAGGAGAAGGTGGTATCAGTTGTTTTGTGTGTGATCAGTCTATTTCCACAAAAAAATATATATTTACGATAGATTGATTTCGACGGTTAGTTAGGTCATCGTAAGTAACAAATAATTACCTACTCAGTTATCGTTCACGTTCTCTTCCCACACTTTCCTCATATTTAAGTTTGATTAGTGATTCGTTAGCTAAAAAATAAGATTTTTCTTGAAGAAGTCGAGAGAGTGGGACAAGGGACGCTGTTGACAACTTTTGAATTTGCTGAATAAAAGAAGGAGGTTAAAAAATTTAGTGAGATGTAGCAACAATGATATAGGTGTAATAACAATATTTACACGGGTGTTTTGAATTATCTAGCCAGGTACCTACACAAAACCGGCCGATTTAGCAGTAAGCAACTCTACTAGAATAGTTTTCCTCTGAAATAGATTTATTATCAAAGGGTTCGATTACACCTTGTAACATATTTGAAGATGAAAAAAATTGTTTCTGGGGTGAAAGTGATTATGCTTACATTGTAACCTAACTTTGAGAAAATTACCAGGGTTCCTCAAAATATTTGCTTCTAGAGTTTGCTTTTTCGTATGTTTTAATAGGCCTAAACTTCTAAAACATTTATATGGCAAAAAATATGAATAAGTAACAGAAATACAACATTTTTAAAGTCAGAATTTACTCAAAATAAATCAAAAGCGGGTGTAAGAGTAACTCGAAACCGAAAATAATCATTTTCCGCTCAAACCAGATTAAAGTAAACATGCTCCTCGCCTAATCACCTATTTCATAATCCTACATAATCTCTATTTTGGCATAACGGGTTGAAAAATAACCTCTAACCAGAAACGAAAATCGAGTTGCATTGTATTAGTATTGAACTTCAATGGCTTCGTTCTCTTTTATTTTCATAATCATAGACCTCGGAATTCTCAGCTACTGTTTACATTTACAATACACCTAGCCAACCTTGTTCGTACTTTGTTTACCTTCCAAACCCAACATTACTCCTTTATGTATTTATTTTTATAATTTACTGTATTTTGCTGTATAGGGTGCTATTTTGTCAATTTTTGCATGTGATTGTCCATTCTAGTTGGAAGTATATTTTATTTTATGAACTCCATGTTTGAAGTATTGGTCTTAGCCAAACTTGACTATGTCAATAACGAAGGCACAATTGCCGTGAATTATGTCGTTTTTATATTAGGTATCTATTTAATTGTGTAATTGTAAGATTATAATTATTTATTTACAATTATGATGCTGTTTAGCCTTTAAAAGGTTCGCAATTCCTCCATTGATGACCTATTTATTACTCATTATGTTTCGTGGAAATTTTGGATGAGTTTATTTATTTTTTGAGAAACTGTTAACCACTTTAGTGTTGAATATGTGATAGTCTGTAATGTGAAAAACTATAGTATATTTTGCATATTAATTTTATGATTGTTGAGTGCTGATAAAAATATTGTGAAGTTATAGCGAAATAAATCGTATACCATGGTTCTAGAAGTTTTCCTTCTATCCACCTTCCATGAAGGGAGAAAGGTTGGACGTACACTGCTCCAGGCGGTCTCATTCGATTCATCGAACCGAGTTCTATCTACATCGAAAGCAAAAACTACCTTTTTAGCGAATTTCCGCAGAAAATGAAACTATTGCAACGACTCAAGAAATTTTAATATGAACATTTTCTCAATTGAAATCCGTTTTTAGGCATTCTGAAACGATTCCTGAATTTTGAAAACTTTTTCATATATATATGTGTGTGTCATTCCTCACGATAACTCTCCCTAGGATTGAGATAAAAATCCCGTTCTTCTACCAAAAGAAAGGATGAGTTCCTTAGCCACGATTGTTGCCAAGTTAGGGGTTTTCCCCCAAATTTGGGTTTTTTCGTGTAAGGGGGAAATTTTTCGGAGGTTTTACGAATGAGAGGAGGGATTTTGGGAAATTTTCAAAAACGAATCAGTAATAAATTGAAAAATGAAAGCATTTAAAAAATACTCAATGGAGTAACAAAGGGCTTATTCATGTCTGCCTGCCTTATAAGGGAGACGAGCCATCGCATTAACCACCAACAACTGTGTTTATCGTCGTCTCAAGGCCTTGACTGTAATTTTGGAATCACCAAAACCATCTTGATACGATTATTTATCATCATTTGTCTGTTTATTTACATTATCAATTTAGCATTTCATCTTTGGAGGGGGTGACGGGAAAGGGTATGATGTTTCAACTATTCTCGTTAGATTTTTGCAATCATTTTGAATTTGTTCAATTATGAACATGGTCTAGTTTTGGAAAATATGTCAAGATTTTCAAAGACATCTTAGGATATCTCATCACAGTTATGAATATCTAATACCTACTTATTTACAACAAATCTAAATACCTTGAGATAACTTATTGCACTTTAATATTATACTGAAGTAAAATCAGTAAAGATTTCGAGGGATTTGGGGTTTTTCGTAGTTAACTCAGGGGGTTTTCGGGGCCGTACCTTGGCAACCCAATTTTTCGAGTACATTAACCTTCTCACTGCCATGAGGCCACCGGTGACCTCAAAGCCGATGGTTGAATATTGCCGAGGCCGCCGCTCTGTGGGCGCAAAATAGAATCTAGCGGTTCACAAGCCTGGAATGTACTTACATGATACATAATGAACTTTATGACCAAAATAGATCATCTTAGGGCCCAATAGAGGTTTTTGACGTATTAAAATGGAGCTCCACTATAAAGGTCAACCATGGGCTAAAAACTATAAAATTTGTCTTCGACAGGCATGGACACCCTGCGTAATACAAGAGTCGTAAATTCGTTAGGTACTCAATATTAATTTATTTTTCACTATCTAGTAACAGAATGATATAGTTAACTTATGAACGGTATAATTTATTTATTCATCACTTTCTAGGAACATGATATATTTATGTACCCAACTTGTGAACGGTATAAAACAAAATTGTTGAGGTACAACGATCTTAATTTTTATTTCCAATCTATAAACTAACCCCATCGTCAAGAATAGAATAATAATCTCTACATCTCAATTAGGAAACGAAAAAATTATATTTGAAATACCTAATAACGGTAATTTACGTTTGTGCTTGAGCAGGATGAAGTAATGATTTGAGTACAATGAAATTGGTACGGGACCTTCTATAGCCTAACCCGCACATTCCCTGAAAATGTCAAAAGTAATTTGCGCGCGCACGCTAGAGACCTACTAAATGCCGCTCATCTGAGAGAATATTTATTACTCTTCGCATCCCACAGCTTTACCATTTTTTGTTTTTGAATTGTGCCACTCCTCTCATTAGCTACATATCAGTTAATGGTAGTGATAAGCAAAAAGCTGGAAAAAATGCTGGAGCCCACGCATTTGGATGTTTCTCGTCACGAACCTTCACTGAATATCCCTTTTACTGATAAACCACCGCCTTATCAAGACCATTAATAACTGGGGTATGACTACGATGAAATGGGCGGGAAAAATCAATAAAACCTTACTTTTTTAAGTAACAAAATTTATTCAAAATTAAATGTTAGAAGGGTACATCATCTGAAACAAAAGAGAAAAAAATTGGTTAGTTACACATTTCTCCAAATACACAGGCAATATCAGTATTTCAAACTCAAAAGGAGATCGATATAGATATATCCAAATGATTAATGACTTTATTGATAAATAATGATGAGCATGGAGATTCTAAATTTTCCACATCAAATTAGAAATAAATCGAATGACGAGAGAATTATCTAGGTTCAAAAAAGTTTTAGAGCCTATAAAATGATAAGTATAGAACTTTTCGAAACTCACTTAGATTGAACCTATATTTCCCACTTTGAGAAATGTAGGATCTCGAGTCAAGTAAATAAATACGAGTATACGGTAGGTATCAAATTACAATCAATCAATGATGAACGAATCCGAAAATGGAAAACATTTTATGGGGTAGGGAGACTAAAAAGGGAAATTCTACACAGGGTAGACTTGTAAGTTGATGAAATAACTGCATTCGTCCGTGTCGCATTCGTGACATGATTTTGTTCTCCAAGTTAGATTGCTCTAAGGTTTTAAACATATAACTGGAAAAATTCTCCAATCCTAATCACTACAAAGTGGCAGACTAGTACAAATCTGACTTCCCAAAGAAACAACACAAACTGCCACAGTGGTTCTGATGTGCGACTTACACGAATTAAAAAAGTATATTCAAAATAGCTCAAATTTATATATGTACTGATATAAATTAATAAACACTATAGGATGAAATCAGAATATTTAAGATTTCTAGGTCTCATGACACGCTGGAAGTAAACTATACATAAAATATGTACTGTAAAACCGAGAACTGAACTCACGATTCTGATTCTCCTGCCCATAGCTGCGGGAGGGAGGTTGACTTTGAACTTGGCGCGGACAGCTCCTGTGCTGCCATGTGGCCGCGTCACTTTGCCCCAAATGGCTCGGACTTTCGTTTTCCTCTTCAACACGCCAGGAGCACGGGTCCTGTTCTTAGCCTGAAATGATAAAATAATACAACAGGTATAATATGGTGATGTGATAACAATGACGAATGAGATTCGTGGTGGTGAAACAACCATAAAGCTGGATTCACATGGAGCGGAACGAGCGCGGAAAGAGGAAGGACGAAACGCAATCTGATTGGCTGTTGGGACAACAGTTGATGAGGGTGGCTGACGTGTTGTCAGAAGGGGTGGATAGCGGTCGGTGGTAGAAATTTTCATACAGTTTCCGCGTTCCGTCGAGCTCCGTGCAAGCACAGTGGACAGGAATATTGATAACCGCCGAAAGTTGAGTGGTACATGGGACAATCAGGTATTAATTTTAAAATTAATAATTGTCCCATGTTGAGCTTGTTATGGAGTGTCACCCTAGTGTCCCTAGCACTGTCACCATTGGCGTTTTTTATTACAGTCGCCGGTGCTGCTATCGCTTCCTAAAGAGCAGCAATGGGTGGGATAGATTTGAAGGGCTTTAAAAGGAAATGATCACTTATCACATCGATTTACATTATTAATCCAAAGTCATGTGATTCATGTCTGTTAAATGTGTGTTTCAGACAGCAAAATACAAAACCAAGTGGAAGAAGGTTCTTGATGAGAGAAACGTGTCGCCTTCTTGAATTCTTGCTTCTCCTATTGTTCAGGTGCCTACGTATTAAGTACCTACTTCTTCTTGAATGATCTTTATAATGGTGAAACTTGATTTGATTTTTGAATACCTATGCTAAATGTACTGACTACGAAATTCCCCCAACACGCGGAAGGAAGTACACGGTTTCCCATTTACTACTGGTTACTAGGGATCCCGACCCGTAATTTCAAAGGGTGGGGGTGAGACTAGTGAGAGGGAGGGGAGGGTACCGATTACACTCTTGGTTCCATCCTATTCCTATCCGCAATAATGTCTTGTTGGAAGTTTCAATGAATGGAAATTACCCAATCGGAATTAATCACTAGGTACGCACCTACGTCAAGGCGTCAAACTTGTCTAAAAACTATCAAAACACATTAAGCTTTTTAATTTTGATATTGGCTCGAATTCCCATTTGGTCTTCATGGCTGCGATATATCAACCATATCCACTTAATTTTATTGTATTTACCTACAATGCGTCTGTTTCCCAGAATGAAAGGAGATTATTAAATGAACCGAAAATCGAGTTTGGTATAGCTTTCAACAGTTTTCGCCACATAAAATACAGAAACCACTATAGAATCTTTGAAAGTTGTCCCTGACGGCAATAGTACGTCGTCGTCACTGACGTCAGCCATTCAAATCATCAAAAATCGTGTTTGGGATGGCTTTCAATAGTTTTTTTTTTTTTTTTCCAAACTTTTTCAACCTATTTTTCAAACTTCGTGAAGTAGGACCAACTAGCTTAGTTTCAATAATACACCATTGCAATCCACCAAGAAAAGATATAGTAACTCCATCTCAAAATATGTAGACTCGAAAAATAATAATACAGGGCCAAGGTTTATGAAATTCAGCTCAAAAATCATCCATTAGCTAGGGGTGTGCGTGTAATCTCGGCATTACATTCTATCAAACCCAAGGGGCGAAATTTAAGGTTTGAAATATTGAAAAATCGTGATCCCATAAACATACGAGATAATATCAATCAATAAATCTTGAGATAACATCAATTTAGAGAGAGACCACAGTTCAATAAATTGAATGAGACTATCCAGAGAATCGAACGACCAACCGTTCACTTTCCTGAAGGGTTCAAGTCTCAGAAGCAAAACAAATCATCAACACGATTATGAATCGCGTGCAGGAGTAAGCTAAACCTGCTAAATCGGCTCGATCGTATTTAGTTTCCTAGTATGTGAAACCCATCTTTAACCTTGTAAGGCCTGACTCATTTATAGAGACGAGTGACCTGCGTCTACTTAACACAGAAATAATAAACCTATGTGTAATAATTTGCTTTTTCCAAGGTTTTTTCAGCCGTATACATCAAAGCATAACTCCTGCTATGCAGTACACCCCTGCCAACTGTGACGTCATTGGTGCACGATGCAACCTTGATAAATTGTCGGGACAAAACTACTCATCGTTAGGAATGTGCGAATGGTATCAAATTTCATAGGATGGAATGTACGTATATTTAAAAATAGTAAAAGTACGTTTTCACACCCAGAGATAACACTAATCGCTACTAGACATCAAGAAATTTGAAAGAATGTTTTAATATGGTGATCTTATTTTGCTGCACTGTGTTTCGGATGTACCTATATTTAGTGTATTTGGACCATGAATATTGATCATCAACTAATTGCATAAAACAATACAATCGCCTCTTTACCTTAATGAACGGCAGGATTTCGTTTCAACATGCACTCACCTTGTAGACAAAGACGCATTTCTTGCCTACGTAGAACCAGGCGTCCTTCTTACTGCCGCAGCCAGCTACATCCAGCAAAGCCGTGTTTTCCTGTTGGTTCCTCAGCCCACGCCTGAACCCAGTGAAGACAGCCTGTGCGTAGAGACGTCCGTGCCTCTTCCTGATCATCCTGGTTGGTTTCTTGGGCTTCTTTTCGAGAGGGCTGGACTTTTCAGCGCTTTTAGCCGCTTTCTCTTTAGGCTTCTTCTCCGCTTTGGGAGCTTTGGCCGCTGGGGCAGCCTTCGGCGAAGCCGCTTTGTCCGACATTATTTACCCTGAAAGGAGGCAAACAAGTGGTGTAAAATAAACATGACTGAAGAACAGTCTCGTTGAAGTCAACTACTAAACCCCACAGTTATAGACTCTTCTACAGACTGCTTGGAACCTTTAAGTACTGCGTAAATATTAGTTTTATTGTTTACACTGCAGCAGTTCTTAGTCCCTAGAATCCAGAACTCAACATGCACATTAGGCACTAATAGCTAAAGTAACAAATAATAGCCAAGCGCTCACACTATTTCACAGTTCCTAATACTATCAATGTCTTAGGCATTTTACTTTCCATTCGACACATTTAATTTGCTTTTTGCAACTCGAGGCTGTTTTACGTAACACTAAGTAAAATTGAAGTCCTCTATGACCAGCAGAAGAGAGTTGAATATAGGAATGATAAGTGATGTAGTTTCATTGAACTGTATGATTCCAAGCCATTGGTCAGGAATGAAATGCAACGCCCAAAACCCAATCAGCAGTGAAGAAAACCCCCACACGTGGACTGGGCCTATGCAGGGTTCCATTAGCAGCAGGTTTTTTTAATCCATTCGACTACAGAGTCCAACTTTTCAAACCTCTTCGACTGCTGGAGATTTACGTACACAAGTGACGAAGGCATTCACGTTGATAAGCTTAATATATCTCATCATGTTGGTTTATGGAGACAGGAAGTTAATCAGCAATTCTCCTAATTTCGATTACATGCATTCACTCCCGCACTGGCTACCCCTCTAGTGAGTGCTGCAGAGATTATTTAGTCGCTGCTCAAATTCCTAGTTCCATTTCGACTTTGAGCAATTCTCCTCTCCCAATCACCTGCCCGTTCTTTGAATTCCGCCCCAGGCAGAGCTAAGGTAGCTGAGAAAGTAGAGAACGCATGGCAGCACAAATTAGGAGGTATTCACATACTCACGACGCCCACTGCCACATGTCAATGCAGGAAGGTGACAAAACGGTTAACCTCTAGAATAAAACTACCCTCTTGGTTTTTCAGTTTCATAGCTTATATGTTTAGAACAATATTGTTTCCATGTGGGTATATCAGAGGTCAGTCCTTCCTAGGCTGAAAATATTTACAGCTTGATAAAAAGATTTTATAATTTCCATTGGGTAGTAACTGGGAGAAGAATGAAAGCCCACATCAATTAATGATACGAAGGACTAGGAGGAATCGATAAATGTTGTTTTCCTCAATTAATGTCAAACATGAAATGAAGATTCTGGAGATGAACTAAACCCCACTATAGGTAGATAATATGCTCCGCAATCAGCTTCTTGTTCTTCACACTCATAGCCCTTCAGTCAATTATATGATGCTCATTCCCAAAATAAAAAAGTCCTAACATTGAAAGGGGGGAGGAAATCCGGGAAAAGGAAACAGCTACCTATAAACGAATGAGCGAAAAATAAATAGTTTCTAGCTAAGTTGAGGGAATGATCACTAATGGAAAGTCCCAAACAAATTTTTCCATATACCTACCACTGGAGTACTCCGAATCTTCTTAAACATTTTTCATCACGTAGTTGTCAAGTTGATCGTTAGCCGTACGAATGAGGGGGAGTAAGCGCAGCACAAAACTAGATAGGGTCATCCCAATGGACGTAATAAAATGCTTTTTTGGTGTTTTGCTGCTCATTATTTCCTCAAAACAACATTGTAATTTTGATACCATAATATCAACCAATTTATCTATAATATCTCAATCAAGCACCTAAATCGATAGAAACAATGTGAGAGATTTTGATTGCTTATTACACTGACGTCCTTCTAGGATGGGCAATTATGGTAAAACAACAAATTTCATGGTTAAGGAGTTGTAAGTTATGCCGTTGAATAATGTTGAGTTATTCTAGATTCAAACAGGTAGGTAGCCCTGTCATGAGTGGTAGCCCTGTCATGAGTGGTCATGTCAATTTACTTTGAGATGACAGACGATTGTCTAAAGCTATGCTACCTATCTCACCAGTCTACAATATCCACCAACCAGCAATAACAGAGTTCAAACACGTAAGCACTATAATATTATATGATAGTACTTAAGGTACCTTTTCAAATAAAGTACTTATACCATAAAGGTAGACAAACATTACAATAGGCACATATTTGCGACCGTGTAATATAATTTCATATGGAAGATCGCAAGTAGGAACGCAGTGATAATGAAAGGCAACCATAACCTCAAAGAAAATCGCGCATGGGGATTTATACAAAAATGAACTCAGGCAACCATAATAGGCTTCACACATAACAAGTAAATTGGTATGAAAATGAAACTATCAACACGAAATAGTAAGAAGCTAGTAATACCAAACTGAAATTCGCAAGCCGTGTTTACGTATCCCACGGAACCTCCGGTGACACAAACACACGTCGGTTTTTCATCAGAAAACATCGATCACCCAACGCACCGCACACATTTATAACTGCATTCAAAACATCATACAATACTTATTTCTAAAGTTCAAAACCAAATATACAGGAAATATTTATATAAATCGACTTACTATCTGTACAAAACCGCAGAAAATCACAAGCACACACGTTAAAAGACCCGTAGGTTTACGAAATGGCCGAAAGAGCGCTCTCGTAGTCTGACCATTAATCTTACATGTTAACCAACAAAAAAATAATGAGATTATTTATAAAATTGTTAAGACATATTTTAATGAAATGGTTCATAGAAATTTCAAGGGACTAACAGCAACATCATAATAATGAAATTGGAATTTAATTGCAAATATTATTGTAAGTACATAGGTTTCAACATAGAAAACCAATAATGGGCCTCAAGACGATTCGACGGTACTGTCGTGGAAGATGGTACTGTGCTGGTGGATTGGGCTCCGAACTAACAAGATCAGCCACTAGGAGCGGTAGGAGGCGAAGGACCCCTCAAGGAACAGGGCGGTTGACTGAGCCTGACTGAAGTATGACTTTTCCCTTGTTAATACCTTGTGTAACGGACTAAAAATATTAGATACCTCGACAGGAGTTCGAACTCGCGTTATTATTATTATTAATTTCCCGAAGTTGCGACACTCTAACGATCAGAGCTAAGAGGCCAGGGTGACCAAACCTCTTCGACTGTGAGAGTTATTTTCCTGGAGCGTAAAATTTCCCCGGAGTCAAATATCAGTCGTCTCGGCTGGTTTGGGGTCGGACGAATGACAAAGTGTAACTGCAGGCCGCTGGCTCAGCAGATACTCGCTGGAACAAGTCAGCAGTTGAGCGAGGTCATTGTCAAGGTGTGTTTTGACTCAAGTGAGTGAGGAAATTAAAGACATAACAACAGGAAATGTGATGTTACAGTCTTTTGGCTCGAGAGGGATTTAATTAATTTATAAATTATTATTTATACTCGAAGCTTGCATCACCCCTTTTCGCACAGCAATTCGCCCCCCGCACCGTCAATCTCATCAATATGACTGGTAGAAAAAATGAGAATTAGGTATATTTTAATAGATAAAAAAGAATAGCAAATGAGTAAGGTCATTTCTTACGTGCTGCGCTCTATCTTGAGCTTCTCATGTTCGGAGCCTCATTATATTTTTATCCAGAATGACTATTTCAATAACAAAATCATACCTATCAAGAGGAAAAGCAAACTCTTGTTTTACCGGGTATGGTAATGGTTTTTAGGTTGTGTAGGACGTAGGAATACTGTGTAGGAGGTGTGTAGTGTAGGAATAGTTCCCGTGGCTCCGCTACGTAGGGTCTTCTTCTTCATGGACAGTGAAATAGAGTACAATTGAAACCACCACCTCTAACCTTCTTGATTAGTAACAGTAATTCAATTTTTATGGCTTCCCTGAATCAGTAATTTATTATTGTTATAGTTATTTTATATCCTCTGTCGGTCTTCCTATTTGCTTTGGTCCAGTAATTCTCTCGAATTTCTATTACATAATGTATAAATCAACGGTTCGCCAAGCGATGATCTTTGGTTGCTGCTAATGTTCGCATTTAGGAACGAAAATATGTTGGCTTCTGTGTGTTGTTTCAAATCCTGTTTTGAAGGTGCTGGATTCAATTTGAAAACTGCTCCGACGAGAGCCTCGGACAGGATATGTCTTGATGGAAGAAATATTGGTAAGCACGGAGATACCTTAATTACTTCTGATAATGTAGCTGTATTTGAATATGTAGGTACTGTAGTCACCCCACCCTATCTCCCATGTAACTAGCTATCCACACCTTGGTCTTCACCCCTAGTCTAGTTCAAATTACGTTTTTGAAATAGTTATACCGTAGGACTACCGGATTCGGATGAGGAATGTGCATAGGTTCTCAATTTATTCGCTCTTGAGGGAGCCACCATACCCAGAAAAACAAATCTATTATCTTCGTTCATGAATATTCAATTTTTTCAACTGAACTTGCTCAATATCCAAAACTTCTGTAAAATGCCTATGATTTATTGGAGCGATACTTGTTGTGTGCCGCTTCCACTAACAGAATAGAAATGATCGGAAACCTACCTGTGTACCTACTCAACGGATAATATGTAGATCTACCTAGGTACTACAGGCTTAATTCAGTCACACGGCTTGAATTTGGGTACATCTCATGTACTACATGCAAACCCGTAACTTCTTGCTTTGTTTTGGTTTTACAAGTTATTACCTGTTATGTTTTTACTCACTTTCCTAATTGAGGTAATTTCCTTTCTTTTCTGCTGCAACAGAAAAGAAAGGATTCCTCTACACTCGTAGATGGAATATATATTCGTACTTTAATAATGAAAGATGCATCAATTAGTTACAGTTGTGTTTTTACTTGGTCACTTCTTCCTTGAGTGGCTATACGATTAATAAGGTTGATTTATCAACAGTGAAGTCTTGATTAGCCAGAGCACAACTGCCTTTATCGAGGTTGGAGTCCTATAGAACTCCTTGACAAATTAACAATTATCCTTTAGAGGCCCACACGAAACCACATTGTCTTTCTTTGTTAATATCCGCTGTTGCGGGGAGAATCCTCGGTGGTGGGTTATCTACTGATGGTATCACAATTTTTGGTTATCATAGAATCAGTTTTCGTCCAGGAATATTAGAGTTAGCCACCTAGCAAACTCTGTGACGTATCGGAAAGCAGCTACGTTACTAGCAGTAATACGTAGGAAGATTGCTTGCGGAACCACTATTTATTCAATCTGGTGGGGACGCTACTCCACAGCAGAGCTAGAATCATCACAATCAGCTGACGGTCAGAAGAATCCAATATTTTCTCCTGGAATACAGATGTCGGTTGGGGAGTCCTTAGGGGAGGTGCCTACGGGTCCAGGCATGCGTTCTAGCCCGCATTACATTGTTGGATATCCACTAAACTCCAGGGGCCTATTTCATAAAGTGACAAGTTACAAGCCGATTTTATGTACAAGTTGTAAAAATTGAGTGTGCAAGCGTTTCATAAAGGTACAAGTGTGGACTTGTAATGCACTGTGAAAATTAACAAGTATACAGGCAAATTTGGACAAGTTACAAGTGTTTCCCCATCGTTTTGGACAAGTCACTGTTTCACAGTTGTGAAAAATGGCCGATTTTTAACCTACGTCCGTTCACATTGTGAGTTGACAATTTTTCGGTGTTTAATATGTGTGAATCATCTTCTGCTGAAGAATACAGACAAGAAAGAAGCATTCAGCGTTGAAGACGCCAACGATTTTTTCGGCCACGAATAAACGCTCATTTCGTGGGTATTTTTGAGTTTAACGAGAGATTTAGAATGTCTTTCGAGACCCTTGAAAGATTCAAATGGTACGTGACCCTGTGAAATTTTTTCTGATCGGATATTGAGGATTTCCCCATCATTGGAGAACAAAGTGAAGTGGGAAGATCATCTCGAAGTTACAGATGACATTCCTAACCGAGCAGCATTAAGACTTGGTGAACTGATTAATCATTTCCGCTGAATGAAGCAGAAAAATCCGATTATGCCAGCCATCAGAATAAGTTGAAATCAAATACACACTTTCTCCACTTTTCAGTTTATAATTTGTCTGTCTTCCAATCATTACACCTCGTCATGTACGATAAACATGGGGGGGGGGGGGGGGGGGGGTGCGTTGGTAAAGTCTTTTGTACCATTTATTGCCATTAAGAGACGATTGCAATGATGGGCTCTTTCCTAATCAGCTGAATGAGCAAAATTCTCTCCTGTTCACCCTAGGAAGTTGAAATTTGATAGGGAGACTCTCTGGGTCATTAAGAGACGATTGCAATGATGGGCTCTTTCCTAATCAGCTGAATGAGCAAAATTCTCTCCTGTTCACCCTAGGAAGTTGAAATTTGTTAAGGTGATTTTTTTGGGATAATGAGAGACGATTGAAATTACGGGCTCTTTCCTGACCAGTTCGGGCCTGATTTTGCTACTTTTATGCGATAATTTGGCGTGTAACGCTGCGGAGCAGCAAGGGTCCACTAGTACAATTTTATTACATACCTTTTACGTAAAGGAAAGTCAAATGTCCCTTCAACCGTCTTTTCCGGCTTATTCTAAAAATTATTTTACTTACAACACGTAGGTTGCTTTTTCCTGGGTCTTCAATAAAGATGTAGCAGATGTATCCGGTTCTTATAATTTACTTTTTAATAATTGATGATTTTACTCTTTTCAATACCTTTTGATTGTACAATACATTCATCTTCGTATGTGTGCAGGTCATGATGTTGTACTGATCAAAAATCTCGTTCGTCTCTGCGGAGCAGGAGGTGTTCTCTGCACTGCCCCTCTGGTTCAGAACAAGTCTTACTTCGAAGTGAAAGTCCTTCAAGGAGGTAGGCTCATTGCTAGGTATTGTAATAAAAGATGAGGATTCTGATTTTCTCTGTTATGCTTGTTGTTGTTTTTGTGATATAGTTCAGAGTAACTATTTTGGTACCCATAACTTGTCAAACTATATTATCAAGCGTTCAAAGCAAGGTTCCCAATTCAGGAGCAATGATAATGAATTAGGTATTGATTTTCTCAAAAGTTTGTTTAAACAATCCCTTTGTTTGTGCTTGCTTGTGTATTATCTACCCTAAGTCATTTAGAGAGTTTATAGAAAAGTAGATGCCAACTAAAATGTTTCTTCCTTCTTACCAATATTGAGCCTTCTTGTTGGTAGGTGTGTGGGGCGTCGGAGTTGCCTCAAGGAAAACAGATCTGAACAAGCCCCCCGGAGGTAGTGACGCCGAGTCGTGGGTCTTCAGCAGTGATGGCATTGTCAGACACAATAATCTGACTGTACACCCTTGCGGTGCGGAAATCCCAGTGGAGGGGGATGTTGTGGTAAGATGGTTAACGTTTCAGCTCAAAGAGCTACAATAACAGGCATATCAATTGATTAATTTGCTTGGTATTCTCGCATGTATCTAATTATAAACCATACTAATCCCTGAAAACTTGATTGGACCTGACAAGTGTGGATGATTTTTGACTCCGAACACTCTGGAGTATGCTGTGCAAACTTGAACTATTTCAGTGGATAATTGTGTAGAAGGGGCATTTCTCGGGTGACGAATTGAGCAACTAAACAATAACAAACTTTCATTTAGACACATGACATAAAAAGCTGGAACAAGACACATACAGAGGTGGGTGAAGGCTGCATGGGAGTGGGAACACGAGAGCTGTGTTGGCTACTAGGGTATTCCAGAGAGACTTCCAGGAAAAAATTTGAAAGTATAGAATATAGTGAACATCGTGAAGCCAATGTTGGCAATTTGGACAGTAGTCCCATAAAATGCATGTGCTAGTCAACAATTGCGGAATTCGTGTTTGATTATACCAAACGATTATGAACTCTAGAAAAATGCAGATGTCCAAGAAGGTTGTCCAATATCACCATGATTAGATTCATCGAAGAAGGAATAACTAGTGAACAGTTGATTGTACAGTCCTCTACTTAATGTGGCTGAATGATGACATTGTGCAACTTTTTGCTTTTCTCGACTTTTTCTTTTGGGAATAATATCCTGAATTGGCTAGCTTAGTCATATTAACAGCTAGCCGCTCCGGCTCGCTTTGCTCGCCTCTACGTCCAGCCAGAGCCATATTACATTAGTGGGTAGATGAGATTTATAACTGGGCCAACAGGACTTCATCATCACACAGCTTAAGTTGGAAGTGCAATCATCATCCATAGAGTGATCATGGATACTAATCCTACATGATGGGTACAGTAACGGATGGGAGATAGGGGATATGTTGTTTTAATGTGAATACTCAAATATATAACCGCTGTATCATTATTTTGATGAGTTCTTGTACAATACATAATGTAATATTGATACCACCACAAACTAAGGAGACTTAGGGGAGCTGAGAGAGAGAAACGTTCATGGTGGGAACTTGGACTTGAGACAGTGGATAAATACCCTTCACTCACGGTGAAGGGAAAAGGTGGTGCGGTGCAATATATGCAATGCGCAACGTTACGATGCAAGCGACCAGCCCCCACTGAGTGAAACTGAACAACGAGGAGCGAAAGGGCGATCAAGCGGTTTCGAATAAAAAAAAAAATCGGCAATTAAATTTGCACTCACCAGAGTATGCGAGCAAATTCCTGGGTGGCGACCACAGAACCTTCTTACCACTAGTGCAATTAAACTCTGTGCAAAAAATGAAGGGTATATGATCGCTAGAACTGCAACTTCAAAGCTGAATTACTGAGACCGATATGACTGCAACCAATCAACTGATGATATATTGACTATACTCCGCTATGGAGTTTTTAGTGATCATTAAAACCATTTCAATGATCTATGCAATTATGTTATTTTCAATTGGTAGGTACCTACGTACTTAGATATCGTTATACCGAGATCAGGGGGACTAGTAAATTGTAGATGTTTTAATTAATTGCATTAATTTTCAGTCTGCAGATGCCTATATCTACGTTGGTATATTGATGTCAACCTCCGGATCTGCAATTTGAAATGGACCTCCTCTGTAATATCAAGAATTCAATATCAGTACACACTAATCAGCTGTGGGGCCTCTGAGCCTCATTTGTTATTTAATTGACTAATGATGCTGAAATCTGAAATGTAGCCCCTTTTTGGAGATATGGAATACAATTACAAAATGTGGGACTCAGATCAGCTTCGGAACCTTCGAGGCTAACTTTTCTATTAAACTCACAGTATTGTTATTTAGATGGAGCTCCTCTGGGACTCCTCTGAACCTATATTCTGTCCTTACCTATCGACTTTTTTTAAAGGTTTTCGCTGTGAGGCGTACAATTGCGCGGTCTTGGAACTGTAAAAGTGTGAATCCTTCTCAGAAGCATGTTCATATATTACTAACTGGGTTTAACAATAAACTATATACCAATGATCTGCGTGGAAGGGCTATCAAACACAGAAATAATAAACCATTCTGTATTAATTTGCAACGTTTTATTATTACCCTTATTTTTTAAATTTTAGGGTGTCACATACGATCATATTGAGCTGAATTTCTATCTAAATGGAAAGGCGTTGGAGAAACCAATCACTGGAATACGAGGGACGGTGTATCCTGCTCTCTATGGTAAATATGTTGAGTTTTTATATTTGATTTTATCATCAACTATTAATTATGTCTAACCAGTAACCTTAGTCACTCACAGATTGTTTTCTCTACTAACTAAAGCACTTTGTATTCTGTTCTGCCGCTCAAAAGTTCAACCTACTTCAGCGTCCATCACAATTCCCGTGAAGTCATCATCCCTGACTCAATCTTGCTCCATCCCTACCTATTCTCTCCTCTATAATTTATTATCGCCTATCTAGAATATTCAACTCATTCTAATCCATTTTAGTCCTAGAGGTGTTTTTCGGAAGTAAAAGCTTTATACTCTCGTACTGTTGTGTTGGTTGTCCTGCATTGAGAGGGTTATTGTCTAGCTCGCTCTATGAAAGTTTTGATTGTTACACTCTTATATTCTTAATGAAATTAAGTTGTTCTGTGCTTGAAACTTTTCAATATATGAAGGCATTCTTGCTTCAAACAGACGTGTGTACATTTATTTTGTTTCCAAATTATTAAGTAAATTGTTTTTGTTTATTTATCAAGCATTCACCCCTACATGAGAATGCACATTGTCTATCAGCTTGCTCAATTTTTGACTTCCATAAAAACATGTTATAAGCTTGAAAAAAATCAAATTAATATAAGTAGGTATTAATTGAATGGATTTTAAAATGTTGCAGTTGACAAAGGAGCTGTACTTGATTTTATCCCTGAAAATTTCATCCACACTCCACCTTCAGGATTTGAGCCCATCATGATTGAAAAATCTTTGTTGTGAATGACTTTCGACTCTCCGTTGATAATCTGCTTCTCGACTCGTCTGAAAACATTCCATTCGCCACCTGGAGCTTCTGTGGATTTTCGCTAAATCAATGGATGAGGTAACGGAAACATATTTCACTGTTAATTTAAAACCATATAGAGTGAATTCTCTTTTTTTTCGGGTTAGGTATGAAAAGGTGTTGTTGTGTGTCATGAATTAATTTTACGTCAGTTTATAAAACAAATGAGCAATGTCCGATTTAAAATGTACCTAGCTCGTAGAGTATATTATTCCCAAATAATACCTAAGGATTTATTGTTATATACTTACATAGATCTGTTGTTCGTTTTTACTACCGTACTTAAGTTACGATTCGATCTTGCCAGAGTCGCAGCTACCTAGGTGAGTTTTTAGTTCAACTTTGGCAAGTCTTCAATTGATTTTATTATACTTATTTATTTGATTTGATTTTAGAATGATTACAAGAATCTATTTTAATGTCTAGAAGGTGTGATGGTTTTATGTAACCTGTTTATCTAGTGCCCCATGTTAATGTACCTGTGTTATTTCCAGTGATTAATATTCACTATGGTATGTAGGAATTAATTTTGTTATATTTTGGTTCTGTTTGGAGGAGCTAAACATACTTATGATTTGTTTTCTAAGTGAGATCTTTCAAAATGAATAAATTGAGTTATGCATCAGTTCATCTGTACCTACCACCAACGGTTATACAGATTGAGGTATTAGTTAAATGACCTATTATGGAGAATAACTGTGTGCAGTACATTGAAGATTAACTTTTACTAATTTTAATAACTTTGTGATTAGTGTTAAACCTTACCACTTCCGGGGAGCTGCAAGCTTGTTCAATGAAGAGACTAATTTAAATGGCTGTTCTTTTGACATTAATTTCAATCAAGGCTGTCATAGTTGCCTGACAAATTTTTAAAGGGGGTTAGGGCAGTTCCACTGCCCCTCAGACGCTCAACCCAATCTGTTTTGTCAAACGTACTTTGAAGCCCTTGAAACTATCATAGTCGCATACAATTTTTTTCAGCAGAAAATTTACATACTTTCTAGAACTTACCTTCTTTTCTCGATTCGTGTAATATTCAAGCTTCCGGAAGCTCCGAACAATGACCCTTTCACGCACCAACTTCCACACGTTCTTTCCAATATTTCACTTTCCTTCCCACTTGACGATTATTCCTTGGGTTTCGAAGTTACCTTGTTAGTGATAAGTAGCGTCATATTATTCTTCTGTCGTTGTAATTCATGGGTACCCTAGAGTTTTGTCAGGTTGTCTGAAAATCCGAGGTTTGAGAGGCTTTCATTCGAAACTACTGCTTGTGTCACGTGCACTAGTCCACTTGAAATTGTCTCTCCGATCCAATCACTGACCAAACAAGCTATGCAGCTCCATCAGGGTTCAATTTTCTTCTGTGTGCGTGCAACAGTAATTAATAAGCCATTTATTAACGTTACCATCAAATCAGTCCTCAACTGTTGTGAGGAGTACTAAAATATGAGTTGATCTGGCATCATGGTAGCTTGCAATCCACCTCTTTAGTCGTGTGACTGCAAAAGATCAACTAGTTTTTCTCCATGCCGCAGCTTGGAGGTTGTCATAAACATAACTTCCAGCTTGTTTTTACTACCTGTTCCTAATTCATCAATTTTTTAAAGCTATTTTCAATTTATGGCATAAGTTGTTTCCTTTGGATGTCATAATAACTGGCCATGAACTTGACCAACAGACACCTTTCTAAGTAGTGACATAATTAAATCTTTCTTTATTCTTAATGAAATAACTACGAACGTTTCAAAGCAAAACCAACTTAGTTAAAAGCTCATTTTATCCCTACTTCCAAGATGTATTTGATGAAATAATTATGTGAGTACTTACTCTTCATTGTCAATGTTTGTTACTCCTAGCCGAATCATTAATTTTATTACTACCTGATAAGATAATTTACACAGAACCCTTTCAATCAGGCATTCTTTTTCTCCCATTCACTGTACTATATACTTAAGTTCCCCATCTAGTGAAGGCATCGAGAAATATTTTGTGTCATCTACGCCAATGGACAACTCACTGCTATTCTAGCTAAATTATTTAAACCGAAACTGTAAAACCGTTAAGTAATAAATTAAAATGAATGGTGCATACACTTAGATATGAAAATACAATGAGAGAGGATATGAGATGAACTTAAGGGACTATTCCATAAACGCACGCATGCACTGCAGTGTTGCCAGACTCTTCCCGACAGAAAGAGGGACAGCCAATAAAAAAAGGGGTACAAAGAGGTACATGGTGCTTCCAAAAGGGGAATTTTTGGGGGTACACATTTTCAGGCATATTACGTAATTTCAACCTACACATTATCATTGTTAACTCAAAATTGTCAGAATACAAATATGTTTAATTCGGTTGATACATGAAAGACCCATATTTGTGATTCCAAAAAGGTAAAAAAAGGTTGGAGGAAGAAGCAACTTCAGACTGTGGGGAGTAAATCCCTTTAAGTATTTAAACAGGTATACTATTTATAAAGAAAGGCATATCTAGACAGCCAAAGACTGAATTTGAATATGAATGACCATTGTAACACGTTCTACACCCTCTGAAAGATAAAGAAAATGCTTCCCCACACCCAATTGCTACCGTGCCAATGGCTGTAATACCTCCTCTCCCTTTTCTACGAAAAGTTGGGTTAAAGAAGAAGAAAAAAGAAAAGTTTTTCAGGCAGTGATAGAAACTGAAGCCTTCAATCTCGGTTTTGCGAGATTGATTCATTGTGGAACAACTTGAACTCGTATACTTACAACTTTATTCATTTAGAAATATGTCAGTTGCTCACTTCGTCTAGAATAGACCTGTACGACCCCTTCGGACCTTGGCAAATCAATTTTATTGCTACTTTTCTTAGGTTCTGGCGTAAAAACACTTACTCTATCACCCTGAAACTTTAAACTGCAGCAGACATTCTAACGAGCATTCCAATAATATATTATTAATTGCTGAATCAGTCCGAAGACTGAAATCGAGATTTCCATCAACCAAGCATCAACAGATTTTGTGGGAAAAAACTTGAAAGCTTGGATTTCTAGTTTAAGGAATGAATAATCTCAAGAAAAATCTGAAAAATGAACTGTTGCTACTGTGTAAAATAATGAATAATGATATTATGACATAAGCTTCATTAGTAAAATATTATGCCTAATTATTACTACTACTACTACTTGATCCCCACTATTTATCAGACATAAAACAAACATTTTTTGTTTATCATGAGTTTTCTAATAGATACTTCAATTTCGCATAAACAAGGTCTTAATTTAGGTTTTAGTGTGTGAACCAGCAAGACATGCCATGCACTATTTTTTGTGCACCATTCACTTGTTACACTAACTGCAAAAAACAAAGCCATGGCGTTGTTTCAACTAAGTTGTACATGGATATATCAAGAAACAATGCATCCCCTACTTTGATCCACACTTTTCACCTTTCATGTACAGAGTTATTTATTTTTTGGTTTATGAAGTAGTTCCATAAGTAAAAAAGGAGAAGTGAGTGGATATTTATGAAAAGATGTTAAAAAAGGAGATCCTAAGCAAAACGGGGTACATTTGTGTGTATCCCCTAGGTCTTAGGGGTTGGGCGGTTTTGGTATCTAAAAAGGGGTAAATGTGCCCCCAAAAAGGGACGTCTGGCAACACTGACGCACTGAGCACAATAATTTTAAAAGTCACCTTTCAGTCCTGCTAACTTTAGCTTTTCTGTCTGAAATCTTCCTGTTTCGTTTGTTCGTTTTGCGGTAATCTCATTCCCTCACTTTAAAGTCATTCAAGTTATATTTTTGCCAGGAAGGAATAATAAATATTGTTTGCTACCTCACATGAGAGTCACTCTGGAAGATGGGGTTACTTACCTATAAAAAAAGTTCCTTGAATTGCAGGTTCAACTAGGTACCAAGGTGTTTTGGAATTAAATCATGAACAACATCGCAACCAATATGGTTTCAAACACCAACTATTCAAGTTAATGAGTACAGTTCACTAGTCAGGAGTAGGATGGGACATTTATATACCTAATTTACCTTAACAGTGGCAGCCATCCCATCCTAAGTCCACACACACTGCGCTACCGGCTGTGCCGTCTTGTGCTGAAGATTAGGCAGGACAAGTTGTACGATGGTAAACGTATAGACCATAGGGCCTCTTAACGCGTCCCCCGGTTGAGGCCGGGGAAACACCATCTTGAAGGAGACAATTAACCCACACAAGGCTCTACTTCCTAGCCGCCGCCCCCCTAGATAGGGGAGAACTACAAGGGCGTGAAACCTACTACCCCCGCGAATCTCCTCAACTGATTCAATGCAGGGCAGGGGCAGGAACAGGGTGAAAACATTTGGTGCCAGGATGTGGTGTTTTTTGCTCCAGGAACGTTTACAGCGTGTTACCTGGCCCATGCTGTCATCGATCCGTCCCACTGCTGGTGTGCTGAGGGGTGTAGGATGGGACAGCTGCCACTGTTAAGGTAAATTAGGTATAAGTTGTTGCAAATTATTGTCAGTTCCTTTCCTCACCTTGGACATGTTTGTGTGTTCTAGTCACTTCTGGAACATTAATTTACATAAACGTGTTTATTTAGTCAATAAACGTGTGACTGTTCTTATTGGTCATTTACGGACTGTAAAAACACCGAAAAAATCCATTAATGTAGGCCTATAATTTAGTATGCAAAATTCATTACTACAAACATGATTCCAAAATCATTGAGAAATCCGCGAAAAGCAACAATCAAGTTAAAATTTGGGAAGCATACTTATTTTTGACCTGCATGATAACAGAGTTTCTCTGACCTTCGGTAGTTAGGAAGCAAAAATCATTATGTAAATAGAATAGCTTTATGAAGAATTTCAACTGTTTTCAATGCACATTAACCTAGTGGCAACAATTTATGCTGAAGGACAAGTGTAAGGTTAATGCATAACATACCAAAAAATGTCGCATTGGGTTTTGGGATTTACTGCATGCTCAGGAAAAACTCTGCAGTCAAATCTCTTTCATTGGCCCCTGTAGCCATATGATTAAGGCCATAGGATTTTTCAGAGTTAATCTCTGTTGTAAGATAAGGCATGAATTCGAATTCTGTCGAAGTGTTAGAAGGCTGTCACATTTCGCGCAGGATAGTTGGACCCAAACTTAAATACAGAATCCCTTTTGAGCCCGATTTAACATCACATTTGGTGATGTAGCATCATTTCCTGTGTCAAAACACACTGTGACAATGACCTTGCTCGGCTTTGACTTCTTCCAGCAAGCAACTATTAAGCCAGCAGCCGAGATGGCCTATATTTGACTCTTGGGAAATGTTATGTTCTGGAAAAACTCACGCATTCGTACAGTTTTCATTACAATTGTCGTTGGCAGTGGTTAAGAGTGCATTCTTTTTCAGAGGTTCTCTCTGATAATGGAAAAAGCATGAGTTTGAATTCTATCGTGGTATCAAATATTTTGGGGCTGTTACATTTGGCACAGGACAGTTGGATCGAAACTTAAATATGTAATCCCTCTCAATCCGGAATATGTAAATCACATTCCCTGAAGTAGCATCATTCCCTGTGTCAAAGACCTTGCTGGACTGCGACTTCTTCCAGCAAGCAACTATTGAGCCAGCAGCCGAGATGACAGTGGGGAAATGTTGTGTTCAGGAACAACTCACGCATTTGTACAGTTTTCATTACATTGGCCATGGTGGCGCAGTCTTTCTCAGAGGTTCTCTGTGACGTCGTAAAAGGCATGATTGGAAATTCTGTTGAGGTATCGTATATTTTTGGGTCATTACATTTGGTGCAGGACAGTTGGACCCAAACTTTAGGATGTAATCCCTCTCAAGCCAGCCTGTGAACATCCAGTTCCCTGATGTAGCATCATTCACTGTGTCAAAACACACTGTGACCTCAAAACCTTGCTCAATTGCGTCTTCTTCCAGCAAGCAACTGCTGAGCCAGCAACAGAGATGGCTTATATTTCACTCCGAGGAAATGTTATGTTCAGGAAAAATTCTTGCAGTCAAAGAGCTTTTGTTACATTGGCCTTGGGAACACAGTGGTTAAGACCGCAGCTTTTTCTGAGATTCTATCTGGCATAGGAAAAGTCATGAGTTTGAATTCTATCGGTATCTCATTTTTGGTCTATTACAGTACCTACTTCGAAAAAATGAATTTTCAGTTAGGAACCCCCTTATCTCACATGCTCTCTCTATCAAGTATACTGAACTTGATCTTTATTCCATTAAATTAATTATCACTAAAACTTGTATTTGTTCCTTTTTTAAGGTTTCAACTAACATCGTATTAACATTTTCACATCATACATCACAATCTTAGCAATTAAATTGAATTTGCAATATTGAGACTGCAATATAGTTGTTTGTATAGACTACTGGACTCGGGTTTGGATCATGTTTGACTATGATTTATTTATAATAATATAGAATAACGATTCCATTAAAAATGTCATAATTTAATCCACATATACATGCACATCACTATTATTTTCACTCTGTTCCTAACGTTTTTTTGATCTCATACCTTCTTGATATTCTGTTTTCCTCGCTTTTGTTGGTGTATTTTTGTTTAAATCGCAATTAATATTTCATTATTATTCATTAATTTGTATACTTATGTGGCTGGCCTATTGGTTAGTGCAATAAATGTTATTCTTTTTCTTACAAAAAATTATTTTTATAGATTTCTTCATTCATCAATAATAAAGGTATCTTGAAAATCCTAATTTGTTATTTTTCACCTTCTCCGCTACTCTTAAATGTGTGCCAGGTATGTTGGTGAACATTCACCATTTGATTCTGCGAGAAAAATCAAGTACAGGTCTGTTGTGTTCAAAACACAATGCAATAATGGAAATAAAAGTAGAAAAAGATGAACGTGTACTGTAAGAGAAACTCACAAAACAGATAAGGCTCAAGTTGGTTAGACGGAACCAGGTGTTGAAAGACAAATATCTAAGATCCCTTAATCTCTGACGGGAACGCTGGTTCTACTCACAAGGGGGTGTACAGTGCTGCTCCAGGGATTTGGATGTGGGTCTTTTTTACTCAATTCTACATTGAAAAAAAAAGTGGTCACGTATTTTGTCTTTCCGTCCCATAGGCCTCCTGAAGTTCAAAATAAGAGGAATACCGACCAGAAGGCCACGCCCCTTCTTGATCATGACAATCCCAAACCATTCCAAACCCATTTTACTGGTCCTAGATTTTCTTCAGAACGTTTTGCTACGCTCCAGGAAAATAACTCTCACTGTCAAAGAGGGTTGGTCACCCTGGCCTCATAGCTCTGATCGTTAGAGTGTCGCAACTGTGGGGAAATGTCTCGTAGTTGTGACAACGCGAGTTCAAACTCCTGTCGAGGTATCAAATATTTATGGGCCGTTACAGTGGCACAGTCAGTAGGATCCGAAATCACACAAAACAATAACTATTAAATCCCTCTCGAGCCAAAAGACTGTAAACATCACATTTCCTGTTGTTATGCCTTTCATTTCCTCACTCACTTGAGTCAAAACACACCGTGACAATGACCTTGCTCGACTGCTGACTTGTTCCAGCGAGCATCTGCTGAGCCAGCGGCTTGCAGTTACATTTCTTCATTCGTCCGACCCCAAACCAGCCTGGTATTTGACTCCGCGGAAATGTTACGCTCTAGGAAAATAACTCTCACAGTCGAAGAGGTTTGGTCACCCTGGCCTCATAGCTCTGATCGTTAGAGTGTCGCAACTGCGGGGAAATTTCTCGTAGTTGTGACGACGCGAGTTCGAACTCTTGTTGAGGTATCAAATATTTTTGGGCCGTTACAGTTTGATTCGGGACATGCGCACAGAATGTTTTCAGCATAAGCCCCGCCATATTTGAATTTACCTACCTTAGATTTCCTGCACATAGTTTATCCCGTTTTTGGCTTTTTATCGATTTTCTTGTTCTCATTATTAATTTCATTGATTTAAAATTTATTTGCAATAAGTATTAATATTAAAATAAATTTATATTCTTGTACTATGAATGATTGGTTTAATCGTTATTAATTAGTTTAATCGTACTGAATCACCGAAGAGTGTTCGGAGAGCCACACGTTCCAAACGGGGTTCCGATTGGTTTTCCTCACGTTCCATTCAGAATGATCTATCGGAACAAACCTTGTGTAGAAGGGATATCAATGCATAAATAATAAACCTTTGTGTAATAATTTGCAGCGTTTCCTGAACTATTACCAAGGTTCAACAATACAAAATAGTAAAAAACCGAACACTAGCGCACTCATCAGCTTAGTAACAGGCCACGTATTCTAATCGATTTTATTACACAGTTTAGTAGGTTTTGAACATGGATGGTGAGGATTTAATAAGTCCATGCATGCTTTGCCAGCAAGAACAACACAGCTAGGTAACCTTTAATTTGACGTTACTCGCGCTTTCAAAGCGTTGTCAATCAGTGAATTTCCTTCTTTCCTCATTTCTCAATTCTCATTAACGTGGTTATTTTCCTTTCACAAGTTGCGAGATTTTTCTTAAGATGTCAATTGACTTTATCATTTAAGGAGTACTGGTGCTGTAGGTTATGTTAAGAACATTTATATCATATTATCGAATCCATATAGCTCAATACGTCAAGCCGTCGGTAGAGTTGGTGACCAACATGCCAAAAAACGACAGGCAAATAACCATCAGGCGCGAGCCTAAGAATGAAATGTTTGAAATGAATTTCAGAGTTTATATTCCCAAGCTGGATCTGGCGAGGGAATTCAACTTCAAACGTCGCGTCGACGAGCCTCTTGAAAACTTGTTGACTAGGATGAAAGCCAACATGGAGAAAGCCTTTGGGAGGAAAGTGAAGAAAACGAAGGCGAAACTTGGTATTGAAAAAGGCTCACCAGAGGAGAAAAAATTTGTTCAAATGACCGCTGACGTTCTAAAAAACGGTAAGTTAGTACCGACAGATTTGACTTGCGAACAATTATTATTCAATGACAAATTCGAACCTGGTAACATAGTATTTCGTTTGTGTGGTACACCGTTTACAATAGCTGTGAATGTGCCATATGTTTCCAAAATAGTGTTACCAAATGTGGTAATGACCGAGCTGCCTGTGTATCCCTTGAAGTTTGTGATGAAATTTGGAACTAAAGAGAATTCTACATTCAAATGGTATTTGTCGGACCAAGACGGTGCTTGGTCTTACATCGGAAAAGGGTTTTCGTATTATCCTACTAGCTCTGATGTAGGGAAAAAACTTAAAATCGAGTGTTTCCCGTCTAATGGTAAATTGATTGGAGAAATGGTGTCGGCTGTTGGTGAGAACCCGGTTAAGGAATCGCCGTCTCCCAAACCGTATAAGCGTCGACACGAGGCTACCAAAAGTGAAGTTAATTACCCTACATTTCGTGTCGTCTCATACAACATATTGGCGGACAGGTATGCTGAAACTGAAGCTGCAAATAATGAGCTGTTTCCGTACTGTCCAGATTACGCTAGGGCATGGCCTTATAGAAGAGCGATGATTGTGGACGAACTGAAAGGCTACAATGCTGACATTATTTGTCTTCAAGAAGTAGACTCAAAAGTTTTCGAATACGACCTGTCCGTGTTCCTGAAATCTAGATTCAAAGGCGTATTCAATAAGAAGTATACAGTTGATGAAGGCGTAGCCACATTTTTCAACAGGGATCGATACAAGTTGCTGAGCAATCACACTTGCTTTCTGGGAATCGAGGTAGATCAGAATCCGTTGTTCGACGGTATCTGGGAGAAGATCAAGGACAATAAAGAATTGTCAGAGAGGTTACGTGGGCTGGGCACAGTCGCTCAGGCTGTGGTGCTCGCAGAGGAATCATCCCAAGACAAGATCGTAGTTGTAGGTAACACTCACTTGTATTTCCATCCTGATGCAGACCATATTAGACTCCTCCAGGGAGGAATGTACGCCAAGTTCCTTGTCCAGGTCGCCGAGAAAGTCCGCTCGGAGAGGCCAAGTAGCGTTGTGTCGTTGATCGCTGCCGGAGACTTCAACAGCGTCCCTTCCTGTGGAATTTACGCTCTCTTCACTAAAGGGGTTGTGCCTGCAGACTTCAAAGACTGGACATCCAAAGAAGGCGAACACGTGATTGGCCTCGAGCTCAGACAACCCCTTGAAATCGCATCGGCATATGGTACACCCAAGTACACCAACTACACCGCTGAATTCAAGGACTGTCTAGACTACATATACTACCAAAAAGACAAGCTAAAACTGTCTACCGTCGTTCCTCTATTCACCGAAGAAGAATTCCAGGCTCATATAGCTCTCCCCAGCATCGTCTGCCCAAGTGACCACATTGCGTTGATTTCTGACTTCACTTGGATTCGGACTTGAATGCTTTTGTGTAAACACAAAGTGCATAATTCCTTTGCAATAACATATGTTATGATAAATACTATTGTATTATAATGTTATCAATACTTACCTAGTAGGTATATTGCATTCTGTAAATATAAGCACAGCTGACATAGTAATATCTAACCGTCCAATTTATTTAATATTTTCCTATTAAATGTTGTTAGATAATTAAGGCAACAGATCGTCTAATTCAAGAGAAACAAAGAGGATCACTCTTGCTCTGTTATAACAGCATTTTACACTTTAAATAACAAGATTTTATTAATTTTGTATGCCCACTTTATGTGTTTTCATGGCTACTTACAAATGATTCAAGTGTAAACCTCGGTTATAGCGCAGTCGGAGAGATCTGTGAGGCCTCCTTCATACGAGGCAACTATGTACCTTGCTGATCAGTGTCAAGAAGTGTAACTGCAAGGTAAAATGAGGGGATCCGCCCTTGAAAAAAAATGTTATAAAATGCAATTTTCGGTTAAAACCGTAAGAATACAGAAATTCCAAGCCTGGGGAAAAGAAAAGTTATTTCTCTAAAATTTGCCTTAGGACACTTGAAACATCTTCTTTATATTATTAAAGTTAAGTGTCTGTATGTGGGTACCTCCATGACTTTTGAACGGATTGACCGATTTGTGCGATTATTTTTTTAATATGATACTTCCAGCGCAAAATATAGGCCACATCGAAATTGCGCAACCCCTGCTCAGTAGGGGGTGGGGGTAGAAAAACTGGAAAATCCGTGTGTTGGCTCAAACGAAAGTCCACGACTAGGGGGTTTCAATTCCGTACACAAGCAACCTACCCTTAGGGATCATCGAATGTACGCAGGCACACCTTGCGAGCAACTTAATTGGGGGTCCAGGGGGCTTGCCCCCTAAATAAATTTAAATATAATTTTAAATGTGTAAAAGTGTGTCGAATGTTGCTAGAAGATAGTTAGACTTGGTTTCGTTTGAAACCTTGTTGGACTTACTTCCTACCAATTGACAAAATATTTTTTTTAAAGTTCCAGTCATGCAGCATGATCGTATATGAGCGAATTTTCTTAAATTACCACCTATCGAATTATAGGTAATATGTTAAATTGTATTGAAATTTGAGTACAAAGAAATTGATAAAAACCAATTTTATGGCAAAAAACTCATACTTACTAAATAAAAAAAGACTTTGGATTTTTATAATTTTCTTCTTCAGTTTTTATTGATTTTTCAGCAAATAAGTAGGGAGGTTTGTTTTTCAGCATAATTTTGTGCAGCGAATTTTTAATGTTCTAGTTAATTGTTGATAATTTTGTTTTGACTGAAATTCAGCTAAAAATTTAATAATGTTTAGCCATTTTTAGTGATTTTTTAATCAAATTTTTAGAAATTGGGTCAATTTAATGTAGGTACTAAAAAAACCTGGCCAAAGAACTCGTCGTTTCATTTAGAGTGGTTGATTTTTTGGAGCAAGAACGGGATTTTCATCTCAATCCTAAGGAGAGTTACCGTCTGGAATGACACACACACACATATACATACATAAAAAAGCGCAAACCTTATTCAAATTCGCTAAAATTTCTCCATAACTGAGGGAGTTCCAAGAGTTTTCTAAATTTTAAGAAAAATTGTGACCTCCACTAACCCAGATAAACGGATAAATAACAATGAAAATAAATATCACTCCATGTGGGTTGAATCTACTTGAGTTCTAACAGAAGTAGTGATGTCCTTGTTGAATTAGCTTGATTTTTATCACCCGCTCAATTTTTTAAGCAGAAATATCACAAATGTCCAACTTTTGTGGAAATCCTTTCGGATTTTAACAGCTCTGGAGGTGTGCTTGATGTAGCCTTTGCCTGAAGGACCAGTCGATACCCTACACTTATGACATGCTAACCCTATTCACTTCGCTTTTGAAAAATTTTAAATAAAAATTTCCGTAAAATGAAAAAAAGTGAAATAGGTTGGTAGCTGAAACTTGGAGGAACTTCATTTGGCATCATAATGTTAGCAAAAGTACTCAGTCACGCAGCAAGGCTAATAGAGCAAATTTTCAAAGAAAAGTAAATAAAACGGGGGGGTTGTCAGCCATGTGAAGAGATTGCAAAGAAAATTTTAGGACACGCAACGGAACTAGAAAATTTTGTAAATTATGTGCATTTTTCCCCTAAAAATCGATTCGTCTCACTTATTTAAGAATCTTGGAGATCTGGGAGTGGTCGCAATCGGCTCAGCGCTGAACAATAATAATAATTCGTCTGTGACACCTCACACACCCTATTGTCAAAAACCGTTTTTAAGCATTTTTTGGGACATTAAATTGTAAATTTGAACATGAAATTCTGGGTCGATCGAACTGGCCAACCTTTCTTTTGCCAAGACGGATTTTTCTGCGTTGGAACGAATTTTTTACGTCGTATTTTAGGGAGCTATCGGTTGGAAATACACCCTATATATATATACTTCTTTAGGGCGAACCACGTTTTTAGAGTACCTAATACCTACCTATCCTAAAACGGCTGACTCAACCATCACAACTATCAAATTGTGCAACCGAAGTTGAGGCAGACAAGAACCAGCTAAGCAGTGCTAAATTGAACTGTCAACACCTTCATCGATTTCCCCGGAATTTGGTGCCAAATTTTCATTTGTAACTCGTATTTTTGAATAATTTAAATTTTCCGGAAAATTGACGCTATTCACCCCCCTTAGTGCTCGAAAAGTGTTGGCCAAAGAACTCATCTTCGTCTAGAAAACTTGATTTTTTGGCGCAAGAACGGGATTTTTATCTTGACCCTAAGGATAGTGATCGCCTGAAATGACACATACACGCACACACGCATATAAATATTATATACCTATGTCATATATTAAAACCCTAGGATTTGTTTCAGAATACCTCAAAACGGATTTCAATGAAATAGATTTTCAAAAATTTTGAGTTTAAAATAATTTTTGGGGCCATTTCAATAGCTCTCTCTATAAAAACTCGCTAACAGTTTTTTGTCAAACATTTTATTACAAGAGCTCAAATTTTAAACATTGTTGTAAATATAGTCCAGAAAACATCCGTTCATAGCAGCACGAATGTGACTTTCCTGTCTATAATTTTTGTGTCAGTAACGCGTAGCATGTCTACCTTTTCGAGTAGGTAGGTAGCAAAACTGGAGCCAACCTGTAAAGTTTTAGATCTTATATTTAGGTTAAGGCAGGTTTCAAGATTAGCTGCCTTTTGTCCTGTCCTCCCGCCTCGCTATCACGGGAGAGGGCTTCCCTTCATATTGCAATTCGATTGTTTACGACAATAGGACGCCCGGAGGCAACGGGAACTTTCTTCATTTGAATTCGTCACATCAACGAAATGTGAAGCATTTCCAGATAAAAAGTGGCAGGCCGTCGGAAAAGGTGATTAACCGTTTGGCGTCTCGAAGTTGACGTTTGATATAAATTGTCAACGTTAACGGTCGTCGGGGTTCAGAATACTAAATTAAATATGATTGGGTGGATCGCATTGGGCCTGGCGGTGACAACATGTTCCAGAGGAGGCAAAGCTGGAATCCTCCAATCGCCAATACTCCACTACGAACAACCAAGTAACGTGAACCTAAAGATTTACTTATCTACCTACGTATATTTTAATAATTAACATTAGTTAGTGCCTTTAATACGAGAAAAATCCTTTCTTGCGAGTTATTGTTATATGAAGGGGAAGAAGGCATTGGCTTCAACAATTTTCTTCTATGAAATCCGCTTTGGGATATTCTCAATTGAATGGAGCTCGTTCGAGACACCTCAAAAACAATTAGGTACGAGGTTTGGAGGATCACTGAATAGCTGATGGGGCTAATTTCTTTCCTTTTCAACCTGCCGATTTATCAAGTTTTTTGTTTTGACATTTTTAAAAAAATGTCTCAACATTCACCAACTATAAACTGTAAAATTGTGGTGTCCTGAGCTGTAAAGGTGTGAACCCTTTTGGGAGGCACGATGCACCAAGTTTTAATTATTTGCTAGATATATATAGTGCTCAATAATAATTATAGACCAATCTATTTACTACAGAAATAATAAACCTTTGTGTAATAATTTGCAGCGTTTTTTTTTTTTTTTCCGATGAAATCGATGGTTTTGTTTAAAAAATGACCCTTTATGAACCGACGAGTATGGAGTCGGTTTCTACGTAGGTATTTTTTCACGCTGAATAGGATGGTATTGAATCTTTCTTGTTTTCATTTGATAGAACAACTTTCCAGCTTGCTAACTAGCCCTTAAAAAGTAAGAAATCTTGAATCAGAGTGAAAATAATAGCGAATTTCGTGAAAAGTTCCGATGCGCCTAAAGCTGACACTGTCAAAGTGCGAATGTTCCTGTAGCTGACAGGGAGGGAAATATTGAAAGTAAATGATCGATATTTCGAATTTCTTTATTTTAAAACGTGAGCAGGTATAGTAGGAACTTGTGTTTCTTTCGTATCACATTAAGCTCTACCTTAAGTTCATCCAAAATAGGAAACTGAGGACAAAATAGGTACTCAAAATCATAAAAATTGTCAGTAAGTAATGGCAAATAGGTGATTTAACTTACTCAAGTATATATGTACTTACTTAGTGGTAAGTTGCAATTGATGTATCGAATACAATTGAAATAAAAATTGTCTAAAATTAAAAGTCTAAAAATAAAAAGGAACATTAGTAACGGACTTAGGAAACTGGTACCTCACATTTAAATCTCTACCAAAAACGAATAGAGGAGGTAATTTTTTCTCTATAGTCATCCAATTACTATTTTCACGGACCCAAGGTATATTCTAACTTTTACCAAATTTTTCGTAGAAAAGGGTGTATTACAGCCGTCGGTACGGCAGCACTTGGGGATGGGGATGCATTTTCTTTGTGTTTCAGAGGGACTAGAACACGATTACCTATAATGTTGATTCATTTTCAGATTTCTCCATTTATATATATATATAAATAAATAAATAAATATATATATATATATATATATATATATATATATATATATATATTTATTTATTTATATATTTATTTTTATTTATTTATTTATTTATTTATATGTGTGTCTGTGTGTGTTCGTTTATGGACAAAATTTTGTGCTCACAACTCCTCCGAAACCGATGGTATTTTGATATGATATATTACCATGTTGGATGCGAGCCGTAATAATCATAATGATGGCAAAATCGTGCTCAAATCTCTCATATTTACCATCGACATTCGTTAGGGAGCCTCTTTTGGGACAAAAAGATACGAGCGAAGTGAGGAGCGCTATCCTGATCAGCTGAGTGATCTAAATTCTCTCCTATTTACCTTTGGGGCGTCGACATTTGACAGAGAGCCTCTTTGGGGCAACAAGAGACGAGCAAAGTAAGGAGCACCATCCTGATCAGCTGAGTGAGCTAAAATCCCTCCTGTTCACCGTAGGCCGTTGCAAACTGACAGGGAGCCTCTCTGGGATAACAAGATTTCTCTGGCTTTCTTTCTCTTCGAATTATTTCTCAGCAACTCTTATTTTTCTTGATTCTTTCTTAATCTTTCTTCAGCTCTCTTACTTTTATTTTCTTCGTCTTCTGTTTTCTTCTATTCTTTCTATGTATGATACTCTTTCCAAGAATATGACATTGCAAAGCCTGGGTAACTTTTTCTTCAGATTTCTTTTTAGAGGCTCTGGCCAGGGCGATGCCTTTTTGAAAGGGCTTGGGAAGTCATTGAGAGGAGTTTCAGGAATAAAGGGAATATTGGAGAATTTTGTTGGCTTTGTGAGCCTTAGAGAACCGTCTGGAACCAAAAAAAAAAAAAACCCAGAGGCTGGATGTTGTCCCAATGGCTGACATGGTCTGTTCTAGTACCTGACACCCCTGTCAGCTACTGAAAAGTAAAATCTGCATTGAAAATAACGTTCAGTGGTGTGACTCATGTAACTAGGGATAAATATAAGATAAATTCTATGAGTGTTTGAAGAAAATTATGTGATGTTCCAATAGCTGACAGGTCTGTCAGCTACTAGTGAAAAGGCCATTTTAAGGACCCAGTACCTGACACCCATTAAAATTATAAACTCCATCGCAAAACAGGTTAAAAATAGATTAAATACAATCACTCAGTAATAGAAATAACACAAAAGTTTTGGAATAAAATGAAGTACAAAAGCAGCAGAGACAAAAGCTCACCTCCGAGTCCTTGTAACACTCGCAGATCTCTCCAACTCCGTTACAACCGAGTTTTACACTTTAACTAACCAGTTTTTAGTTTATTTGTTATGTTACATTTTATTTGTTTTTAAAGGAAAAACTTGTTGGTTGAAAGTGTAAAACTCGGTTATAACGGAGTAAGATAGGAGATCTACGAGTGTTACCATTCGATTCAGCATGAAAAAATATTTAGAAACCGTGCCAGTATTTGAGTACGTATGCTCCTCCAGTTCTAAAACCATATAACAATCATATTCTTCATATGTTTCTCAATCAATTGTATCACGTTAACCTTCCAATTTCCAATAAACCAATTTCGCACCCTCTCTTGTTGTGACGAGTCGCTCATGATCACTTCATTGATTCAATCATCAAAAAGTGATCAATCTTAATATTACATGGTGTCAGGTGTGGGCTGTATTAACTAATCATTATTAGCCAAACCAATATTACTTAGTGTCAGTATTTGAGTTCGTATGCTCCTCCAGTTCTAACCCAATATAAAAATCATATGTTTCCAACAGCCACATGTTTCTCAATCATTTTGAATCACATTAACCTTCAAATGTTCCAATAAAAATAAACCACTGTCGCATTCTCTCTTGTTGTGACGAGTCGCTCATGATCACTTCATTGATTCAATCATCAAAAAGTGATCAATCTTAATATTACATGGTGTCAGGTGTGGGCTGTATTAACTAATCATTATTATTAGCCAATCCAATAAACCAATATAACATAGTATTACTATTTGAGTTCGTATGCTCCTCCAGTTCTAACCCCATATAACAATCATATGTTTCCGACAGCCACATGTTTCTCAATCATTTTGTATCATGTTAACCTTCCATTGTTCCAAAAAACCACTTTGCATCTTCTCTTGTTGTGACGAGTCGCTTATTATCACTTAATTGATTCAATCGTCAATAAGTGATCAATCTTAAAATTACAGAAAACTTAGGGCGTCATTTTTCACGAAAACCTTCGATTTCATAGAAAAACCACGTTTTTCAACATATAAACATACATTTCTCCCCGAATTAGCAAAGTAAAATAAAAACTATACCTACCTTTGTAAAGTTGAGAATTTGGACAAGTTTTTCCTGCAACGCTTACGGTTTTTTACAATTTTGTTTCAATACTTAACGCACCTTAAAAAAACAGTAATTTTTTAAACGTGTGAAATCCTCATGTTTAGTTCATTTTTTCGCTTACGTGACCTGCTGTAAAAAGAATCCAAATACCTTAGGGAAATGGAAAATTCAACGATCTTTCCAACGATATATCTATTTTTAGGATTGCATTGTAAGTTGGGGGGGGGGGGGGGGGGAGGTATGGCCACTTTAGTGATGTAAGGTCGAAATCGCGAAGAAAAACTTGAAAGTGAAAAAACTAAAAAAATCAAGTGTTTAAAAAAATTGCAAAGAGGAAATTTTTGTGGGAAATTAGTTGTAGAATCGATCCCTAGGAGGTTAACAATCTTAAGTGAGAAAACCCAGTAGATACATATGAAAAGGCGTTGAACACCAGGGATTGTAAATAGGTATCTACATAGGTATATAAAATATATTTTTGTATCATTCCAGATGATAATTTTTCCTACGATTGAGATAAAAAATCCATTCTTGGGGAGGGGGGGGGGGGGGGCGTTCCTCAAGAAAGGATTATTAGTTCGCAGGGCACCTTTTCTGAGCACATCAAATTGCGCACATTTAAAAAATTGCACTTAGCGAATCACTAAAATGACAAGAAACGGTTAAAAATCGTAAAATTTCAATTTTTAGCAGAATACTACTCATTAAAATAATATTAACAGTGAACTATAACATTCAAACAGTTATGCACCAAACTTTAATCAAAATGGTACCGACTTATATTGTAAAAATTTCATTGTGATATGCTAAAAAAATCGATAAAACCTTAAAAACTGGTTAAAATTCAAAAATTAATTTGTTAAGCTAAATACTATTTATTATTATTATTATTTTTTTTTTTTACAAAATTTATAGTTAATAATCAAAAACGACATAAATGTGATAAGAAAATTTGGTCATACGATCATGCTGCATGACTGAAACTTTTCAATATTCTCCTGTGTAGGAAGTGTCCTTAGAATCAAGGTTATATTAACAGTGACCAAGAACTCAAGCTTTTGTGGTATTGCACACGCGAGGTTACCAATGGAAGTAAGCATTCAATGTTGTTTGGGGACCCACATTTCTTAACTGCGGTTGCATAACTAGCTTTCATTTTAAGAAGGAATTACTTAACCAGTGTAAAGGAATTTATAAATTTTAGAAAGAATATGCAGGAGATTCAGGATGAGTTACAATGAATTTGTGGGAATCCCATTCAACCGACTTTACGATTGTCAACTTAAACGTTCCTTACTTAAGGTAAGTTTGTCTTAAGAATAGTAGGTACTCAACATTTTACAAAGCTTTACTTCGATTTTAAACAGAATTTCAGCTCCATCACAACCAGAAAGGTCATTAGCGGCATTTTGCAAGGGGCAAAAGGGGACACTGCAAAAGTCAGGATTCTAAGAGGAGCCATGTTGTTCCTCCGTCACTAAATAAAGTGTCATCATGGACCCCGAAGGCGGATCGGAGGAACAATAATAATAATACCTAGCTCGCACGCCATTGCTTATTGTACATTAAAGAATAGGACCAATAATTATTTCAAGTTAATACGAATTCTCAACATTTATTGTCAAATTACACTGTTCATGCGACAAAAACTGATTTTTTCGAATTAATGATATTCCATTAACTACCAAGGCTGCGTTGGAAGAGATTGCTACCCCGAGCTCAAGTCTCGTCTGTACCAGGGCGATATCCTTCTTCCTGAAGGCGTTGATCCCAAAAACGCACTTACAGTACCAGCTCTACTGTGGCCGGATGGCATTGTCGTCTACGCATTCGCCAAAGGATTCAGTGAGTATCCTTGTGCCTAGATTAATTGTGTTATAGATAGAAACATACGTGATCTATGCAAGTTTTACAACACTCTGCCGACAACCTATTACTAATATGGAAATTCGCTGCATGACTGGAACTTTTTATGCATGGTTTAATGTACAAGATGTTTTTCTTGTGATACAGGGAAAGAAGACAAAAACAAAATACTCAAAGCGATGAGGGTGATAGAGATGGAAACTTGCGTCTCATTCATGCCAAAGACAATGTTGGACAGGACTTGGATTTTAATTGAGCAGAAAAAAGAAGATGGGTGCTTCTCTATGGTTGGGTACCGGCCACTGCCTCACGAGGGACCTCTGAAGTTCAACCTACGAACGCCAGAGTGCTACGACCCAGGAACCATACAGCACGAGCTGCTTCACGTGCTCGGAGTCCTGCATGAACAGTCAAGACCAGACAGAGACCAATACGTAGACATTCTTTGGGAGAATATAGATGAGGGTAGGACCTATATTAATCAATTATCATTACATTATGATCACATTCAAAACATTAGTCAGAAAAGTTAATCTCGATGAAATATTACATAGACCAGATTGTAAGAATAGGCAGAGGGAAGTATTCAATCTTCAACATTATAAGAAATAAAATCTGCAGAGGTAATATTCAATCATCATCATTAAAAGAATCGGTTTGGTAAGCACTCTACCTACATAAATTCAATCCATATATTGATATCCTTTATATCTATATGAACCCAATAACCTCCCCATTGACGTCAATCTCATAAAACTGGCTTCCAAACTGAACGTTGAGTTCAGTCCAGTTTGAACCCTGATCACGATGAACCTAACAGATCTTGGCGACATATTGATCAACTATTTGTAAAAATATGTAATTTTAATGCTAAGATTTAAAAAAAAATTGTTTCCTCCAGATTAGAAGGACAAATAGCCAAAAAAACTTCATAGTTACCACTAGTGGCTCTTCTCTAAGATTAAGCTTAAAACTAGCTAGCCCTCTCCTCCTTTCACTAATGTTGAAAGTAGTCAAGATGCGGAGGCTTCAGCCCAAATAATATGCAGGTAATAGAAGAGAGATGTCACGTTTCATTCCCCAGTAAAACAAAATTACGTGTCAGAAAATTGTGTACTCCTACTGTTGTACACGTGTGCAAATATTTGAGGTAGGGAAACTAAAATCTGGGGAAACAGAAAATTGTTCCTTTCTTAGGTATTTAGGTTTAAGCTCTCTAAATGTTTGGCTGGTCTAAAACTTTCTTTTCGCTGTTTCAGCAAATCTTCCTGAAGTACTTCCACCCGACTTTTATCTATTTGTTTCGCATACTTATGATGGGTATGAATAGTTTCCCCTTCCCATTTCTTGTAACTGCCACCCCCGAGGCTAAGCAGCGGCTGGAGTCTGCTCTTGTTGGCCACACTAATACGGGAAACTGAGGGAGTCAGTCTCACATGTCATGGTAGTAAGTGGGATCTTTTGCAGCACTTTTTTTTATAGTAAGTAGTAGAGTCAAGTCTTTTTAGGTTGGTGGCTATTGGGAAATGATTATTAGGGGCTTCTAGAGATAGTTAGGAATAGTTGAGGGAGGTTAAGAAGTTCCTAATAATCTTTTTCCAACTAACAAACCCAAAAAGATATTGACCACCCCCAACCTACCCCAGTGTAAGTGCTAAGTGCATAAATGTGCACACCGCAAAAAAAAAAATAATAATAATAAAAAAAATATAAAAAATAATAATAATAAAAAAAATATATAAAAAAATAAATAAACCAGGGAAAGCAAAATCTTGAAAAAAATGTTTGACAATCCAGCATTGAATCCATTGAACTATGTCGATCATGCCTTATGATCATGGCCTCTAGAACTTGTGACGCAAGTAGACCCTAAGACAACCAAACGTTGCCACTGCCTTTGTCAGGCAAGAAGGGCAGCCTAGAGCAGGCTCCAACCAATTTTCCGAGGCTATACCTGAACAAAAGGTTTCTTGGTTATCCTCTGCGTGTTGCACACAAATCGCCTAAGCCCCTGGAAGAGCTAAATACTTCATTCCATCAACTATGTCACATGGTAGCAGAGCATAGTTTCGAACCACTATCCTCTCTAATATTGAGTTTAAAAAAAAGTGGGAGCAAATTATAACTGGTGGAACATAGCAGAAATTGCCGTGTATCTACCACGCTCTTATCAGCTGATATATTTCCAATGGGATTTTCACTTCAAGTATCAGGGTTTATTATAACTTTTGTCGCCTGTAGGTGGACTTCTGAAGCTTTGGTAGGGATGTATTTTATATAATTAATTTTCAGTAGGAGAGTGTCTCGTGTTAAATACTAGGAAAGTGAAGGTTCCTACTTAATTTAATGCCTAATGTATAATATACTTCGTTAATAATTTATAGAGAGGTGTTCTGCGTATAAGGACTATCCAATATAGAAATAATAAACCTTTATGTAATGATTTGCAGGTTTTTTTTTCTTCCTGTAAAATTTCAGTTTCGTCCTTTTGATGCTGGGTGGTAAGTATCAGCTAGAAGTCTCAGAAGAAGACATCAATCAGCTAGAAGATATCAATTGACGTCTCAGCTAACTGAAGCCTGTAATAATGGCTGTTTCCATTAGGTTACGCTATTCACTCTCAGAATCGGGAGGCTAAAAATGGAGTAGGTACCTATAATCATATGATAACTTGTATGATAACAACTATCCTTCTATTGGTTCCAGTATATCACTCGGACTTTAACAAGGCCACAGAAGCGTTTGTCTCAACTTATGGAGTTCCCTACGACTATGACAGCGTCATGCACTATCCAAAATGGGCATTTTCGAAGAATGACAAAGACACGATTCAGGCCAAGGTAAGCAGTTTATATAATCAAATTCATAAGGGTAAAAAACTGGATGATTCGGTTGCAATGCACTACTGCCTCATTGGGGCTACTACAATGAGTGAAAATGAAATTCCCTAACTTTGAACGATTTCAAGTAAAAAGTTTTCCAACATGAGCTCCCATCATGTATCAAAGAGCAAATTTTTATTTATAGAGAGCAACGTCCTTTCTATGATTTCATCACACACGTAAAACGTCGAATTTATAAAAAACCAAAATTGTCAAAATAAATTGCTGGGATGGAAAAAAAGGTACCTACCAAGTAATTTCTTATTTTAAATGCTTGAGGTCAATGATAAGCCATTTCTTTTCTTTTCATAGAACGACACAGAGAGACAGCTTGGACAGAGAATAGGAGCAACTGAAGGAGATTTTGAAAAAATTCGCTACATGTACAACTGCAAGGTATCCAATGAGGCCCTCCTTACTGGCAATTTCCCACTGAATTTTGTGAACTAAGCGTCAGCGTTGGACTCAACAATGAATTGAAATACAATGTGTTATTGTGGTGAAAAATATAATTAAATGCATAAAACATGGAGTTTAGTACTAACAATCCTTGTGTGGAATAGTATTCAAGACGTCAGGTGACATGTACTCGGGAGATGAATGGAACCGACATTTTTTCGTGGCGAGAGCAACATGGCAAGCAATGATGTGTTTGCACATTAGGCTTTTCTTCTTTTTCAAGACGTTGAATTGGAAATGTGGACAATTGCAGAAGAGCGTGGTGGAGTAGACGTAATAAGTTGCTTTAGATCTTCTCACCTAAAGAGAAGTGCATAAAACATAATATAGCATCTTATAATAAAGAACTTTTCTGTATTGGAACAATGCTTTCTATTAAAATCACAAAAAATAGCATAGGTATTCCTAACAATCAGATCAATAAAACACGTTTCGTACGGAGCACGATGACAACCTTAGAGTTACATAGAATAGGTATTTACTTACAATGAAATAGCTTCTTCTGGATTCTACGGTAATGTACTCAATTTCTTCCTTGTCAATAAGATCGAGGGCTTTAGGAAGAATTTTTCCAAACAGCTGGTAGAGAGCAGAAATGTGGTGATCTGCAACTGAAAATGTTATAGTTCATTGTTGTTTTAAGTAAGGAAATACAACAAGTCTGCAATTAACATCTACTACAATTTTTCTAGTCATTTAGCTCCAACATATCAGTTTAGTTCATAAACACATATTAGGGAGTACCTATTCATGGTCCAGTAGTTTCGACGTCGAATGGTCAAAACTTGAGTTTCGACGTGTTCTAATGCACATGTGTGGGACCATTTACAATGATTCGATTCACGAAGGGCTAAAACCTTCAAAAGTAAAGTTTTGACGTCGAAATGTGGCAACGATCCAACTGGTTGCTTAGCAAAAAATTCTTAATTCCTTATCAAATACACAAGCTTGTCATTCTCGTTATTCAGATCTGCTGACGCGTCAATAAAGTAGTTCAAATTATCGAGTTTCAAGTTTATTGATAAAATAAAGATATAGATAAAATAAAGAGTTTATAGGTAGTTGATGAAACTGTTTTACAAATAATTTTATCCTTTATAATCTCGTTAGGAAGTAACCTGAGCTGATTTGAGTTTTACCAATTCCCACAAAGGTGAACACACCGGTTCACTCATTTCGATTTTCGTGGATTCAATGAGGAAGGCTAATGAAACCATCACTTTTCGGATGAATTCGATTTTCGACGATTCGATATTCGAAATGGACGATGAATATCTCTTATCATTTATACAGACTATCTGTATGTGGAGTAACTAACTACCAAGCTTTGGAAAAAATGGTTGAGCGCTTTGGAATAAAATTCCAAAGATCTCAACAAACGGAATATAGAATGAACAATAGCTGAGAGAGCCCTGAAGAAGCCTGCTGAGATTCCCAATGTGAGCAAATTAGAGGCCAATTGCCCGCACCACAAGGACCCTGTTAGACATGCCTGATTTGACTATTTGAATAACTATTCAAGTTTTATGCAAAAATGATTTACCTCAACCCCTGATGTACCTTTCTTCATGTGTAGCGTTTCAAAATAAAGCACAACCACAAGCTTGAAGGTGGAGCCATAGCTAGGGAGGGGCCTCAGCCCACAAGGAAAGGGTAGCTGGCATGGATGGAGAACAAGGATAAAAGCTTTTGCACCAGCCTTCAAGACTCATTCTGGTTTGTGATCTGAAACCACCAACTGCTTTCTCCATGCAAACCTCATCCTCCAGTTCGTTCTTGATTTACCAAACTCTCGGTGTTATAGAACAGAATCTTTAATTTTTTTAGTGTTCTTTCTCCATTAGCTCTTTATTCTTCTTTTAAATTATAAGCTACGGGCCTGAGCAGTCCAGCGCTTAGGTTAAGCTGTGGTGCCGTCGTGGTCAAGCTAGTAGTGCAACGGTACCCATCGGCAATCAGAGCTACGGTAATATAGGCTATTAGATCCTCAACTTTTTTTGTAGTAATATTGGTATTATGTAGGTGCAACGGTTGGTACTTATTACACAGATTTTAGGCATTTTGTAAAGAGAAGCAGTAACATGATACAAGTTTTTATCTAGTGATGTCTTGTAAAAGGCAGATGCTTGAAATGGAAAGAATTGTTCTGAATCTTCCGTTTTGGTACTCGATGAATGGAATGCTTTGAATGAAAATGAGATGAATATAAATATATTGATATATTTAAATAAAAGTATGAACTGAATGCGCTTATCACTGAAACCTTCCTCAAGGAGTACTGGTATGAAGGTGGAAGGTATACGGCTTCTTCCATTTGGACGTGCCATAATTGACTGAATTTAAATCTTCTGAAAAAACTTGACAAAATACATTTTTGTATGGATCATGTCCTCCCCTATAGTAAGTATGCCTTTACCTTCTAGTTAACAATTAGTATATGTACAAACTTCTGTATCCACCATTAGAAAACTATATTGTTTAAATTTGTAGCACCTGATGAGGCCTCTTGACAGGCGAATCTAATTGTCTAAATAAACATATAAAGGAAGAAGCCGTATAGCTTCCACCCTCATACCAGTACTCCCGAGAGAAGTAATGGCTACCTGCACGAATACTTCCTCAGGTTAATAAATTTATGGGCGATGTGTTCGGGACGTTCAAAAACTCGATGTAGCGTTTAAATCAAGCGGTATTCAGTTCAGGTTGCGCGATTGTGGAATTTGTTAGCAGTCGGTTGGTGCCGGATCAGCTAATCATGGTTCCCGGGCACCGTGTGAACTGTACCACAGTAACCAGGAACTCCCTAATTAATTCAATTTCCCTCTCAAAGAAAAAGAAGGTAAAGCTATGAGCTCGAACTCTGTCGAGGTATAAATATTTTTGAGCCATTACACATTCATCTTTTGAACCGAACCAGGACCTTGGTGGTGCCTTGACCAAAACAAGATATTCTGAAAATGCAGGAGAACTTACGTTCGTTTGATGCCTGTGATATATCCGTACAGATGGCTTTCAGGAGGTTGAAGTATGTAATAGGACCGGCTATCACATGTTCCGACAAGAATGAATTCATTTATCACCACTTAATACACCATACGATTTCCTCCTACTATTAAGTAACATGAGGCATAGAAATCTTCAACTAAAGAACGAAGGGTAGTTTATTTTCAGTTCCCCATAGACTCTACACAAGCCTAGTCTAAGTTATATGCATTAGACCGATGAAAAATCATGCGTTTTCCGAATACTTATCCGAAATTTTTCAGGAAAAACACTGCATCCAACTCCCGGTAGGTTCTTACTAATTTAACCGTCAAAATTACTTCATTTTGGAACATTAGTTGTAATATTATTACTAATTGTAATGAAGAAGGTATTCATTTCTTCATAGTAAACAATAACAGATTACAGATGGTCCCTGGATGCTAATTTAGCATCCATCAGGAGGTGGTGGTACCTACTTCAAGTTTAGCGGTGCCGACCTTGCAGCCATGTTGCACTTGATGATAGAGATGGGTCGTTCCCATAAAAATCCGGAACCGTTCCGTGAGATCCAGCTCCCTGACGGGAGCGGATCCGTAAAACGGTTCCACCGTTTCGACGGTCACCCCAAGATAAAACCAAGAAGCAACCACCCTAGTTCCATACTAGTACTATATAAAAATATTCTGATCTATTTGTCCAACTACTCTCATTTTAGCAGCGGACATTGATTGCGGATTGGTTGCACCAGTTTCCGTCAGGAGCGCTTGGTCCGCGTTACATTCCATTCAGGTTCTACGGTTCTAGAAACCACTCAATTCCCTGCTTCATCCATGTTCAATCCGTACTTGAGGACATGTATTCTTCTTCTCTCTTCTTTTTTTTGTGGAACAATCTCCAAGAGATAGGAGGGGTTGCTTCGCCTCTGTTTCCAATGGATACGGCATCGGTCTTAAAGACATGAACCTAGGAGGGGTTGCTTCCCTTCCTTGGTTCATGCTTGAGGAATCCACACACTCTTTGAATAGTTGCATGGAAGAAGAGAAACACACTCTTCTTCCAAGTGTGTTGTAGAACCTGAAAACTCAAGACTGGTACAGGCAGGCATAGAGGTGGTGGAGGCAGGGAAAGAGCTGTGAGAGGGGAAGATGACAATAGCAAACAAATAAAATAACAAATAGAACAGGAGAGGTGAAAATTAATTTGCTTCTCCGTGCAGCACACATCGAGGGATCCCCCACTCCTTTTTTCTGCCATCGAATACTCTCGATACTATCGATCCAGCCTCCCAACACATCGATGCAGTCAGAAGTTCTGAAAAGGGAGGGGATAGAATCGGTTCCCTCCTCCGCCGCGCAGCGGCGCTAGTCTCCCACTTTTATCTCCCTCCTACTGAATAGTGAAGTATTGTGATTGTCTCCATATACGATAGATGAAGTGTAGCTCAATGGATATGATTTCGGTCTCGTGAGTCTAACGTCGTGGGTTCAAATCTGGCTAACTGATGTATTTTTTTTTGCTCGTAAAACTCCCGAAATGTACTTCTAAAACGTCATTCTGATCTACATGCCCAACTAATCTGCATTTTTACTAAGGGAGTGACTACTTGATGTTATGTCTTCTTGAGATGCGAGCTTGCGAGCATCCAGACCACCAAACAATACACATCATTCTGATCTACATGCCCAACTTTTATTTTCTAAAAATGTTAGCAGAGTTTTAGTCAAAACGAAATAACCAACGATCATCTAGGACATAAGAAAATGGTTGCACAAAATTATGCTGAAAACGTACTTAAATTTAATTAATATTTGCTGAAAAATCTATAGAAACTGCAAAAAATATTTTTTGAATCGCCGAATTTTATTCAGTTTGTTGCTGGTTTTAACAATCTCTTTGTACTCAAATTCCGATACAATTTAACATATCACAATACAATAGGTAATTTGAGAAAATTCGTTCATACAATCATGCTGCCTGACTGGAACTTTTTCAATTTTGGCTGGATTGATAGTTTCGAGAGTATTCGATGGCAGAAAAAAGGAGTGGGGGATCCCTCGATTCTGACTGCATCGATGTGTTGGGAGGCTGGATCGATAGTATCGAGAGTATTCGATGTCAGAAAAAAGGAGTGGGGGATCCATCGATGTGTGCTGCACGGAGAAGCAAGTTGAAAATTAGGGATGCTAATCGATTTTCGATTAAATCGAAAAATCGATTTTTTACCTCCAATTTCCTTTGAGTATTAATAAGAGTATTAATAATAATCCGAAAGCCAATTTCCGATTTTTTTGCAATCAATTGATTGTACCGATTTTTATCCAGAAATCGATTGTTTTTTGTAAAATCGATTTTCATTGCGGTGTTTGTTTTCTGTATCTTCTACTCTTTGGATTGTGTGTGTGCCTACGCAGCATACCCACGAAAAGGAGAATAGACAACAGACACTCCCGACCTTTCAAATATTGCAATCAATTACGTAGCCTCAGTGTCTACTTCAGTCCCAAGCGAGAGGCTTTTTTCTAAGGCAGGTCTGTGCTTACCCAGGAATGCAACAGATTGAAAGGCGACACACTTTCCAAGTTAGGTATTATTTTTGAACAGCGTACCCGAGGATTACTTTTTCAGTGTGTAGTCCAGAATACCTTGTACATACTTTATTTTTGATTCTTTATTAAACTTGGCTCACCCCAACAATGCTCATTGATCACCCCAACTTCCTCATTATATTTTTACTATGCAAAAGATGTCATGCATAGTTACAGTAACAGTACCTATCAATATTTTCCTAAATAATTTTAGAGAGGTAAAATATTTAATTAACTAGATACATCATGCTGTTTTTATATAACAGATAATTTTTTATGTTTAAAATCGATTTTTATTAAAAATCGATTTTTTGCCCGATTAATCGGTACAATCAATTGTGAGCTCTCGATTAAAAATCGATTGTCAAAATCGATTGTTGGCTACCGATTTTGCATCCCTAGTGAAAATTCACCATCAAAACACGTTTGGACACACATCTCCATGAGATAGATCCAATCAAGAAGAAGAGAAGAAGAAGAAGAAGAAAACTCAAGACTAGGAGCGTCTCCGGAAAACGCTATCTACCGCAGTGGGTGCCAACGAAGAGGAACAGTAGGTTCCCATTAGATATATTTGGATGGATGTATGGGAAGGAGTTGTTCTTTAGGTTATTAGGGTCTTCAATGGTCATACAGTAAAGCACTGAACTAGGTTTTGATCCAATTCCCCAAAGTCAGGCTAATTTTTGTTCTCGAAATTTAAAACGATAGGGATTAAATTTTGATGGATGAGTTTTATTTGAATTTAAAATGTGGCTCTCCACTTGTGATTTCATACTGGATTTATTATTTGGTGGAGAACCCACAATATAAAAACACTGAAATTCGAAATTATCCATAAGGAATAAGGGGCAAAAAAAAATGAATCGAACAACGGAAGCTGGAATCACCTAAGAGCTTATAATCTCAAGTGGCTTCTTCCCCCTTCACAACCTGTCCTCTCTAACCTATTATAAATAAGGTCTTTGGGAATCACAGAATACAGGTTGGAATGGGACTGTGAGTTATGAGCTTTGAGTATTAATATTAATACTCAAAGGTTATGAGCTTTGAGTATTAATATTAATACTCAAAGGTTATGAGACTTTCGACTTCCGAAGTTGATAACAGTGACAACGGATGAGCGGGAGAATGAACAACCGATATTCGGAGCAGGAACAGATATTCGGCTAGAACCGCTCGGTTGGTATTCGCGCGGTAGATAGCGTTTTCCGGAGACGCTCCTCTCAGGACTTTAATCCGAAGTTGAAGCCGATGTTTGATTCAGTTTTGATTTTGGAGTGGTTTGTGGGGGTTTGTCCTTTGTGGTGATTGTCGAAGTTTTGTTGAATTGTGCGGGTCCTCTTCAACAATTTTTCAGATTTTATTTGTTGATCCCAAATTTTCTCACAATGTTTGAAATCGCAATTTGCAGACAACGTAAATGCCTCCCTCACTGATGGCATAATGGCAAAACGGAGCGTTGAGGTCCAAGTGCTCGATAGCGATTTCTCAGTTCTGCTCCGCGAATCCGTCACTTATGAGTTCAAAATGGAATCGAGATCCAAAAACAGGTTCAGAAATTTCGTGATGTTCTGCATGTTTTTGGCGTTAACGGGAATCATTTACTTCAGTTATTTTTGCTCGGACGAAGCCTGCGCTTTGACGCCGCAGAAACCGAGTTGGTCCGAGTGGAACAGCAAGTTCCCTGTCCAGGACAACCTGGGGAAGCCTCTGTCTCTCCATTCAAATCCCTTCAACTCCAGGTAAAAACCCAGGGCATATAATTATCTAACTATTGTGGTTAAAGCTTAGATATTGAACGTAGGAAGTTAAGTATTCTACGTCCCTGAAGTGAATGCTCAACGACCTGTATCACACTGCAATCCTTGGTGATCTTATTAATACATCCGTTTGCCGATAAAATGGCAATTATAGAAATAATTGTTCCTACCTGCATTGCTCAAAATAATCCAAGGTTTCCTACTGTACTTTATGGACCAACAGTTAGTAGCTACCTAGGTAAACTCCGTAAAGAAACAGATTTGTTTCGTACACCATTAACGTTAGGTACTTGTACTTGATACTATATTCTTATAACCACCTAAAAATACCTAACGACCGTAAATACCTATCTATCATCCTACGAACATTTAAGTTAATAGGCTGTATCTACTAGTTGCTTGCTAAGAAGCTATTGGTTAGTAACTACTTCCAAGCTTTCTCACTCGCACCACGCAAAACAGAAATTTGGACACGATTTGAGACTTGCAAGTACTTAAATATTGTTTATTGAAATTTCATGTCTTTACTTTGGCACATAAACGAAAAAAGCGTTATGGTTGGTTTTCTGATGATTTCCGCTTACAACCGAGTCGTTGCTAGGGAAATGGTTCTTAGTAGTTTTTCATCCCACAAAATTTGTTGACCATTCGTTCGAAAGCTCTCGATTTATTAAGTGCGTGGCCAACAAGCTAAGTTATGAGCATGGTTATTTGAATAATTGTGTACACTCAGGTGATCATTCTCAATAATTGGTATTGTGAACATGATTGCAACCGCTTGTTAATTTCTGTTGATTTCATTGAGGTGGTGCGTTTCGATGATTTGGTTCATAGCAGGTGATCCGAATATTGTGAGAACGGTTTGATTTGTGAAGTGGTGGTTAAATAATTTTAATAGCTGATTTCTATAATTTACATTCTAGGAAGCTGTAATTTCGTATGTAGCCTCTTTAGGACATTTACTTGACGACGCCCAGGGTCCGGATCAGATGAGTGTCTCTTAGAGCTTGCATACGAGTATGCAACTAAAGACATAAAATGTCCCAATGTGTTGCAGACTCGTATGCAAGCGTTTCTTATGATTTTAACTTACAACCAAGCCGTTGCTGGGTTTTTCTTTTGATTTTCACATACAACCAAGCTGTTGCTGGGGTAATGAAATTTCTTCAGTTTTCACCGGACAAAAATCGTTCTCCACTCGCTGGAAAGCTCTCGATTTATCTCGCATTTCGTGTGAAATACGATCATACAGCATAATCGTTTGAGTGTATTTTCGTAAATTATCGTTTTGTATAATGTTCTGAAATTTGAGCTTTTTGAGTGCAAGGAAATTACTTATCTATTATTATTAATTTTATGGCAACAAAAGTTTTCTAAATAATAATCTCATATTCAAAAAGAGGGTTTCGATTTTTCAGCATTTTTGCAGTTTTTATAGATTTTCTAAGCAAATTTTAATGTATTTTAAGTACATTTTTCAGCATAATTTTGTACATACATTTTTGCGTGTTCTATTTCATAGTCAATAAACTTTATTTGAGCAATGTTCAACCAAAAAATATAAATTGTAACGATTTTTAACCATTTTTAGTTATTTTGAACATTTGTACAAATACAATGTACATTTTACATTTTGTACAATATTTTGTACATTTGTGTGATTAGTTAATTTTTTGAAATTTTACCAATTTAATGTGCTCAAAACAAAAAGTGCTAGCTAACGAACTCATCCTTTCGTTTGGAGAGCTTGATTTTTTGGCGCAAGAACGGAATTTTTATTTCAATCCTAAGGAGAGTTATCTTCTGGAATGACACATATATAAATAAATACATACTTATATATATATATATATATATATATATATTTGACAAAGGCAAAAGCCGAAATATAACTGTGAGTTTTTCCTTTATCTTTATATATGTGCTATTTTTCTCCGCACATCTGTGCCAAAGTATATACACATATATACGTTGAAGTTTCTCAAATTGGTCTCATGCGAGTTTCAAGACACGGAATTGTGTTTTCCGATTTTAGTGAACGAAAATGTAGACAAAAACGTTGGTTTCTAGCTACCACTCTTCCTTATTCCGTCGACACTTATGTAGGTCTGAACTTTGCCTTCGAACCTCTTGATCGGGAAGGTCACCCGTATGAAAGACGGGGAAAAGAATATCCCTCCTACGCAGTTAAACTAATGGCCTACTTTTAGAAAAATAGACGAGGAAAACAAATGCGTACAAACATTCAACATCTGACAGTTTCGTAAGCAGCGAAATGTTCCTTAAACTAAACTTTTCGTGGTTCCACATAAGGTGCCGCCAGAAAAATTCTGCCAAGTTGGGTGGGCTGTATAATTTCCTCACATAGAAAACAGCAAATTATTACACAGCAATTTATTATTCGCGTACTTTGCCCCTTTTGTAAGACTATTTATTTATTTTTATTATAAGAATTATTATTTTTGCCATTTCCTTAGGATTGTCTATAGAAAGGAATCGTAAGCAATTTTCAAATTTTCCAATCCCACCCGAATCGTGGGCTCGATGGTATGGGGACCTATATCCAGTCCCATCTATGTTTACATCCCACACCGAGCGAGCGAGAAACCCCAACCTAGAGAGTGAAGCGAGCAATATCCCCTACACATTTCGGGTTTCAACGTGGTTTTTCCTATGAACTCGGGATGGACTCATCGCATCTATACATCCCACACAGAGCGAGCGAAGCAAGCAACATCCCCCACTCATTTCAAATCCCTTAGTGATCTGCCGTTTCCAATCATTCTACATGTCCCACTCAAGAGTAAAGACCGAGCGAGCGAAGCGAGCGAGAAAACTAGGCTAGTACATAAGATAAATTACGAGATTATTGTAATGGTAATTCATCTGTGCTCCGATCTTGTAGTGATCTGCGAAAGCATTGTGAATGATATATCATTACAAGATTGTTACAGCAGTAGCTACATTACAAGATTATTGAAATGGTATTACAAGTTTGTTACAGTAGTACATTGCATACATAAGATACATTACGAGATTATTGTAATTGTATTACAGCTGGGCTCCGCTCTTGCAGTGAACTGCTAAAGCATAGTGAATGGTATCAGTACAAGATCATTACAGCAGTACATTACTAGATTATTATAATGGTATTATTACAGCAGTGCTTTGCTTTTGAGTGAACTGCGCAATAGGGTTATCTAACTAAATCAATTACCCTTTGTTTAAAAAATTGCAGATTTTCTCCCTATTGTTTGAGCATTGCTATCACCTGTCCTCTGACCTAAAACTCCAAAGGTTATGTTATCTCCTACAACCTCCTCCTATTTTAAAATATATTTTTCATGCATATTTTATGTAGAGAGTATCTTTGTGATTTGTGCAAGGTCTTCCAACCCCGGCCTCAGCTACGATGATGTCCTCAATGAGAATTTCCAGTTCGACATGAACGCTCACGACGTGATGGTGTTCCTGCACATTCAAAAGACTGGAGGAACGTCCTTCGGGAAACATCTCGTCCAGGATTTGGATCTCCAGCGACCCTGCTCCTGCCAGAGGAAGCGAAAGAGATGTTATTGCTTCCGCCCTAATAGAAATGAAAATTGGCTGTTCAGCAGGTAAATACTCGAAGGGCTTATGTCAATGAGTATTCTTCCGTGCTGTTCCCTAATTTTTTGAATCGATGTAAATGTTATGAGAATTATGTTATAATAGAAGATGATCAGTGAAAATACATCGAATGAATTTAATTAAATAGTTGCAATGGTGTACTCCCCAAAGCACAGTCTCTAAAGGTTTTAACTCCAGTTTGCTTTTAATACTGTTAACCAACCCAATGCCGCTAATGACCCTTCTGTTTGAGGTGTGGCTTAAACCTTAATAAAAAATAATAATAATTAAAAAAAAAAAAACTTAACCGTAATTTCTAAAAACGATAAAATCAGTATGAAAACAACTAATCATATATACAATAACGTGCGATGTCAACAAACACCAGAGTTGATAAGTTAGTTAAGAGTGGTGTAAGGTCAAGTACCTCCTTCTGTCTTGAGTGCGTTGGGTTCAATATCATCTACTTATCGGGTGTTCAGTCAAAATGATCTTAAAAACCCTCGATAAAAATGTAAACAAAAGCTCTATTTATGGTTAGTATCAGTTGCCTGTGTTGCCAAAAAGGGGAATACCTAATTTCAGTATGCTGGATGCTGCCATCAGCTGGATTGTGTTTGAAAATAAAGGAAGTGGCTTAATAATTTACGAAGCAATGTCATTGGTTCTTTCGCTTGAAGCAAACTTCATCAGCGCCCAAGGCATTGGAGGCCTTCATGAAGAATTGGTGTATCAGTGCTTATCTTCTCTTAATTGCCCAATGGTATTTACATTTTGTGTCTGAAACGCATATTGCGAGAAAGGCTTTCTCACTTTGAAATCAGAAGAACCCTATTGCCTATTCTCCGCTGTTAGAGTGGAAAAGCTTTCATCTGACTACCACTTCTCCTACAACCACTGGTTTGATCTTGAATATAGTTAGAATGATTCTTCCTCTAATGCCCTATTCATTTACAAAACTGTCCACTTAATTTCATCACGCCAATGAAGGTTTGTCATTACTGAAAATGAAGAAGACTCTGAAGGCATTGCTGAGCTTAATTTCAGTAAACATTTACCTTCGATTTTCCAGGTACTCCACGGGCTGGAAGTGTGGGTTGCATGCAGACTGGACAGAGCTTACTAGCTGTGTGGATGCCGAGTTTGACAAAAACGAAGGCGATTCCGTCAAGAGGAGGTGAGTTGAAAATTTATAAATTCCTTAACTTTTCTTGTATCTTTCTTTTTTCTCTATTCCAACTAGAAGAGATTATTAAGCACTTTCTTGGTCACTTAGGGGAAAATTAAGAATAATTTAGAAGCAATTACGCAAGTTTTATTTGATCATACATGAGTTTGTTCAAAATATACACAGAAATTATAAGAAAAAAATTACTGAAAGTTTGTTGTTTGAGTGGTTAAGTGCTGGGTTTTCTTTTGTGAGCTACTGGCACGTTAGAAAGGAGTAGAGCAATTAATGATATATTTGGTTATTTAAAACGAGTGAAATGGGGTTATATTGTTATTATATTGGTTATTCATGCATCGAGGTTTTAGCTTCACTCTTGAATAAATCTTTAAATCTAGTTATTAATTACTTGATAATCAATCTAGCTCACGATAAAACATTTTAAACAGCCAACATTAACATTATTGGTTGGCTCGTCCTATTCGTTCTACTGGTACTACTGTTGCTCACGTGTTTACACGGTTACATACAGGTATCTGTATTTTTAGATGGAGATTTGCAGATAAGCCACACCAATCTAGCTGAGATTTGAATCTTCAGACCATTTAAACTAGCTTGGAAGCTTCTTGCTCTATAATAGTTAAAAAATAATATCGACTTGAATAAAAAATACTACGAATGTGTAGTCGCACCTAAGGTTTCCGTTGCAGTGGTGGCGACTGCACATAAATGCTGTTTGTCAATACATCCTTAAGATTGACTTATCAATAAGTCTCATGAAGACTTGGTTTCTCTGGTTTACAAAATTTTTTTAGAAACTATTTTTTTTTTTTTTTTTGTAGACTATTGACTAATATTACCTAATTGACTAATATTTTTGAGTGTTAAGACAAGGTTTTGTACTTGAATTTTTTACACCAGGTATTTCTACATTACACTCCTGCGAGAGCCGATATCCCGGTACTTATCGGAGTTCCGACACGTTCAGAGAGGAGCGACATGGAAGCACTCCCGCCACTGGTGTGGAGGGCGGGAAGCATCTCGAGTGGAGCTCCCACTCTGTTACGACCAGGACTCGTGGACTGGGGTCAAGCTGCAGGAGTTCATGGATTGTCCGTACAACTTAGCTCACAACAGGTACCTACAAACAAATAAATTTTAAGAAAAATTTAAGCTATTATAGCAACCCCATCGTTTGAGCGGATTAAATTTCAGACAAATTAAAGAATAAAGAAAAAACTAAATTGGAGTGTGGAGGATGCCCAGGTTTACCCAATTTTGACCCTTGGGATCAAGGAAGCTGAGGACGTGCGAGAGGGGGGGGGGGTTGTGTGAAAGGAAGTGCCCCTTTAAAATGATTACCAGTTGAGGTAAGAACCCTTCAGGACTTCTGCTGTGATGCTTCTCTCGAGTACTTTTCCCACACCACTTCCCACGTCATGACACAGTTGCGGGCATGATCAATGTTGTTTGTCGCCACTCCCCTTCAACCCCCCACCCTACTTTGCTTTTTATTATATCAAAACACTTCAAATGGTAAATCCCCTTCATTTTTTCAGTGCCTGCTATTCAATGATAAAATCTCATTTTGACTATCACGCGCCATAGTAATGCTACGACTCTTGCCTCCTTTTTTTTTCAATTGAGTACTCCCGTTCATGTTCTTTTATTCAAATTCGCAATACCTACTTGGAGAAATACCGAATAAACTATCAGAACTGCACATTTATCCACTCATTTCACGCAGTGCAAAGAGTAAGTAGTTCCTAATAAAAATTTTTTATCAACAGCCATTCAAAGTATATACTGAACTTCTGGTGAATCGCAGTACGTCGAAAATGTTTAGTAAAGGCAGAAATATGGTTCAATATTTTTATGGACTGAATTAGGGATAAGTTAAATTATTTATTAGGTAGGTGTTATTTTGAAAGATCTGCACTACAACAATCTTGAATTTATATTATAATGTTATCTTCTTTGAATAATACAGTTTTACCAAAGTTGTTATCTAATGTTTTTTTTTTGGGTTGCGGAATCTGAAAATGACAACTATTTTTGTCGTTGGCGTCAAAATTTCAAGATATAGCTTATTTTCCGTTATTTCTAGTTTTTTGGATTTGTATAATTCCTGTTTCTCTGGCAATTTCCAGCAGACTCCAAAATTGTTTCAGTCATGCAGCATGACCATATCAGCTAATTTTCGAATTATATTTATATTCAATTTTTTGAAATTTCATTACTTAAGAAATACAATTGAAAAAAATAAAATAAATAAATAAAAATTTGCGTTTTTTCATTCGTTTTCTTTTAAACCTGTGTACATATAATCTACTTATGTATTACGAATGTACCATCTTGAAATACTTCTGTGGAGATGATCTTGAATTTTGTTTTACTTTTTGTGCATGACTGGAACTTTCTATTTCATTCCAAATTTTCTAAAGACCCCAAAATTCGCCAAAAATGGCCATCTTAACTTAATAAACGACTACTCCACCTTAATAAAATATAGAAGATAATCTAGGCTCTAAACCTCACAATATCTGAAAGTAATCGGTCCATTGATTTCAGTTTCATGTGTGTCAACCAATTTTTGTTTTGTGCATGCGCAATATTCAATAATATATCAATATTCATAATATGACGATAAAATGGATAGGAAACGTCTTGAAACCTTTACCCTACTACTCTCCAAGTTTGAACGAAATCGGACCGGTGGATCGTAAGAAACGGCGTTGTTAAAATCCAACGTTTGTGCATGCGCATGTGCACACCCTATTATTGATCCGACGCTAATGAAATTTATTGGGAACCATCTAAAAGCTGACCCACACAAAACCTGAAAATTCCGTCAAAACCGGACCATGAGTCTCGGAGTTTCACATGTGTCAATCAATTTTAGTTTTGCACATGCACAATGGCCATTACTCAATCAATTGCAATAAATCTCGTAGGGCACCTTCCTGATACGTAAAACCAACTACCATCTGAGTTTGAATGAAATCGGACATATAGATTGTAAGAAATCGGCGTTATAAGGAATTCACGTTTGAGCTTGCGCACACGTCATTATTGATTCGATTACAATGAAATTTATAGAGGACTATCTAGAAGCTAACCCACACAATCCTTGGAAATTTCATCAAAATCGAACTAAAATTGAGAATTCTCAGTGCTTTTGAATGGGAGTAGTTGTGTGGCTGTCTGACACGGTGGCGGGGCTCTCAACCCGTACGCTCAATGCTGTCGTTGTGCCAGCCATACGCCAGTGTCCTTATGAGGCAAACAGACTGGGCCGCCATAGGCCATTGCGTTGAGGGGGCTTTACGTTAAGTGAGGAAGCCACATTATACTGCCCTGCTAACTTGGCAGACATCTCCTTCCGGATCGTTTCGCGTTGTACTTGCCGTGTCGTGGATGCTCAAGCAATAATAAAAAAATCGAGGGAGGAGTGAAATAAAGCGAGGTACGAGCGGATCGTGGGATGCATGTCAACAGGTGCGACAACTTGAATATCAATGGGCTCACACCCATCTTCCGATGGACTCGCCGTGCTTAGCGACGGTTACACAATGAACCACAGACGGGTTTACAACGAATGATGGACCGAAACGTCCTCCCGTTCATATTGATGACTGAGTTACTCCAACTTGTATGTGGGATTGTGTGGAACATCCTGTTTAGATAGAGTTTACAAACTAAATCACTTGCGACTAAGTTGTGAGAACCCATATCAATGAAGAACGCCATTTCCACCAGAAATAGTTGAAAATTAATTATTGTTATCCTTATTTTTCGTGGAAATAGACAAAAATCTCCGTTATCTTCCGTTTTCTTCGTAGATCGTTTAGGCTCAGAGCGTCAATTTTAGAGTAGGTAATGGCGGATTTAGTGTGAAATGAAGCTTTTGCGATGGGTCTAAACATTTTAATAGCTATTAGCGGATTTTCGAAGAAAATGAAGTTATTCTAATCGCTCAAAAATATTTAAAATACAATTTTCTATAATTTTCTTCATGATTAATAGTCATTTCTGTATGTTATGAAATTTTTATTTTTAAAAAAATATTACTCATAAAATACAAACTGTGGACTAGAACATTCAAAAACGTATGCTCAAAATTACACTGGTAGTACAGGAGCCGAGGTGCGAAATTGGTAGTAATTTCAGGAGAAAGTTTGAGATTAGACTTTGAAAATTTAGTAAGTTCTGAGTGAGAAAATCTTTGTCTGCCATCTCGAAATTGGGGGAATACAAAGTGACGGCCTTACAAAGTTTTTCTCTAAAATTCCCAAACCATACGTACCATAGAAATTTTTATATGCAGCAAAATTTTAGAGAAAAAAAAATTGATTTCACAATTCTGAACGATCTCTGAAAATAAGCGAATTAGAAACGGATAGAAACAAATTAGAAATTAAAAATCGGGCTAGTTTTATGTCAGTTCATTAAACCCCCCCGTCTTAGCTGAGACCTTTCCATATTGACTTACAGCAGAACTCATGAACTTTATGTAGTTTTACGCATAAAGTTAGCAAGAACAGTCTTTTACATTTAAATTTACATGGAAAACGGTCTGAGCAAAAACTTGCTCGATATGAACTTAGGAAAGATTTAATCCATTTTGTATTCCACCAATTTCGAGATGGTAGACAAAGATTTTCTCACTCAGAATGGACTAAATTTTTAAAGTCTAATCGCAAACCTTCTAAAATTACGATCTATTTTCGGTCTTGGCTCTTACTATTAAAACTATGAAATTATGAACTATGAAAAAATACATTAATTTCATTAAAACAGACTATACAATCGAAATTTGTAACGTGTAGCTGAATTTTATTTGGAAAAATTGTTTTGTCTTACGATTTATTGTTGACCTTTTTGCACTCAAAGTGATCACATTTCAAAACAGCTTAATATAAATATGAAAAATTAGGGAATTTGCGCATACGATCATGCCACAACTTGAATCATGCTTGATCGAATTTTAAAGGGCTGTATTCTTTTACCAAAAAATGTTTGCTTATTTTGAAAAAAATTTTCCAAAATTATTTACCACTTGTTGGGAAGCTCTAGATATCTCGCACAACCTTCCGTAGCGAAAATGTATCCCAGCCCCATAAAACCATCATTTGCACTTTCCGAATAAATATGTAGTTATCTACTCAAGATTAAAATCATACTCTTTAGTCCTATTTTTTCACAATGGTGAATTGGTGAATTAGCCCTGTAATGTAGTCTCTCTTCGAATGGTCGAACTGCAAAGTACGGAACCAACCTGATGTTGAGTGGGCTTGGAGACTAAAGTCTAAGCATGTTCCTTCCTTTATAATGGTAATTTCCCCCCTTGAGAAATTTTTCACGAACTCATGTTACAATTGGTGGAAGGCTTCAGTGTAACTTCACACCATTTTCCTCACTTCCTGTAGTAAAATAAATGGTGCGGGGCTTACATTCCAAAAGTGGTATCATATTAATTTTACTCTACTTGAAGAAATACAGTGTGTTGTACATAAACTTCTGCTGAGGCAGAAGTGCCGACTTATATACAGGGTGGTCCCCGAGATTGCCCCCACCCCCACCCACGTTCCTTTATTTTCTCTAATTATCAGATTGAAAGATTCGGACTAACGCTATTCTTCCCAATCTTAGCGAATTTTCGTAGAAAATGAAGCTATTTTTCGTAGATTTCAATAGTGACAAAATTGCTCATTGCGCGAACGTGCGCAATTGACATCAACTTCGTTTTTTCAAAATGGGAACCCTCATTTTTTATCGCAGATTCGAATCCTACGTGAAATTTCATGAAGAAATGACCCATCACTCGTTTTTTTTTAGTGTGCACAAACTGGTGCAATCCCGCTCCAATCGAGTTCTATGGATCTAGGAATGTAACTTTGTCACTGACCTACGAAGTGCTCTCAGTCAAATTTTAATGTGGCAGCGGATAGAACATCGAGCGCTCGGCCAAAAAACACGCATTAAAATTATGTCCTCCCGCTCTCCAGCGCATGGTTTGGGTGGCAGTAGAAAATTTTTAAATTGCTTATGCACCCTTTCCGAGAAAACCAAGAAGATCCCACTACTCGTAGACTCCTCCCCACTCAACCGTTTTGCCTTGCATAGCTCGGATGGATGTGCAGGAGGGGGGAGGGGGGGGGAGACACCTTGTATATGTTACCGGCAAAGTATGAAATCCATGCATTGTATACAACTAGTCGTTCTATACAATTCCTGCACTTTTTAGGCAAAGTATGAAATTCCTCCATTTTTAACTCTCTTTAGACACAATGGCTAGGCAATGTACACAATGCCTAGGCAGTCTATATAATGCCTACCATTGATTTAGGCAAAGTACAACTACTCATCATTCTGACCTATATGTCCAACAAATCTGAATTTTTACTAAGGGATTGACTACTTGATGTTATGTATTTTTGAGATGCGAGCTTGCGAGCATCCAGACCACCAAACTATACGCATCATTCTGACCTATATCTCCAACAAAGGTGCCCAGACCAGGTAAGGATTGATCAGAAGGACACTTTGCCGAGTGCACGATCAGGCGTTCTATACAATGCCTAGGTGAAGTATAAAATGAGATTCTTTTTACACATTGCCTGCTCCATTCAGGTATTGTATACAACGACTAGGGATTGTACACAATGCCTGATATTAAACTTTGCCGGTAACATATATAGATTATATTTATATACGACAAAGCGTTAAACTCTAGGTTTAGTTTCAGAGTGCCTCAAAACGGGGTTCAATGAAGAAACATTTGATTTTAACATTTTTGTAGCCATTACGATGGCTTTTTTTTTTACGAAAATTCGCTTATGGCTGACACGAGGTGTTGAGTTCGCCGATTTTAAACAATTTTCTTCATCAGTAAATTTTACTTTGAAAAAAGGTTGACCCGTGTACAATGGCCTCTTGGAAGCAATGGAACAATTCTTCAATTTTGCAGTATATAGCTATTTAACCATTTCGTTTAATTTTCAGTAAAATTCCATAGCTTTGTAAATAAAAAACGCTTGCACACCATTTTCTTTTATTTTCAACGGAAAGTTCGAAAACAAGAATTACTAAGACGTTGAAATGGGAATTCAGCCCTGAAAAGCAATATATCGCATGAAAACACTCATGTTATAGGAAATTTTCGTACAAAAGGGAGTTTTTTAAAAACGTTTGGTATCGTTTTTATTTTTTAATTTTTTTAAAAGTTATCTAGGTATATTATAAATCAAACGGTAAATTAATTAGCCGGGTAATATACCTGTAGGATACCGTTTTCTGAATTGGAAGATAGTTAAGAACAACGCGAGGAGTAAACATTAAACGATCTGGGAAAATTTATTATAGATAAAAGTTATTAAACAGCGGTCTTTGTAATCTTTGAACACGAAAGATAATATTTCCCCTAAACTACACATAGGTGGGTTATCGCGGCAGGAAGTACATGAAAGGGGTGTCATTCCAGTGGCGTTGTGTACCTTGTTTGAAAGTTCACAGCCACGTTATTTTATTACTTACGAGAACCTTTGTTTGTTTTAGGCTAAATATAAACACTCGTTTGATCACATCGAAAAAAAAAAAAAACTGACAAGCTGGGTGAGGCTTCCTTTTGTCCCTGTTGTTTTATTTGACAAATCCGTTGCATTCGGATGTTTGTAAAAAAAATTTTTCCTGGACACACCATCTGAAGATGTCCACAGTAAGGGGACGAAACGTCATTTAATAAAAGAATAAATGAAATAATTTCATTTATTTTCCCTGGGCCGCATCCCGACCAATTCTAACAAAACAATACTTACGGCCGACCAAACTACTAACATTTTGCCCCTAACGTAACTGTATAGATTAATATAATGTGTTGAAATGGAGTATTTTGAATTTAACAATAATATAAGAGCGTAACATTTACATATCAAGAAAAACAAAAGATACGAGAGCACAAAACTTATTTATTTCACTCACAAAGACTAAGACAACCAAAATTTCATCAAATACAGACAAGGTCTCACTAAACATCCAATGAAGGGGACACAGTAGTTTCAAACCTTAAAAAATCAAAATTTAACTTTTTTTTTCCATTTAATAGAGAAAGATCTACAAAACATTTTAAAAGGGGAAAAAATAATAAAAATAAATGATTAAAATAATAATAATAAAAAGATAATGTGCTGATGCCCTAGCAAGGAGAGCCATTGGTGATGACTCCATCGAAATACTGCCTATGCGCATTGAGGATCAAATCTCCTACATTTAGCATAATGCCAATTCCATCTGACTCGAGCAATGGCAATGGTCTGCGTGGAGTCCTTCAGGACCTTTGCCCGGATCCTTTCGTGGCACCTTCCAAGGAGGGACCGAATAGTGGTCAATTGGTTAGCCACTGGCCATACCCGTCTTACTCAGACACCTGCTAGATCCAGTAGCTCGTGATGTTGTGTATGGGAGATGTTGGGGTGATTTGTCTATCCGCCACTTTTTGGCCCAGCCCTCCTGGACCTCAGAGTCCAGCATTCACCCCCTCAGTGGGTGGATGTTCTCTTAGGACCAGACAAGGTCCAGTCCCTGTTGGTCTACCTGAAAGCTACTGAGCTTTACAACGAACTGTGATATTCTGATCTGTGATATATTTATTTATTTATGTACCTACATCTAGTCATAGCTTTATTTAACCAAGATGTATAGTATTTATTATTATATATTTATCGATAATATTTATGTATTTGTAAGGATCATCTAGTCGTAGTTTAGTTTTTATTAAGGGGTATTTTTATCCGCTGTAGGGGTTACAAAGCGGTCATCGCTGAGTCTTGCCTCGCTCGCCTTGAGGCAGAGTGCAGCGATGCCTCGTTTTGTGGGTTATTATTATTATTTCTCCACCTCCGATCTGCCAGTGGAGTCTGTGTTGGCAATCCGTTTAGTGACTGACGGTCAGCATGGTTCCCTTTAGAATCGTGCCCGTTGCAGTGTCCTTTTGACACCCCTTTTTGATTGCCGCTAATGACCCTTCCGGTTGAGACGGGGCTTAAATTCTAAAGAAAATAAATAAATAAAAAGATAATAAACAAATAAATGATAATGATAATACCTATTAAATAAAATAATAATTATAATAACTCTTTTAATTGCACCCAGTTTTCACATTTCAAAACAGTGCAACGAAAATTCGAACAATGTAACGTATAATACGATAGTGTACGAAAATTCGTTAATTCAATCATGCTGCATGACTGGAACTTTTCAATTGAAAATGACCTTCTGAATCTTGAACATTTCCAACTTATGTGATTGAATGATTCAGCAAATTTAATCTTGTGACTCGCAACTGCTCACTAATTTCAAGTTGCTAAAATTCGGCTGAAATCTACGGATCTTGTTTTTCAGACAAACGCGGATGATGTCCGACCTGGCTTTGGTGGGATGCTACAACACATCGTACATGACTCCCGGAGAGCGGAACCGGGTGATGCTGGCGAGCGCCAAGAGGAACTTGGCTGCCATGGCGTTTTTCTCACTCACTGAATTCCAAAAGGTAGGATCGCAAACCTTGCAAGTGATATTTTTGAAATACCTGCATCTGCCTTTAGATGTGCGAGTTGTGATTGCTGGGTTCTGATATTGTGCAATTTAGGCCCTAAATTAGGATTATCTTCTTAACCCTAAGATCCAGTTATATCAATATTGGATTTTTAGCTAATTTTTGTAGAAAATGAAGCTATTGCAATGACTGGGGAAATTTTAATATACAAAATTTTGAAAATTTTCTTCATTGAAATCCGGTTTGAAGCATTCTGAAACTAATTCTAGAGTTCAACACTTTTTCATATATATATATATATATATATATATATATATATATATATATATATATATATATATATATATATATATATATATATATATATATATATATATATGTCATTCCAGACGATAACTCTCCTTAGAATTGAGATAAAAAATCCGTTCTTGCGCCAAAAAATCTAGCTTTCTAGACGAAATGGTTAGTTCTTTGGCCAGCACTTTTTGAGCACATTAAATTGGTCAACTTTCAAAAAATGTCCTAAAAAATAATTAAAAATGGTAAAGACGGCCAACAATTGTCAGCTTCATCTTTTTAGCAGAATATTACTCAAATATAGTTTATTAACTGTAAAATGGAACATTCAAAAATGTCTGTACAAAATTATGCTCAAAAATGTACTTGAATTTCATAAATATTTTTGAAAAATCGATAAAACTTTCCAATCATGCAGCATGATTGTATGAGCGAATTTTTGTTAACTATCTTACTATATCATGTTAAATTGCTAAGTCAGGACTTTGAGTAAAAAGGAATTGTTAACTACCACTTTTATGGCAAACAACTCGTTCTAAATAATATTCGGAAGTTCCAAGAAGATTTTGAGTGCTCTAGTGACATACATTTTTAATGCTCTAGTGCATCGTTAATAAACCCCTTTTGACTAAAATCCTGGTAAATATATAAATTTAACGATTTTAAGCCGTTTTTAGCCATTTATAGTGATTTTTTTTTGCACATTTTTTGAAATTTAACCAATTCAATGTGCTAAAAAAATTCTTCAACTACTCATCCTTTCGTTTGGAAAGCATGATTTATTGGTGCAAGAACAGAATTTTTTAAAATCTCAATCCTAAGGAGACACACGCACTGCGTGCACGTCCCGCACCACACCCCGCACACACACACACACACACACGCACACACACACACACACACACACACACACACACACACACACACACACACGCATGCACGCATGTTTGGCTACCGTAGGAGGGAGAATATAGAGTAGTAGTAACTTTATTTGTTATTGTTGTTTACTGATGATGACATAGCCGTCGAAACTGATCTAACATTGTATCTCTTTATTTCGTGGAAACGTACAACATTTCCATCATCATCTTTTTTTTTTCGTTGAAGTTTTTCTCCAAAACTACTGGATCAAGTATACAAAAAATCGGCTCTAAAACACACATTGGCTGAGGTTGTGCTGAAATCTCAGCATCTCTTTCAATCAAACTCATGAGGTAAAATTTAAGGGTTGATATTTTAAAAATAATTTTCTCAAAACTTTTCCTAATAAAAGGGTATATAAGAATATGTAATGACAACTGATTTTTTACTCTGTGCATGTGTTAATAATTTGATTCCATGTTTGTCTATCAAAATCATAAACTAAAATTTCTCAACACGATCAATAGCGACTGAATAGTCGAAGATTTCTTCAAAAATTCGCTCATGGGGTCATGCTGCATGACTGGACTTTTTTGTTTCGTTGTGATAACACTCAGTCATTGCTGCTTCATCTACTCTGAGTGAAGTGCATCAACAGATTCTCTCGTTCTATCATCAACTGTCAGAACTTGTCATTGATGGATTCATTTCAATTCACATTCAATGAGATATGAGGGGTCAAGGCTCAGTCGGCGCTTGCGGTCGTATGAAGGATCACCAATGGAAACAACATCTGTTAAGGCGCATTAAATACAAATCTCGGTCTCGACTGTGAATCTCTAAGCGACTTTGACATGCAGGATTAGCTTCTACTAATTCGTCTTAATCTTATTCGGTTTTCTAATATCTGTGCAAGTGTGCACAGAAGGGCTACCTAATACAGAAATAACGTCTGCCTAGTTGAATCAGTATAGATTCCTCACGTATTATAATTTGAACTTGAAAATCAGTTAAAGAACAAATTACGAATAAAAGTGATAGAGCGCGAAATATAACAGTAATATAAATATATGTGTGGGCATTGGACTTAGTAATATACGAAATAGGGCTTAGATATGGCGCATGCGCATACTATATCACCAATCCAACGGTATTTACCGTCTAAAGTATATATACGTCCATGGAATTGTCCATGGATATTGTCTAGAAGGTAACCCGCACAATCCTTGAAAGTTTCTAAAAAATTGATTCATTAGTTTCGGATTTTTCATGTGTAGATCAAATTTAGTTTTGCGCATATGCAATAATTATTACTTAATTAATCGCGATATAATTCATAGTTCATCTTTCCAGAGCACCCCCCCCCCCCCCCCCCCTTTCCCGATTTTAAACGACATTGGACCACTAGGCTACTATTTATCCGACGGCAATGGAAATTAAAGGGGCCTGCCCAAGAGCTAACACGCTCAATCTCTCAAAATTCGGACCAAAACTTGGTATAGTTTTGTGCGTGACTAGGATTCACCATAGACACACAGAAAGACAGACAGACACGGTACCGAAATTGAACAGCAAGCTCTGAAAGGCAAGTGGAAATATTGATGTTGGAAGACACAAAGGTTCCAGCTACCTATGGTAGTGAGGAAGCAAATCCTTTAATTAATAATATGCTACTTTTTTTAAAAAGAGGGCTGAAAAAATTGAGTGTTAGAGCGATGGAGTCTCTTGAATTCAAGTGGTATTAAAAATTTTAACATTTGATGAAATTGGTTCAATCGACCAACTGATATACTGAGCCCAGTTCTTGGGAGAGGTATATCGAAAATGTTGAAGGCAAAGGATCACAAATCCACCGGAACATATAGATTGCCATATTATTTTGAAGTTGTTTCACTTAATATGAACTAGATTGGGCATAACTGTTTCTGAAATAAAAACATAGTAGCTATAGTTAATGTTAGTTCGAGAGTAAGCCTTTTAAAATGAAATGTAACGGTCGGGATACCCCTCGAGCCTTACCAGTTTAATAGTGCAGAACTGACGCACCATCATTCTGATCAGAAAATTCACATCTACTCTTTCTGCAAACACAAAATCTCTCTTTCCTTCCTTTTAACTGACGGGACCTGGCGCCATCAGGTTAAATTCCAAATACTCGATGGGACCATAGGGTACTTTTCCTATCTATACTTTATCTAACGGGACCTCGCAATACTGGGTTGAAATCCTGACTTTTCTATGGGACCAGGGTAAATCCTTTCACGCTCGTCAAGAATTTATGTACCGGGGTGAAACTCTTCCACTCTTTCACTCCTAAACAATCTTCAATCAATGTAGGGATTTTATTAGCCTAGGAGTTTGATGTTCAACTAGCAACTTCCATTAAAATTCCAACACAAAATCACAACAGTGGTGACCCCTCACATACTTATTACAACATCTATAAATAATAATACCCTCCAACATTTATGAATTTGGAGTAACTGTACTTTCTAATCAGTCGATTGGATTTGCATTTCTCAGATTGGACAATACGTATTTGAGGAGACGTTCAACTTGAGGTTCGGCGTCCCTTTCGAGCAGCACAACGCCACTCTCTCCAGCTCGACTCTCCAGTCTCTCCCACGCGCACAGTTGAGTAAAATCCGAGAGCTAAACGCTCTCGACTTGGAGCTCTACGATTTTGCAAGGACTCTCATGTACAAGTAAGTTTGAATTCTACCTTTACCTATTATTATTATGTATTATCATATCAATATAAATTTACCGGAATAATTTGAGAGAATATTATATTCATATTATTGATTTTCTGAAGGAAATTATATTATCACTAGAGTAAAAGGGTAAGGCACTGTTGGGGCCTATCCCATTTGAGACGTTCTCCCAATTCAAATTCATTCCGTTCCGATTCCAATATCCCATTTAGTTCAAAATCATTGACCACTTTACATGGCAACCACTCACAAAGAAATAGTTGTCATATGTACATATATCTAACCTACGAAGTAATAGAAGAATTTAGCCCATGTTGATGTTAGTTGGGTGATTTTCAGTGGGCTCAGCCTTGGCGAATGGGAATGTGTAAATATGGTTTGAATTCTGGAAATATTTGTGTAAAAACTGCTAACTTCAATATGAAGTGTCGTTGGAAATGCTTTTGAAGGTGGTCACTGCTTAAAAACTCGGAATTTATAAATTATAGAGAGTTTTTGCGTTTCTTTCAAAAACCGTAGCAGACAAAAACGTAAATGAAAACTGAAGGGAAATCGAGAATACGCACGCGTGAAAAGTGTAGGGAGGCGCTGTGCATCTACGTTCTAAGTGAATGGATTTATGCGACTATAGTTCACCATAGTGAAGGCAACTTCAAATAGCTTTTGCTAACCCTTAAATAGGTACATTTCGATGCATCCAATATTTTTACAATTGTTATCGTTTACTCACTATTTGTTCTTGTCGTTTACCGAGAGGTGAAATATTTATAACTTCACAGATTCCATTCATCTGGACAATTGAGTAGCGGTGGAGATTGCCGAAGATGTCTCGTTATCTGGATAGTTATTCAATATGCGCTTTCTGATTTCAGTATGGGGATTCAAACCGGTGTTCCGAACTATGAGGAGTGAGAATTACCATGATTTATTCATGATTTTAGTAATAAAACATGTTTAGAGTACGATAACTAGTAGTTTATTGTAGCTGTGTACTTCACTTTCTTTGAATTTTCGCCTATACTTCCGGGAGGAATGAGTTTGGAATGATTTCACATGAATAGGTTTTGACGAAAATGAATCACGAAACAGAAGTGAATGTGAAAGTGGAATTGAGGGAAAAATTAGCTTTCGAGTTTGCTAGTCTATCTTGATGACTCCGATGTCCTTCCCTTTGGTATGTATAGAGTCTGTAAAAATATTTATAGTCTGCAAAAACTCTCTATTAACTACCCCTGTAAACCGTGAATTGAAAGCTTGGCTGCAATAAATACTTACATAATTGAATTTTCATAAATATAATATAAAGGTTCAGTTAATTATGGTGGCTTGCCAAACCTTTAGAACCCAGTTTATGGTAGCGTTTAGGTGGTCAAAACCCACTTGGCTCTCTGTGGAGGAAAATTATATTATTGTTGGCAAATCAGTTAACTTAAAACTCCTCTTTAATCCTAATTTATGTACATGTTTTGTCTTCAGGAGGTTCAGCAAATTGAAATCTCGGGACCCACAGTTTATAGACAGGTTTTCCAACCTTGGAAGGCTGCCGGGGCGAACTGAATTCAACTGGGATCAAGCAATCGAAGACACGACGATCACTACCAACACGTGAACCTACCACTACTCTCTATATAAGGAGAGTCGTCTCCCCTCTTCTCATGACGCCCCACTCGTGGCACCCACAGCTTCCTAGATCGCAGGTTTTTCGATTGCAGAACCCTATGGAGATCCCACCATGGGACTCGACCGGTGAGTCTCATCAAGCATTTGTTCCTTCATGTACTGGAACCTACTCGACATTCCAATCTCAGGTTGTCGATCTTTGCTTTTTACTCCGTTCTCACAGTACTTACAAAGGTCCTACCTAGTCTCTAGTCCTTAGTCACACTCTTCCGGGCCATGCAAGTGCTCTTTATCTGTCTTACTCCTTTCTCATCGTCTCGTGAAAATCTCTTTATTTTAATTTTACAACTGCAATATTTCTCTGTTCTTGTATAAGCTAAACTCAAGCTTTAGGGCTTTTATCTAAACTCTCCCTCAATTCTACAGGGGTATATCTAAATATTTCAACTCTCATCATCGATTTTTCATCAAAATGCGCTTCGGCTCACAGTTTCTTCAAACATAAGTGCATTATTTAAGATAAATTAATGACAGTGTGTCGCCACTTTTCGATAAGGTGATGTGCACTCATTAAGAAAATTATGGTATAGGATACATCAATATCTTCACTGTTCAAACTATATATATATATATATATATATATATATATATATATATATTTTTTTTTTTCTCTCTGTGAATGCATTTCCTTTAACTTGATTAGGAATTAATTTACTGATCCAACCAACTTACTTTGAAAAAAGTAAGTAGGTAGGTCCTGATTATTATTCAAACCAAACGATGCCACTAGATAAGTTACTAGTATTTCACCAACACACATATGGTTTGAAAGGAGGCCTCAAGGCTTGGCAATAAAGGCAAATTCAGCTGCCTTTGCTGACGCACTACTCTTTATCGTCACCGGTGTAGAGCAGCCATTGAAATTATAAGTGGTTTATGATTTTATGATATGTGTGTTTGATTTTTGTAAACTCCAACTCTATGGTTGGATGTAGATTCATACCCTCGATCTGAATATATTCATCCAGATTTTCATATGTCAGTGTTGAATTGGTTGCAACAGTCTAAGGATGACTTTTTACTTGGTGAATTTTATTAGATTAATCAAAATAGAACTTATATGTTTTATTCAGACCTTTGTATTACTAGATAACTGTCGCAGAAAAGTTATTCAATTCTTAATTATTTTTCAAAGAACGTTATTGACATTTTCGTGCTTTTACTTTGGAACATGGGTAAACATTTGGAGACAGGATGCATTACATGTTGCGTCACGAATTGACTTGCTCATGAACTTCTAAATAAAGCCTACTAGAACATGTGGTTTGGGTATTGTTCACCAATCAGCTGGTGACCAAATAATCTCATTATTTACGAATGTACCTACTGAGGTTTTAATTTCCTCGTTTTGCTTATGGATTCCGACGGGTTCAGCATCAAGACATGAAAAACGCTGTCGTGGTTGCAGACTTTGTTTAGGCATGCTTCACTTCACTTCTCTGGGGTTCCCTTGGAGTAGTTTCAGACACAATAGCTTATACTCCCTCTCATTCTGAGGTACCTTTATTTAAACACTGCGGCGAAATGCTGTGATTTGGCACAGGACCAAGGAACTTCATTTTACCAAATTTCACATTAGCGGCTTATTTGCCACTTTTTCTTCTCAGATTTTGGACATGAAGCCAGCCTCGTGTACCCCTGTGTGTTTCTTGTGTGGTTGGTCGGTTGTTATCAGTTGGAGCTTGTAATTTTCAACATCATCCCTCATGGCAGCATCCACAACTCTTGAGGACCTGTGGAAGATTCCTTGGATGATTCCAGTGTAGTTGAGTATCTTGTCTTGTAAAATTGAGGCATTTCTGATCTTTAATTTGTCTATGAGTCGTATTAAGAGTTCCGTGTCTGTCATTCCCCACTTCAAATATCTGACGAGAAAATCCTCATTCACTCCTCTGATATTAAGGCACTTCAGCACATATCTGTGTCAGTTTTGTCCATCAACTTGGCGAAGGCAGCATTATTCAAGTGCCCAGAAATTATTCTGCAAATCCCAGTAATCTTCCCTACTCCCAAGTCACGCCTGTCCATAAACCATGGTGGCCCAACCGGGTCCCTCACGACTCTCCACATCCACCCTCCTGGGCCTTCAGCCCCTCTGTACTTTTCTCCCCACTCCCTGTCAGCCATCCGTCTTATTTCAGCGTAGTAGTCTGTATGAAATGCAGGTGCGAGATCTTCCCTTCCCCCCGGCTTGCCACAGCACACATTCGGTCAACAGCTTCGTTTTATCTAACTCCCTGATGTGAGAAGACATGAAACTGACGTATGTGTGTTCCGTTCCTCATCAGGTTTTGCAGAATAATCAATATTGGAAGGCTGTCTCCCTTTGTTAAACTGCAAATCGCCTCCATCGGCGATAGCGAGTCTGTCACCAAGAGAAATTTCTCCTCTCTGTTCTGATAATGTTTCATTGCTATATACTGATGTGCCAGTTCCAGTGCCGTTATTTCAGCTAAATAGACTAGACTGTAGGGAATGGTTGTATTCTATGTCCGAACCCTCTTTTGGTACCCGAAATTCGTCAGGAGTATGGAAGAGGGTTTGGACATAGAATACAACCATTCCCAGTCATTCGGAATCAGCAATAAAGTTTACATAGGTTAGGCACCTTTGGAAGGCATTTAATGTGGAATTGTGCTCTATGAAAAATCCTGCAAATTTTGTGCACAAAAAAGTGAAAACAAGCTATATCTTGGAAAAACGAGCTAAACCACAAAAAAAATCGGACCTTGAATTTGGATTCAGCACATCAAATAACGGAAGAAACCGACAAGCTCCGGCCAGATGCAAGACTACATTTTGTAAAGTAGTGTAATCCATGTGTCGGGCAGACATTATAGATGTCTGCAAGGTGCATCTTGGCCACCTGAGGCAGATGTAGGAGCATTTCACCTCGTTGTAGCCTGGTGCTGATTCGAAAAGTGTGACTTGAAAAACCTTGCTGAAAAGTGTGGGAAAATCCCGGGTTTTTTGTCATTTTTTCTGCAAATTTCATGAGCTAAGAATAAAAATAAGGCCTGGAAAAATTGTTGTGGATTTACATCTTGTAGAGGACATTCCTCCCAATCGCATGAGACCGATCGCGCATTTTTAGGTCTGAAAATAACGGAGGTGCGATTTATTTTATCAGACATTACCACAAAATCACAACCTTCGACAAAACGGAACAACTATCAACTCATCCTCATTTTTGTTTTCAACGTTGGCTAGTGCATTGGAAAATTCTTGATTTTCTCTAGTTCATATTGTTGTGGTGGGTGGGGACAAAGGGGGATTGTTTCCTCATAGGTTATTTCCTTCAAGATTGTGTTACAAAGTTCTCTTTTATGTAGCAGGTCCAGGAAAGGCCCCTGTCTTCTTTTGGTTTGCTCTAAATTTGTGGATCAGCTTCCATTTACTTTGATTTGAGTTGTTCAGTTGTTGAAAGTATGGCACAAAGGGATCTTCAATCTTCCACTCTCGCTTTGTTCATGGTTTGTCTCGTTTCTTTGCAGGTTTGCACGCTGTATGATAGTCCTTGATCTCGTGGGATTGATTGTATCCTCTGAGTGCTTCAGTTCTCTTTACCCCTGCCACACGACATTTCTCCGTCCACCACACTATTGACCTTATGAATTTTAATGTAGTCGGCTTCAATAGTGGGATGGTGTGATTGCCTGCCTGTGTGATGATCCCCATTAATTTGGTATACATATTTTCAACGTTACGTATTTTGATGGTCACTGTTTCCCGCAAATGTCTCACGGTCGCTCTCTTCCGTCCTCCATATTCTGGTGTACTTTTAGCAAATCGCATAGTTCAGTGGATGTTGGTGGTTACCGGGAAATGATTGCTCCCTCTGGGCTCCCCATCTACCAACCACGTCGATCTCTCTGCAATGTCTCCCAAAGCGAAGTTCAGGGGGTGTCACTCGATTGGGATCTCCATCGTTGATGATGACATAGTCACGATCATGGATACTCTCTTTCAAGTGTTGGCCCAGTCTCGTGGGCAGTCTACCTCTCCAGGCATCACTGTGTACGTTCAAGTCACCCGACAACAGGAACGACTTTCCTCTACAAAATTGCAGTATTTTATCCCAAGTAAGTGGCTCTTAGTGATCCCTCACAGAATATACATTCAGTATATAGAAAGGTGTACCTCCACCTCATCACTACCCAGATCATGTTGCACCTCATCGGCAGCCATCGATGTTTCACAAATGCAGCTAATCGCCTGAATCCCATGTATGACGTGTGACCCTTTTCTCATAAGAGTGTAACGGGAAATCAAGTGCATATCACTGGGCTTTAACCTCGTTTCCTTTACTAATAATGTGTCACCTAGTGATATCGAGGTCTGAACACTTGAATATAACAACCACCTGTTCAAATGCTGATTAGTAATAGGTACTTACTTGGATCGTAGTTCAGCAAACAATTATTGTTTGCTATGTGGTTAGTTTCTGCTAAGGCCTATTATTTTATTTCATTATCTGTGATTAAAATTTTTTATACTGACGCTTATTCATTATAAATGCATAGTGTCAGTTGGTAAGTCCTATACCTACCATCATGTTGAAATTTCCTCAATTTGAGACAATATTCAAAATTCGTTCTATTAAATATCAATAACACTCTCAAAACTGAGCACCCGATTATCTTGACTATTCGATTAATATCACAGGTTTCTTTTATATTTTGAGAAAAATTGGATTTCATCCTAAAAATTTTGACACCGATCGCACTTAGTAGTTTTTGAGCTATGTTTTTCAGTTTATATTCTTCTAGGGCGTCACTTTGGGCAGGGGCTCTAGAACAGAATCTATTTTTATTTAAAAATACGAATATATATATTTTTTTCGACCCATGCAGACTTTGCCTGCTAATCTAATTATTTTATTTTCATAGCACATCTTTATTTCGTATTATTGTTCATATCGTTCTCAAAAGTGCATGATACAAACTCCTAAATCCCCAGAAATTTGCATTGCTAGAACAATATCTTGAGATCTGTCTTCTTATTTTCACTGTGCTTTGTGTCGTTGCTGTATTTTTCCACAAATCATTTTTACTTTTTTGTGTACCCATGGCATTATTTAGCTGTTTTTTAGTAAATAATAAGTTGATTAAATTGCATAATTATTTTAAATCTCATCTTTAAAAGTAATTCACTACGTTGGCTTCCTTTAGTTGATTTGTTCGCAGTCCACTAAGCTACACCAGAGTTAGTACCTCGTAAACTATTAGTGTGCTCGAGCTAACTCAGTTAAAGCTTATTTATTCATCATGCTTGAAGGGATAGGCAATGGCAACAATAATTAATATTTATTGTATCTTTATTATGTAAAAACAAGTACCTCTCTGATGAATTGTTTGAGGCGTACTCAGCATTATGCAGTGAATTAGAAGTTCAAGGTTGCTATTGTGTCGTGTAGTTTACAGTTTCGAATCTTTTTCCACTTAATAACCATTCAAGCTGTACTGATGTAACAGCTAAAAGAATTTTTTCCTCTGACGGGAGTTTTCCTTGGGTTAACCCACGGATCTTCGCTAATCCACAACAAATCCACGCTCTCTCACAAAACTTTTTGAATAGAGATAGGTACAATATAAGTAGGTGAAAAGTCAAGCTTCGTACGCGAAAGTCGTTTCACTGAAAAGATTTCGGTGATAATTTGTCTCTAGGTGAACTGAACCGTGTAGTAATTTTGACTTAATCACTGAAAATTTTGTTTATAAAATATTTTCCCGCCGCTTTTCGTGGAGCATGTTGTAAAAAACGCCATGCGAATCGGTCAGCTGGAGCTCAGGTCCCTTGTGTCTTAGAGAGGCTCCCTCGACGAACCTCGGTGTAATCAGAAAGACGACATAACTTTTAGCACACTCAGCTGATCAGGATGGCGCCCCTCACTTTACTCGTCTCTTGTTGTCCCTAAGAGGCTCCCTATCAAATTTCTACGTCCTACAGTAAATAGGAGAGATTTGAGCACGATTTTCCCATAATTATGATCGATATTACAGCTCGTGGTCAGCCTCACTAAAGTCAGTGAGGCACAAGTTCGACATGGTAATATAACAAATCAAAATTTGGTCCATATCAGAACGGCGGTTTCGGAGGAGTAGTGAGCATACAATTTTGTTTATATATATATATATATATATATATATATATATATATATATATATATATATATATATATATATATATATATATATATATATATATATATATATATAAAGAAACCTGATAATGAATTACTGTAGTAAACGTGTTCTTCACCCTCTGAAATGTAAAGAAAATGCATCCTCGCCCCCAAATGCCGATGGCTGTAATACTCACTCTTCTACAAAAAGTTGGGTAAAAGCAATACACAACTTTCAAGTGATGATAACCTATAAAAACATAAACTGCCACCACAGAGTAATATTGGCGCCAAACGGTACTCGGCATCTTTCATTTTAATGTCGGATTGGTGATGTGTGGCAGACAAAAAATACTGGAACTCCAATTTTATCAGCTGTTGTTCATTGATTTTTTGTCTGAGGACAGTCAGTCACAGGGATGCTAACTAATTGATCCACGAATTGGCTAATCTGGGAATAAAAATCAATGGTGGAATGGTGTAACCACTGACTCGTGGTTATTATCCAGATCCTGTGTTACCAGACTCGAGACTTAACCTCCGTTGGTGGAACTGGCTCTATGAGGGTAGGGTTAGATTGGGCGAAACATCCTTATTTAAAGCTGACACTCTTCTTGAAATTCGTATATCTTCTGTATAGTTCCAATAAGTTTTCACTTGGAGATCCAGATGGAGAGCACCATCTACAGAACCCAACAGCTTCTCCGCTTCTTACGAGTCCCTCCTATGCACATAACTTTATAATGGAAAACGCCACTCTGGTCCTTAACAAACCTTGTACTAACCCCTGTGGCTTTTTCCATTTCTTGGCCGGCCATGCTTCACTGTAGACCTTAAAAAACGTATTCAGCAGTCAAGCCATTACGGCATGCTCTGAAGATAGTAATACGGTGAATGAGTAGTGACTCTGCTAGCAAATTAGTGGCGTGTTCAAGGTACCTACAGTAGGTACTTGTTCGGTTCAAGCATATGTGTTCACCACGCTTGAAAGGATTATTTTGAATCAACCACCAAAATGTCTTTGAAATGTTCATACTGCTTTTGGTTTGTTGCATGTAATGTATGAACTGACCTAGAAAGTTGTTGAACTGTCTGTGTGTAACTTCTTACTTCATCCCTACTAAATGTGTTTGCATGGTGCAGCTATGCTGAGTAGCACTTGTTTACTATAAACATATCCAAGCTGCACAAGGTAACAGCTCAATTTCATCACTCGCACAGTTATAAAACTTATGTCAGAGTTGATACTTGTGGTGATTATGGGTAGTTCCTCCTTCTCGATTCTTGCGAAGACTGCAACTGGGACTACTCAGCTTTCAGGATATCCTCTGGGTGTAGCAGATTAATTGCCTCTACCCTTTGAAGGAGTAACTACTCAATTTCCATCACCTCCTTGTTTTATACTGTACACCGCGCTCCACTTCACCTACAAGGAGCTCTGTACATGTCTGCCCCCCTTGAGTTTACCAGAAAAATTGACATCGGATGGATCGATCCAAAATGGTCACGAACATGCTCTATCCAACGTAAAAATTTGATCTTTGGATGCATTCAGTTTGTGTCCAGATCACTATTTTGTGACCGCCTTGAAAGGAGGCGACCTTTCACCGGACCATCTCTGAAAAACAGTTATCATTTTGAAATTTATCGAGATATCATTCATTTGTAACGGCATAGCTTGTTAAAACTTCCTATGACAACAAAGTTTGAATTTCTAAGCTCAAAGCCTCCTGCTGGATAACCTATATTCCCCGTACTATGTTGTTGTTTGGGTTCCTCGACCTTAAATGCTCTCATTTATATTCCGAGTCCTTACTCTTCTTCTGATACTTTTGTATGCACTATGTATACTGTATACTGTGTTGTGTACTTGTATGGGGTCCCCACAAACTCGTCGAAAATGTGAACTCAAGAATTTTTGATGAGTTTCTTCATGGAGTGGGACACAAGACGAAACTGGATGTTGGGGAAATTCATCAAAGTGTGAAATCAAACATTAGGATTTAAATTGGATTTCGATGAGTTCCCCTTCAACTATTGTAACTAATCAACAACCAGTAAGGTGAATAGTGTGCGCTCGTCTACAACGACTCTTAGAGAGATTTCACCTAGATCAGTTTTAGCAAATTTTCACAAAAAAGTTCCAGTCATGCAGCATCATCGTATGAGCGAATTTTCTTATATTATCATATATATTATGCTAAGTACATACACATTGTTTTGAAAATTTAGGACTTTAGGAATTTAGGACAAGAAATTGTTACCTACCAAATCGATGGCAAAAACTCGTTCCTAAATAATATAATCTGCTATTAAAAAATAGATTTTGGATTTTCAACTGGATTCAATTTTTTTAGCATATTTTAATGAAATTTTAAGTACATTTTTCTGCATATTTTGTACATAAAATTGTAAATATTAAATGTTCTATTTTATAGTTAATAAACTTGATTTGAGCACTATTACAATAAAAAATGTAAAATTAAACAATTTTTAGCCGTTTTTTGCTATTTTTAGTGATTTTTTTTCAGCACTCTTTTGAAGTTTGACCGATTTAATGTACTCAAAAATACTGGCCAACGCACTCGTTCTTTCGTTTGGGAAGCTTGATTTTATGGCGCAAGAACGGAATTTTTATCTCAATTCTAAGAAGAGTTATCGTCGAAGGATTTATATACATGAAAAGCGTTAAACTCTAGGATTTGTTTCAGAATGCCTCAAAACGAATTTCATTGGTGAAATTTTTCGAAAATTTTGATTTTAAAGATTTGGAGCCATTGCAATCCTAAGAGGAGTTATCGTCCGGAAGGACACACACAGAGATATATATATATCCTTCCAGACAATAGCTTTCATTAGGATTGAGATACAAATTCTGTTAATGCGCCAAAAAATCAAGCTTTCCAAACGAAAGGGCGAGTTCGTTGGCCAGCATTTTTTGTGCACATTAAATTGGTCAAATTCCGAAAAATGAACTCAAGAAACCACCAAAAATAGTTGAATTTATATTTTTTAGCAGAATATTGCTCAAATAAAGTTTAGTGACTATAAAAATAGAACAATCAAACATTAATGTACAAAATTATGCTGAAAAACGTACTCAAATTTCGTTTAAATGTGCTAAAATTGGTAAAAACTGCAAAAAGAAAAGAAAAATCCCCTTTTTTTTTGCATAGCAGATTATTATTTAGAACGAGTTTTTTGCCACAAAATTAGTAATTAACAATTTGTTTTCATTCATCGTCCTCAATTTCCCAAACAGTATAACTACGTAACGTAACTATGTATCAATGTAAAACATAATATAGTACTACGATAATTTACGAAAATTCGCTCATACGATCATGCTGCATGACTGGAACTTTTTTGATTATAGGGCATGTGGGTTGTCACAGTCGAAGTATTTTTTAGCGCTGTGTCGATTCCGACCACTCCCAGATCCCCAAGATCCATAAATAATTGAGAAACATTGATTTTTTGGTGAAAATGCCCATAATTGACCAAATTTTCAAGTTAGGCTGCGTTTCCTAAAAATTTCTTTGTGACTTCGTCACACGGCTATCAGTTTTACTAACAACTTTTCTTTGAAAATTCACTCTATTAGCCATGCTACGTAACCGAGTACTTTTTCTTGAATTAGTCAAAAATACGTCAATCACCAAGCAGTCAAGCAGTCAATCCCCAAGTAAAAATTCAGATCAGTTGGACGTATGATTTTCTTACTTTTGAAGGGTTTCCTGAAGCCAGTTTTCGAGTCGGAGTGTGTCAACCTGAACAGCAGCCGAAAAAGTAAATAAATGATAACATAACTAAATTTGTGAGAAAAAAATTGATTTGACGCATACATTTTTTCAACTTGTACATGGAGTTTTGACAAGTTTCCACCCCGGGGCGAAACCCAATTAAAAACTCTTTCCATTTTTTCGACGAGTTTCCTTTCGATTAGTTTCTTAGTACCTACCCTATTGTATGATATTGACGAAAGTTACCCGAATCCTGTATTTTGCTTGTCTTCTTCTGAAGCTTCCTATTTTGTATTAGATACTTATTGAGATTATCGCCTTCAAAAAGAATACATCTTTAGCTGAACAGAAATATTTTTCATGCACAATAAATAGCAACATAAGTTGTATTAAAAAAATGAAATTCAAACAATAAACAAATATTGTAATTATATTTTCTAATCGCAAAATTGATGTATTTTTATTACATGACTTTAGAAGTAGTGTTTTCTTAAGAGTGTATTGGTTTGAATTTACTACCGTGGCATTTGTGCTCGGCAAAGTTTCAATAACTTTTTTTTATTAATTATCCAAGTACATTTTTCTTCTTTTAAAACGTAACTAAAACGTAATTCCGAATAATTTATTCATTATGCTAGATGCACGTTTGCAAACTTTAGGAATCAAAGCTCATGTTTGTCGTAAACTGTAGAGCAAAATTAAATTGTGGAAATCGGATACGCACGAATGCCACATTGATTACGTCTAGTTTAAATATAAGTATATGTATATTTTTTTAGTTTGAATTAATTTTGATCGGGTGTATAACTCTTTATAAATCGGTTCATTAGTTCTCAACGTTATATGGTGGCCATATAATGCAAAGCGATTCTAAAATATTTAATACGTAGAATTAGTTATCAGCCGAATGGTAAAGACAATTTTTGTATTGAAAACTTCGGCCTGGTTGTATAGAAATATTAGATGTATATTCATTTAAAAGCATCATTTGTAGATACCGCTGATGTGCCATTTTCTATAACTTGTACAGAGCCAACGCAAGCGTTTCATCAAAATGTTTAATTTTGATACCCCTATTTTTATTGTGATGGTAATCGTTTTGAAGATTGAAGACACCAACTTCTACTCATAACGGTATAGTTGGTGGATTTCTTGAAGTTCATCATCTGTTAAATTACGAACATTTTGAAGAAACATTCAAGTCAAATTTGTGACAGTTCCTGTGAGATCCAAGAGAATGTGCGTCCGTCGCTCCCACGCTGGGCGTCATTCTCAAGTTCTTGAAATGCTGTGGTTGGCGATAGATGAGGATCCGAGAACCGGAAAATCATCTTCTCCGAACATACACATACGCTATTAGTACGATTTATATCTCTTATGGTACTGTCACACTCCTCTCTCTCTCTAAGAGAGCGGATTGCACCTCTGGGGGCGACCTAAGTTCGTTACAAATTATGTGTGGTAAATACTTTTTTTTAAAGATTATCAACGTTTATACCCTTAATATATGTATCCATAGAGTTGGGTGTCTTCAATCTCATTTATAGGCACACGTTTAATTAGTTTTTACTGGAAATACTTGTATATTATGAGACTGTTTTGTTTACCAAAGAAATCCCTTTATCGTAGAATTGTTTAGCTTAGTATGTCAAAACTAGGATCCTAACTCCCCTAACTGTATGATAGTACGTATTACCAACGTTGTAAATTTTAAAGACGTGTTCGGTGTTTATATTGTAAATAATATAGTAATACATTTTTGGAGGTGAAGAATTAGGTCGTTTAGCGTGAACACCAACTACGATTAATTATATTGTGAAGTATGAGGTTTTCATTATTTTAGTTCGTGGCGCAGGGGCCCTGCTTCATGTTTTAGTTTACCATAACTTTGAATAGTATAATGGTTTCAATAGTTCAAGTCTACTGTTGCATAGATTAGTATTCAAGTACTGACTGTGTATGGTGAAGACCTACTGAGGAGATTCCATTATTTTCTATTAGGACTAGGTCATTTTGTGGAGACAGGGTTTTCAGGAGACTCAAACCTATGACGAAAGAAAAAAAAAATGCATGTTTGTAGATGTGTAGTTAGCTGCGCTGTCGATCCTCAAACTGGTCAAAGGAACCCTTAATTGAGTGTGCCATGTAGAATTTGGAGGGTCTTGAAAGATTTTAACTACCTACTTTTGCATTCTCAATATGATGACAGTGAGTGATGCGGAAGTTCCACGTACAACTTACTACTTACCACAGAATTCAGTTTTACTAGTATCTTGTAAACCTAAAGTAGTTTAAATCGATATCAGTTTGAAGCTTGGAGTGTTAAGCAACGCCCGTGCATCCAAAGTCTGAGGAATTTATCCAGTCCAACAAAGCTTGGAGTATTATTAATTTGCATTCTTGGACCTTCCCTTTATTAATATTCACTTGGATTTAATTGAAAGTGACTGAATTGTTGTCTTCTAAATAGGTGTTAGCGTTTTACTTGCAAAAATGGGATCGAGGGGCATATTAGAACTTTTCCAGGATATCTTGAATAGCTTGGAAATTTTATAGTAGAATGTGCCCCAAGATGATAGGAATTGGAGAAGTTGATTTTAACTAAATACTATTCTCGGAAGAGACTAAAAAATTACATATGTATGACTGTATTTATGGGTTGCATATAAGCAAACAATGTGGCTTTGGTTCTTCTAACGGTGTTGCCAATACTGGGGAATTCAAGAGATATATATGTTCGAGCTCCACGGAAGAAAAAATCATTAAGCTCCGAGTTTGGAACGAATTCGGATTTGCATGAAAGCACGGCCATGAACTATCTTGATCATGCTCGCTGATAAATAATGAATAAATATGATGTTTGCCCACATTGTGCCACTGGTATCGTTCGCTGCATAGGTACTTCTTATAAGTTAGTCTTCTCTGCCCTTTATTACATAGCAGGATCTTCTTGGGAAAAATAGATGCAAGGTATACTGTTTTCTCATTGGAGTATGTGGAATGAGTTAAACCTCGTGTACTTCCTGTAGATTTCCATTTGATGCTAGCTGAAAGCATTAAGTTTACTAGAATACATATGTTTGTTACAGTAGACTCAGGAAACTTTTATTCAGCTTGGTCAACTTGAAAGTAAAATAGACAAAAGAGATTGGTCTTGCATTTGACCTCGCAGTCAGATCAATCACCCTCGAATAGATCTTCCAATTTCGAGCCTGATGTCAGAGTTTTGATATAAACGTGTGATGTTACGTTTCGCACGGAATCCTTAAGCGCAGGACTCAGAGGAACGCAATTGACAACACCTTTTTGGATAGCTCTCTATTAAACCAAATCAATTTGAAATAAGATAGCTCTCTATTAGATCATCAATAGGAAATAACAAATGATGAATAAAAATGCAAATTTGCTATTGTTTCTTGTACATGGAGTACGATTGTTCTCTGTACATGATGTCTATCATACACCCGTGACCTCTGTAGGGTTAAACGAAACTTTCTAATGGTCACTTAAGCTACAGTCCCGAGTTGTACTGCTCAGTGGCTCCTACTATCCCTTGTTTTACGATAAATGTTTGATACAGTCATTCTTTCGCTGTCACTCAGAACACGCTTAATTAGATTAATAAGGTATTATTGTGTTGTGAATCACAATTTTAGTATAACATATATTGATCTCCCATGGGCCCCTGTAATAGCCAACAATGCGCAATGCGTTGAGTCAACAGTAGCTATTCATGGATTTAATTCAAGTGTACGATATTAATCTCGCAAATATTTGTACAGTCCTACTCATCCGGTTTCAAATGTCTTGGTTCGTTAGCGTACTTACCAAGTTTTATTTTCTTTTTAGTAGTGGTTGTATTTGTCAGTGATTGTACTGTGCTGCTTGATAGAATAATATTTACCTACTGTAAATACATGTTTTTTAATAAATACTGAAGGATTCTCGTGAAGTGTGGGTTTAATTTATTTTCCCTTTTAAAAACACTGTTTTTAACTTTGTAGTCAATGAAATTAATCAAATTGGTGATCGGTAAAAGTTGAATCCCTAATTATTATAGGCCGAACTAATTCTAGGTATAGCCGAATTGAATTTTTGAATCCATTGCTACAAATACCTACATCATTAATGATTTTTCGGCGTAATATTTTTGGCGGTTTCATGAAAAAAGTATTTTTAAATCGTTTCGTGAAGGTATTGAGTAGAAGAAGTCCATTATACTGGTAAAATTATATAATTAAACAATAAATAACATTCATAGGTAATTTTTTTGCATGAGTAAAAGAAAAATAAATTCGGCAGTTTCAACTGTTAGGCAGTTAAATTGTTTACGAAAAGTTAGTAACAGATCGAAATCTTAACAATAAGTTTCAATATAATGACATCAGATATCGGATTTAGGAAACTTGCCAAATGTGCAGACTTATTTGACATACATCCGAGTTTGAGCATTAGGAATGTACTTGAATTGGTTGATAATTTAAAATTACTAAGCCTTTAATGATACATAATAAATTAGGAATGAGGGTTGCAGTCATAAATGAAATACTGGTTAGACATTAGGAATAGGGCATAATGTTATAGGGTTAACTCGGGCTCGCTTCCAGTAAGTCGAGTAAATGCTTGATGTGTTTAATGTGAGCTGCCAGTTTGGAGACTGAAGACATGGATTTGGACATCTCCTCGCATTTGGCCATAAGCTGATACATGGCTTTGATGTTGGTGTCCACCGAGTCGCACGTTTTGCAGACGACGTCGCGATAGACTTCAAGACTGTCAACAGTTAGGGCTGAGATACCGTGAAGCGTCTCCGCAAGGTTTTCTGTGAGGGAGTCAACAGAAGCCGCTAGAATGGAAGCTTCGACTTCGAGCTCTTCAAGGAGCTTGCTTTCCCCTTCCGACAGCCGGCTGTTCCACATTGGTTCAACAAAGGCTATAGGGCTCGAGAGCTTGATCTTGGTCTCGAGGTTGTCAGCCACGAAGGTTATCATCTCGCCATCTTTCATCACTTGGCCGTCGAGCCGGCTCAGTCGGTCTTCCTGGGCAGAAGTCACTGCCTGAGTGGACGTGGACAGGTCAAGGACTTTGGGCCTCTCTGCTGGAGTCTCCTGAGCTGGTGGGTGACTGTCTTGCTCACAAATCTCTGAGTAGGAAGCCGTCATTTCATCCATCATCTCGCTAGCATTCATTGTTCTGAAATCAAAAAATGTCAAACAAATATTAATATCCAACACAGCAATATGAAATATATACATTATAATTCCAGCAATGCACTTTGGTGAGATCTTCAGTGGCGTAGACATGATTACACCACCAAGCCCACTAGGAACTAATATAGTGAACTTATCTTTAAATACAATAAATCAAGTTTTTCTGTAATTTGCAGCTTGCTCCTTTCACTTGCTTCCAAGTACAGTTTTTTCAGTTTAGTCATCTTTCCATTCAATAAGATTCCATTATGTTCTGATGATCGGATGTACATCGGAATTCGCTGCTTCTGAATCCGATTAACAGCACTCTTAAAACCTCCCATGTACCTATACTAATATGCACTTCCACAATCCAAGTAGCTTGGTAAAAATGAGATAGGTAAATAAGAAATGAGTTATGGCATCCCTTCAATGTTTTTCTCTCATCTGGTTCCCACAGGTAGAAGCAAAAAGAGTGATATAACGGATTTTTTCATCAACTTCCAATCAGCTGCAACCCGTTATATTGCACCTTTGTGAAAAGCTGTTATTTTAATACAAAATTAGAAGAAGAAATACACATTTTTTTTTATATTACACTAGGTAACCCTTATAATTATTTGTGAAAAGCTGTTATTTTAATACAAAATTAGAAGAAAAAATGGACATTGTTTTTGTATTACACTAGGTAACTCTTATCATTATTTTAGTTCATTTGTTAATATGTGATTTAAATTTGAAGGTAACATACGAGTAGTTGCACTTTGTGGATGGTAGAAGGTATATTAATAAATAGTGAACCAAATTATCTAGGTGAGAACATGTTAATATTTAACAACTACTAATTAGGTGCAATTAATAGAAAGTTTTTGTACTTCTCGTACACGAAAATAGCCTTTCTAAAACGAGAAGAGGTTTTCGTTACGTGGAAACGCTTTTAGGAACGGGAGGAGTCAGCTTTACTCGTGCTCAGCCTTTTCGTTATCGTAATTACGAGACTTTCCCCGCTTTCGTGCTGTATTTTGTTTGTATTTTTTCCCCACACCTCAACCAGAAGGGGTTTTAGCGGCATTTCGTTTGTGCTTTTGACGTTTTAACGCAACGATTTCAGCTTTTTCATTCTCAAGATATGAGATTTCATGATTTATTTTACACGTTTTAACACTTTCAATGCAGGACGTGTCATATGACACAAGTCTGCTCTTCTCTCACACGGGCAGTGTCATATGACACAGAGCCTAAAAAACGATAGTGCCTCTTTCAAAAGCCACGTGTGTTGGATAGGAAAGGTTTAGAAGGCCGTTCGGCAGCACGATTTACTCAGTAGGAACCTACCTACCCATCAGAGGTCGCCGTTTTCTGATACTGACCTTCAGGGGACAGATAAGAGTGATAAGGGTGGCTCCCCCCCATTATTTTGAGATGAAACACCCGTGTGGGGTGTGTTCACCCATTTCAGACTCTCATTGAAAGTGTTAAAGATGTGTGTTCTTCACAGCTGAATCTTTCCACCTACCTATGATTTAGAGGTAAGTAGTCGTTGTTTCTTATTTCAAGTTAAATTTAGAAAATTGTCTACTTGAGTTTTAAGCAGTGAGTCACTACAAGAGTCACATTAGCATCTCTATAAGAGTTCTTTCTTTCGGCTTTACGATAACGCTACCTACGAGAAATCAATGCGAAAATGTTAGCATTCATTGTGCTCGCTCTAACAGCTCGTTTTCGTATTTATGAGAAATACAAAAACTCTCTATTGAGTCTATCAATATTCAAGCGTTCTTTATACTAAACAGAGGAATCAAGAAACTAAGGCCAAATTTTTGGATTGCACAGAGACGATTCATAGAAAAGGATGATGAATTAATTTTCCAACACCTGATGAAAGACTGACGAGTTGGAGTTCTATTTTGCAATGGTAATGGGACTTGATGTAGAAAGTTAGAATGAGAGACACCTACAATTATAACACCTATGATTTTATTCCTGCAAACAACGTTGTAACCCAAGATTTTTTGTAGATTAAAATGACCTTGGTGGAGGTTGAAAGTCTGGTGAACAAAGGAAGAAGGTTATGACCACTTCATCAATTCTGCATTGTAAGTTCTATTGTCACATTTTTATCTGTTCAGTACAATGATGGTAAAGCTTGTTTGAAGGAGGAGTTTGTTGAAATTGAGGAGTAGGCTCCAACAAGAGGGTTTTCAAAATCAGTGAAACCAAGCGTGTTGTGACATCTAACTCTTCTCGTGTTATTTTTCCAAAGAAGAATTTATCCAATATGTGGGAACACTGTGCCGTTAGGATTTGACTTGACTCAAACGTGTTTCGAAATGAAGAGGATTTGACAGATCTGGTGGTACCTGAGAGGGAACACAACACAATGGATGTCTACTTAGGTAGTAGGCGTTGATATTGAGATCCTGGCCAAACAGTTTCCAATAAGTGGTTCAAGTTTCCAGACACCACCCCCTCCTTCAGAAATACACAGGATTGAATCAGACACTATGCAAATCAAGACTATAAGTTCAGTCACAGTTCCTTCGCACCAGTACGGATTTTCTTGAAGAATCTGGAAAGCATTAATTCAGCTTACTGTAGACAGCCAATGGATATCAATAAGATCAGAGATGGTTTATGAAAATGACTTTGTTACGTGGTATGACAGTATAGAGCTACTTAGAACAACCCAGACACTCATAAAACCACTCCAGCTTGGGGCTTTATCCTCTGACTGTCTCGGCGTTGTGGAGGTCATCAGCTGTCCTCCAAAGGGAGGATCAGAATTCTTTCTGATGATTTCGTTAAAAGCAACTCGTAGTCTCACGCCCATTGAGTGGAGAAGGATTCACCGGACAGAAGTGGAAACTACTTAGATGGAGAGGAGCTCTCACCTGAGGTTCATCCATGTACACACCATGCTGGAGCAACTTGGCAAAGCTCTCGAGAAATGGTTTAATGCAACGCCTAACCCATACGGCTCACTTAATGAATGATTCAGGATGAATGATTTAGGATGAAATGAGGAATTCCAACATTCCTAGTTGAGTACTAATGGTAACCACGTTGTTTGGTGAAGGAAAATGCACTTATTATTTTCAGTAGGAAATTATGTTACGTGTCAATGATCCAAGATGAGAATGGATGGTTAAGGACCCTGTAAACTAAAACGGATAATTAGCACACCCTCCAGGTGACCTGAATTTTATGGGGGTAGTGATACAACTTGATTATGGTCTGTAAGCAACAGAAACGTACCTAAGCAACGTTATTGATGTTTGGAAACATTCCTCCAATCAAATATTACAGTACCTACTTACTCGGAATTCGTTTAGGAATATACAACTTCATTCAACCTACCCCTCAATGCCCACTACAAGTTAACAATATGACCAAATGTTAAAAACATTCCATCCAAAAACTGTGTTACATACGCGTTTACTTTGGCAGTTCAAGAAACCACATTTTTCTTCCTGCTACGAACAACAGAAAATTCTTCGGATTATATGAAAGAACAGGTCTCGGCTTCTGTGAGGGTCCACAAGGCTGGGAGGACGGTGTTTTAACCTCCACGGGACGTCTACACAGCTTACCTAGCGGAAACATTAAACCAATCCAATACGTTGTAGAGCCTCTGAAATATTTCAAATTGTTTGCGAAATTTCTTTAACAAGTTCGATGTTAAGTGTTGAGAATTTAATTGTAAAATAATATTAAAAATCCAGTGATTTCGTGACTAAAAGCAATATACTGTTTCTCGAACTCTTGGTAATTTCATTTGATTACCTATGAATTAACCCTTTCAATGCGGACAATGTCATATGACATCAAACGATTCCTCCCCACTCTAAGTCAATGTCATTTGACACCCATCTCCCTCAAAGATCCTCATTTGACACCATTCTCCAAAGAAAGTTCCTGGTTATGGGTGAGTTTACGAAAGCAAGTAGGAGGGGTTTGGAGGGCCAAGAGCGGAATTTTTCTCACCTAGATTTCGGTGTTTTGGTGAGCGATTTTCATTTATTTTTTCAAGATTTTATGTAATATTTAAGCCGCAACTCAACCAAGATTCATTAGTAGCTACTAAGTATTTCCAAGAATATTTGTATAGCTTTGGACAAAAACTTGAGTTCCATGTATTCCCTACAATTGCATTCATTTGATTCATGGATTTTACTGGAATTCCTGGGTTAGACCGTCAGTGCCTATCTTTCCCTTTGGGGCCTTGTCTAGTCCCGTCTACCTTTTGAGTGAATTACCTTTTCTGTTTTCCGTGACCTGAGGGTTATTTCTATGGTAATTCTATCATCTTCGTTGAAGGCCGGGTATCTAGAAACAGAGCTAAGACTAGAGGCAGTAAACCCACGAGATAGTCAGGGGTTATCTACAAAGCAAATAGGATCACTAGTCAGGAAAAGGACAGCTGCCCCTGGGGTTGGACCAGCTGATATGGCGGTTGTAGGTTTACGATAGGTAGGTACATGTTCATATACCAATGGTATAAAATGTATAAAATTCGACGTATTAGTTCAAGTGTGCATTAAACACTCACGTTTCCACCAATGAAGACAAAATGGTGCATCACAAAAGCAAAAACCGCTCACAACGGACAAGTAGATACCTACCTTCATTACAACCAAATTTGCTTTCTGACGGTAGTAACTAATGAAGTTTGGCAGTTGACGCAGTAATTTAAGATGCCGCACCAATCGCTAGCATAAGTCCTCGTTAGACTTGCATTTGACTGAACTGTAGGACTATCTTGCTATGCTTAACTGCAATGTTCTGCTTGTGCTTCACAAGTCCATTTTTAGGTGACAGAAGTTATAGCATACCAACTCGATTTCGTGAAGTGAGGATTCCATTGCAACTATATTGTTAATTGAAGAATCGAGCTGAGTTAGCTTATGGCACCATCGTCCTTTCGTCCAACGGCTCCGGCAAATCACAGAGCTTACCTGGGCAATCAGCGGGCTAACCCTCCGTTCACAGCTGGGTCAGGAGTACCCTGTGTTTGTGGGCTAACCTCCGTTCTATTTATGCCTTATTCTCAATAACGCAGTGTTAACCCCTGACACACGTTCAAATCACCTTCAAATTATCACCTAGCCTAAAATGTTGACAGAAGTTTTGGAATAAATCTTATGAAAAAATTGCTGACTGTGTTTATGTTGCCCATGATTTGTTTTTGGTACCTATGTTAAGGATTTGCAATAACTCGAATTAGCTAGCTTACTGAATAGATTTTTTCGTTGTTCCAAATGACAGAGCTCGAAAAAAGGTGCAACATGAGGGGTCTCCAGTGATGGGCATGGGTACACTGAAATTTGAAGTGCACTTTACGGCCCAACCTAATGGATTCTTCAGCTGAAATTTGGAATCTGGGGTTTCCGGAAGGTGCTCTAATCCGCAAATCAAGTCTTAAAGCGGAAATTCCAGCTCTTTCAAGAAGCTTATCTTCCTGCAATTGATTTTATATGACATCAAGGTGTTGCGGGTTTGCAAAACTCAATGGGCTCCGAACATGAGAAGCTCGAGGTAGAGAGCAGCACATGAACAAAGAACTTACCGATTTGCTCTCCTTTTGTTGCACATAAGGGCAGTTGTGACAGACACTAGTTGTTTTCTTTTTTTGTCTGTTTGTGTTTCTTTATCACAATTATTCATTTATTAATAATATCATTCTCATTTTTGACCAGTATTGTTGAGATTTATGGAGCGGGGAACAAATTGTAGAGCGAAAAGAGGTGATGCAAGGTATCAACAAGGGGAAAGTCATGTCAACCACCATGTTCATTAGGTCCTTCGCCCCCTAGAGTCGGACCTTGTTAGTTAGAAGCCCCATTCTTACCTACCCGTTCACAAACTATGTCATATGATATCATATTGAAAAACTGATTAAAAACTCATTCATTGTTTTGCTTTTTAAATTGTATTAGTACATTTTCAAGTGAAAATCAGCGCCTATATTTGTGAAATATTGAAGAATAAAAGTTTCACTAAGGAACATTTCCCGATGGTGTCGCACTGAAAGGGTTAATACGAGTATGATAACGCTTCTTCCACGGTCTAAGGACCAATTCTCAATGGTAAGTATTTAGGGTTTTCAATTTAATAAACAGAGTGTTTACAAAATAATTCCGGAATTTCAAAAATCTGTAGCTACGCCATTTTTAAACTTAGGTAATGAAAAAACTTCGCCTCAAATAAGAGGTTACATAGTTTCGTTCCCATCACTGTTATCCATGATGTTACATTTCTTGTATTAGTTCAAATACTCCATTTGTAAGGTAATTTCACTGGTACATAAGTGGTCAAGATGTAGGTTATGAATAATTAAGTGTAATTAACAACGTTTGGGCACTGAGGGGCAGTTAGTATCATGTTATTTGCAATCACAGATCAGAAAAGTGTTGGTATTATTTTCTGCTTGTTTACAGTTGAGCCAAACACACCTTGACAGAATTAACGTAAGATTGAATAGGAAGGTACTAGTTGTTTGGGTTACAATCTTGTTAAAGATGATTAGTAGTAACAATACCTAAGTACTACTAAAAATTAAGTAGTTAATACTCAATATTAGGAATATTTGTGAATTTTCCGGCTGAAAAATCGAGTAACTCTAACAATGTACTGCACGCGAATAAATACGATGCAACCAGTATAGTACAGTGGAAAAAAAGGTAGTTAATAAAGAACATTAGTCTATTTCCAATATTGCCATGTACAATGACTATACGAGTTGAAAACGGAAGTTAGTAAAAAACGTTGTCTATTTCCACGAAAAATAAAGAGTTACACTGTTAAATCGATTTCGACGGTTAGGCCATCATCAGTAACAAAGAATAACTGAAGACACATTAGAAAGGAAACAGCTTTTATAGTAACAGGTGAAGGGAGATTGAATCCCATTGGTCAAGAGAAAGGAAAGGGGCAGGAGGTACAACCAATTAAGTGCAAACAAGGTGACGGGGGATTATAGCTAATTAGATGAAGTGAAAGGGGGAAAAATAACTAAATATGGTTTCAACATGGTGAAGGGATAATTATTGAAGCTTTATAAAAATGGACCTATCAGTGGTGAAATATATTGAGGTAGGTATACCCTCATTTAAACATTTACCAGATCTGTCACTTTTGATCATTTCGAATTTTTCAAGTACATTCAACATACCTCCCTTCGGACAAAAATGAAGAAATTCTACAAACTGTCTATCTGTTAAATCAAAATTGTAACTAAGATTGGATTCCTTAAGATGTTTCGCAAATGTAGACTTACCCTCATTTTCCCTGAAATCCTCCTGATGCTCGTCTATTCTTTCCCTGAATTTCCTACCAGTTTGACCGCAATATTCTTAGCCACAAGAACATTTTAGTTCATAAACCCCACTTTTATCCTGAACATTGATTTTGTCCTTAACGGATCCTAGTAATGCTTTAAGACTATTTTTAGTTCTAAAACCTACTTTGTAACCTCTCAATGATAGAATTTTGCCGATTTTATCCGACATTTTCCCATAATAAGGTATACCTATCCATTGCTCTTCTTCTAAATTTATATCTTCCCTGGCCAGATTGGAAACTTTTTCCCTACTCTTTTTCCTAAGAACATTATCCCATATAGTATCAACAAAATCTCCTCCATATCCGTTACTAGCCACTATGCTTTTGATAATGGATTTTTCTTCTGATAAATTTTGTTCACTCATTAGAATAGAGAGTGCTCGGTTAATCATACTATGGAAGGCTGCATGCTTATGGACTAAAGGGGATTTGAAGTACTGTGGATAGTTATATCGCTATATGTATCTTTTCTATAAATTGAAAAATCATGCTTTTCGTTTACCAAAGAGATGGATAGATCTAAAAATTGAGTTTATTTCCGCCGAATTCGAGGGTAAATTTGCTAAAGGGATCTAATTTATTGATTTTTTCGTAAAAAGAATTTAGTAGTCTTTCTGTACCCTTCCAGAGAATGACAATATCATCGACATATCTATACCAATAGAGAAGATCATTTGTGTTACAAGTTGTCGATGGAGAATGTCTGATGTCGTATTTTCTCCGGCAGAAGTATCCCTTCTTGAGAAAGGGTTGAAGCATAACCCATGTTTCTCCGTTGGAATTCCTGCGACTCGGGATTCTCCGTCGAGGCTACGAATGGACCATCTGTCACCAAGACCCTTTGTGCAGAAGAGATCCAGTCCTCATCAAGATCACCAGGACCACCACCCGGGAAGGAGGAGACTGTTGCAGCTGGTCTAAAGAAGAAGTTTTCCCCAGAGAAATATTGTTGCCCTCAAAGCAGATAAAGGTAATACAACTGTCATCTTAAGTAAGCAAGATTATGTTTCGAAAATTGTAAAATTTCTAGAAGATAATAATTGTTCAAATCTTTCATCTGACCCAACTTCAAAATTTCAAAGATTAATTCGAAAAGTAGTTCACCCATCAGAAGATAGTTTACTAAAATATATGTACATTCCAAGGTTTGTAGAAATGAACCCTCGTGCGCCTAGGTTGACTCCCTAAAATTCATAAGGAAGGAGTGCCGATGAGAGCGGTGGTATCTTATATCGGAGCTCCCGTTTACAAATTGGCTAAAAAACTCAATATTTTATTTAGAAACAAAATCAACTTTCGACCTCAGCATACTGTACAAAATTCCTATGATTTGGTCTCTAAAATTAAGGACATTCGGATGCCTCCAAACGCTAAACTTGCATCTTTTGACGTGGTTAGTCTGTTCACCAATATCGATGTAGCTAGATACAAAGATGTAGTGTGCAGGCTAATTCACGCCTCTAAACTTAATATTTTCGAAAAGGACGAATTGTTTAATTTGATGTCTATTTGTATGGATCAAAATTACTTTTTATTTGAGGGGAAATGTTATACACAGCCAGGGCAACCCCATGCTATGGGTTCTCCGTTATCTCCTCTGCTTGCCGATCTTTACAATGATTATCTTGAGCAACAAATATTTACAACTTGTAATACAAATGATCATCTCTATTGGTATAGATATGTCGATGATATTGTCATTCTCTGGAAGGGCACAGAAAGACAACTTAATTCTTTTCACGAAAAAATCAATAAATTAGATCCCTTTATCAAATTTATCCTCGAATTCGGCGGAAATAAACTCGATCTTTTAGATCTATCCATCTCTTTAGTAAACGAAAACCATGATTTTTCAATTTATAGAAAAGATACATATAGCGATATAACTATCCATAGTACTTCAAATCACCCTTTAGTCCATAAGCATAAGCCTTAAGCCTTCCATAGTATGATTAACCGAGCACTCTCTATTCCAATGAGTGAACAAAATTTATCAAAAGAAAAATCCATTATCAAAAGCATAGCGGCTAGTAACGGATATGGAGGAGAACTCGTTGATACTATATGGTATAATGTTCTTAGGAAAAAGAGTAGGGAAAAAGTTTCCAATCTGGCCAGGGAAGATATAAATTTAGAAGAAGAGCAATGGATAAGTATACCTTATTATGGGAAAATTTCGGATAAAATCGGCAAAATTCTATCATCGAGAGGTTACAAAGTAGGTTTTAGAACTAAAAATAGTCTTAAAGCATTACTAGGATCCGTTAAGGACAAAATCAATGTTCAGGATAAAAGTGGGGTTTACAAACTAAAATGTTCTTGTGGCTACGAATATTGCGGTCAAACTGGTAGGAAATTCAGGGAAAGAATAGACGAGCATCAGGAGGATTTCAGGGAAAATAAGGGTAAGTCTACATTTGCGAAACATCTTAAGGAATCCAATCATAGTTACAATTTTGATTCAACAGATAGACAGTTTCTAGAATTTCATCATTTTTTTCCGAAGGGAGGTTTGTTGAATGTACTTGAAAAATTCCAAATTATCAAAAGTTACAGATCTGGTCAATGTTTAAATGAGGGTATACCTAACTCAATATATTTCACCACTGATAGGTCCATTTTTATAAAGCTTGAATTATCCATTCACAATGTTGAAACCATATTTAGTTATTTTTCCCCCTTTCACTTCATCTAATTAGCTATAATCCCCCGTCACCTTGTTTGCACTTAATTGGTTGTACCTCCTGCCCCTTTCCTTTCTCTTGACCAATGGGATTCAATCTCCCTTCACCTGTTACTATAAAAGCTGTGTCCTTTCTAATGTGTCTTCAGTTATTGTTTGTTACTGATGATGGCCTAACCGTCGAAATCGATTTAACAGTGTAACTCTTTCGTGGAAATAGACAACGTTTTTCACTAACTTCCGTTTTGAAATGGGTTTCCACAACTTCGTCGCAAGTGATTTAGTTCGTATGCGAGTTGAATCAAACAATGATTAAATAATTCTAGAAATATTAACCATCCAAATTCAAACCATATAGCTTGAGTATACTTACCGCATTACTTAAAATCACCACGTTTACTGAGCCCCAGTTTAGTTTTTCAAGTTCACTGGGGAAAAGAGAAACGCTTCAAACACAATTCTCGTTAATATCTTCCGATTCCAAGGGACCCCAAAACTTGTAAGTCTGGTTTCTACCAAGAAAATAATGTCAATTATTCATTCCTGTAGCGAATTTGTAAAAGATAGATCAACAAATTTTAAAATGAAAATTGTCCAACATTTTCTTCATGGAAATTCATTTTGAGGCATTCTGAAACGATTCCGAAGTTTGTGCTTTCTCATTTATGTATTGATGAGTTCGACCAGAAGCGCGTACTTGATTTCAGAAATCCCTATACTTTGCCCTAACTTTCAATGGGGATGTGGAAGGAAGGCCACCCCAGAACTCCCTGGCCCCGTAGAGTGAAGAGACACCCCGGTGCTAGCTTGAACCTGCAGATGATAGGATCTGCTGCCTCCGGCGTTTGCAGGACACCATTGGGGCAGCAGAGGATGTGGTCAGAAGTACTAACTCTGGAATAAACAAGACCTCATAGGGATAGTGAGAAGAAGAAGAAGGGAGATTGCTACGTAAGGTCAAGTGTTTGAATCAGGAATCACGCTCAGCTCGGCTTGGCCTGCACTTGTATAGTCCAGTGCAGATGGAGGGGGAATGGCGAATCCAGTCAAGGGGAAGGGACAGGTTGTGAACACCTGGCCTTCCGCTCGTTACTGCCATTTTGGGATTGCATGGGGCCAAGCAGATTTGTAATAACTATTGTTGAGGAAAATCTATATGATCATATTAACAATATTGGAACAAAAAATAAAATAAATAAATGAAAATAAAGTAGGATATTATAAATAGGTATATTACAAAAGTTCAGAAAAAAATGCAAAGAAAGCTAAGAATCCTCTTTTTTTTAAGCGGAATACTGCTCAAAAGTAGTTAATCAATTATGAAATAGAATCTTGACAATTTTGTGCACGAAATTATGCTGAAAATTACTCAAATTTCATTAATATGTGCTAAAAAATTATAAAACTGTAAAGAATGCTAAAAGTCCAAAATCTTTGAGTAGCAGATTATTTAGAACAAGTTTTTTTGCAATAAAATTGATAGTGAACTGTTTAATTGCAATCGTAGTGCTAAATTTCAAAACAATTCAAATTAAATTTTAACTATACCTAGGAAATTGTGCTCATATGATCATGCTGATTGACTGGAACTTTGTGGTTTTTTTAATAATGTGTTAAGTGCAATTCAGTTTGCCGGTCTTCTTATATAAGGGTGAAAAATATTTATTACTGCTGAAGCAATTTCGGGTTTTGTACTCTTTGGGTGTTCTTATCGTTAAATATGCGTAGCATAAAGGAAATAATTAAGCTAGGTAAATTAGTAATTACTTCTTGATAGCTTACTTAGTTCTCAAACTTAAAAAATGAGCAGCTTGGAATGGAAGCTGCTAAAATATGATTTTACCCAAGTAACCTTAGCGTAGATACCTCGACGCATCTTAGCAAGAGTCTAACCATTTCAATTACTATAATCTATTGAAATTTTTACAGCTCATATGATTCTTAACTTCGATATTCAATGTTGAAGTTTACAAGCACCTTGATTCATTATAGGAACGCAAAAAAAGTAAAGCCATCTTACGTGAATAAAGCCTTTAATCGAAAACATATTTACAAAAGGAATTAACTTGTGTGAGTCCCACAACCTTCTACAAGCGAAACTATATGCTGGATTAGACAACTGGTCATTACTGTACAGTTCGGAGGTAATCCTTCCACCCGTGAAAATGCCGACACCAATTGTGAGATGTAATACCTTGGTTTTGGAATTAAACATATACGCTCTGACTTCTTCATCGGCCCGAATGACGCTGTCGTCGGACTGTTCGGAGTCGCGGCGGACGTGGTGGGGACCCTCCTCGTACATGAGGCGCCTCCTGCTCACTACGCCCTTTGACCTCTGGGAAGCCCATTCCTCCGGCTTTGGTCGCTGACTGGATGACTTGGGCAGCGGAATGTCCGGCTTGGGGTCGGCCCGAGCTTTGTGCAGCTCTTTGACGAGTTTGGCGGACTTGAGATGCTCCTTAGACAAGGAGAATTGCTTAGCAGATGTCAGGGAGCTTCGGGTGTGGAATTTGTTTTCAACACGAACAGTAACCGGATTTTCATGTTCACTCGAATCCGTGTCTCTCTTCGTTCCTAAAATTCATAATAAACAAAATAATATGTATTTCTAATAATAAAAAAATAATAAACCTATAATGTATGCAGCATGACATGTGAAAATGCCCAAAAATTCCTATGCCCCCCAAATTTTACTATACCAAAAGTTACTATGCCTATAATTTTTTCCAATTTTGAGTGAAACAAAAAACTCTGTGATATCCTAGGAACTAGAAGAAAATAGGGATGGGTGTAGAATGATTGTTTTTCATAGTACAGTCAGGGACGTAGATTCAGAGGTACGCGGTAGCGCCGGTACCCCTGACAAAAAGAAGTATGCGGTAGTGTTGTAAACAACTAAAAAATAAAATCCGAAAACTTGAATTCGTTGCGTGCATTTTTCTATAGTTCTTTCTCGTTCAGTTCGCGTAATTTTGAACAGAAGTGTAACATCATCAGTGGGCTGTTCAACGTCCCCGCGACCGAATCTGAGTGAGTACACGGCATTTTTCCATCGAAAACTGAACAATAGGTATCAGTGGTTATCTGTTGTTATAACAGTTGTTTGCGTACCTTTCCATGCCTGCTGTTTTCAAACGCAAAAAATTCATGGAGTACCCAAGGGCAACAACGGTTGTCTGATCTCTCTTTATCCATTGAGAAAAATGTTGAAAACTCAAATCTGCTCTGCCATAAAATTTTAATGATCTTGTAATTGATAAGTTTCTCTAAAAATTTGACGGTTTGATCTTATTTATAAATAAATGTCTAGTCATCTCTTGCAATCAATTGTGACTTGTACCTATTTTCTGTTTTTTACCGACTTCATTTTGGTTTTTGAGCAATGGTATTTTTATTTATTTATAGAGTTGCTAAAGCCAGTTCGCCAAGGTTGGGTGATGAGTGGTTGAGGCGGACTGGGAGGACTTATAAGCAGTTACGTTACCGTTGGCAAGTCCGATACTGGCTATTTGCGTGAGAGTTTTTAGTTTCTAACTGATATTAGAAAGCCAATATAATAACTGTACGATTCCCTTGACCAGACAGCTTCCTTCAACATTTCTATCTTTGTTTAGCGGGAGACTTTAGATATTGGTGGGGGGGGATTCGTGTGCAGTACCCTACACTCCAGAGCCACGCGATTCTCCTGGATACAGTAATTTTTTCAAAATACAGAATTAATCAAGTTTTATTTTTCCTCAGTAATCAGTCTTCAACAAGGGATAAACTTGAAAACCTACATTTTTCATCACCAAAAATGTATGTATGGTCATATTCATAGTGATACTAACAACATGAGCCTATGACCACCGCTAAATTTTTCACATGTTTTCACTAATCAATGTATGTGCATTACATGAATGTTGTTGCAAACTACAAGATGACTTTGTAAAAATCTGCATAAATTCTCCGAGACCTGATGACGATGTATAAATGCATCGAAACGTTGGCCTTGAAGACTTGATTTTTATTACTGCCTGACCGACTCTCAAGATCGCAAAACTGTCCTCGTTATCACGTAGCGGTCAAGAGACTAAACCATATTGTATATATATAATTGGAGGTTGCCTTAAAATGGATTTCCATTTAAATTTTTTTGAGCCTTGGCATTACCTTTATTTCGTAGAAAAATTCGCTAGCATTAACAAAATATAGCAGGATTAAGACATAAGGTTCTCAACTTATCCAAATTTTAGCTTATTTCTCTCAAAAAAGTTCCCTCAATAATCCAAAGTCCTATTTACCTGGATTAATTACCTAATGCTATATAAAAGAAGGTAATTCATAATTAGAATTTTTTCTTTGTTTAATTTATTTGGACCATAAATAAATCTCGAGGCTAATTTCCGAGTCTTTCAAAATTGGTATCAACCCGAACCATTTTCATGTGGATCTAGCTGTCCTGAGTCATAGATTCAATGTTCCGTGGGCTGGGCTGGTGAGGGGAGCTCCGTCCAAGAATTGCAAAATTATAATTTGCAATGAAAATTAATTAATTATTCATTGCATTTAGAAAAAAAGCGAATCGAAATTTCTAAGTACAAAACAAGATAACTATCATATCATTGTTAAACACCACAAAATTTCGGTAATGAATTCGTAATGTTTTCATGACTGTCCATTTTCAAATGTTAGCGGATAAAACTAAGAGATTAGGTAATTTAATAAAATTTACGAATATTAACATTATATTATGATAAAACAACGTTATTTTTTTCTTAAATTATTGAAAACATGGTAAAAACTCGGAATACCAGGTTTCATGTCACTTCAATTCTTGGACGGAGCTCCCCTCACCAGCCCAGCCCACGGAACATTGAATCTATGACTCAGGACAGCTAGATCCACATGAAAATGGTTCGGGTTGATACCAATTTTGAAAGACTCGGAAATTAGCCTCGAGATTTATTTATGGTCCAAATAAATTAAACAAAGAAAAAATTCTAATTATGAATTACCTTCTTTTATATAGCATTAGGTAATTAATCCAGGTAAATAGGACTTTGGATTATTGAGGGAACTTTTTTGAGAGAAATAAGCTAAAATTTGGATAAGTTGAGAACCTTATGTCTTAATCCTGCTATATTTTGTTAATGCTAGCGAATTTTTCTACGAAATAAAGGTAATGCCAAGGCTCAAAAAAATTTAAATGGAAATCCATTTTAAGGCTTCCTAAAACGATTCCTGGAGTATAACGCTTTGCAATATATTTATATGGGTCCGTGACATGACATTGTAGACGTCACCCCCTTTAGAATAGATAAAAATCCGTTCCTTCGCCAAAAAATCAAGCATTCCAAAAGAAAGGATGAGTTTTTTGCACAGCACTTTTTGAGCGCAACAAATTGACCACATTCCATAAAAAGTGCTTAAAAAATAGGTATAACTCAAAAAACCTAAAATCGGTAAGTATAGCCAAATACTATTTAGAAACGGTTTTCGTCATAATTAAATAGTTAACCATTTCTGGGCACACAAAGAACTCAAATTTCAATACGATTTGACAAATATTCGTGATCAACTAAAATTTTCTCACATGGTCATGCTGCATGACTGGAACTTCTTTCAACCTACATTACCGATTTGTAGCTCAGAAAGTGCCGCCTTTCATGAATTTATATTTACTATTTAGATTTACCTACTTAAGGCGTGTTTTCCTCGCCTTTTTTGAGGAGGAAATTAGCTAAAATTTGGATTAGTTGGGAACTTTGAATCATGATGCTAATACATTTTATTAATTGTTTCTATATAAATTCTATGGTATTGGTTATATTTACCTGGATTGGTGGTTGAAGAGAGGACTGTGTGGGTGGCGGAGGCGGTGGTCGTGGTGATGCTGACTTTAGAACCTCCTTTGACTGCCTTCACAGGGACGATGTGACCCACCCAACCATTGCTCACCTTTTCAAAGGACCTCAACGGCTCTTTTGACTTTTTCGATTTCCCCGGCTCGGCCTTCTCTCCGCGGGCTTTGCTCAGCTCGGCTTTGTCACCGCGGGCCTTGCCCGCCTCGGCCTTCTCCCGCTTGACGGGATCTTTGGTGGTACGCAAGGACCTAAGGCCATCGGAAGCGGCAGGCCTGGACCTCCTACAGGGCTCCGGCCTGGTCAACGTTCCCTTCGCCGGTTTCATCGGTTTGACAACAGCCACTTCCCTTTTAGGTACCTCCTTTTTCGGCCGCAAATCTTTCACAGGAATCGTCGGTGTCGCCGATTTCCTCCCAACCCTCTCCAAAGTCGAAGATTTCGATATCGATTTCGTTCGCTTTCTTTCTTTTCCTTCGTCCAAAACGATTTTCGTTAAAGACGATTTGGGCTTCGGCAACTCATCTTCCTTGACAACGTTAATCGTTCTGGTGACGCCCTTCACCTCGTTCACGTAAACTGGTTCCCTTTTGGGCTCCTGTCCGGCTTTCGCTTTTCTCTCCTCCAAGCTCACCTTAACCTGCGCCACGATCTTCACCGGTTTCACTTTCATTCGACTTTCGTCTGAACTGACGTGAATGTTGACTGCAACCGGAACATCGCCATCAACAACATTACCCCCTCCAACAACAACAACACCCTGTTGAGGAGCCTCCCTCGATTTCCTCAATATCTCCATCTGTTTCTGCTGAAACTCATGCTGCATATTATTGCTGATCAATTTGCTCAGTTTTGGACTTACGTTTCTCAGAAAACTGGCCCTTTCTGTGCTCCAGCTCCCGTTTAACTGTTTATTAACGGTTTCATCCAAAGAAACGCCCTTTTCAACGGATTTGACGTCAGAACTTGAATTAAAACTGATTTTTGTTTTAACTTCAGCATACCCACTTAACTCAGGATCTGCACTTTTCGGACTTTTCCTCGAAAAATTAACTCCATCTGTGCTCCAACGCTCGTTCATCTCTCGGGGCCTTGGAACGCACTCATCCAAATGAACTCCTTTTTCCACAGATTTTACTACCGTATTAGTTTTAAAACCGATTTTTTCTTTAACCTCAGCATATCCATTCAATTCAAAATCAGCATCATCTCTCGGACTTTTCCTAGAAAAATCGGTCCCTTCTTTGCTCCAACTGGCATTGGTTTTTAGAACACTCTCCTCAACATCCTTTCCGACGGGTTTGATGTCCGAAATAGAATTGAAACCTGAGTTCCTTCTAAATTCATATCCGCCTGTTTCGGAATTAACGTCGTCTTTTTTCAGGTTATGCCAGGATTCTTTCACAGTTCTAGCTTGATTAGCTATACTTGTCGATAGCAACGGACTAGGCTCACGAATAACGGGGAACACATGTTCAACCCGACTACTTGGCGCATCGTTCACCAAGGATTTCACTGCAGAGATTTTCTCTTTCTCCAAATCACCGAAATACAACTTGGGCATAGATGGTTTCTGAGTTTCTTTTCGAGGTTTCTTCTTCCTACGTAGCACCTGACTCGAAGGTGGTTTTTCATCAGTTTCCACAATGTTCACTTTACCAGAGTCCGGTGCGAAATGCACTTCCGTCTTGCTAAAACCCACCTTTTTGACTTTTTTGCTATCCTCAGTTTTGGACGTCGGATTAGGAGTTGCCCCGGATTTGGATGTGCTGTCATCGGTCGCACCTTTACTTATGCCAGTCACTTTGAAATTTGAGTCTTCTGGGTCTATGAGCACCACATTTCCTTGCCCTAGAGTCACTACAGAAGTCTTTTTAGTTGGACTAGTTTTAATGGGAACGCCGTAAGTCGGTTCGGGTTCGTTGTCGACGATTTCGGTTATTTCGACGTCATTTTTCGGTGGTGAATGGTTGCTCCGGTGCTCGTCTTCGGGAAACTCCACAATAGCTCCGTTGCTCGGCTCAGTGAAACCGTCTTTTACTGTCGTCGACGATAGAAAATCGTTTATATTGACGTCAGAGGTGAAAGATCTCGTGACAGACCTGGTCGCTCGTCCGTACGTCGTTACTTTCCGCGTGCCTGACGACGATCTATCGTCAGGGACGTCTCTGACAGTCATCCAAGCACCTTCTTGCCTCGTCTCGATCTGCCGCCTCAGCTTCGTCACCCTCGTCATCGTCCTCAGTTCGGCTATTTCCGACTCCATATCGCCGAACATATCTGCGCTCGGGAAACGTTCGTCGTATTTCAACGCGCTGAGCATCCTGGAGACAATATCAACTCAACTGACAAAACGCTTCGTCCGTCCGAAATCCGATTTTCACGAAGAATTCACACCTCATCCTCGTGGCCGAGAGGTCACTTCGACGAAGCTTCTGGTATCGTCGTTCCTGATTAAACACACGTACATCAATTCAATTGCGACAAAAAACCACTTGTTCCACTCGTCAAAATGTAAATAACGGCAATATACAAAAAATAACTGATATTTTCATACATACCTGACTTGTAAAACGTATTGAAGAGTTACGAATGAAGCTCGGGAGCGACCCCCTTTGGCCTAACAAACCCACACAATCACGAATATGACTTATATGGAAATACGAGATACAAGGAACTAAACCAGCCTCCCCACTTTCGACTGCCTGACCTCAGGAGGACCCGGAGCAAAACTCGAACCCGATTTTTCGACCGGAGGCAAGTTGAGGACAAGGATCCCGTTCAACAAAAAGCACAGTGAAAACCAGGAAGATAACAAAGGAAATTACTGATATCCTAGGAACAATAGCTAGATTTCAAGGCGCGTATGACGTAAAGGGCAGTCAAACATAAAAGAAACTAGGATTTTCGTGAAACAGTAGTCTTGAACCAACATTGTGGCTTGTATCCTTATCTTACTGTGTCGTGACCACCCCGTCTGCTATAGACATTAAAACAAATTAAAACACGCACTGCAATCTTGTTTTCGTGCGGGACTTTCGAGTTGCACCTTCTACTTAAATTTTAAATTTCATTGTAAATTCAGTAGTATTTCATTTATAGGTTTGCGTGTTCAAATGATTTTTAACACCGTTGGATCGTAACTGTTTTGAACAGTTTGTGGTGAACAATATTAATGTCTCAAAACTCTGGGTTAACGGTTTGTTTCTCGCGAAAATTGCTATAGTCGTTCTACGTCCAAATTTAGAGTTTGGTTTACTTATCGAAATATTAATCTTAAGAAAAGTTTGAGATGGATGTATTGAGTTCGAGAAGCAGCTATTTAAACGGTATTGAGGCGCTGATGACTAGATGTAGTTCGAAATTAGAGGCCCTGGTCTCTTCTGTAGGATGGACGATGGACAGCTTGAATAAACATGTCGAGGTGCGTAAAATGTGTAAAACATCTACAGATAGCTGTTGGATTTGTTCAGGATTTCACTCTTCAATCCCTTTGATTTGTTGTCTTTTGTATATAATACACTGCTAGTGATGCATGTTGGTACTTGCAAGGCATTATTTTATCCTATAAAATAGTAGGTATATATAAGTATGTAGTAATACTTATGTATGAATATATTACTTATGTAGTAATACCATTTCAGAAGCTTACTGATCGTTTTTAAAAAACCTGCATTCAAATCAGTCTAACCGTTTGAGCGTGTATGTGTCATCCTTGCACAAATACTGATAACTATTAGTATATATTTATTCCGATGTAACAAAGATGGTACTACTTATATTTCACTCAAGACAAAGTAACTAATGCCAGCTTGAATTTTGTTCGTTTGGTTGATTTTTTTTCCTATCTTAAAATTACAAACCCCAATATGACTTGTAACTCTTCAAATTAGCACTGTGTGAAATTGTTGCAGGATGATGATTTAGATGAAAATGCAATGCTGCAGGGAAATACAGTTGGAGAAAAATCAGAAGGTACAGTTGAATACTATACTATAGTACAACAAAATTCTTTATATTTTTCCTTCTCTTCATTCCTGTCTCTGAGGCCCTTTCAATTATGTGATGTCCCAGGGCCTCCTACCTAGATCTCCAGAATCTATCGCAATCACACAGAAAGTGTTCAGCTGTGTCTTTCCTATTTCCACATTCGCAGAGTGGAGAAGGAGCCTTGGGCATGATAAAAAGGGTCCTCTTAAAGCTAAAGTGCCCTGTGAGGACCCCAATTATTTTCCTCATTTGTGTTCTGGGCTGTGATATGATCCAATCTAAGCAATTCTTATCACAGCCAGAGGTGCACATCCTAGATTGTCTGTACCTATTGTCCTCTTTTCTCCATAACTATTTTAGATCGTTGATGGTCCAGCCTTCGCCTTGCACGCATTCTGCGTTATGCCTAGGGCTGGGGCTGGCCCTAGTAATTTCTAGACGACCCAACCTGCCAAGGCGATCTACCTCTTCATTCTCCATGTGTCCCTCGTGACCTGACACCCAGTTGACATACACTTTGTTGTCAAATTGAGTGCCTAATTTGGTCAGTTTATCTTTAGCCTCTTTTAACATTTTCATGGTAGTGACCGGATTCATCAGTGCTTTGATGCAAGCCTGGCTGTCTGTACTTGTCTATCTCTTAAGTTATTCTCTATTAAGCTGCCAGCGCACCTGCTAATGGCATACAGCTCACTCTGGAAGGCAGTGGTGTGTGTATCCAGAATGAAGCACCCAGCTATACCCCATTCAGGTATGTATATGCCAGCGCCTGTCCTGGTTGCGCTCTCAGATTCAACTCTAAAGACGTCTGTGAAGCATGACAGTCTAGTTCTTTGTGCTTGTGGGACTATCCTGTTCCAATTTTCTCTATCACCTATGACGTAGGTCTTGAGATCCTTCCTCATTAAGTTTTCCCAAGCTCGTCATGTGGCATTTTCATTTCTGGGATAAACTCTAGTGTAGCAGGTGCTATTAGGGTATGGCTTGATTGTCTATTATGAGTAAGTGTGTGGTAGTTGTGTTTACACTCACCTGTCCTCATTAGCCTGATGTTAGCATCCATTGCCTGTACCATAGCTTATGTATTTATGGGTGTAAGACCCAAAATTACCTGTAAACTCCTAGTAGGAGTGGTCCGGAAAGCACCCGTCACAATTAGGTAGGTAACTCTGTCATGATTGTCGAGGAAACTTCCCCCCCTAATCATTGGCCACCAGAACAACATTCCGAATAATAATCTCGGCAGTATGATTGCCCTATTAATCCATAGCACAGCATAGTGTCACAGAAGAGGCTGTTGAGAGCTTTCTTATATTTCCACTCAATGTGTGGTTTCCAAGTTAGTTTCCTTTCGAAAATAATCCCTAGGTATATAACCCCTGTCTAAGTCGTTCCACAAATAGAATTGGTACGCCAGTGATACCAGCAAATTCTTCACAAAACAGCCTAGCTACATGCCTCTCAATCCTCTCCTTCCTTGCTGCTCCTCTTGGATGAGTAACGTCTCAAAAATGCTTGCAGTATAAGTATCTTCGCTCCCCGCTGCTCATCTTTGCTCATCTAATTGAATTGTTGGAGGGAAACCTGGGTCAGAATGTCGATTGCATATCACTTGGCTTCACAAACCTTTCCCTTCAATCTGAATTGTCATTTAAATGAAATAAATAAATTTAGCTTTTGTTGTCAAATGACGGTGGTAGTGGTCTTGGATGGGAACTAACTAGTTGTCCCCTGCTAGAAAAATTTAGGTTACTATCGCTCCACCATATTTTATACATTGAGAGAAATTGGAAAATACCAAAATATCCGTATATGAAGTATCATAAATAGTAATATATTTGTATACTTAGAGACTCATCTTAGGTACTTAACTGTCCAGTATTTAATACAATAGTTCTAATGTATAAGCTGGATGAGTTATTGCATTTTCTTATGTTTTTGTATGGTGTTCTAGTTCCGGTTTCTGAGTCGAAGGATTATGAAAAAATTTACAATGATTTGATTGCAAATTTGCCAAACCAGAAAAAGTGAGTTAATTTACCTTCTACTAGAGAGTAGTCATTATCACAAAACAAGTACTGAATTATTTTACTCTTTAGTTTTGATTGAACGTTAAATTTAAGAAAGGTATATTTCATGATCATTTACTGCTCAATTTAAACTGAACTCGATTTTTTCTTCAATTTATTATAATTTTATAGTCATTGAAGTATAATACTTTCTATTGTTCCAATAGGAAACACGAAGAGAAAAGTGAGGCCGAGCTGTTGGTCACTTTACTCGAACTGCAAAGAAATATGAAGAGGAGGAGGATCAGTTACAAAAATAAAGTTCACACCAAAAATAAATCGCACACTGAAGTAAGTATAATATAATCTTGAGTTGAGGTTGATCTGAACTGGGAAAGGAGACAAGAATTCCTGATTACCTGATTCTCTCATCCTGATTTTTAAAATGGCTGTTATCATCAGAAGGGTACTTTTTATGTTGTTCTTTGTTATTAGGTAAGAGAATTGAAGAATTTTAATAAAACGAAGCCAATGCAAACATGATTGAATGAGTACCTGTTTAGGACGTTAGTCATATAGGTCTATATGACCTGGTCTTCGTCTATTATAGAAACGCCTTATCGGAATTATTTCGAGGTTGTGGGATGACTGAAGCATGAGGAAAAATACCTCAAATCAAATCCGTTTTAAAACATTCTAAGGCAGAATCTGTGAAATTTGTCTGAGAGTGACAAATTTTGTCGACCCTGCCCAGGCTACAATTTTTAACCTTTTTTCGGTCCCAATGTAGGTCTAGTTGTCAACAAACCTAAAAACCCAGTAGAGAAGGTAACAGAATAAGATTAAGTTAGGAAAAATTATGTAATAAATACAATCGACGTATACCTTAGATTTGTGACCCAGGTAACCTAACAAACACTGCAGACCTTCAGAACTATTGATAGAACATCAAGTATTTGAGTATTGAAGTTTGAGTATTTTTTTTTACTTTTCAAATAAACCAAACTGCTCTTCTGTAAAATCGTGTTTTTAAAAATAGAAATGACCCGTTTTCTTTTAAACCGCTTGACAAATTTTGTTGGACAAAAGAAAATTGTTTTTATAAAAATGAAAAAAATGTATTAGAAAAAAATTTCTGATTTTGACAATAATTATTGCCAAACATCTCATTATTGATGTGAAAAACTATGGAGTTGATACTTTGAGGAGTTTTTGAGAATGAAGGAGCCTTTGGTGTCAAAATCCTGTGTTGCCAGTTGCATATTTGAGGCGATGTGAATATTTACCTACTCGTCAGAGTTTGACCAAACTTAGGGCCTACAAGAATCGACAAACAGATGATGAAAAATAACCACACCAATTTTCTGAAGGTTCGATTGAGTTCTTAGAAATGCCGATTTTACTCAAACCGCGCGTTGCCATAGAATACCCTTAAACGCCTATGCACATCAGTTTTTTGCTTGCGCATGTGTGCGTGCACAAACGTGACTTTCGTATAATGTTGCTTTCTAACAATCTAATGGTCTGATTTCGTTTAAACTCGGAGGGTAGTTGTATAGGCTTCTGGAAATACCCCTCATGAATTTTATCGAGATTGCAAGCACAAAACTAAAGTTACTTGACTCATGTGAAACTCCGGAACTTAGTAGCCCATTATGATAAGATTTTCAGGAATTACCTCCTCCAATTCTTTAGCTCCCATACGGTCTCATGTGTGTGTGTGTGTGTGTGTGTGTGTGTGTGTGTGTGTGTGTGTGTGTGCATGCATTGTGCACGGCCCAAAGTATTTGATACCTTGACAGGAGTTCAAACTTGCGTCGTTACAACTCGGGGGAAATTGCCCCCAAGTTGCAACACCCCAACAATCTGAGCTTTGAGACCAGGGTATAATCGAACCTCTTTGACTGTGAGAGTTATTTTCCTAGAGCGTAACATTTCCCCAAGGTCAAATACCAGCGGTCTCGGCTGGTTTGGGGTAGGACAAATGATGCTCGCTGGAACAAGCCATCAGTCAAGCGAGGTCATTGTCACGGTGTGTTTTGACTCAAGTGAGTGAGGAAGTGAAAGGTGATATGACGGGGAATGTGATGTTTACAGCCTTTTGGCTCGAGAGGGATTTAATTAATTATTATTTCATATTATTTTGGGTCCTATTTCAACTGCGCCACCGTAAAGACCCAAAAATATTTGATACCTTGACAGGAGTTCGAACTCGTATCCTTACAGCTAAGGGGAAACTTCCCCTGAGTTGTAACACTCCAACGGTTTGAGCTGCGAGGCCAGTGTGATCTAACCTCTTCGACTGTGAGAGTTATTTTTTCCTGGAGCATAAAATTATATATATAGCGTTTTTTGAGCAGGATCAGTAGTTGATTGTGTGTATCACAGTCTTGAATTTCTGATTACGTCAATTACGCCGTAATTGGTTCTTTCCATTCTATACGTCCATGTAACAACTAGTGAGGAAGCCATATTGCCACCCCTACTTGACAGACTTTTTTTATTTTGTTCAATTAAGCATTTAGTTTAGATTTGGAACATATTTCAGGAGTTTTAAATTTCATTATGAAAGGGAAGGTAAATCGCGTTACTTACCAATATATGTTTGATATAGTTTACATTATTTGAGTAGCAATCATTGGCTTTCCTCATCCGAGCTCTTTGTTATCTTCTGACGAATTTATGAAGTTGTGCAAATCCTATACTGTATTTTTCACATTTTTCGCTTTGTCTTTCAGGTTCTGAGAGCATTAGTTCGTGAGCAAATGGATGTGCTCAAAGAAATTGCGGGTCCTGACATCAAAGAAGAAGTAGCAGAAGATAAACGATCGGATGACAAGGAAGAGGAAGATGAGACTGGGCTCATTCAGTTAGATTACGTTCGGGGTAACCCGTACACCGTTTGGCAAAGGATTGGTCAAATCGTAAGACCCAAGAACGATGAAGACTCAGACCTGAGGCGCAAACCAGGAAGGGCCGATGCAGGTAAAATGACTCATGTAAAATTTCTAGTTGTGTAGAATGACTACATGAGCAAAGTTTCGTAATTCTTCCTCATTATATTTATGTCAATTTCAGTGATTTTTCGATAACCTGCTGCAACGGCTAAGATTATCTTGAATGCAAATTTTATAAAATTTCTTTATGTAAATACATTTGGAGGCATCCAAAAACGATTCCTGGATTTTTTTTTACATTTGAGGTTCCTAACCTCCTAGGAATCAATTCTACATACAGCTAATTTGCTACAACTTTTGTCTCTTAGCAATTTTTTTTTTACCCACAATAAAGAAAACTTATTTAAATTTTAAAAGATTTAGGCTTGATTTTCATTTTACGCCACTAAATTGTTCACAACTACCTTAGTTTGTAGGTATATTAAAATTTGAGGGTACCGTTGGAAACAGAGTTGCATTTCCTATCTCCCTGATAGGTACCAAATGCATTTTTTCCAGCTGATTCGATGGGAGAAATATTATCCCTGAAAGTGAATTTCCTCAATTCTTCAAAATCGCTGGTTTTTTTCAGGGGGGTAGATGTTTATGCTCCCAGCGGTCAAAACTCCGCTTGCGGGATAGACTATTTCTTCCCGAACGAAACGGCGGGCTGGACGATATGATCCCAAACCTCTGCACGCGTAGCACTGTTATTCTCCCAGCGAGTGATCTCTGCTCGGAGATAACATCTTCTCGGGAGTTTGACCATATCAAGTCAGTCGCTTCGCCCGTACTGTTTTCCCGTGACCTCTGCCCGGAGATAAAATCTTGAGTGTTGAACTTGTAATCTAACATGGAATTCCTCAGTTTCTCATTGAATCACGGAAGAGTGGGACGGTGTTTCAACCGAGTTTGTAGAAGGAGGCGGGAAAAAAGGGGGTGACGTGGTTTTTCGCAATTCTTTTGAATTTGTGTTTCACAAACAGTTGGCGAGTGAAGAAATGAGGTAGACATGTGCCGTGAAAAGTTGTAAAGCGTACTTGAACACTCCTGGGTGCTGGACAAGCCTGATACCCATAACTGTCTCGCCCTCCTCTTTTAGTTTTTCTTGTTTCTCCACTATTCTTCTATTTTTGACGTAATTCTTTTTGCATGTTGTTCAGGAATATATTATGGACAGAAATGTATGATGTTTGAAGGGTTTGTACCTTTTTGTCATTATTATATTCTCATAAACTCGAATTCATCAATAGTTTATTGTTTTCATAATTTTTCTTATTAAAATTACTTAATTTTTCATATACATAATTACCGATTCATTATAGTACTCTACCATTGTTATTGTTCCCTACATTCATCACCCCAAAAATTCACTGACACCTAATTGATGCCTAAAAAAATGTATCGAAAAGTACCACCTAGGTAGTACCCACTCACACTTACACTCCTAAACCTACTATACATATATACAAGTAAACTTAAAAAAAAAAAAAAAAAAAAAAAAATGAAACGTAACTATATACCCTACAACTAATAAGAAAAAATTGAAATTACGAGATCAATAACGAAGGTAAGAAAAAACTGATGGTAGAAAAAAAGTGTTGGAAAAAGCCTCAAAATGAGGAGAACAGAACCGAACATCAAAAATGCGTACTGTGAAATGACGCTAAAAATAACTGCGAGAGGCTTTCTCAGAATATTTCTGAAGAATCCCCAACACTTTTATGTGTATTACTCATAGAATGACAAAAGATCACCACGAGAAAAAGGGGTCTCCAAAGGTAACATGGTTTATCTTGGATGAGAGAGGGTTCAGGATGAGAGAGGGATGGGGGAGACTGAAATACGTCGAGCGATATCTAGTATGTCTCCAAGAAACTGAAAAATAGTTTGAAAAAGTTCCGGAAGATCGCAGGAGAATGCAGGAGCAGTTTGGGAAAACGCGGGCTTCGCGCTCAGGGCACTGCTAGCATTTGTGGAAAAATGTGGGCTTCGCGCTCAGGGCACTGCTAGGATTTGTGGAAAAATGCGGGCTTTGCAGCGAATGGGTTAAGTGTGGACACTGTATATAGAGGGAGTTAACACTTGTGGTCGAGAATCTTCTAGGGATCGATTCTACGACTAATTTCCAGCAAAAAGTTCCTCCTGGAGATTTTTTCTTTTTTAACGCACTGTTTTCAAGTAATTTCACTTTCAAGTTTCTTTTCGTGTTTTTGACTCTATGACTTAGAAGTGGTCATAACTCCCCTTAGGTTTTCAGTAAAATCAAAATTTAGCGCACTGTTCAGTAAAATCAAAATTTAGCGCACTGTTGCAAAGAGCTTTAGATTTCTTTTCAAAATATTACTCTCTTATAACGATTTTCTTGCATCACCTAAATCACTGCTCTTTTCAAATGGTTCTACATCATTCGGAAATATTACTATTATTACACAAACAGCCAACCTTTTCTACCTATAACCAACTGACTGGCTTCCCCAAAAACCCACTTTTTAGAATTGAGGCATTCTGAAACAGAAGGACAAGGTTCCCCAATCTGCCACTAGAAACAGAAGGACAAGGTTCCCCAATCTGCCACTAGGTGCGTTGGGGTTGTCTTCTATCTTGTTCCCATGCCAGGAAATTGACACTGTAACAAGTAGATAAGGTGTCACACACTTGAGTGGGAGGGTGGGGCACACAAACAGCCAATCAATTCTATCTGTAACCAGCTGACCGGTTTCCAACGGTATAGTCGATTTTACTTTGCCAAGAGAAGATATTTATGATTTAATTATTTAATGCTGAAAATATAGTTTTTCAATGAAATCGAGGATTTTCTTGAAAAAGGACCCTCCTATCATCCATCGTATCCATGAAAATACGAGTTTGGGTCGGTTTCTACGTGTTTTTAACGCTGGCTAGAATAGTAACACTTACAGATCTCATCAATTCAGTTACAGATAAGCTTTACACTATATCTAACTAGTTTTATGCCTAAAATACATAAAGTTGAGCTTAACCAATAAACAAAAAATGTGAGATTTAAACAGTAAAACTTACTCTTAAAAGGAAACAGGGTTGGAGAGATCTGCAACTGTTGCCATTCATTCACCGTTAACCGACTCAACACGGAAGGCACTGCATCGCAGCCTAGCCGGTTTTCCCCACTGAAGTAGGGCACCGCATAAAATGCTGGCCCACTTTCGAGAATTACCCTTCCCTCTGATTTTGAATTAAGCAGGATATCAGGGTTGCCAAATGTTCCGTAAATCCTGTAGTTTATGCTGATGCCCGCCGTTTTTATGTAGAGGGCGCTAAAGTTACCTAGTTTGAATTTATAAAAAGACAGGTAGCAGTGGTGAGTTTCTCGTCCAAAAGAAGTTCCGCCAAGGGCAAATGTCTCAGTTTTTGGTCCCATGTTGAGTCGGAAACCGACCTCAAACTCAGGGGCATGTTTTTCAACATTAAGACATAATTATCTCCCCTAATCAGCAAATTTAATGCATAATCAACTATACTGTTGGAAAGCCGAAGTTTCCAGAAAGTTTTTCTAGTTAGAGAAACGGAAAAAATAATTTTACTGAAGGTTTTTTTGGAGATGCTAGAAAATCTTCAAAAGTGATTGTTTTCGTTTTTCAAGCTAGGTACAACTATTTAATATTATAAATCATTATAATATATTCACATGATTATATAAATTGATATTATATTATAAAACATGATTATAAATTGACAATTTCCACTAATCCTTCTCGGGGCTTTGTGGCGTACCTACCGCTGTGCAAAAATATCTTCAACACCAGTCTTACCAACCTCAGATTGGATTTTTGACTTCAGAAACGTGTTCCTCACATTCCAAAGTGTAAAATATCAGTTGAAAAATTAAAAAAATAAAATAAATAAAATATTTGAAAATTGTGGGTCAATTTTAGTGATACATCGCCTTAAGTTGGTTTTCGCTATTTTAGCAGTTTTGTTAGCAAAATTTTCGAACTTTGAGCTCTTAAAACTCAACTTTTCGCTGGTATTTGAAATTTCTGTGATTTGTTATTACAGATACAAAGGCCTATTAATCTCATACATTTTATCATCTCCCGCAGGTGCAGGAAGGTCAAATAGTAGAAACACTGACCGAGAACAGCATCAATCGAGGAGAAGCTATCACTCTAAAGATTCTCGACCGGGATCTTCCAGAAGGTTCCAAAGTGAACACGATGACAGGTTTTATAAAAAACGTTCGAGCTGTGAGCGCGAGCGACCGAAAAATGACAAATGGCTGCGAAGAAGTCCAGACCGATTGAAAGAACATAAGAGTAGACGTCACCATTCAAAATCTTCGCACTAGTTCTAGAAGTCATGAAAAACACCATGTAAATTGTATATATTTTTGGAACAATTACTTTGGTGTACAGTTGAAATTATGTATTCATAATAAGCCTGTAAATAACCAATAATCCCTTGATACAGCTGCCAGCTGTTGGTACCTATTAGAATTTTGGTATCAGATATAAGCTATTAAACCTCAGATATCTGCTTTTTCTTCGTTTGTGGCTCGGCCTAATGCTTCCACGTGACTTTCGGAAAAAGAAAAATAATACACCAAGGTGCGCTTTCAACTTCCCAAATTTCTCTCCATTTCGAAGCCAACTAATAAGTACGTGGAAGCATAGGTACCTACTTACCTGAAACGGGTGGTCCCTCCGCCCATTCTTCTTGAATTACTGAAAGAGTTTTGGAAATTCGGCGAACAGCTGCATTTCAGGGTTAATTACGAACCGTGACCTTGTTTTTTGTTAAATGTTCTTTATTTTGATGATTTAGATGTAGGTAAAAGGTTTTATACTGTACATATTTTAAAAGTTTTACAAATGTTTTTTGTACAATAAAACATAGTTTTTATGCTGAAATGTTGTCCTTGCAACAGGTAAACCTTCAAGTGTTTTAATTTGATATCGATGACATATTCAGGAAATGTGCTGGTCAAACTGCAAAAAGTCCCCTGTAAATTTCATTCTTCCCAAATCAATGCTTCACTCTGCACATGCATAAACGTAAAATCCACCAAGCGTTATTTTCTCATGGGCCATTCTTCCGATCTTGCTCAAATTAGAAGGGTGTTTGGAAAATTATTGATGTGATCACTTCTCATGACTTTCATCACGATTTTGTCTTTAGTAGCCACGGCGCGTGTGTGAACCTCAAACGCTGTATCAAGCACGACTTCTACTGTTTCATCTGATTTTGATCAAATATCGAGATATTGAAGATTTTATCTTATGGGATTAATACATTTCATTGATCTATAGTTACAATCATGTAACGAATACGAGGTGTTTTCGTCTTGTCACCTCATTTTTAGTATTTTTTCGGGTTATCCGTGATTTTCGCTCTCCTCAGTGCCCTTACCACCCAATTCCACAGATGATCGGGGCTCTACTGTATGTGAATTACTCGTATATCAAGAGGAATTTTATACCTTAAATGGTAATATAGTTAATCATTGAGACTGTTTATTTAATTTAAAAAATTCTATAAATAGGTTTCTACTCTTTTAAAAAGTGATAAAATAATATTTTTTCACTCATCAGTTTTTCCAAAATAAATTATAACCTTTATATTGTGATTTTAAATTATTGATTGAATTTTTAATGGGTATTTGAAATAGTGTGTTTTAAGGGTTTTTGGGGTCAGGGGATAAAAAATATAGATGGCAAGAATTCTAAACTTCAAGACGGATAATTGACACCTAAATCTTTTTTTTTTTTTTTTGGTAAAATTGCAGGTAGGTAATAATATTAACGATAAAAAGTTGTCCCCAATCATTCTATTTCACTGTGTCTACCTACCTCATAAATATTACGATAAGTAGGTACCTACATTTATTGCTATCTTCTGAAGCGTCAACAACCTGCTAGTACGAACTGTTGGCACCATGCACATTGCGGTCGTAGTTGGGATGCTGATTGAGAAAGCAAAATACGGAATTAAATGCCTTGTATAAAGTCCATAAAAGAAGAGCAGCAACAAATGTGCTCCATGGTTATTGATTTTTGTTTTTTGTGAATGCCTGCACAACATGGATACTTGAGCAGCTTAGCATCCATAGTAAGTCCTAATCCTTTGCCTATTTTGTTTGAAACGAGCCAAATTCATAATTTTAGTACCCACTATATGAAATAATGAATAGTATTTGAAACTTTAGTGCTTAGTGAGTTAAAAACCCAGTAGTTGAGATTTGTGTTGTATAAAATTTGCTTTTAGCTCCATGTACCAGAAGCGCATTTGAATGTCTGGTGTGTTGGTCAACCTGGCAGTTTAGCTGCTCTCACTCTTTTCCTGTAGCGTGAAATTTTATTAGAAATTATCGCTTTATTTTGTGTTATATTGGACTGTGTTGTGACTTTATGGACATTTAGGTGTTCGGAAACATTCAACAAACTCTTTGACGTAAGTCGTTGGACGATTTACACAATTTTATTCGAGAAGACTCAAAGCATGCTCCACCTGTGATCGGCTTGGTTGGCGTTGAGAAAACGACCCGATCCGGCGAAAGTATATGTCCGTTTAGAGACGGGATATATAAACCGTAGGAAGCGATCGACGATAAGGCCTGCGAAACCAAATTCGGTGAGTTCCACCCGAAGGCTCGGAGTATTTTGAAAATCTGTTCGCGATGATGGCGGATCACGATGACATGGGAGCGGATATGATGGAGAACCTGGAGAACGGCGAGGGGGACATGGGAGAGAATGGGGACGCCGACGGAGCAGGTCACGTCGAAGATCAGGAACTGGAGGCAATCAAAGCTCGAGTCCGGGAGATGGAGGAAGAGGCCGAGAAACTGAAGCAGATGCAGACGGAGGTCGACAAACAAGTAAGCGAATTATCCAATAAGTAGGTTGATGTCCTCTCACCTACGCCCAATTTTTTGTGAGTTGTCCGAGTGAATGAATGGGATTCATTTTATGATCAAAGCTTGAGCCCGAGAAACCCAAGCGTATGCAGAGCTAAACAAGTAAGTGCATTAAGCCTTCTTATTTACCATTACTGGAGATGAAAGCGGTTAAACTCTAAAGTATTACCACATACCACTAGCTATCAATTATGTTTGTTCTTAATGCGTAATTTTGCGCTTAGATCATAGGGTTAGAGGGTATGTACTTGAAATCTCGTCAGGAAATCCCGCAGATGCGTTGAGCAAGCAAACCATCCAATGCCTGTTTTGGTATTTTAGTATATAAAAACGAGAATAAGCAATCAAAGATTTCTCGAGATGCAGAAGGAGGTCGACTAACAAGTTCGAGCAAATAGGTGCATAATGCATTAAAGTAAGTTAGGTGACTTCACCTACGCCCTATTTTTATATTTAATTTTGTAAGCTGTTTTAGTGAATGAATGGGATTCATTTAATGGCCAAATCGTACGCAAGAGCAATCAAAGCTTGATTCCGAGAAATGTAGAATACTGTACCTAATGGATTGTATAGTGAGAATTCCAAGGTATTAATGAAGAAAATCTAAATGCAGTCAAGTGGGGGAAACGATAAAAACGAGAGAGATGCTGACGGAGGTCAACAAATAAGTAAGCGGATAATCTAATAAGTAGGCTAGACTCCTCTCACATACTTACTATTTTCTAAGTTGTCAATTTTAGTGAATGAATGAGATTAATTTTATGGTCGAGTTGTACAAGAGTGATCAAAACTTGAGTCATAGAAACCCAAGCTTATGCAGAGGCGAACAAGTAAGTGGATTACATCTACTTAGTTACTGTTACAGGTGATGGAAATGGTGGGTCTCTAGAAATAATACAACAAATTTGTATTTAGGTAATTAGCAATTTCGAACTTGGGGTTGGAGGGTATGTAATTTATTCGAAATGCCGCAGATGTGGTGATGCTGTGATGAGCTAGCCTAAACCATCTAGGGGACTCCTTTCGGGGTAATGGTGATGTAGGTACCTATCTTATTGTTGGCCTACCAAAAACTACCTTCAGAAGGATCATCAACCAACATGTGGCCAATAGACCCCAAGAAGATGGTCCAATATTAAGGGAAATGTCCACAGCAAGCTCATGGTAGCCGAACCCAACTACAAACTTACTAAGGGACTTCTCAGGAAATACCGTAGGGTACTTGACACAATAGTCGGCCTTATAACCGGCTTTGCTCCCCTACGTTTCCACCTACACCGCATAGGGGTCACGCAAAACTCAACCCTGTGCAGACTATGCGAGGAGACAGACGAAACAGTATCCCACGTAATCGTCGAGTGCCCTGCACTCACCTATCGCAGATTTGAACTCTTTGGGGCACAAACCCCAATGATGTCTATTCGAAGCTAACAATTTATCAAAGGTCTCACATCCCTCACCAGAGGGCTGAATCTCTTTGATTAAACGCAAAACTCTCAGAAAAGTACAATACGCCACCAGGCTTCCATGCTTGGGGCCAAAAATAACCTCACCCTGAGAGTTTTCCTATACATCTACATCTACTTACCTTATTACTGTATAGTGAGGGTTGCAATGTATAAATGAAAGAATCTAAATCCTGACAGGTGATGGAAACTATAAGAACGAGAATCACCAAAAATGACACGATTTCAAAAGATGCAAATGGAGTGGAGGTCCAAACTGATGAGATTTTCAAGTCGATAGTAGTTGTTGGTACATACTATGTCTTTCCTACCTAGGTATAACAGTTGACCCTATTCTCATTTTACGGTTCAAATCCAAAAGCTGGAAGATGAAATAGGAAGGAAGCTCTAGCAGGTGCATGCAGGTGGAAGTCGACAAAAACGTAAGCAGATAAAATAATAATTACTAGTATATGTACATATATGCAAACTGTTGGAGATTCTTTAGTTTTACTGAGTTGGGGGCTGGTGGACATTGAAGTGAGAGAAACTGACGTCAAGCAGCCTAATGAACAAGTAAATCATACTCAGTTTCCTACAGCACTCTACATAATATATCACTGTTTATGCACACTATTGTTTGCTTACCAGCGGATTTGAATGAAATTAATTTAGTCGAAATCCATTCAAAAATTGGAACATCAGAAATTACGTGTCCGCAAGAATGGGGAGTGGTGTAGTAGCAGAAGATACTGGTTTGATTGGGCCCAGCATCGGGGCTGCTGTGGGAGTTACAAGAATTGGCAAGAGAGAAGCTCTCTAGCGAAAAGTGCCGAGATAAGTAACAAAGTAGAACTTCAGCCCAACATTGGGCCTCCTCCCGACCTCAGAGTGTGGGACTAACTTTTCAGTTCAACTAACGCTGTAACTAATAACTATTAGTTACCACCCATAACTTAATTTGATAAACTAATTTTTTGGTGTAATCAGCGTTGTAATTGATAACTGTGACTTCAATTTATTAGTTATGGCTAAATTCATCTGAATTAGTTTTTAGTTGCAACCCATCAAATAATAGATAATTTTTTAGAAATTGGTTGAACTAATAGATAATTAGTGTTTAGTTATTAGTTACATGCAATGAAACTAATACCTACATAATTTAGTTGTACAAAGTTTAGTTGCTACTAGTAACTAATAACCAATTAGTTTTAAGTCAAGAAAACATCAAAATTGAAACCAATCAAAATGTAGCAGGAGATTTTCATCGCACAACATGACTTTATGTGCTATTTTTTATTAAAACTACAATAATGATTAGTATTCGCACGTATTTTGACCCAAAAAATTCAAATATGTTCACTATTTTGGCGCATTTATAAGAAAAAACAAGCATTAAGAAATTCGCTTATATAGTCATGTTACAGCCATGCAATCTTCCGAGATTTGAAACAATGTTTCCGCCACTTACAGGTGAATTTGGAGCCAAAATCCGTTATCAGTTATTTCGCGCGAATAACGACTAAAAACTAATTAGTTATGTTATTATTTTAACGAATAGCGACTAAAAACTAATTATTATTAGTTACTGGTAGTAACTAAGTTGTGTAACTGAATTTGACCGTGCAAGGGAAAAGGGAGTTTAACTTGCCAAATCTTTTTTTAAGATTGGGTCAAAAATGACTAATGGGGTCAATTTGAATACCAGGGTTTATGGGTAAAGAGGGGGGAGGCGGAGTGAAAATAATACCAGGGATGGGTGGTTTGGATCATAACCACATGGGAACTGTCATGGAGTTCAATAAGTTTTTGGGCATGCCTCGTTGTTACCTTAAATTAATGCTTTATCGCCATGAAAATCGCAGTATGATAGAACAAACGTCAGGGTTAAATCTAATTTGATTTTTAATTCATTATGGGCCTGTTCGACAGAACTTGGAAACTCCGAGTTTCCTGTAATTGATCGAAATTCTGGGTAGCCCCAAAATGCGTTCGACAAAGTCTAATCAGAGCGGGTCACAATGTAGAATCGATTATTCGGAGAAACTCCATGGAATTATAGTTTCAACTTGGATATACGACCATATCCATGAGAAGGTGCAGTCTTAATGACATTTTGGGCATCATTGTGATAAAACTACGTTCCTAACTTAAGTTTTACTGTAATGCGCTCTTCGCTTCCATGAGAGCTTTAGCAATCAAGTAATTGGGATTTTAAATCTAATATATTTACCTTTAGTTAGCTGAGGCTATCGTTTCCTAGAATCAGATCTATTAACAACCAACTCAGCCTTGAAGAATCGAAATCGATCGATGAATGAATGTATGAGGACTCCTATCTACGTGTATGTTTCACAATTTCCCTATAATTTATAAATTCCTTGGTAATCTGTGCTCACCTACGCAAGTAGTTGGTTTTCCGAGAACTTTCGTCATCGTATTCCCTTCGTCAGACCTGGACCCCTTGCCTTTTGTGAGAGTAGGTACACTAGCCAAAAATTAACTTGAAAATATCTATCGATTTTAGGTAATATACTAGTCTCAAAATTCTCAGAATGGAATTCGCTAACACAAAAATAATTGGAGGTTGTACGTTTTACAAACCCAACGGCGAGTATTCCTCATTCGTCTTCACTTGTAACGTCCAAGTTGAGAAAGATTTCTGACAGATCGTGGTTAGGCATCATCGATAATCACAAGCATCCTTCTCCTATCATCAAGAATTGATGTTAGTAATGCTTAAAATTACGTAATTTAGGTAGGATTACTTTGAAAGATCAATGTGGAAATATGTCTAGAATCAAGGAAATAAACGAAGGGTTGGAGCCATATTGCATTTGCGCCTGTCCTTTCTTAACTTCTCCCACGCTTTCTTTCTCAACCAATAGGAAACGGATGTCACAGAGTCACGATAACACCCCACAAATCGGGGTCCCAGTTAGCCCACTGAAAAATTCGGTAATACCGGGAAAAAATCGATTATTGTATTTTTCGAATGCAAATTTTTCGGAACTCAGGAGTTTTTCCTGAGTTTGAGGTTATCCAGTTCTGTAAAACTCTTTGAAGGAATAGAAATTTTAGATATATAGATAATAATGTATAGATTAGGCAGTTCCTCGTTGTGTTAACATAATTGATTCATTAGTACCTATATGATTACAAATTAAAACAAAAATTCAGTCAAGTTGGGTGTGGCACATAGCTTCCTCGTATCCGTACCATGAATTTATAGATGATTGAAGTGATTTAAATAAGTTGAAATATTCCATAGCAGGTTGGAAGAAATATGAAGTCAAGAGGTAGGTAACGTGAAACGTCAAAATCTGCCAATTAGGCAATGAGTAATTGATGCTTAGTAAAATTTACGTTTGTGCATGTGCAAGAGTGAAGTATTGATTTGTGAAGTGTGAAACTGACTGGATTGATCTACCGCCTATCTCATACATTCCCTGAAAATCGGATGAAAAATGTACGAATGGGCTTGTTACAAGGATTTCACATTTGTGCATGCACAGAAGCTGCTGCTAATGGTACAATTATTGTGTTGAAATTGATAAGAAGATGATTGAATCGTCTTTTTCCAACCACCCTCCAAGTTCTCACGTGATCAGACGTCTAGGGCGTGAGAAAATGCATGATGGCATACGAAGAGTGAATTATTGAGTTGGGAACAATGAAACTAGTAAGAGACAATTTTAACTCCACATTGTCAAATAGTTTCATCAAAATCGGATGAAAGCTGTGGAAGTTAAGCTGGTTACAAGCTCCATTCACCAATTATTTCTGTGCCCCCCCCTCCACAGATCTGGATTTAAGTCCAGTTACGCAAAAAACCATGGGAGATTCAAATTAATTTATGGTTGAAAGTATAATTCCTGTCGAATTGCCTTCAATGACTTTTTCTTCATTTACTTACAATACATTGAGTAAATAAGCTGTTTCGTGGAATTTGCTCATGCGCACGCACTCCAAATAACTACATTTTGAAAATGAAAAATGTCATTTGGTGATTGTCACTATTTAAACTTGGCTTCATGCCATAGTGCTGTAAATTTTTGGAATCCAGGAAGAAGGAAAACTAAAAACAAATGCTTTCTTCACATAGGTATCTCAAGACAAATTGAATTTATAATCTTATTTAAATATATATTGTCACTAGGCGGTTTACTATTTCGACCACAGTTTTCTGACCACCTCTACTTGCTGCTCACTCTTGGAACAAGACACCATGCAAGCTTGAGACAATAATTGCCATTATTGATATTGTATACCACTCTTAGAAATTACTTCAAAACCATAACAAAATATTTAGGGTTGGTTAGCTAAATCATTGCAGTAAAACAGGGATTAGCGTAAGAGATAACATATTATCTTTAATTGATCATGAGTTCACCCGGCACAGTTAAGGTTATTCAGATGATTTGGTTTCGATCCTAAAACCGTTTTGAAAGCTACACTAGGAGCATTTCTATTGGCACTAATGAAGTACTTCGGGTTGCCATTGAACTAGGTACTCAATATTACGGAGGATTAGGAAAAATATTACAAGTTTTTTCAACATGAAAATGTTGATTGAAGCGTGTGACAGTTACTGTCAGAGCCTAGAGAATGCACGTCTATCCATCGCTCTCGCGCCGGGTTGAACGTGTCATTCTCGATTTCTTGGAATGCTGTGGTTGGCGATAGATGAGGATCCGAGAACCGGAAACCCATCTTCTCTGAACATAGCACATACACTATTAGTACAAGTTGTATCTACGAGGGTCATCCCAAAAGTAAGTTTCCCTATTTTCTTTAAAAAAAAAAAACTACAAGTCATAGAAACCTACGGATGGTCTCAAGTTTTTTGTTTGGATGTTTGGAGTTTCAGGCGGCTGTGTCGGTTTGTTGATAACCTATTCAGTTAGAAACATGGATGCCCCCCTTGCGATTTCGTCCGATTGTGAAGTGCGTTCTGTGATCAAATTCCTGACCAAGGAGGGGGTTACCGCGATTGAAATTCATCGTAGACTTTAGAATAGTGGCTGGGGATGAAACTTGGGTCTTCCACTATACCCCAGAGTCAAAAAGACAGAGTATGGTCTGGAAAAGTCCCCAGAAAAGAGCACCAAAAAAAGCCAAAATTGCGACGTCCGCTGGAAAGATTATGGCCACGGTTTTTTGGGACTCCAAGGGTGTTCTGTTGGTTGACTACCTACCTAAAGGTGAGACCATTAATGCTGCCAGATATTGTGAAGTCTTGAAACAACTGAGAAAAAACATTGATGCCAAACGACCCGGACTTTTGAAGAGAAAAGTGCTGCTTCTTCATGACAACGCAAGGCCACATTCCGCAAATTTGACCCAGGAATTGCTCAGAAAATTTGATTGTGACGTTTTCCCCCACCCTCCGTACTCTCCAGACCTCGCCCCGAGTGATTACCATTTTTCCCGGCATTGAAAACTTTTTTGGGAGGCCAGCGATTTTCCAGTGACGCAGAAGTCGAGGGCGCCGTCAACGAGTGGCTGCGCGGACTGGACAGAAACTGGTATGCTGTTGGCTTACAAAAACTCGCACGGTATGCAAAGTGCCAGGAACGACTCGGCGACTATGTGGAAAAATAGTTCAGGTCTGCAGCTTTCCAACCATGTAAATATTTTACTCAATAAAGCATTTTTTCGATTTTTTCAAAAATAGGGAAACTTACTTTTGGGATGACCCTCGTATTATGGTACTGTCACACCCCTCTCTCTATGAGTGCGGATTTAGGCCCCACTGCACCCCTGGGGGCGACCTAAGTCCGTTACAAGCGAATCCAATATGTATGTAATTTGTAATACAACATTTACAATATGTTACAGCCTGCTTCTAAAATTGCCGTAGTGGGGGGTTTTGGGACCTTCTTGGGCTTGTGACATGCTGAGAAGGGGTCATGCTCAAGCTCTTTGTTTTGTGGGCTCTTTTGTTGTGGGGGGGGGGGCTGTCTGTCAGTGGTTTAAAGGTGGAGATGGGAGGCGCTGGTGGCATGGAGGGGGTAATTTGTTGCAGTCTGCTGTGTTGGCAACATCGGTATTCTCCCTATGTGTGAGAAAGAGAGTGGTGGCTTTGCGCTTTTTTTAAATTTTCTCAGCGGGTATCGCTCGTTCCTAGAACTGTTTTGAAGCGACTGACATTTGTGCAAATTTTCCAATGGGACCATATCAGGTTTACGATTTAGCGACTAGAGTAAGAATCTCCTATACTATTAGATTTGCCTGTGATGTGGGATAAGGTAAATTCAAATTCCATTTTCACAGCAATACACGTGCTGATTTGCCGTATCATTTATGGGTTACGATGGCTTTAGCATCTGTTTGCAAATAAAAGTGGTTGTGAGCGAATAATGATCTATGAAATTCAAGAAAGCCTGATAATAGGGCGGCCATTTCTAGGTGTTATGAAGAGAACTTTTGTTCACAGTTGTTCTATTCGCGGCCTGCGTAGGCTAGTGCCTGATATACTTTGTCTGTTAAGGCGGTTGTACACCAAGGTCTACTTACAAGAAACGTCAAACTGAGGTGTAGGTTAGGGTTTCAAGGTGAGGTCGTTTGACAGACAATGTGCAGATGCACTGATTCGAAAGATGGCATAGGTAGTGGAAGGATTGTATGTAGACTAATATTTAGGGGACATGCGAAGTGAGTATCAATCTCTACTCTAACATGACAAAATAATCACAAACGTGTCCATGTAACTCTATTTTTCATTAAAGTAATATGCATTTTGTAATTGAATATATGATCACTCTGATGTCTATTTAGATGTAACTTGTTCAGTGATTACCTGAATATGATTCATGATTTGTATTCATCAAATTAGTTTCATTGTTAACAGATGAATCTGGGAAGCCCTCCAGCTACAGGTCCCGGTGGTTTGAATTTGTCTTTCGAGGAAAAGGTTGAAGTTGATAACCGAAGCATCTACGTCGGTAACGTGGACTATGGAGCAACTGCCGAAGAGCTTGAAGCTCATTTCCATGGATGCGGTTCTATCAACAGAGTGACCATCCTCTGCAACAAGTTCGACGGTCATCCCAAAGGTACGGCTGGATTCCCTTGCTATTAGCGTCTCAACATTTAGGGCCGGATCCACCAAGGAGAATTAACTCCCGAGTCCAGTAACTCTGGATCAGTGTTTTCACTGTTCCACCATCGATTTAGCGAATTTTCGTAGAAAATGAAGCTATTGCAATGGCTCAAAAAATTTAAAATCAAAATTGTTGAAAAATTTGTTCATTGAAATCAGTTGTGAGGCATCCTGAAACGAATCCTAGAGTTTCGCTTTTTCAGATATATATTCAAGCTTTCCAAACAAAAGGATGAGTTCGTTGGCCAGCACTTTTTGAGCACATTAAATTGGTCAAATTTCAAAAAATGTACTTAAAAATTTTTTGGTACAATATTGCTCAAATGAAGTTTATTAACTATAAAATTGAACATTCATAAATTTTTGTACAAAATTATGCTGAAAATGTACCAAAAATGCATGTTTGCAAAAACTCGATAAAACTGCAAAAAAACTAAGATTTTAAAACCTCAATTTGAATAGGATATTATTGTTTAGAATACGTTTTTTACCATAAAATTAATAGTTAACAATTTCCTTGCACTCAAAAAGCTCAAATTTCAAAACAATTTAACATTATATAATATGGTAAATCATGAAAATTCGCTCCTATGATCAAGGTGCAGCATTTTTTTGTCCGCCATACATCTCCATTTCCACATCAAAATTAAATGTGCCAACTACAGTTTTGGTAGAAAACATTAGTCTCTGGCGGTAGTTTTTATATTTTTGTAGTTTATCGTTATCATTTCAGACTGACCACTTAACAACAACTTTCAAGCTTTTCTCGGTGATTTGTATATCAAAGTCTATTCTAGAGTATGAAGTCTAGCACAAAATGTCCCCCCTGGATAACGATACAAAAACATTCGCCTTAATTTTCCATTTGGTTAATGAAATACCCGAGTAGTAAGCCGAATCAATTTATTGTTTATTATACTCGTACCTCGAGGATTGTTTATACTTAATAGTCCACCAATAACTTTGCATGTAGCTCAGCTACTTTTATTTTCGGAGCGGTGTAGGTAACATGAGGTTTTAGCATAAATTGAGATGTTTCCAACGAGTGATGAACAATTTCCGTCGGAAGTAACGCTATAAAAACTGTCGATTTTTCCCGTTATGTGACATTAAAATGTCCAAATCGTTGCCCTTCCACTAATGCAAGTGGTTCACTTTTGCCCTACATACTATCATCTGACGAATTGTCACGGTCTAATCCCAACATCGCTTTCCGAATACAAATGTATTGTTTCTTCTTTGTCACGACGGAATAGGAAATAAATAATAAATTGCGGAAATACGGAGGGGTCGAGTTATGAAGAAACAAATAATGGAAAAACAAGGTTGGGTACACAAGTTGTTAAGACGGTGGGCGGTGACAAAAATGCGGATCAGCGCTGACCCATGGGTTAACCCTGGTGGGTTCCAGAATCCGTGCTTTATCACAACAAAATCCCAGGTCAAGCGTTGGTGGAATGGCGAGAAACTCAGGGTCCTGAGTTATTCCAAGGAAAACTCCCGTTGGTGGAACTGGCCCTTAACCATTTACCCTTTCATCAAGAGTATGTATGTTTCTAGGAAGCAGTATCAAGTTATAATTGATTGCTCAAATTTTTCATACTTCCAAAGTCCGTGTAATTTCTTAGTAAAGATCTACCGGCGCAAAGTGAGCCAAATGAGCCTTTTTTTCCTCAAAATAATCTGAAAACTTCCACCTCTCTTGATTTCATGATCAAATAAGGCTGCAAGTTTCTATTCACCTGAAAATTCATCAATTCATGATGTTTTCCCTGATATTCTTTGGAAAAAAAAGACGATAAATTTATAAAAATGTGGCAAGTTGTCATACAATAATACCTATCGTTTTTAATTGCTCAAGATGAGTGTTTTTAATCTCCTTGCCTCTTGAAATGTGATCGTAAGGTAAAAAGTAATAAAACTGCAAAAATACTAAAGTGCAATTGTATTTGAATCGTTCGAAAAAATAATTGTAAAGACAATATCTGTCTAGTCTTTAAATAATCAAGCTCTCTAATTGATTTCTTCAGTTTAAGCTATGGTCAACTACCGCCTGGTATGGTTTCTTGAGAGCAACTGCATCATCAGCCAATATCTGGCTGGTTTTCGCAAACGCTTCTCAGCGGTTGACCAACTCTCAGCTTTTGAGAGTTATATCCAGGACGCCTTTTTGGCCAGGGAGCCGTTGGTGTGTTCTTTGATCTTGCTAAAGCCTATGAGACCACTTGGCGTCATAACATCTTGCAAAAGCTGCAGCAGTGTGGACTGGGAGGGACAGCCCATGCTGGGCTTCCTCCGCAGCTTTCTTTCCCACTGAAGATTCAGGGTGCGCCTTGGGAATGTCTTCTCCGATCTCCACCCTCAGGTGAATGGCATCCCTCAGGGCTCTGTGCTTAGTTGCTCCCTGTTTATGGTCACTATAAATGGCCTCGCTGATAACACCCTAGAGGATATTCGTCCCTTACTGTATGTGGTGACTTAACTATCCTCCTGCTAGGCGATGATCTGAGAAATGTGAGTGACACATTGCAACGTGCTATTCATGAAATAAATGACAAGAATAAGATTCAAAGATAGAAAATTCTCAGTTCAAGAGGTAATCCACTGAAAGCGCTAGTGTCGCACCTTGTTGAGAAACCCAGAGTTTCTGAACTGAGCCAATTGGAACAGAGTTTGTGTACGCTATGGGTTCTGAGTTGAATATGTTTTATAAAACTCACGAAGAACGAAGCTATAGGTTCAGCCATCTCATTCATCGCAATGTGAACTTGGTTATGATCATAGGAACTTTTTTTTTACCCACTGTCTATTTAATATTTTTTGGTGTATTTTGTAAAAATACTAATAATACTAATCTTGTGCATCAAGTCTGCCAGAATTGTGGCACAGTGGGAAGGGAAAGGGATCCCCCACCTGGCTGAGTGAGCAATGAATCTCACATGGCGAAGTATGATTCAAACATTACTGCTTCAGCGTTTAATTCACTGGAGTCACAGTTTCGGAATCCTGATTTTGAAAGTTGGTTCTATTTATCAAGACATTAGAATTATCGAGAGTTGACCATACTCACATAAATCGTGCAAAACTGATAACCACACATCTCATAGCAGTTCATCTACCTACTTTAGTTCATGCCGCGTGTAGGATCGAACAGAGCGCATCGTGATTTTGTTCCCACTGCCCAAACAACCATATGCGATCCACTTTCCAGTCACATGACCGCTCGCAGTGGCCATTTCAGTTAGTTTCTTGCGGTAAAGTATCCATGGTAGTCTGTTTGCTCAGTCTTTCAAGCCCTATTCAAGTCACTTGTCAGTTTCAAGAAGCCACTAGTGAATTTTTTGACTGCCAACTATGTGTGTGCGTAAGGTGTGGGCATAATGCAGTGGAGGAGAAGACTAGAAAGAGAGGGTAGTTAGCGCACAGTAGTAAGATCAAAACAACTGTATGCTATTGTAGATAGAACAATGATGGAAATGGCAGCTAGGAGAGGTGCTGGGATGTTAATGCTTTGTTTTTCAGAATTTTACTTGTGGGAGTCCACCACCACCTTGTGATTGGATGTTTCAAGGTTCCCCAATCTACCTCCTTCCATCAGCCCCCTGTCCTCATTGGTATTGGTCATCATATGCCTTCTCATGAACTCTTTAGCGACCAGTTGAACCAAGATGCATGATGATTTGTCATCCTTTGTGATCAGGCCGCACCCTTATAAATAAATTGCTGCACATACGCAATAGGTGATAGATTAAGGGCTTGGAAGTGACTCACAAGTTACCGGAAAAGGGGAGTTCGAACGAACTTATTGAAAAATGTTGTATGAAGTCATATAACACTCAAACTTTGTTCTCCGATGATCTGTAAATAGTGCCTTTCCCTCCCTTTTTTTCATCGTATAGTATTCCAACTCCCAAATATTTTGATCACCTGTCAACATCCTTGTAACACTATGTTATTGTTGATTTCAAAGGATTCGCCTACATCGAGTTTGCCGACAAAGACTCCGTCCAGACGGCCATGGCCCTCGATGAGAGCCTCTTCCGAGGGCGGCAGATCAAAGTGAACCCGAAGAGGACGAACCGCCCGGGGCTGAGCACCACGAATCGCGGCTTCCGCGGGGGGCGCGGCAGGGGAGCGGGGCGGTTCTCCAGAGGCGCTGCCTACTTCGGGTATAGGCCTGCCCGCCGAGCAAGGGCCTACCGCCGACCATTTTATTCCCCCTACTGATCATTATCCACCCTCCTCCTTCCCCCCTTCACCGCCCCCTTCTGGGACCTCCTGTTTTAAAGTGAAAATAACCCAAAAACCATCAGAAACAACCATCGACTCCACTAAAGATACCCACTTCAACTTCATAACCACCTTCATCCCACAAAACACTTCAGAAACCTACGAAATTCACTTACAAAAACCACAGGGTTGGGAAATGAGTTTGAGGAAGAATAAAAAATTCTCTATCAATGGACCCCTCCCTTGGGGCTCCATTTTATCGTAATCATGTAAAAGGCTTCTTTTTTTCTTTTATTACAGTGGAATAATATATAATATAAAATAAATTTTTTCTGTTATTTATTTGAATTTTTCCATTATTAGTACATAGTTCGTGTAAATTATTGGGTAAGAGTCTGTTTTTCATGTTCTAAAAGTTTTCATTCATTTGTGTACCTTTACAAATTATGATAAGCGTGTTTTTGCTTGTGGTCGTTCTGGTCTAATTAGCCAATCCTCTTACAAGCGGATTTTCCGTTTATTTTTTAATTTTATTTCATTCTTTCGATCTTCCCACTTCGTTCTTCAAAATTTATAAATAATTATATTGTTTTTAATATTATTGTACACGCATATTATAATACAAAACTGAAATTCTTTGTAATCTAGGGGAAAAATATCTTTATGAAATCGCAAACAATTTTTCTTTATTTGTGTTTCTTTTAGAATATAAATTAGAAGAGTAGAACGTAAGGTAATAGTATTGTTCTTGATACATGGAGAAATCCTTTTTTAATATTTGATGAAATTGTGCGTATTTGCTGTATGTATATGTATTTACATACTGGTGTATGTACGACATGACGCTATCTTACAATCGCGCTACCACTTTTCCGTAAATGCTCTATAAACACGTTTGTTCATGCAACGTATTGATCACATAGTTTGTTTTCTTCTTAAGCGTTCCTTAGGGCGCACCTACATTATTCGTGATTTTTTCCTTACTAGCTCATAAGCGCATCGTTCTTGAGTTTATATTTATTTCTTCCGATTTCTAAAGTTGCTAACTTAGGAGTCTTAATTTTTTGACACATTTTTAAAAATAACTGTGCAACAAAGAAAACCCTGAATATAATATATTTTATTTATTATTTTTCTTTTTCGTGAGAAAAACGTTGGTAGAAGTTAAGATGAAACTAGAAACGCCTTTTGGGTATCTACTACATTATATACCATTGGATAAGAATACAAATATGTGACAGTATGGATGGCACGATTTTTTGTTTTTTAATTTTACCTGTTATCACTTTTTGAAATTCGAACTTGCTCAGGAAATTTTCAGCTTTTGTCGGTCGGAAATGGACAAAATTAATTCCATTACATTACTACTTATAAGTGTAAAGCTGGATTCACATGGAGCAGAAAAATGGAACGGAAGGACGGAAAAACCAGTGGAGGGGCGGCGGAGTCGGAAAGATTGTTCACATGAAGCGGTCACCTTGGTGAACGGAATCATAACCTTCCTACTGAAAGCCTCTCTGATCTGAAACCTCTACTTGCGCTTATCAACATTCCTGTCCAAGGAGCTTGACTGAACACGGAAACGGTATTAAAATTTCTACCGCCGTCCGCCCATTCCGACAACATGGCAGCCACCATCCTCAACTGTTGTCCCAACAGCCAATCAGATTACGTTCCGTCTTTCCGCGCTCGTTCCGCTCCATGTGAAACCAGCTTTATATCAACATGGCCTATGGCATAAACCTCGTGCATAGGCTAGAAATGAGAAAGCTCTATCAGTGAAACGCGGCTTAATGGTACCTCCCCGCGCATCTGGTCCTACATTCCTACTTTCACACTGGTGACCGTCTTCCCCCGCGTGGAAAGTTTTCTGTTTTCAGACACACACAATGTATTTGATGACACCCCAGTCTTGAAAGTGGCCAGAGAAGAATGATGACAAAACTGTCGTCATTGTTGAATTAAAGGTGTCTGTTACAATTAAAAACGCGATTTTTTTTTCTACCACATTGCCTACATTTTGTTCGGTATAAGAAAGTTGTAGATGTAGAACTTGTACTGGGGGGGGCTGTTGTCGGTAAAGAAAGTGTGATACTTGGTTCTGATTGGCAGCAGACTATATCAATAATAACTTATTATTATTGCTTATATTGTTACTGATGATTACCTAACCGTCGAAATCGATTTAACATTGTATTTATTAATTTTTTCCGTAGAAATAGACAACTTTCTTCACAAACTTCCGTTTTGTTCATTGAACTGGGTTTCACAACTTCACCGCGAGTAGTTTAGTTTGTGTATAAACTGCAGTGAGTATTATATAACAGTACACCTGACATAATACTGATCCTTTTATATACCGAAAACCATTCATTACAACGAACTTTTTGAAGAAATTCTCTTCAAAAAGATAGATACTGCAAAAAAACTCTGTTCTTATGACATTCTAAATAAAAGCTACCTATCTAGCCACCAAGAATGTTAGGTAATTGCTTTTATTATGTTGGCTGTAATTCATTCATGCATTTTTTAAGATGCATAACAATAGTCCACATCAACTTTGATCAGCTCCATAGATCTTCAGAGGGAAAGGTATTCCTACCTACGAAATTTGATTCGTTTGGTAATCGGATAGACAATTACAACCAATAACACAATAAAGGTATTTTGTTTATATAATGGCAATGACGTACATAAGCTGTTCAGCCTAAAAACATTGTAGGGGCTGACCAAAACAACCTAATACCTACTCCAGGTTCTTCTTGAATGTTTTACCTATCCTACTCTTCTCGGTGGATTCAAAGCTCCATGGCGTTTCGTACCACGGAAGAATATTATTTTATAATTTCTGGACGATGTTCGTACCTTGTGGAAGTAAGAAGAGTTCAGTAGCTAGAGCTTTCTCGGGTTTTAGAAGTGCACAAGTAGCGGGACGGGGCTGCAGCGGGCTGATGCCAGACTGGGCTATTCGCAGCCCCCCACGGTGGATCTTGATTCGCCGGAGCCCTCAGTGACGGAGGAAAAGCGAATCGAAAGCGATCTGTGAATTCACTGTGAGAAGGGGGCCGCGAATGGTCCAGTCTGGCATTATCCCGCTGCAGCCCTGTCCCGCTCCTAGTGCATGCACTTCTAAAACCTGAGACCCTAGAGACTTCTAGAACCTACCGCCTCTTGTACCCAGGTACAACCGAAGCTTACACCAGCACTAGAATCGTTACGATCGAGGCCTACAGCCATATCCCAAAAATGATACAAGATTACTCAACTCTCATGAGCGTAATGAAAATACGTTAAGTGGTATTTTCTAAAGCTTTCAATCACTGCTCGGGAGTTATAACTTTATTTTTCACCCCACAAAAAAAGTACACTAGTGTTTAGGGAGTTACAAATTAATATACATCACACCACATCTGATGTTGGTAATTTCCCTCTCCATTCAAGTCATTATGTGAACTGCCTGTACGTATTCATATCTAGTTGATTGGAGTTTAAAATGGACGGACTTATGCAAAAAGAGGGTAACCGACACCAGCTAAACTTTTGGGGATCGTAGATCAATTTTTTTAGCGTCAGAATGTTGCTGTCGTCGCTGTAGTCAAAATGGATTTACGTATGTTCTTCAATGGGCTCTTTTAGTTCGCGACCCCCCTCCACTCCTCTCACAGGTGAATTCGCGGTTCCCTCTGCACCACGAGCTCCCACGAAACACAATCCACCCAATTTTAAAAAAATTGCTCAAAATTCAAAAATGTATGCACGAAATTATTCTGAAAAATGTACTTACCTACTTGAATTTCATTAATATCTCTTGCAAAAAAATAAAATAAAATAATAATAAAAATATCTTATCTGAATAGCAGAATATTATTTAGAAGGAACGATTTTTTTCCATATCTCTACTCTCAAAGTGCTCAAAAATTCAAAACTATATAACGTCATAATATACCTATGATATTTACAAAAACTTGCACATAGGATCATGGTGTATATTTTCTTAAGAGGCAGATATCCCCCAGTTCATCAACCAAATCAGAAAGAAAAGAACTTTACTATACTTATTAATTATCTGTGCGTCACTTGAAGGAATGGGAGTAGGTATAGAAATCAAACAGCAGCGTTTCGGGTTTTTTAGGAATAGATATAGTACAAAATATTTATATTTTTCTATAAATATATACAACGTTAGCCTAATTACTTACATAAACTACAAAACAACACAATAATCCATTTTTTTGGTCCAATAGGATTATTGTAACGTATTCAAAGTTATGACAAAAACAAAACTAGGTTCAGTTTTTAGCACTTGATTCGAGAGCACAAGTCTTGTCTTTTCGTCCGTCATCATACATACTTGTATTTACAAAATATCACTTTTATGTCATGGCCGGTTTTCTAGTCAGATCTCATGTTTCATTTCAACATTTAAAACAAACTTTCCGATAGCACTTGGAAAAGGATCGGCAAGTGAAGAATAGCATACCTTATTTGAACGAAATTTCGAATGGTCTTAAGTAACAACTACAGGTAGCCAATACAGGAAGTTAATAACAAGAGGAATTGTCGTTGTTATTTCCAACCTAAAAAATAGCTGTGTTAAGGATTGAGGAGCTGTTAAATTGTACTGAACGATGGGCCAAGTGTATATGGTTCAATCCTAATAGCAGACATTGTGATATAAGGTTCGTTCGGAAAGACAGTTCTAAACCCGAATCTCGGAAAACGGAATGGGATGAGAACCGCTCAGCTGCGTTCTGAACCCTGTCCCTCCAAATGAATATTAAAAACATTCCCGATTCAGAACGGATAACCTGAGTGGTACTTCGGGCATCAATAACCTTGCTATTAAGTTGTTCTGCTGGGTAAGCATTTTGAAGCGTCTATGTTTTGTTTTTGTTGTGTCGATCTGATCTGAATCAGGATTAGTTATTAGTAGTAGAATTAGTTATTGTATACCTCCTTGTCTAATCTTTCCTCTTGGTAATAACGGTTAAATTTGTGGTGGGAAACATGATCAAAAACTGCAATATAACCTACCTATCTTACCTAATCTGGTGCCTACAGTACTGAAAGAGTGGGGAGAAAAACTTCCTATTCAAAAAGAGGTAGAAAGAGATATTAATTAGAGAGAAAAAATAATTCAACGTCGGTTTTACTCATGGGCAACTATGGAAATAGGGATTATATTCTCTACCCCAATTAGCTCCCTGCCTTCTGACTGCTCAGATAAGAGGCGATACCGAAAGTGTGAAAAGAGCTAAAGACTGAGGCTCATTTCACAGGTGTTAACGACTTTTCTAAAGGCCGTATCACACTTGCATTTTTTAAGCTTTTTTCTCGCATTTTTAATGCTGGAACGTGAAGAAGGCAAAGTACTTTTTCGACCATTGCGCATCCTGGCGGAGCATTTCTAAACTCACTTGGAAAAATTAGAACATGTTCTAACTTTTACCTGAACGCAAAAAATGCTAAAACGTAACCCTTGGAAAGGTAACGATTCAATGGAAAACCCCTAGGAGCCCTAACCTGACAGACTTAATAAAACTGCATTCCGCCAGAATGTGCTGTTTTTGCACTTACTCCTCTTCATCATTCACAGCTGACCTTGGAAAAAAGCACTTTGCCTTCTTCACGTTCGAGCATTAAAAATGCGAGAAAAAAGCTGAAAAATGCAAGTGTGGTACGGCTGTAAAAAGGAACATGTACCATGAAAATGTCAATCTCTTGGTTGCCACCTCCCAAACAGCCGGGTGGAAGTCCAGGCAACGCTCAGATGACATACTAAAAAAACAAGCATTTATTGATTGGAAAATTGATACGTATTTGGCCTCCGCTCGACTGTTGACGTGCTACAAGGTCCACACTGCTGAAGGTCCACAACCATTATTCGGCGTAGGTAGGTACTGATCGTTGGACATTGTTGTGTATTTATTGATTAATGATCATTATTGTTGACGCCTTCCTATTAGGAAAAAATGTGATTCTTGTGCAATTATATGTCCTGGATAATTCCATTTCTTTTTTGAATTGTACCCTCCTTCAGATATAATGGGTCTTTTGACATAGGTCTCTGACAGGCTTGATATTTGGCTCTTTTCACAGCCCCTTAATCATACTAAGTTTTTTTTACTTCCATGCTTTACGAAAAATAAAAGTTTCAAACTATTAACTAAATAATAAAAACTGTAAAAGTAACTAGTAGCAATTAACAATCTGAATTTAGTGAAATAAATGTAGAAGTGTAGTCAATTAAGATAAAGGATGGTGAATATAAAATTGATACGGTGATAAATGCCAATTGCCGTGTAGGTACACACGTGCAGGGCCATCCGTTCTGATAAAAACCGGTAGATTGGAACGGTTCAGGATTGTCTGTCGGAACAGCAGAACTTGATCGGTGTCTATCCGAACAGCCAACAAGGGGCTTGGTCTAGTTTGAACGGTCTATCAGAACGAACCTATATGGTAGGGGCAAGGAAGGCGAAATCCTGAAGGTCAGCTGCCCTTTTCGCAATTCCCTACCATCTACTGAATTCAGATTTGCACGGATAAAACTACAAATAAAAATTAATGACAGAAAAAAATGCTATTGATCATTTAAATTTATCACGTCACTAAGCTTCATTCTATAATCATGGCAATTAAATACCAGGAAATTTGCTGAGGTTTAGAATGTATTGTGATTGGATAAAAAATTTATTTGGTTTTCAATCTAACAAAGGAGCAAATAATAGCGTCGTCTCGAAATCTGATTTACAAAGATCAAAAATAACCATTACATTATAAACGTGCCTTAATAAACATGTATGGAATGATCATAAGGGTAGCTGTGTGTAGATAACTAAAGTCGGGCAACGACGGGACATTAAAACAGAAAACCCTCACAAGGAACAGATGAGTAGATAACCACATATGTAGCACTTAGATCTTGTGGAATTACAAATAAAAATCATTTTAGCAACACGATCTGAGTAATACGACAGTCCATGTGATAGTCATTAAAGCTCTAGTCGCACCAGCTGAATAATGTGGGGGATTTAGCGGTAGAGTAAGTCATTGGGGTTAAAATCGCAGCTGCTATATGTAACATTCTAATGCATATTTAACAGTCTTTTTGCTCAGCATTTAGCAAATGAAAATTGGTGGAATTTGTTTGTGTTGTTTAAAATGGAATTTAAGACCAACGACAATCCCCCAATACCGGCTGGTGGCTTGATGCTTTCTAAAGTCTTTTCGCGAAACAGCTTCTAGCTGTTGAGGATTTTATATTATGGTGATTTCTGGATAGTCGAGAATCTCTGTTCGCTGTTCCTCTAATACTGTAGCGATCGCTTTGATGAGGTTGTGAGGGAAGTGGTCGAGGAGCATGCGTGGCATTATGCGCAGCTCCAGCATGTCGTCGGGCGTCAGCCAGCGCATCTCGTACGTCGGGTCATCCTCTGACCTCCTGTGGAGTAGAGACATGCAGATATTAACAAGAGAGAAAATACACATTCATTCATTTAGTGAAAAGGAAAACACAATATAACTTGGGAGTGTATTTAAGTTGGTAAATTGCCACTGAAATTGAGGTGTGAGATAGTGTCAGCTCAAACTTGTCAATCTTGCAGGAATGACACCCCCTAGGTCAGGGGTGCTCAAACTTGAACTGCTGGCGATCTACCTCAATATTTTTAGACTACTTACGATCGACTCTGAGAGGCTGCAAGTATGTGTGATGCAGGGTTGTCGTACATACACGATACACCCTAAAGGGGGTGCGATACACCTAGGTAGGGTGTACCGTAACATATATAGATATTAGCTTTCCGCACAATTTACATTATTTTAGTCAAGGTTTGGGTTAGGTTTACTTAAGCTCTTCTCTACAATATCAATGAAAAAACTCCTAGTTATTCAAAATTGCGAGTTTATTCGTTGTTACAAAACAAAAGAGTTACATATGGTGTTAAACTCAACTAAGGAGTGACTTTGGATGTTGAAGCGCGGCACTGCATGTCCTCAGCATACTTTTCATAAGATGGTGCGTAACCACTGAGTGCCAATCGCAAGCATGATGACATATGATCGTCAGTTAGTCGATTGCGATATTTTGACTTAATTATCTTCATTTCAGAAAATGCAGACTCGCACAAGTAAGTCGACCCAAACATTGCCGTCAGTTGAAGGGCGATTTGCCTTAGATTCGGATATTTATCTTCAGATATAAAACACCAGAAATTTGTATCAGATGCTGTAGCTTTGAGATGTATATCTGATATAATCTGCACCAACTCATTTTCAACAGAACATGAGTTCATATTAAACTGACTTGCTACTTCAGTAGCTAATTCCTCAATGTTTTTACATGAAAAAGGATAACTCATAAATGATGCTATATTTGCCAATTTACTGCAATCATAAAAACGCATTTCGAATTGTCCCAAAATATTTGATAATTCAGCCTCATACGTATCATAATTCAACTGAGGAATCCTTGCTTTCAAAGACGGAAAATGTTTCAGATCCTTTCTTTTCAGTTGATCTATCATAAGTTGCAATTTACTTTTGAATGCGTTTACTGCGCTAATCATCTCAATAATAGTTTTTCCTTTACCTTGAAGCTCCAAGTTAATGGTGTTTAAGTGCATTGTGATGTCAGTCAAAAATGCCAAATCAGTCAGCCATTTTTCGTTTTTCAACATCTCAGTGTCATCACCTCTTTCGTCTAGAAAAGCTGTTATTTCGGGCAATAATTCTTGAAACCTTTCTAGGAATTTTCCGCGACTCAACCACCTGACGTCCGTGTGAAGAACTAAATCAGTGTGTTCAGCTGACTCCCTATCTTCCAACTGCAACTTAAAGAGCCGCCGTTGCAGGGGGGGATGAACATATAAGACGTTTTTATTATTACTATTTGATTCAGGTCTCATTCAGTTTCTTTCCCCTCCGCCCTAAGGATGACGATCATGCTAATATAAAATATAAAAATGATATTCTACCCAACCATATCCCTAACGTGACCTAATGGCGAAAGCACCAATAAAAGATATGAGGAACAGCCACTTATTTCCCCCCATCAACCCACCTTACTAATATTTGAGTATGCGCTTGGCTAGCTTACTATTTTTCCCTGGTAGGGTCATTATATTGACTTAACAATTTGAACGCTTTCACTCTAAACTCAATAATGAAATACACAAACGTTCTGAAAAATTGTTTATCTTACTTTTCGTCTTTTGATTTCCTCTTTGTGGCAATGTGAAGTACTTTGCCACCGATGACGAGCTGATGCTTGGTGAACCTTCTCGACATCACGTCCTGAAACGGAGAACAGAATAGGTTGAAGAAGTATTGGAAATTTACTAAGTAGGTTATAAACTAATGAAATTAGTCTAATCATGAATCTGATTTGTACTTTCATCGGCATTTGTGCCAAAGTCGATGTTTTGATCAAGGAAAAGGAGTATGTAGGTTTTAATGAGGAACTCGCACTCTTTTGTTAACAGGAAAATTGAAATTAACAGCACTACAGATTAATAACTCAAATGTTACTGTTGTCTAGAACTTGCCCGAAGTTCCTTCCTATACTAGTGCTGTCATCGGTGATACACCAGCTGATATTAGTATATGGTCATTGCTGGGGGTCGTAGTCGCTGTGGCATAGTGGATAAAAGACTACGGAAGGTGAGGTCTTATAGGTTCAAATCCTAGATATCCTAGAGCCTGATTTTTTTTAAGGGGTTAATTAATGCACGTTTATACACTTGCACCTGTACCAGGGTAGGTTAGGACTGTAGTTTTGGAGGACTGACAATTTTTTTTTATTTGTCAGATATTGGGAAAATATAACCTGCCCAGAGACGGTAAGGAATGGGTGGGGACGGTTTAGGTCGCGGGATATTAAAGTGTGATAAGAGATATTGACACTTCAATAACAGCGCTGCTAGTGGCAGGAATGGAACTAACACTCGGGCAAGGTCTTGACAGTCATCCCAATTTTGAGGATCACCTTCCTCAACTTTGGCTGTGTGGATTTTGAAGAGGAAAAAAATAGTTTTTCAACTCGTTAGGCTCTACAGGGCTAAATTCTGTGCTTATTTCATTTGATTTTATTCTAAAACTATGTGCCTAAGTCTGCAGAATTATTGGGGAAAAAAGCTTCGAATCTATAACAACAAAATAGATAAAAATTAAAATTAGTTTAGTGTTTCCAGAGGAAAGTTTACCTAAGTGATAGAAACGTAACTTTTAAGGAGAGCAGATTTTATAATCTAGGTACTAAGCGCCCCACACCCCAAAGATTTTAGCGCTCAGACAGTTTTTTTTTTCTTAGTTTTTTTCGGACAGATGGTAACGACCAAGACAATGTCAATTAATATTAACCAAATTATAAAAAAACACGTGATCACAACGAGACAGTGACCCGGCCATTTTTTTTTTTTTTTCATTTATTGGTTTTAGACAAATCGTACATGTACCAGAACTATAATAAAATGGGAATGGTGTATATATCTTGAAATTTCGTCTGTGTTTGATGTCATCCGTATAGTTTGCTGTGATCTTGTTGTCAAATTTTATCTGCTGTTTCTGTGCCCAATATTATTTCCTGTGCCGTTTTTTCGGTGTGGAGAGCCCCCCCCCCCCCCCCCCCGTTTGGCCGGTCAGGGCCTGAGGGCCCCGATTGGCCCGGACCCACCCACCATGACGGCTTCCGGGGCCACCACCAGCTCATTTCTGAACAGGCAGCCCTGAACGGATGTTGTGGAGACTCTCCACACATCCTGGAGAATTGATCGTCAAGGGGGCCGCCCCCGGACCGGCCAAAATCCCCGACCCCTTCCAGCTGTTTTCTCTTTTAAGATAATATTACTTTAAATGTACACATGATATAGATGTTGTGTATCATGTGACTGTAGCTACGATACAATGAAATAAGTAAATTCATACATAAGCCATTTTAATAGGAATGATCTCTAGTTTTTCTTAGCTAATAAAAATTAATGTATGACATTTTTTCCTTTTGGGTTGTCAAGTGCTTTATATACATACTAATGAATAAACTCAGTGCTTCACATCTCGACAAGGGGTGCCTACCTCAATCTTCTTCAAATTCTACTAATTTTCAAATCTAGTTTTACTTTTGAATACAAGAAATGGAGTAACCATGCGCAACCAAATCTGATCGTTACGATTATTTCTGAACATACACTGTGTGGAGGGATGAGGACTCTTCTTTGCTGTTCGGGTGGTCTCATTCGAGGTGTAGGTCGATCGTTGACCCAAACGGATTCGAGATCACGTGATGGTATACCGAAGAGAGCGTAACCAAAACCGTTCAGGAACACTCGGTACTGAAACGTCAAAGGCAAATTCTATTTTAATCGAAAAGTAGGAATCCTATGGTATCTAACAAAAGCATACAGATACTGCGTACGTACTCATAATAATTATTGTTAGGTACTTTGTCATCAGTCTGATACTGAAAAAACCTGTCCTATATAAGTTATAGAGTTTATAATAGGTATCTAGGTGTCAATTACTTCTTCAATTTTAGGATTTAATAGTGCATTCTCAACTAAGCCTTCTTTTTTCACGACTAACCTGATATGAGAAGCTTTTTTGAGACTGTGGAGCTGTAACTCCATGCAAACACGTAACATGTAAACAATGGCAAAGTGTTGTGACTCCCTGACAGAGTTCGGTTAAAAAAAGAAGCCAATACTGGAAAATGTATCTACGCTTATCTTGGGTCAGGAGAGTAGATTAGAAACGTCTGCCAGGTTCAGTGGACAGTATAGCTTCCTCACATATTGTAACAAGGATATACAGAATTTGTTGAAGAACAAAGTACAAGTCGAAATGATTGAATGCAACATAGAATATATGTGTGTCTGTACATGCTATTATGCAAAATAGGGTCATAATTAATTTCTTATGCAAGCTCATACAGTAGGTACCATTGATGGTATTGGAATTGGTAGGATATTGTCTAGAGGTCCTTGGAAATTTCATCAAAATCGCTTTATTAGTGTTGGATTGTCAACCAATATTAGATTTGCACTTGCGCTATAATTATTATTTAAACAATCGCGATAAAATGCATACGGCATCTTCCTGGAACATGCATCCGACTACCAACCAGAACGAAACAGGAAGAACAGATGATGAAAAATTGACGTTATAAAAAATGTATGTTTGCGCATGCGCACGGGTGACTATTAATCCGACCACAATGGAAGTTATAGGTGAACATCTAGGAGCAAACCCGAACAATCCCTTCACGCCCTCTTTCAAGAAAATTGGTCCATTAGTTTCAGAGTTTTGCATGAGTCGATCAATTTTAGTTTTGTGCATGTGCTTTAGTTATTACCTAATCAATCGCGATAAAATTCATAGGCGAACATATACATAACTACTCCCCGAGTTTGTACGGAACCAGACTAATAGATGATGAGAAATCGACGTTACTTGTACAAAATTTAAGTTTGCGCATGCGCACATATACATTATAGGCTCTCGCTCAGTTCAGCTCGTTTAGTTTCTATTGAGTAAATAAAAAGAACCATGAATTACAAGCCAAATTCCCCATTGGAAAGCTCTCGCTCAGCTCTTTCTATTGAGTAAATAAAAAGAACCATGAAAATTCCCCATTAAAGTTTAAGGGAACCGTCTAGGGACTAACCCACACGATTTCTGACAATTTCATCAAAATCGATTCATTAGTCTGAAGTTTTGCGTGTGCGCAATAGTTATCGCTCAAGCAATCACGATGTGATTCATAGGACATCTTCCTGGAACATATACTCAACTACACCCTGAGTTTGAACGAAATATATGATGAGAAATCAATGTTATAAGAAATTCATGTTTACGCATGTGCACGAACTAGGTACTATTAATCTGACTGCAATGAAAGTTATAGGGGACTGTCCAACATATAACCCACACATTCCCTGAAAATTTCATCAAAATCGGTTCATTAGTTTGAAGTTTTGCGAGTGCACAATAGTTATCGCTCAAGCAATTCACGTTTACGCATGTGCACGAACTAGGTACTATTAATCTGACTGCAATGAAAGTTATAGGGGACTGTCCAACATATAACCCACACAATCCCTGAAAATTTCATCAAAATCGGGGTAAAACTTGGTATAGTTTTGGGCGTGACAGGCATGTACCCATTTATAGAAAGACAGACAAGAATCTGAACCAAAATTGATCAGCAAGCTCTAAAACGCAAAAAGCAAGATGAAATTTTTATTTTGGAAGACACAAATGCACGAATATAAAGCTTCCCTACCTTCGGTAGTGAGGAAGCAAAAAAAATCGAAAGTTAACAGAATTCACGATTCGGCTCCTCACCTTAGGAATGCGACAAGATTGGAGAACGTTGAAAAGATGTGTCCTTAGGTCTTCGAACCCTTGGATACTCAGTCTCATTATGAAGTCGTCTCCAAGTCCTATCGTCATCGCAAATTCTTCTGTGATGGCAGCAAGTTTACGAGTTACTAAACCACCTGGGAAATGTGATAAATAAGCGTTTAGGTAATTAGGTAAGGTTTATTCACATTTGAGGAAATAGCATTAAATTTCATAACATATTCATTTCATAGCATTAAATTTACAAGATAATGATCATTCAGATCAGATATTTAGTTACCTGGAGTCGAAAAAGCGTACACTTTGAGCTCTGGATACGTTGGCCTGAGGAGAAGACCCAGCAGTATCGATGTGCCAGCTCCTAAACTGTGTCCTGGCAGAAAAAAAGGCAAGCTGAATTATATAAAGCTATAAGTATAACATAACAATGGTTTTTTAAAATGAAAAATAAAGGTTTTTTTTCGAACTTTAATGGAAATTTGCTTGTTAAAATATAGAGGAATTGAGAAAATACGTGGTTCTCTATTTTTTCCCCTCTAGTTTTTGAAAATTGGAATTTTAATAAATATTGAAGAGAAATAAAGAAACGATTTGAGTTATTATGGATCAAAACTGATGGAGAGATCAGAGAGAACGAGACAGGGGTAGATTACCAAAACAAGGAGCGACGCATAAATGTCAATTGAACATTAAGTTAGAAGTATAACAGTTCTATTCAGAACTAGCAAGGTACTACCAATCTATATGGTAAAATTCGTATATCAATCCAACCTGAATTTACCAATACTGCCACAACTGATGCCACACATCAGCACCTGATAGAGTATTCCACGGAACTACACAGCTGGCATTACAACGTAAGCTGTGGTTCAGAAAAAAAGGACCCCTTGACTAATGTGCTTTAGGTTGGAAGTTTTACAGGAACGTTTCTCATGCAATTAAAAAAGTTACGCATTGCCAGAAATTTTTATAAGAAATAAATAAATAAAAACATATACTTCCTTACCTGTAAGAACGAGATTGTAGTTTGGGAATATTCCAAAGGCCTTGTCGAGAACGTGCTGCTCCTCTAAGTGTTTTTTCAAATTCATGGCACACATCATCATGCCCTTATGTGCCTGTGACCAAAACAACCAATAGTTAAAATACCGGATCAGTAACGGAGCCCCACACTGTATCACCCCATTAAAATAAAGTGAGAAGATAGTCATAGTTCAAGACGGTGGGAGAGTAGAAATTTAGACATTGAAGGGCACAAATAATGATCTTTTCTCTTTAGAGATCACAAACTTGGATCAAACCAAGTCAGAAGTCAACATGAAGTTACGCGCAAATTTTTGTGCTTTTCGTTCAACAATTTGTATGTGCACAAAAACATTCAAATGTATGGCAAACTCATGATCTGCAATAAAAACAATACATTTTCAATAATTTACCAATTTTTTACCCTTTTGAGTGATTTGTGATCACATTTTTTGGGCACACTCCTTTTTCACGCTCAAATTTGCGGCAAAATAAATTTGAGACTCAATATTAACGCTGTTGCGTTTCCTCCATTTCAGTGATGTGGCAAAACCCCTCCAGACGAAAGTTTTCCTCTTTTTCTCAATGAAAGTTGTTATCCTTTTTCAATTTTCATATTGTATGTCTGTCATTGGGCGATTGGACGTTCAGTTTAAACGTGCAAATTTATTACAAACGAGCTGTTTTTAAGACATACTAAATAGTGTTCTACAATAAAAATACATTTAAGGATTCACCCGTTCTGCCGCGTCTAACAATTTTTTAGCTAACTTGTTTTATGTTTGAGCAGATTTCGGTTCAAAAAGTGCTACCCTCCAAATCTTTCCGTTCTTTTGTTATGCTTTAATGATTGACGAAAGATCGAATTTTTCAATATTTTATCTCGATTCGTCAGGAGTAAAGATAAATGTATACACACATTACTAATTCGAAAATACAGGAATAATTAGAGGGAGTTTTAAAACGGATTTTCACGGAAAACATTTTCAAATTTACATATTCTTCAATTTTTGAGCCATTGCAGTTGATGAATTATTTTTGAAATTCTATAATCAGAATCATAACTACTGGAATAAGAGGTCTGATCGTAAAGTTCCGAAACTTAAATTTGCGTGTGAACGGAGGGTCGAAGGAACACCCAGGTGGTCTCAACTGTTTGGGTGACTCGTGATTTATTGGATAGCGCTGTGACCTTCTTAGCTCTTGTGTTATTGAATTTCTCGTGAAGCGTATTTTTGGCCAGCGGCAATTTTGACGATGAACGGAAAACAGTAGCAGCGAGTTAGTGAGAAATTTTGTGTAAAACTCGGGAAAACATTCTCAGAAACGATCAATCTTTTGACAGAGCCTCAGTCGCGTACGCACTTGAACGAACTCCGTAACGTTCCTTCGAACTGAACAAATCCGAGGTTCGGTGCGGCCAATCCTCAAAGGAATTGACGATTCTCAACCGGCGGTTTTTCCGACCGTATCAAAGGGATGTTCAGAGCGGGGAGAGACTGGCGTAGACTGGGTCAATGTTGCAACATAACGCACGTCCGTTCTTGAAATTCCCCTCCACTGCCCGTCATCACCCTTCAAATAGTTCTGTGCATTATTTCATCAGTTCGTGCAACGTGTTTTTATTTCAACAGGTTATGGACGGTTGGTATTTGTTTCAACGTAGATATGGAGTGGGAAAAAGAGTACACCCTTGATTTTATTGACATGAGCAAGGAGTACGAAGTGTTGTGGGACCCAAACCACCCCCACTATTACAATACTTGCCAATTTTATAAAATTTTGCCTATCCAACAATGCAGTTTCTTCTTCATTTTTCTCACAATGCATCTATCAAAATGTCTGCCGCTGCTGCCACTCATGATAACTCAAAACAACTACAAGTACGATCTATTCTCCCGGTCACTGCCTCGAACCCATTTGGGAATGGTAGGTATGATGTTCTTTTCTAAATGTTCGGATCGGAGGTAAGGTTCGGAGGAACGTTGCGGAGGTTTGTTCAAGTGTGTACCCAGTTTTAGGGGGCGCTTTACAGTCATCGCGTTTTTTGAGAAAAACTTGCGAATCGGGAGGGCAGTATGACATGGCGTATGGTCCGAGCGACCCTTCTCATTCTGAATTTTAGGGTCACCATTTCCTGGCATCATCTGAAGGGTATCTGATAATAAATCAATCAATCAAAAAAGCTTTTATTATACAAATTATCATGGGTACCTATATATAGATTGCCGAAGCCTTGACAGAAGGGCTACATGCCGACATCTGGGTTGGCAAGATAAGGACGATATTTATAGGTACATAAAAAATAAAATAACAACACAGCTTCGTATTTCGAACAGAAAAAACTCGGCGCTCCGCGCCTCGCCAGGGGGCAAGCCCCCTGGACCCCCGGTTACCTCTATTTACATACTTCGGACGAAATTAATGAAACACAGAATGTGTTTGCGTTGTCGCGCAACCAAGTGACAACCAAACAAGCGTCATTGTTTACTATTAATTTATAACATCAATTTATATAGTTATAGTATGAAACTACGAAAATTGCGTTGTCGCGCAACCAAGTGACAACCAAACAAGCGTCATTGTTTACTATTCATTTATAACATCAATTTATATAGGTATAGTATGAAACTACGAAAAAAAAATACGAAATAAATTCGTGATAAATCAAGAGCTTTCCAACGAATGGTGAACGATTTCTGTGCGATTAAAATGGCGGAAATTCCATTTCCCTACCAACGGCTCGGTTGTACGTGAAAATCATCCGTCACACATTTCGTTCCCATCCCGCGTTCATTTTCGGCTAGTTAAATGGCTAAAACACATTCTGTGTTAAAATTTAACAGCATAGTTGTGGCTAGTTATTTGAAATAATAGTTGTAGATATCAATAGGTTCTAATTAATTGGGTAAGTTTTATCGGTTTTAAAGCATGTTTCAATAGGTATCTGATATTCATCAGCCATTTGAGGATCGCATGACGGCGGTTCGAACCAACCAGGGCTTTCACTTGGGAAACTCAAGAATCTTCTGCTGATGTCCCCCCACAGAGTGGGTCACCTTCAACGGACTTCCGACCTTGTCAGCACCGCTGGTACCAAACATAAAACCTTCAACGACCCATCGATCCCCATAAGCCTCAGTCAAAAGGTTGAACGTTTCCGAGAAGGTTTTCCTGAGTTTTACGCTTAATTTCACACAAACTTGCTGCTCCTTGTTTTGCGTACATCGTCAAAATCGCTGCTGGCCCAAAACACGCTTCAAGAGAAATTCGATAACCCAAGAACTAAGAAGGTTACAGCACTAACCAAAAAACCCACGTGGTTCGGGAACAGTTGAAACCAACCTCCGTTCATGCGCAAAATTAAAGGTTCCAGAACTTTTGATCACGTAAATACTGTAATATTATCCTAGGATTCAGTAAGTTGAAGAACATACGTAGCTGTCAGATGGTATTCCAGGTCCCTCAATTTTCTCTGGGAGAGCAGTCAGGTCCGTGAAGACATCTCTCATAGACATAGAACCCCGGATAGCCACCACTATAGATTTGGTTTTATGGTCCACGATAACAACGAAAGGAAGCTGCAATTGGATAAATTAAAACATGGTAAATAACTGAAGTCAGCAGACACCATATCTAAAGTGGATGTCGAACTAATTTATTTAGACCTGTAAGGGATAATGAAGCAGGCAGCATGCTCGAACCTAAACAAATATCTTATTTAATTTGACTCAGAGCAAAGCTCGGAAATTATGACCATAAGTTGAAAGCTACTATATTACCTACCTCAAAAATATGATTTTTAAAAGAAGCGTAGAGGATTTCTTTGCTAGATAACTTGGATATGGCTTTCACGCCCGCAAGATTGCATAGGCAACAGTTGTCACCTATGACTAGAGTAGGTTTCGATCTGGAAAGGAGATGAACGCAATAAGTATCTATTGAAAGAAGTGGGAATTAAACAAAACAAATTAATTTATAAAAGCAAAATATAATATTAAAAACTATGTACTGAAAATATTTTTGGCTTAATGGACGGTGTGGTGCTTAGATTAGGATGGTAGAAGCTTTTACTCCTATTAAGCAATATTTTCATGGATTCGCACAACACTCAGTCAGCAACGAATAGATATGAAAGTGAAACAGGACTCCACGCATCCAATAATTGTTGGAGGTATTCAGAAAGTACTCATTTTGTTGTTTAAATAAACTGTTTTTGTTTGAACAATACAATAGAGAGCCAGGGTGGGTAAGTGACACCAACTGAGCGACAAGCTCACAAAAATAACATCATCCTAGTGAAAGTAATGAATCAGGCTTGACGCAAGGAAAGGTTAGGAACAACAGAAGCAGTTCTGAGGGATGTACTCAAAAGGAATTCTTACCTGCAGAACTTGTGAAAACCAATCAATTCAAAGTTGAGCAACATTCGGTAGGACTTTGGTAACCAATCCGTGACAGCTACAGTAGGTAGCTGTTCTATATGCTGATAAAATTTGATATTACTTTAGAGGAAACTCCAACAGACAAAGAGGGTTGACCAATTGGCCTCAGCAGCTGACTGAACAAAGCTGGTGTCCTTTCTCTAGGCTTCTCTCAGGGAATGGTATGAGTTTGAATTCTGTCGAGGTACCTATAATTTTTCGGTCGTAACATCCCTCTCGAGCCTGACTGTACACATCACGTTCCCTGACATTGCATCTTTTTTCCTCATTCATTGAGTCAAAACACACCGTGATGACTTCACTCAACTGGATCCACTTCCAGCAAGCAAGTGCTGAACCTGCAACCAGCTTCATCATTCGCCTCATCGTTCGTTCGACCCCAACTCAGCTTAAGCAGATGATATTTAATCCCAGGGAAATGACACATTCAGGAAAAACTTCCACAGACGAAGAGGTTTGACCAATTGGCCTCAGTAACTGACTGAATAAAGGTGATGGTCTTTCCCTGGTCTTCCCTCAGGGAATGGCTTCCCATCACAGCTAGTAGCACATAGTCATCGACAGAAATGTTGGGGCAACTATCGATAACTTCATCCCACCATGAGGCGATACCTTATCATGCTGTTATCTCCGCCGACTTCAATTTCCTTCCTCCATCCCTAGTGGTCAGCATGGAGGTAACAGTAAATACCAGTTGATTGGCTGTGGTAACTTGGCTTACAGTTAGTAATTTGAAGGTCTAAATAACTATCATTTTTTGAGCCCTGCATCACTGACCAATAACATCAAATAGTCCGATTCACCAAATCATTCTATCATACCATTCTAAAAGGCAACTATTTCTCAAGTACCAGCTTAACATTGACAAACCTGAAACAGATGCAACAGGTCGAGTTGGCAATTAGCTTGAAGATGCCAGTGAAGCAATGGAGGAACATGATCATCGGGCACCCGTATGATGAAAGTGAGAACATCATGAAGTGATTCGCCTTCTCCAAGCTCAGCCAACTTGGTAACCCGTAGAACACGTCATGGAGGTCTGCAAATAAACCAAGTCACAACCGGAAAATTAGAGTTATAAAATACAAAACCACAGAACAACAAGCCAACTGATTCAACTCGTTGCGGTGATATGGTTTCATTAACAAAATACCTTGTGATAAATAATAACAGATTTTAATGTGGAATGAAGACTTTTTGAGAGTATCACAGGGTCGATACACAGCTTGTTGAATCGGTGTCTTGTGGTACATAATCATTACGATACTAATGTTTAATATATCATCTACTGAAAAGTTCAGTTCTATTGTACCAATTTTCCGAGTATTTCTTTCCAAGCGGAACATTACAGAACCTAACCTCTTTGACAACTTCATTTGGACCGACCAAAGCGCAAGAGCTCTCCTCACAAATAATTCAAACTCTAAAACAGTCATGAGGTACCTAATCCCTTATTCCTTTCTTGAGTAAACTGTGAGGAAATATGCTGCAAAATCTAATCTCGTACATACTTCGGTTGTTGAAGAAACCAAACCACGGGTAGTTTTCGAAATATTTCGCCTAATGAGAGTGCTTTCAAAGAATGAATAGGGCATTATAAATTGAAAACATAAGGCGGGATTTCTGTTTTCTTATAGACATGTTTAGCCTAAACAACCCAACAGAGTATAGGAATACTCGGTGGAATACTTCTCATCAGTTTCAGTCAAGATGCCAGCAAATCAGTAATAGAAAGAATGAGTCCAAACCAAATAATTGAGTTGTGGACTTTTTTCAGGTTGATAAAATAATTTTCTCTATTCCATAGAGTGATAGAAAAGTAAAATTGAAACCGCAAAATTTAAGTCAACACAATAATCATAAATCAGTAAGGAGTTAGGTACCGTTTTATCATTTATTACAATTGTAGACAGGAAGCAGATTTCTTGAAAGCACTCAATAGAAGTTTGAAAGTTACCTGCCTTATGCAAATCCAAACCACTTAACCGCCCACTTCAACGGCAAGGTGAAAAATGCTGATCTTACCAACCTGGGGAGTACTTCATGCGTAGCTCATTGACCAGCTCTATTCTCCTTTGCTCCCTTGACTCTCTCTTCTGTTTCACGCGCAGCAGAACAAATCCAGCCATCAGGTCGGTTGGAACGAGATCCGTGTCACGAAACATGGAACTGATCAGTCCTAGAGTGAAAAACAGAATGTACGTAATTCAAACTACGAAATATACTTTTTAGTGATGGTTTTAAACGGTATTTTTCAATTTGGTGTTTGGGTTCACATCCATGTATTGGGGAGTTCCAGATTTTTTTAAAGCATTTCCTCTAAACTCTTGGATGTTAGGAAAGTACCTAAGGAGAATTCTTCTATTTCTAGTGTATTTATTGGCATAAAAATAGTACTACTTACCGGCGACCTGCGAGAAGGCCTCATGCGACTGCTTATCTCTAATAATCCAGCAGAAGATCCAACGGAACCTCCTCAGCCAGACTGAAGTGACTTTGCGGTGACGGAGAGAGTCAATCGTCAGGTCAGGTTGGCTTCCTGATAGCTTCACAGAGCCGATGGGGTCGATGACCATAAAAAGTGTGAATACTGCCAGTGCGAACAACAGCCAGTCCAAACACACCAACACTGAAATATATATACATATATTTCCATGAGGTTTCTCAAGTATTAAAAGGATAATAGCTTCATTATGATAGGTATTAAAAATTAATATCTGTTATGACAATAATCCTGGTTGACCATTCAGATCCTAAATTGCAGACTAACCTACAATTGCTCGACACCTCTGAGGGAAAAACCTGACTTGGGTTAGGATGTCGGGATCGTGATGGAAAAAATACCCGATCCCGCCCTGGATCGGAACAGCTCGTTCCGATCCTCGAAACCGGTGAAACTGCCCATCCCTAGTCACAATTGTGCACAAATAAGACCAAGTATAAGCAAATATCATCCAGAAACCAGAATGAGCCTAGCATAATCCTAAATGGGACAATTTTTGAATGGATTAAGGAGTTCAAGTACATAGGTACACTCATGAACAATGAACAGTGGCGGCCGGTGGTCTGAAAAAGGAGTGGGGCACAAAAATATTTACCTATTTGACAGTCAAAAAGAGCATGGAGGTTTTTCATCCATTTGTTTTGCTTTCAGTGTAAATTAATTTTGATCTAAACACATGAAACATTAATCCCACTTGGGTTATGTCAAATGCCATGGACAATAAATCATGATCATTAAATATTATTGATAAATAAATATAAATAAATTAATTAAATAAACTAAATTAAAAATACTATCTTATAGGGACCTACTTACTTACTAAAGCTGGTTTCACATGGAGCGGTATGTCCGGAAGACGGAAAGATTGAAAGCAATCTGATTGGCTGTTGGGACAACAGTTGAGGATGGTGGCTGCCATGTTATGTTGCCGGAATGGGCGGTCTGCGGACAGCGGTAGAAATGTTTATACCGTTGCCGCGTTCCGTCGAGCGGAGCGCAATCTTATTGGACAGGAATGTTGATAACCGCAAGTAGAGGTTTCAGATCAGAGAGGGTTTCAGTAGGAAGGTTATGATTCCGTGTGTCCATGTTCATGTGAACACCCTGTCGCATTCCACCGCCCCCTCCACTGGGGTTTCCAGCCTTCCGTCTTTCCGGTTGTTACGCTCGTACTGCTCCATGTGAAACCGGCTTTAGGAATGACGATAAACAGCCAGTTTTTTTATTGGTCATTTTGCAACGTTTCTGCGTATTTGTTGGTTGGTTGTGGCTTACATGCTGGTGTGGATACTATACTATTGGGTTACAATGGATATTATGTTCATGGAACTAGGTGTGACGAACTAACATGGAAAGAGCTGAGAAAAATTATTATGGACGTAGGTACGTTGCAATAGATCCAATAAAAAAACTGGCTGTTTATCGTCAATCCTAACAAGAAAAACACCTACACTACTTTATTATTAGAAGTGTTAGAAATTATCAAGGCTTCGATTGTATTGCACTAGTCAACTACTTAGGAGAAGTAACTCTGAAGGAATATTAAAGAACTCACCACTACCACTCACTTATGTATATAACCTTTTTCTTCAATGCAACCATGAACCTAGAAGGGGGATGGTTCATGAATGCAACACATCCAGAATGATCAATATTCTACTGAAAATATTGATCAGAGACGTTTTTGTTACTCATTCTGTATGGTTTTGGAGGTGCCTTTGAACACTGTAGCTTTTTCCAAATATTACCTCAAAATGTCAGTTTTGGCTGATTTTGTTACTATAAGAGGCTACATAAGAAATTACAGCTTCCTAGAGTGTAAAGCATAGAAATTAACTATTAAAATGATTTAACCACCGCTTCACCACCGCAATATTTGGATCACCTGCTATGAATCAAATCATCGAAACACCAGCTCAATGAAATCATCAGAAATTAACAAGCGGTGGCAATCATGTTCACAATATCAATTATTGAGAACGATCACCTGAGTGTACACAATTATTCGAATAACCTTGCTCATAACTCAGCTTGTTGGCCACGCACTTCGCAGTAGTTAACATAATATGGTTGGATAAATCGAGAGCTTTCGAACGAATGGTCAACGAATTTGAAAAACGACGAAGTACCATTTCCCTAGCAACGACTCGGTTGTAAGCGGAAATCATCAAAATATTTTCGTGAGCAATTTTCCGTGAGTTTTTTTAGTTCATGTGCCATAGCAAAGACATAAAGAAAACAGTTGATTGTTCTCTACGCAACACAGTGAGTCTATTTTATTTATTGGTAAGTAGCGTGAGCAAGTTTTCGTGACGATTTTTCAGTTTATGTGCCAAAGCAAAGACATAAAATGTCAAAAATGTCAAAATCAATACCTAACTGACTAAACTTCTTACGTAAATCCGTTGATGAACGTCGTACTTCGGTGTGAATTCTATTCAAAGTGATCGTTCCTTCTTCTTCATTGCCAAAATGCCAAAATTTCTTTTTGTAACTAACGTTCGTAACTACCGACGGAAACAACGCACTCCAACTCGACCGACAATACAAAGGACTTTATTACAAAAGACGTATTCAACAACTTAGGACTGAATAAAAATAGGTACTTTTGTTAACACAACGCTATAATACGGACTTTACTTTAGAGTAAATTCTTGGAAACAACCACATGCCCGAAGGAACTTAAAAAACATCATAAATTACCAGCAGAGACAACGACAACAAAACATTACTAGAAAAAAAACCTACCAACTATGAACATTCAGTTTGGCTAATGGAATAAACCGAAACTCCCCTAGTGGAAGCCGCTCATAAAGTAAATTTCATTCTACGGTTTTTAGAAAAGTGGAAACCCTGCCTGGGGCATGGACCCGAAAATGATGAGAAATTTACTGTTATGACCTCTTTTTCCCGTTCCTTGCCCCTTAATTCCCGTTTCTTGCCCTTTATTCCCCATCACAGTCTAACCTGAATTGACGAAATTTCTCTCTTGATAGAGTGATTTTATGGCAATCTACGTACTTTTTCACTGGTAGATGGATCTTAAACCTCCTTGGATGGAGCGTAAACCTGATCCTTCTAGCATCCACCTTGGAGCCACAGCATGGAGCTACAGACCACTTTTCGTTCTAATTTGAAACGATGAGTTTTGTTTGTAAAGTCTTCGTTCCAGTTTGTTAGTTTTTTCCCAAATGTACTGGGGCAATGTCCCGATGCCCCCCCTCACCGGCCGCCCCTGACAATGAGAATAGAATAAGTGTGGACCTATAAAAGCGGATAGACCGAGAATACCATGAGATCTTCCATACAGCTTTATGGAGCTTAACTTGGTTATCTAACTCGGTATACATCCTGATACGTCCTCTAGTGACATATGACAAGGAAGCTTGGACGCTAACCTTCAAAGAATAGATGCATTCTTAAGTTATCACGCGGAAAATCCTGCAGTAAATCATGGGAGCTAACTGAATAAATGAAGCCTGGATGATTCAGAGCTACGCAGAACTAGACCAACTGATAGAGGGGGCACACAGTGAGGTTTGTGGAAAACACAACGACTGAAATGGATCGGTCATGTGCAATGGATGCTTCACAATCAGAATCCTAAAAAGGAGATGAACCATATTGGTATCAAGGCTTCTCTGGGTTGTAAAATGAGTTGTACGTTCCTTTGGGAATGTTCATAAGGCGGATTTGGTCAATATGCCACTTCATCTATGGCCCATTTGTCGGATGGGCCAAAGACGGCGTGATGTCAAAAACGACTTGCACACCACGAAAGTTTGGAACTGGAGAAGAATTGTGCGAGATAGAGGATGTTGAAGAGCAATTGTTTGGTAGCCCAAGGATCAATCTGCCCAATAGAAGAAGACTAAAAACTTAACACAGTATTCATGATAGAGTTTTATCGAATTCCACGAAACATTTCCAATTAAAATAAGGAAATAGACATTGAGATTGTCACAACATCATAGGACAATCAACCTCAAAAGAATGGTAATTATGATGAGAATGAAAATATTGTGTTATAAATCGATAAGGTCCTTTGGGAGTGCACAAAGGAGAAAAAAGTGTGGAGTAGGTAGTATGAAGTTGTGAGGCCATGTCGATGAGATCATGCACCCTATGCTCATGAATCCTTCCAGACTTAGTGAAAAGGTTCTAAAGACCACATTCGTGGATTGCAAAAACTATATCGATGAATAAACTATTATTGGCTATATATTTATAAATTGAAAAAGAAAACTGCAGTAAACTTTGACAATTCTTACCATTTATCGTTGTATTTGTAAAATGGTCGTAATCACACTTGATGATGTTCATGTACGACCACACTGATCCCAAAACGTTCAAGGCAACCTCAGGTGCCAACAGAATGATCCTGCAAAACATACGTAACTTCATTAATCACTAACAAACACTCCATGAATCTTTATGCCTAAGTAATTATTCCATCAAATCAGACCTTTTTATTGTAATAACCTTCTCCCCCTCCCCCCTCTCTTCACTCTTCTAACTAGGTAGGCTTCTTCTTCTTCCTGACGCAAGTTGACTCAGGTAGACCTTTACTTTTCAAAGTTCGTGTAAAATGGTAATGGAATATCGGTAAAGTAATTTGAGGTAAATTACTCCAATACTTTCCAGACTTCTCAACAGAATGCGCCAGAATCAGATCGGAACTCTTTCTAACAAGGTACAGCTATTTTGCAAGGGTAGACGGGCGGTGGGGTGGGGGGCTCGGAGTGACTCTTTACTTTTGAAGGTTAGCGTGTGAAGGAATATCGACAAAGTGGTTCAGTTTGTGATAAACCGCTTCATTACCTTCTAGACTTCTCAACAGAATGAGCAGGAATCATCTCGGAAATCTTTCATACAAAATACAGCTATATGATTCGGGATATTGGACATAGGCCTTATCAGGCAAAGACGTAAGTCATCGGTCCTCTTGGATAGATCGGGCTCCCCCTAATTGAATACAGCTATTTTGTTTGGTGGCAGTGGAAACTCCCATTTTCAGCTGATTTCCCCTGTTGTTTCAACTGAATTTTTTCATTTTTCATTCATTTGTTTCCGTGGTTGTATTTCTGTTGTGGTAAGTTTTGTGGAAGAATAGAATGAAAGGAGGTAAGATAGAAGTGACAACTGAAGTGTTTTCAACTTTTCAACAGGGCCCAGGCAATTGGGTCACATGGCCATATAGAGAGCGGAAAGTTGCGTCGGTGCAGGTTTCTGCTCCCGCATTGAGAGTGTTAAACATCCAACTTGGCTCAAAATATCTTATCCTTTAAATGTAAATTACCTAGGTATTTGATTCTTAATTATTATAATAATCACGTTTCCAGTTAGGGCTATATAGCCATAATTCTGAGAATTACTTCACGTTCTGTCCCACTTTGACTCAAATTTGGAAAATACTTATCTGAAGGATTTGAAATCAAGGAAGACAATTCAAAACTAATTCCCGGTTGATATATCTACAGAGATTTAGCTCCTCCCCCATCCAGCAAAATAGTCTCTTTATCCTGATTTTGGATAATTCTTAATTAAGAAGAATGATTTAAGTAGGTAAGTAGACTCCGAGTATGTTCGTCACAACAGGTTTACAGGTTTACAGTTTGCCATTGTGACCAAAATGGTGAGATTTGTCCCCCACCCTAGTCTCTAGCTGCAAAATGAAAAACTCAAGTAAACTTAAATGTAAGTACCTAAAGTACTACTACAAGTACAAGCATCTTCTATAACTCAGAATATCCTCGTAAATCTGGTGGTTATGTAGAAGGTGTTATGACCTAACAAACATACAGAAAGAAATGATGCCACAAACATCTTCAAATAGAAACAGAACATTAACAAATAATCTGTAAAGCACACATAATTGAAGTTTTATCATTAACTAGGTATTGAACAAAAAAAAAATTGCCAGGGTTGGGAAATATATCTAATATGTTCCAGTGATGTTTCAGCAGGCTCTAACAAGACTGGGGTGATTAGCGTTACTCACTTTATGGCGATGAGTTTGGGAACATGGCGCCTGGAATACACATCACAGATGGCGCCCTGAGCGCTTCTGTTCATGATGATGAGGAGAAGGATGGATACGAGGCCAAGGATAGCCAACTTCCCCAGAAGGTACGCCCGCACCAGCTCCCCTCCGGCCGAACATTCGTACGTCAGGTTGAAATACCTGTACGTCGCTACTCCAATCAACGACATCCTGGAAGGAACCAAAATCAAATTAAAATTATATCGTACGCCATCATAACTTATTGGAAATAGTACAGTGTCCCTGTATTATTGTGCAATGAATTTCCGTTGATTTCATGTAATTGCATTCCTTTTACAACCAAAACAATTTTAAGGGCAAGAACCAGATTCAATAAAGGCACAGATAAAGTTAAAACGTTGCATTCGTACAAGGAAAAAGTGTTATAATGTTACATTGAGTTCAAAGGATAGGCCTCCATCAGTAACGAATGAAGGTACCTACAGGAAGTTAACCTTACACTGTTGTTCCAGAAAGGACAGTTCGCACATTTTCTTGGTATATCTTGTAGTTGGAGAAAGAAAAAACCTCCATGAAATCGATAAAAAATTATAGCAAATAATATACATTTGCAAATGACCCAAATGGCACCAACTGAGGACCCCCCCCCCCCCCCTCCCCAATTTTTTCGAAATCTAAGTGAGAATGCTTACATAATTGTTTACCGAATATCTCAACTCAAATCTGTAAAATAACTGTAATAATCCAAAAATTTGTTTGTAAAGCAGCATACTATTTTTGTTGAAGCTATTATTTTTTACATAGATATTATGGTTGAAAATTTCTTTGCACTCTTCATAACCTGAACGACTGGATTTTTCTATTTAACTTTTTTGAAAAATCCGAATTTGCAATAAAAAACGGTCAATTCAAAAATTTGAAATAACGAAGGTAAGGCCTATTTTAGGCCAATTAAAAATACGCTATAACAACGGAGTAGTTATTCATCGATTCTTTAGTTGGTGAATGAAATAAGGAGAGAAAAAAGAAGTGAACCATCCATTTACAGAGTGGTTTGAAAAATATGAATCAATTAGGTGCCTTCTATGCCTATTAGATGCCTTATATGGATGGGAAAACATAGGTATATATTCTACTGGAAGGGAAATATACTCAGCCTGATAGTCCTGGAGCCAGGGCTGAAAATAGGTAGTAATTTGTGGAGAAGATTTGAGATTAGATTTTGAAAATTTACTCCGTTCTGAGTGAGAAAATCTTTGTCTGCCATCTCAAAATTGGTGGAAAACAAAATGGCGGCCTCATAGAGATGGCCTAATTTGCCCATTTTAAAGTTTTTCTCTAATAATTCCTAAATCGTACATCCTACAGAAATTTTTATACGTAGCGAAGTTGTAGAGCATAAAAAAACTAAACGATTCAATCCCAAAACTCTCTCCTCCCCCCATCTAGACTTTAGCCCTTCAAAGTCACCTAGTGGCGTTGATATTGGTCTGATTTCAGTCTGCCAAAGCCCATTCTACTCAAGATTAAATATTTTCCAAAGTTTGTATCGAGCATATTTCTAGCTGAGACCTTTCCCCATTGACTTACAGCCGAACTTATGAATTTTATGTTATGACACGGCCTTTTGCTTTGTACTTCAATGGGATACGGTCAGAACAAAAACTTGCTCGAAACAAATTTTGGAAAATACATTTATCTTGAGTTGAACGAGCTTTGGTAGACTGAAATCAGACCAATATTACCGCCACAATAGTCGGGTCAGCATAAGAAGTTACGTGAGATGGTGGTGGTGGATGGTGGTGGCCCCATTAGCAGATGGGCGACGGGAGGAGGGGAAGTAGCAGTCTGATACCCCTTCCCTACCTCCTCCTCCGATCCACCACCCACTTCCCACTCCTGCCATTGGGCATGCAGACGGTGGGGAAGTGTTAAGTGGCCCATTCACGAACCTGCTGCAGGAAGTGGGGGAACATTTAATTTTGGGCCTTCCTGCTGCAGGTGTCCTGCAGAGCTCGTCAGATGGGTTTCCCATCGGACCATCCTGCGGTCCGGTGTCCCCTACCCTATCAACCTGCTAGGTCTGAGCGCGTGTGGAGCTGCCTGAAGACCTTAAATAAGGAGCCATTGAAGAATGGAGAACGCAGAAGGTAAACACAGCATACCGTATACTGGCAGGAAACCTTCGGTTTGTGCTAAGAATGACGGATCGTGTGCGGAGAACGCACTCTGAGGGAGTAGAGCGAAGAGGGGAACTTCGTTGCACTCCCCATCTCCTTCAGCAGGATCGTGAATGGGTCGCTTTAGATGACTGTAGAGGGGGTGACGGACTTTGGCCAGCTGATTTCCCCCACCTCCTTGCCTTCACATAACTTCCTACGGTGACCCGACTGTAGGTGACTTTTAAGGGCAAAAGTCTAGACGGAGGGAGGAGAGGACTCGCCCAAAATTAGTCCGAATCATTGTTTGTATTCGCTTATTTAAAGAGATAATTAAGAGTTTTGGGATTGAATCATTTCGTTTTTTATGCTCTACAACTTTGCTACGTATAAAAATTCTGTTGGATGTACGGTTTACTAATCATTAGAGAAAAACTAACAATCAATTCAAATTAACCCATCTTTCTGAGGCCTCCATTTTGTATTCCACTAATTTTGAGGTGGCAGACTAAGATTTTTCTCATGCAGAACGGAGTAAATTTTCAAAATCTAATCTCAAACCTTCTCCTCAAATTATTACCTATTTTCGCTCCTGGGCTACGCTGGAGGTGCTCCGTTGTATGCATTCGTACAAATTTTTATATCAAAACTGATTTTTGAAAAATATTATTTCAATGTTATATTCAAGGAAAATAACCGACAAATGAAGGAAGAGATTCATCGACCACGGGAAATTTCCCCTCAATAGTAAGGACGCGAGTTCGAACCCTGTCAGGCAGGTATCAAATCTATAATCAATTTAGATCAATAATCTGCATTATTGGTGGTTACAGCTAAGTCAACAATATTATAATTTTAAGGATCGGTAATCGGTACTCACTGAGAGACCACTTCTTTCTACAAAATATCAATCAATTAGATTACCTAATGTATTATTTGCCTTTGAAATTAGCGGAAATGAGAGACATTATCTTGATCTGCTTTTATGATAAAGGATAATTTTATCAAATTTAAAAAAAAAAAACTGTAACGGAGCAGTGGCTTCAAAATTAAAAAAAAAAAAATGGAATTTTCTAAAAGTTTTATACTGGGAACCCGTTTAGAAGCACCCTGAAACGATTTTTGGATTTGAACTTAGAAATGGGATTAAAAGATAAAAGAATCCATTGTTTCTGTAAAAAAAAAAAAAAAAAAAAAAAAAAGTTGTTTACAATTCTAAAATTGGTTTGTGTTGTAGAACATAATTAAGTTAGAAAAAGTGTTTTGTGATAGGTAAATTTGAAAGTTACCAATCTATGTGAAGACATAATAGATATTTAAATTCAAAATCAATTTGGAATAAACTTGGCTCGAAAAATTACGAAAATTTGATTTACTTATTGTAAAATGCTGCAGGACTATTTTTTATTAATCTAAATCATACTACGAAAAACTGAGCTCTTTCTGGTGGTTTACAAAAGAAAAAGAAAATCATTCAAAAAATTTGGTGAAACGTTGCATTATCTCAATCATTAGCGCATGATAGAATTTCAAAAGAATGTGTCGCTTCGAATTCCAAATAGGTGTAATTTACTGTTATTTCAATAGTGTTGAGAATATAAGCACACCTCAAGCCCTTCTAACAATAATAATTATTTTTATTATTATTACAAAACTATTGTTTACACTAAGTAGAGGACTGACCATAGTATCCTGATGAAGAGCTCGATGATGGCCGGGAAGACCATGTCGTCTGTCCCAGCCAGCCATTTCCGGCCAAAGAGGAGCAGTGCAGGCATCCCCGCCTGAAATAAAACAATTAAAATTGTTACACACAGGAACACACTATACCATATACAAACATAAATATAACTTAAGATATTTTTAAGAAGAGTGGTATTAAAAATCATTACAAATCTTCACACAAAGTTTATCATTTCTGTATTAGGTGGTCTACGCAGATCACTGGTCCATTTACCAACAAACTGAGCAGTGTGTTATGTAAATATAATATGAAGATGTCACCAAACAAAAGAAAATAAATGAATAAACTACAAGAAACAAATAAATACAAAAAGAATAATTCCAACAAATTAATCCTTAAATGTAACTGAAATAATAGAGAACTTTATTTCACCGTGAGGAATCGAACCCAAGCCGTCCGCGCTGCTGTCCTCAGCGCTACTGATGAACATAAAAAGATTAGCATCCTTTGAGTTTGAGGTGTAAGGTAGAGATGAGAAACTCCCGTTTCAGTTGAGCTCTCTCCCACACGCTCACTTAAGTGAGCCGCTCATCAAGATCTGTTCACTCGCTCATTGATTCAAGTTATTCTCGTTCAAAGGTTCCCAAGCACAGATGCTTCAGTTGATACCTAACGAAATTCTTCGTTCTATTTATTATAATGTTCATACAGATCAAGAGACAAGAAAAATGAATGAGATATTAGCAAACTTGCTTCAAATTGTATTATGTACATCACATTAATAGGTAGTTACAAGTTATATATCAACTATCAAATATTTTTCTTTCTCTGCTAGTTTTCTCTATACTAAGTGTGCATAATTATGAACCGATTGTGTTCGTTTCGACTGGAATGGCGGAGTTCGTATAGTTCCCTGGAACCAGTTTGAAACTGAACTGTGGTTTTCTCAGGGGGCGAACGTCGGAGCTGTGGAACCCATATTCGGAACCGTTCTGGTGAGGGAACTGGAACCCATGGAACGGCTCCAGATTTTTATGGGAACGACCCATCTCTAGGGAGCAAGGAAAGGAGTCACGAGGAGACAGACCTTCAGCCCTAGCTCAGTTGAATGACCTCTACAGCTATTTCTCTGAGCTATGATGGTGGAAGGGGGAGAGAGCGACTCAGAGTTGCTGATCTGGGATTCAAACTCAGGAGAGTCTCCCGGGAGCCCACCTAAAGGCACAACTAGCGCTTCCTTCTGGCATTCTGGGCAACTTACAGTATTAGTCAGCTGATCGCGTATCAGTTCAGGTGCTTTAGATTTCAGGTTCAGGCGGTTGTTATTCTGTGGTTGTCATTGTCACGAGTTTTCTAAACTGGTTTCACGTTCCTCCTCAGCGTTCATTGATATAATAGATACCTATCGGGTACCTTCTTTGAGTATTAATAAGATGGAGGGCTCTGAACTCAACGCTGTTTCCCTGTCAAGGCATACGTGCCACTACAGCCGAGTTACCGTTGCTAATATAAATGTGCCTACATGTTCCTATATTTATTGAAAGTTTTTTGCTTACTATATGTGATATTATGACTTCAATACCACCAATATTATTCATTTACGCAGCGCAGGCTAACCTACTTTTTTTCAAGAACAAAGTAAAGTTCCTACTAAACCAAGGTTGCCTATCATTTTCAGCTATTTGGCTCATCCCGAAATTGCATGGTTCCAAAGAGATTCAGATTTTCAAAAAGAAAGGACGAGTTCTTTAGCTTTAGCCGTCCCGATCAGATTAATGCTGTGGGTCGAATTCCGGAAAATGACGTTGGCCACAAAACCAAAAAAGCGTTTTTGGTCGACAATTATTTCATCACCTTTTTAACGCTAAGTCGGTTGAGCGTGGTTAAAAACTGTCCCAATCTCACCCAGAGATCCTAGCAAGCACACAGAGATGGTTGAATTACTTATTATTAACTCTCATAAAACTTATAGTTATAGGTACCTAACAAAAAGGAAACATTCCTTAGAAGATGAGCTTTTCCAGCGATGCTACATAACTAAAACTAAACTGAGAACTAAAAGAGCAAATTTTCGTTAACTTTCTCTCCTCTTTTCGGGACAAATTATCGGCCAATTATATACGAGTATGTAGGAATTGTACAAGAATCGTCGCGAACACAAAGCTTCCACTTTTTGTTCCGCAAAGAGCAAAATACTGATAGCATGGAGGCAAAAAGAGATCTGCCCTAGACGCTTGACATGAGTGTAAGCGAGGAGAGCTGCAAAAAATGAAACATCAAGATGTATGTACACTCAACACTTATTAGGTAGGCACCTACTACCTACCTTTACAAACTAGGTACTTCTTCAAACGCTAAACACTAATTCAATCTCTGATACTACCTAAACCTATTTTGAGATGGTTGCCAACCGCTTAACAAAATTACTCGTATTGGATACGTATTTCGATACCTCTCACGAATTCTCCCAGCTTCACTAAAAAGCAACGATATTCAAGTGTAAGCGGGAAGCCGGCGAATACACTCATCAGGCACCCGATCAGCTGACTAGTAGCCCGGAATGCCAGAAGGATGCGCTGGTTGTGCCTTTAGGTGGGCTCCCGCGAGACTCTCCTTTCCAACTCACAACGTCGACTCCCTGTCATCCAGCTCACTTGACTCCCGTTCATTTTTAAGAGCCACTCCTTCGGATCCTGTCGCTCCTGAATTAAACATCTCTAGTGCAAGGACCTGGACTCGATATTATATTCCCATATTCACCTTATTATGGGAAAACGAACGGATGAACGTATGGCAACCTGGATGGTCTCATTAGATTATTGAACCTGTGTCCATAAATCAAACAAAATAAAATTTTAATTAGAAAGTTCTCGAGATATTCAGAGACTCATTTTTGTCACAATGTTCCTACCACAGTTCAGATACTTTCCAAACTAAGTTCAAAAAATTGTTTCCGCTAACCAGAGATTGGTTTCTGAAAACCCTTTCAAAAACAGAGAAGCGGCGCTAGCGATCGTAACGGATTAGTTACTCATTTCGACTTCACTTCCACCACCCTTGGTGGACCCTTATTCACGGATTTCTTGATCTGATCGAAGCTTTGGAAAAACTACACGTAAAGTATACCTATTAAATATTAGGTATACTTTCAGTAATTCACTGATAGTAGAGATCTTGCCAGTTTTTCTTATTAAAGTATAACGTGAAGATTTACGAAAAAAAAAAAAAAAAAAAATTACTGCCAGTTGGAGAGCTAAAAATATATACCTAATACCTAATTTCATCATAAAACGACCTACCTTGGGTACTATTTTTGTGGAACGTCTACTTTCTACGATTCTCGCGGGAGAATGCTCACTTCTAAGTATATAGTTACACGTATTTCTTCTGCGCTTGCACCCGTTTACATTTATAGTCATAAATAATAACATTACAACGTACCTAGCTGTCTATGATATGATGGCGGAGGTCGAAATTGCCTATAAATTCCGTGAATTAACATAATCTTTGTAAATCGTAGTACAGATGAAAATACAAATTACAACCAACAAAAATAAAGAGAATTTCAGATTTCAACCGTCAACGTCCAGCGTTCAACACCTTATCAGTGACAGTTGTTATCACAAGGCGGGAACAGAAAGCAATGATGTTCAAGGCAGTCAGTGAAACTTAAAGACCGTATGTCTTCAGTCACACACAGGACCACAGAAGCGAAAAATTGGTCATAAATCATCAATTAATAAATTGGTATCCTCTGAAAGGTCCTTGTTCGTATTCAAGGTTTGTTTTCGTTGAAAGAAAAAACTGTTTCTGATAGTCCTAGTCCTAGTATATTGGAAATTAGTATCTTTAGAAAAGGGGTTTTAATTTAGTTTTGTTGCCTGCCCTGCATATTATCAGATAAGTTCAGAGTGCCATTTTTTGTTTGGATTTTACCAGCAAGATTTTGATTCATTTTGGTCTTCGATTGTTTGAATTTAATTTGAACTTTTCTTTCGTTCTGATTATTGAGTTTTGATTAATGAATCACCACAGTGAGACCTTTGTGATGACGGACTGCACAGTGGCGGGTTGTGTCAACAATGCCTCTCACGTGCTGCCGGAAGGCGAGGAGAAGAGAGCACGCTTCATGTGTAGTGAACATTTTCAAATCTACGCCAACGATGTCGGCTCCTTTATGGGTAAGAAAATATGAGGCATTTCTTATTAATCAAGATATTATCTCCGCCTTTGTTCATCAATATCGCATACTATTGCAAAATCTTTTGTAATTTGTGCTTGATGTTTTTATTTTTCTACGCCATCTCATGTCAACGTCAAGTTTTGTTTCTGTCATTCATGTGTACACATGTAAACATAGGTATTGCTTTTCGTTCAATAAATGATTCGAATTGAAAAATAGTTTCCCCCAATCAATTTATTTGATGGGAATCTGATCGATTCATAATTGCTCACTCCTATCACGCATGAGTGACTTAAAACTATCAACACTATAAACATTTTGTTGTAGGTACTCTATGAGTATCTTTGAGCGTGTGATGGATAGCTATTGTTTGTCTTCTCCACGTAGAGGACAACTTAACATATGGATTATGTTTGTACCCCAGATTCTATTTTTTGTTAACTTTTCAAGCAACCCCAATAGGGACAGGAAAGTGATGTAAAATAGTCTTGGGATGTTGGCAGCCCAAGGAATGAATAGGATCCGTTCAATTCACAGAGTTAACGCCCTCCCGTTCACTGACTTCAAAGATCCGTTCTTTGGGATCCGCTCCGTTCAGTCCTCTTCGTCATCTCGAGATGGTTGAAGACACTCAGGGTGGGGGGGCAACTCCCCCACTCCACCTCACGAGACGTTCCAGACCCGCCGCGAGCACCTCCCACCGCACTGTCTATTCACCTCCGTTTGTTAAGTGTCTCAAGTCTCAAGCCTGCCAACTGCAGCTGTGCGAAACTAGTGCTCGTTGTGGATACTGAGGAAATTACAGTCTTACCGGCTCTGAGTGGCGAAGTTTTATGATTGTTCACTGGTTCTTGTAGTCCTCAGCAGACTAGTGGATAGCAAAACAGACTACAGAGGACCGGGGATCGATTTTTGCATTTAAATTCGCCTCCGAAACGTATTTTTAAATGTCATTGTTTGAAGGCATATTTTAGAACGCCATTTTGATCTATTCGACTAACTAATCTGTATTTTGCTAAGGGATTGACTTCTTGATGTTATAGATTTTTAAGATGCTAGCATCCAGACCACAAAACTATACAAATCATACTGATCTAATTGCCCAACTAATCTGGATTTTCACTAAAGGATTGAATTCTTGATGTCATATTTTTGAGATGCGAGCATCCAGACCACCTAACTATACAAATCATTCTGATTTATTTGTCCAACTAATCTGAATTTTTACCAAGGGATTGACTACTTGAATCAGAAACAGATGAAATAGCTTTAAAATACAGGCGTACAAGTTCGATTCAGTGGATTTTGACTGTACATTCGACAGTAACTCCCTACAGTAACGGATATTTACAAAGGTTGGCAACGCTGAGAGGATGCTTTGTGGTGAGGAACAGGATGTAGTGGGAGTTACTCTTGTTGGGCCTGGAACGTCTTGTCTCGACCTCTCCACATTTGTGGAAAGATCGGGAGTGGAAGGGTGGAAAGAATGGAAAGGGGTGAAGGGGAAGCCGATCAATTTCTCTCACCTCTTCCCATTCGCGGAAAGTTATGAGAAGAGGTGTGGAAAGAATGAAGAGGGAAAGAACGGTGAGGAGGAAGGCGGGGAGAAGGATCTGTTTAACTCCCTCTATTCACCTCTTCGCAAACGTAGAAAGATTGGGAGGAGGCTGGGTGGAAAGAACGGTGAGTTAAGAATGGTAAGGAGTTGTGTTGTTGAACTGTAGGGCTGAAACAAAGGACTGGGATTGGGAGATAGTTGAACTGGTTATGGTTAACTCTTTTGGTGACCGTTCAGATCTGGATCCATTCAATTGATAGACTCGTTCAGTTGGGATCCATTCAATGGTGAACGACACATCCCTACCTCTCCTCTGGTAAGATGCTACCTTACTCCATGGTATGTACTCTATAAACTCAATAAAACTTGTTGCGCCTTGAATTGCTCAAGTAGCTTTGTGCCCATCCCTTCTGATTCCAATAGGTAGCCCTTCATCCTTCCAAATGTTCATTATCAACTCATGGATAGCTTGAATGAGAGAGTTGCCGCCACACCTGAGGAGTTCAGCCTTGTTGTTTTTGATTTTACTCAAGGCTCCTTCAACTTGGTGTTAGTTATCCTCAGCTGGTTATTGTAGCAGTAAAAGTTCGTCCTGCTGACATTAGAAAACCTCTAAAGTGTTCAGCCCTCTAGTCATCACAGTCTCACCATCTGGAGCAATGCTCCCATTACGTCTACTTATACCTACTCTTGGCTGATTCACATATTATTCTGCTCGCATTTTCGTAGAATTTTCTCCTTTCATAAGTTTGTTTTAATCCTTCACATGTTTCAATTTCTCTCCTTTCCCATAATTAGTTTTCCTCATGTCCAGCTTTTACTCAGTTCAGGGTTCAGTACTTCGTTTTCCTTCTTGTTGCGTTGCCACTGAGTGTGGTGGGCCTTGTTTTTCCATCGCATTGACTCCGCACAACCAGCATCGAACCATCCGCTAGTTTTGGAGCTGTCCGCTTTTCCAAGGACTGCATCTGTGAAGCTAATTATGGTTTCTTTGATCAGTTCCCATGAGCAATGGACATCTGATGCTGCTTGTTCGTTGATTCTCAGTCCTTCATAAATTTTCAGGACTTATTCGTGTGTGATGGTTAGCTCTTTTAGCTTATTTACATTCAACCACTCAGGCCGAGCCCCATGGGATCAACAGGCATTGGAAATTCTATCCCTCAGTCTCACCCTAACCATAAAGTGGTCTGAATCCCCCCCCCCCCCCCAAGTGACCATGACATCCATTATTGTTGACAATATTGTGGTTACAAGTTACAATATGTGAGGAAGCTATACTGCACACTCAACTTGGCAGACGTTTTTCACGGAAGAAATATTTTGATTTTCATTTTCTTCATTGTGTGTTTTTTTTTTTTTTTTTTTTTTTTTTTTGCCTATTGTAGCTGGGGAAGGAGGCCTCCTCCCCATCCCAGACACTAGGTCTGCCCGATACCGACAGCCCTGCCAAACCAAGCACTATCTGCCTGGTTCCGGCACTCCTACCAGCCCTCAGGCACTGTCTGGGCCTCATTATATATGTATTTACAGCTATAAATAATACTAAACTGGACCAATAATGCCATGCCCCTTGGCCACAATTATCTAGTCTCATGCAACAGTGGCTGCATCTCCCACCCCCTTTCTAGGATTCACAGTCCAACTCGTATGTCAGAAGTAATAGGTATATGTACCCTTAATGCACTCAGCCTCTAATATTATGCTCTATGGTTTTGTGTAGGTTCAAAGTCTACAACGCCCAGAGGTGACTCATCTCAACATATATCAGAACACTCATTTGAGGAAGTACCAGATGTTCCAGTCGAATCGTATGTTGAGGTTCCATACACCCGTGCACCAGTTTCTCCAATTAAACGGGAGAATGGGGAAATGAATTACGAAATCCCCTACAAGCGAGTCAAAAAAAAGAAGCCCCTTCTTCCCCCAGAAGCTGTCAACTTTTTGAAAAAGTGGTTGTCCAATCACTTGACTGTAAGTTATTGAACACGTACTTCATTATTATCCAAAATACTTACATATGTACTATTGATTTGATTTTCTTCATAATATTTTTGAGCAATAGGTTTTTAAGTACTGGAATCAAGAAGCCTGATGTGTAAAGGGTAGTTTGGTTAAATCAATAAGTAAATGTTCATAAGAAAATGCCTTAGGTACCCCCTTAACAAAAAATATTCCTCTATGTCACATCTAAATTATCCATAATTATTGGACATGTGCTATTGAATTATACACATATCCATCAAATTTTAAGTAATTCATCATGCTTAGTGGCGTCAGGTTTCAGTGTTTTCATGTTGGCAGCATTGCGTTGGTTCACTACGAAGGTTGTAATTGATAGCTTCGTTCTAAAAATTTCAGTTTCTCTCATTTTCAAACTATTTCTCACATATTCATAATAAATTAATGTAAATTTGTTTCGTTTTTGGGTGCAGCCGTAGGGCAACACATAATCTGTACAAGTTTTTCTTCTTCATGGATTTTCCAAGGAAAGAAAACATAGAATGAGCTATCTGTATTTACCTATTTTTACTAAGTATGAAATTTTATGTCAGTTTGTACGTTTTTGGAAGGTTATAGCTTACAGTACGTACCAAAGTACAGAATAATAATAATCCATGCATCACATAATTTTACTGCAGAGTGGGCTTTGCTTTGTTTGGTGGTACCTTCCAATTTTTATACTTATTCATTACCCGTTATCAGTCAGTTTTCACTCCTTGATGCTCGGCATGATCGCACCTAAAATCGATTTCTGTGTGTCGACAAATTCTTTACCTATTTCCTTTGTTTCATACATTCAAGTATTTAGGTAAATACATAGTTATCTAGGTAGGAAGTTCTGCTGAAGCATGAAAAGCTGCTCTGAGGATGTCGTTTGCTGCTAGCAGAACCTACTTAGTACTTTTCACTAATTTTTCATTATGGCTCCTACAGTAAGGAAGGATTCAACTGATTCAAATTATTTTTAATACGATGCCGGAAACTCCGAGCCTGAATATTTTCTCCACTGTTCAGCTCTTTTAGATTATCTGGTATCCACTAATCAATACCACTAAGTAACTGTAATAAATTATAGAAATTTAAAAATCAATGAACTTTAGGCGTAGACGATAAAGATACTAAATGACTTGGTAACCTACAGGTTTTCTAGACACATTTCTTTAGCTGATAGATACATACATACTTGGGTGTATACCTGCACAATGAAATCAGAAACTGTTACTTTTATTCAATTAGGTTTACAATATCAGTATTAGGCAAAAGGAAGGGCACCATCAGTGGCAAAAGAAAACCAATCCCTGTAAAAATGGATTGCTGAGAGGAGAGAAAATTATTTTCACATCGCTGTGGCTAGGAAGAGAGGGAAGTCGTAGGTACAGCTAAACGAATCTATTTGAAAGCAATTACACGATTTTCTTTAAAATACACTTCCATTATTTGAAAACTCCTCTTTCATCTACCAAGTCCTTACAACGCTCTTAGATCAAGAGCTATGCTTATAAGGAACTAAAATACACAACAAATTAAAATAGTGTCAGTAGCAGAGTTGAAAACATCACCAGCAAGACTGTTACGAGTCAGTTAAGCAGGATAATCTTAATGTAACCTCATAACGGTGAAACCTCTGCAACAGTGTGTAATTGTGTTGTTTTTACAGTACCCATATCCTACGGATGAGGAGAAGAGGTATATCGCAGCTCAAACCAATCTTGCTCTCACTCAAGTCACCAACTGGTTCATTAATGCTAGGAGACGAATTCTAACACCTATGCTTGAGTCTGCATTAAATGAAACTCCAAGTATGTCTGTCTAACACACATATAATATGTTATATACCCAGTATAGTATGTGCAACCTGCATTTTTTTGCATATTTTAGTTGTTTGGATTAATACACATTTTTTATCATCATCTGTTATTGCAATGTTTTGTTTTTTTGTGTGTTTTTTTTTTTCTCGAATATATTGTGTAATATTAGGATTTTACTGTCCTTAGTAGTGCAACGACAGAGCAAGGAGAGATTTCTTGAATTATAAGGTAGTTGCAATATGGAGTTTGAAGATTTCTGCTTCTGGGGAGAACTGAAGTGGATGCTAGTTTGATGGGATCAATTTGAAGAAACGGATGTTTTGTACTCTCTCTTATCTCAGGAAACGTTCCTTACAGAAAAATCGAGAAGTGACATAAATATACGCAACTTTGGTTCCAATTATCAAGCTTTTTCTGCCTAGCAGCAGAATATCTTACTAAACTTTCGTTTCACAGAGATGTAGGACATAAAAGAAACCCTTTTCGTACTAACTGATGAAAGTGTTTTGACTGTTTTATGAGAATAGTAAGATCAAATCATTAGGGAACGGTAATATTTTGGGGCTGAATCGAGGTAGAGCTCCTCATGCGTTGGTTGCTCAGACACGTGTGGGCAGTTTGACTTTCGACTCACCTCTCTACTTCCAGCTTACATCTCTTATTTATTTTTGGGAAATTTTCATTATATTCGTCCAAAGAAAACTATTCAGCTAAGCTTCTGGACGATTTCATCATCCATTTTCGTCTACTAGTTCTACCTACTTTTTGCTTGAACAAGTGTATTCAGTGTATTATTTATAGTATAAAGTAATTAAGGTGAAAGCTATTAATCTCCATCAGTAGAATGGTTATTTTCGTAGATAATTATTCGAGTATTTGCAATTCAATCTCACAGACCTACCTTATTCTACATTTTAGGGGTTGCACTTTTGGGTCTCCCAATCCCCATAAGGCCTAGTAAATTCCTGGTCAAGTATTTTTATTTATTTGAAAAAATTCAACTTGAGACTTATTATGATAGTGGGCAAAACGATAGTGGTTATTTTTGTATAGTCCAGTCCTCCTGAAAAATCCGAACGTTTTGAAACTTCGCACACTTATTTAAAGGTACCTAGGGATGAATATACCAAAAGTCATCATGAATATGAGGCGAGCTCTAGCGGCAATTAGCGAAAACAGGTCACTTTTTTTGGTTTTTTGTTAATATCTCGAGAAAATTTGGTCGGAGGTAAAAGTGTACCTCATACATAATTGAAGCTTATTAAATTTGCAACAAAAATGATTATATACATTTTTCTTGTATTCCTAATGGTTACCGAGTTATAGGGCGCTAAATGATAGCGTTTTTTGAAAAATCGCGCTACCGCGGTACAATATATGGCATTTCTTATAATAGTTTACAATGTTTTACCACTTTTTTTTTTTTGTATACCAAGGATGATTGATGAGATAAACTTTACAGCTTTGTATAAAAAGAAAGACATATGATGTGAGAGAACCATTATACGGATAAGAACATGTAGGTAAGCGAGCAGAAAAACAACGTATGAACATTACGACCGATTCATGTATAATATTGCAAGGTATCAATAAAAACATATTTAAAAAAATACAAAAGTGCAATCTCACCTGACTTCTGGCTGTCTCTGTTTCTTCAAGGTTTATGACATCGGGATCATCAGGGTCATCAAAGTCTTCTGCGAGGGTGGAAGTAACACCATTTAAGCATTCGCCATGGCAGTTGTGACAAACGCTTGTACACATTATTCCTGACTTTCGACAACCACATCTGTTCCCACATCCACCTGTACATTTGCAACAAATGAGGTTGAGGAAAGCTTCAGGTGCTGCTGGATCCTCTGTTGTCACAGTGATCAGCCGATCGTTTTCCAACTTCCAACCCCACTGTATAGGAGGAAGTTCATTCCCAAGCCAAAATTTAATTTGGTGGTACACTAAAAATGCGTGCTGTCTTGCTGCTCCTGGTGGTTATCAACCCTTTCACAATCTTTTCAGAGGATTGCCATCAACAAGTAGAGTGATGAGGATTTGAAGTTCTACTTACAGCATGAGCTTGCCCCGTACCCACTGTCTTTATTTGAGGGGGCAGGAATGCGGAAGACAAAGGAATGTACCTTGTATGATGCCTTCACTCCATTACAAGAAAAAGTTAACCTAGTCAATTTTGACATTGTTTTGGATGGAGGCTTACTATTACACAAGGTGGTGTGGCCCAAAGATTCGCCAACAATCTCAACCATCAGCCAGTGTTATGTAGCCTATGTTCTCAAGCATTATGGTAGCAACAGCTGCACGGTGGTGTTTGATCCAGTAGAAAGAGAGCTGAAAAAGCCGAAGGTACAAATCAAAGAGGTCAGTTGACATTAACTTTGGAGAAAAAACAGTAGTAACAGTCAAACAGGATGATTTTCTTTCTAACGAAAAGAATAAATCTATACTAATTTCAAAACTTCAAATCCTCATCACTCTACTTGTTGATGGCAATCCTCTGAAAGATTGTGAAAGGGTTGATAACCACCAGGAGCAGCAAGACAGCACGTATTTCGAGTGTACCACCAATTTCAATTTTGGCTTGGGAATGAACTTCCTCCTGTACTTCCTGGGGTCGGAAGTTGGAAAGCGATCTGCTGATCACTGTGACAACAGAGGATCCAGCAGCATCTGAAGCTGTCCTCAACCTCATTTGTTGCAAATGTACAGGTGGATGTGGGAACAGATGTGGTTGTCGAAAGTCAGGAATAATGTGTACAAGCGTTTGTCACAACTGCCATGGCGAATGCTTAAATGGTGTTACTTCCACCCTCGCAGAAGACTTTGATGACCCTGATGATCCCGATGTCATAAACCTTAAAGAAACAGAGACAGCCAGAAGTCAGGTGAGATTGCACTTTTGTATTTTTTTAAATATGTTTTTATTGATAATAGTATACATGAATCGGTCGTAATGTTCATACGTTGTTTTTCTGCTCGCTTACCTACATGTTCTTATCCGTATAATGGTTCTCTCACATCATCATCTCATGCACATTTACCTCTTCTTACTGTGTTTCAGGTTGCAAGTTCAGAAGCAGACCAAGATGAGCAGATTGCAGAGCCTTCTACCAAAAAACAATCAAGAGTTGGTTGATTTTTCTGCACGCAATTTTTCTTGGAATGTCCCCAGCATTTTTTGTTCATGTATTTCATTGTTTAATATACATCATGTCTTTCTTTTTATACAAAGCTGTAAAGTTTATCTCATCAATCATCCTTGGCATACAAAAAAAAAAAAGTGGTAAAACATTGTAAACTATTATAAGAAATGCCATATATTGTACCGCGCTAGCGCGATTTTTCAAACACCGCTATCATTTAGCGCCCTATAACTCGGTAACCATTAGGAATACAAGAAAAATGTATATAATCATTTTTGTTGCAAGTTTAATAAGCTTCAATTATGTATATGGTACACTTTTACTTCCGACCAAAGGTTCTCGAGATATTAACAAAAAACCAAAAAAAGTAACCTGTTTTCGCTAATTGCCGCTAGAGCTCGCCTCATATTCATGAGGACTTTTGGTATATTCATCCCTAGGTACCTTTAAATAAGTGTGCGAAGTTTCAAAACCTTCGGATTTTTTAGGAGGTTGGGTCATTTTTTTAGGTTTTTTGACTGGACTAGTAACTTTTATTTTATTTTGTTCAAGAAAATACTCATGAAACTGAATCCAGAATACATTCAATCCGATTCCATAATGTTATTTCCCATTCCAATTTTAGTTGCCTGTGATAATGAGTAGTGGGTACTTCAAATAGTAACTGTGATTCCTCGACATCAAAGTATCATTGGGTTTGGGATTTGTCCACCTTTCTGCGGATTTGTGACGTAATAGCTTAGTTTCTGCTGCTCCCTGATGTTCAAGGGGCCGGATGTTTCTGTTGGCCTCAGAACGTGAGCGAACATGAACTGGCTGTTCCAACAGAAGAAAGTTTGCCCCGTGCGTATGCTCTAGCGAACCTCTTATAACCAGAATAGCAAGTGACTCTATCTTCATGGATACTGTTTACATTTTAAGTATCCGCGCTTGCATGCTCTGGTCATGGTGTCAAGCTTTTACGCACAGACCTGTTGAGTTCTCGTTATGGAAACGGAGTTAGTAAGAACAATGTACTTTCAACTCAAGATTGTAAAATAACTAATGAATTTATGAATGAAATCGAATATGTAGTCTACTTTCAAGGAAAAATAAACAAAGAAAAATTAACGAAATCCTGACACATTGCTCAATCAGATATTGATCAAGTAAAGAATATGTGCTGCATGCTATTTTATATATTGATGGTGGAGGTATTTGTGAAAATGCGATCGACGTATTGAGATCTCGCTGAAGCAGTTTTTGTGTTTCTTAGTTGATGACCTCGACTCATATGCAGTGTTCCAATCTGGTTTGCTTGATCCCCCCCTCTTCATATATTTAGAAGCAAATATTTCAGCAATACATCCAAATAATATTGATATAACTCTGTATTCTACTAATTGTTTAGGTTGTTCGACACCTAGTGATAATGAGGATGTTCGAGCATCACCGCATCAGATAAATTATCCAGTGCGAAAGAGATCAAAGTCAAATGATGTTAAGAAAAGGACGACACAGAAAACACCTTCAAGCGTAAGCACACCATTGTTGACAATTATTAGTAATTAAGCATTGCAATCTTCCATCTAAGCACTTGATACGTTGTTTTTCTTATTGTCAGGATTATAGAGTGAGGGCGGGAGGGGGTTACTTGGGACATTACCCCTGGGCTAGGCCATCGTGTGAGGGCCCGGATTTCCTTAGAACGTGTAAATGATTTTTTGCTTGATTCTTATGGTGGCTGGAGATACGCAAGTTTGAAAGAAGTTGCAGAATTATAATAATCTATAAGAAAAATACTGGGTGGGGTCAAACCAATCGCAGCACAGCCAACTGCAACAATTTCAGATTATGAGGAAGGAAATCAAAAGGTTTTACCTGAACTGTGAATCACACAGAATTTGCGAGATTTACATTTCCAGTACAAAACCTTTTGTGATTTAGGTCCTCGATGCCTCTGCAGTGCTGTTGTTTGAATATCGTAGTAGACTTTAGTAGGTACATATATTATGATGGGGAAGGTAATTTATGTAACACCAAGATGGAGGGGGTGTGGACACTTTATTATACTAAATGTTGTGTGACTTTATATTATAATGTAAGAAAGTTGCTACTTAAATGCAATTTGTGTAATTCTTCGTGCTCTAACAATTCTTAACTTATTAATTTCAAGCTGAACGCAAATTTCGAAAATGTGCCAATGGAAATCTGTTCATTTAAAGCAAAAAAAGTGAAATATATGTAATAAATTGATGACATGATCACATACTCCTTATTTTCTACTCTACATCTTCATTCCACTGACTGCCTTATGACCATGAATGCCATGTTTATGGCCATGCTTGAATTTTTCTGTAAAATAAAAGGATTTTCGTCCTTGGGGTCCAGATTTTCTCTACACACCCTGTCCATTGTGGATCATTTTGTCCTTAATTCATTTTAGTGAGAAGTGATTCATTTAATCCAACCATCTCTTAACCGCAGGTGTCTCAAATTGAATAATTTCTATCAATGAATTAGGTTTTCGAACCTCCAAGCGGTACATATTTGTTGTTTATCAAATATCACGCACTTGTGTAATACAGGCCATTTAATCACCCGGCATATTCCTTTTCACTACTTTCTCAATTATTTCAATTCACGCAAGAGCTATTGGCTCACGACAAAATTATTTGAATTGTTGTATTATCGATGATATAGAGTATTTTCGTTTTTCCTGCACACATTTTCAACGCATAGCGTAGCATCTAGGGCGAACAAGTGCAAATGCTAACCTCTTTGCATAATTTTTACGCGTATACTCGAAAAAAAGAAAAAAATGGATAGGGATACTAAAGTCATCGGTTGTCTTTGCTGTCATTTAGAAAAAAGCTTGAATTCATTTTACTGTCTAGCTTCGCAAATTAACCCTTTCCGGACGAAACCCGGTCAGGACCCGGCTAGGCAATATCCGCATTTGGACGGAACATTTTGAGAGAGGGATGTCTCACAGGACGAATGCCGGTCCCTGCTCGGCGACCTTGTTACCTCGTAGGGGTCGAATGCCGGTCACTGCTCGGCGCCCTTTCTTGTCTTCATAGACGAAACCCGGTGGTAGCTTGGTATTTTTTAAATATTGGGGGCAATTCAGTAGGTTTTACTGAAGGGTTTGACAATAGATCGCAGCACTTTATTGATAAAATGAACCCATTGGGAAGGAATATGAGAAACCTTTCTGTGACTGGTTACTACTTGAACTTCTTTTTATCATTATTTTCTCACTGATAACTCTTGTCCCCGTGTTGTTTTCGTGTGCGGTATCCATTGTACCCAGTTTTCTGTGTTTAGTAATTGTGCTTTTTCAGTTCGTAAGAGGTTTTTTCGTCATGAACGATGAACAAATTGAAAGATTGTTGCTTCAAATGGAAGAGCAAGACGACCAGATGGATGATTTTTGTGCTTGACCAGAGGATTTTTTTGTTCTGGGGAAATGATTACAATAAAAATAATAATAATAATAATAATAATAATAGGTAATCTGTGCTTTTATTTGATGAATATTTCTTCAAACGTGATGTACCGTTTTTAGGTGACCTATTGCAAAAAGCTTATCGTCCTTGAAAGATATAATGGCGTGTAATAAGTCATCCTGTAAGGTACATGCATAATGCCGGTCCCTGACCGGGTCCCGTCCTTGTGGACACGATCGGAATTCAACTTTCGACCGCAAAGGGTTAATTCCAGTATTTTTGTGCTTTGTGCATAGCGTATAAGATGGCACTGGAAGCACTCAAATGTTCGTAAAATTGTTCTTGGCTCTAAACAGAGAAAAGTTAATGATCGAATAGGTATGCCTTAGGAATGTGTTGTGAAGCGCCACAACAAATGATTTTTCGACGGCACGCTATTATTTATTTGTGATTTACTAAAAATGTTTTGTTATGAAATAGTAATAAGACGACTTCTGTTCCAGACCAAGAAAATTTTGAACAAACCTGCGCGCTGTTATGTGGATGTAACATCTGGCAAATCTGGCGCAAGTAAGTCTGGTCAATATATCTATGCGCAGAATTTGACTGAAAAGATAAATTGATTGAAAATTCTGCCAATTATTTCAATTATTCTCTGCATTGATCAACCTTACTCATAGATCAGTGTTCTATCCAGTTCAATATCTTTGCAAAGTCCCCTACGGATTTGTAAAGGTGGTTGTCCACTAGGTCGACAGAGCAACACGACGCAATGCGACACTAAAATCTTGAGGTTTTTCCACTATGGGGCAGATTTCATTTTTCGACCCGTCGCACTGTGGGGCAGAATCGAAAAAACCTGGCCAAAATAAGAAAAATCGAACGTTAGATATTTCCACCGGTAGCTTGTGTTTTGGTCACCTGAAATCCCTGAGAACTCATTTCATAAGTATCTGAGCTCTGGACCCTCATTCCGGCAGAGTAGCAATTGGAAAAACATTGACGTGCTCCGATCATCGATCAACCTGTTAATAGGTAAGCTGGAAGAAAAAACTGCTAGTTAAGTATTGTTCCGATGTTTAGTAGTGACGTTTCGAACCGGATATACCTGAAAACATGTCAGCTAACGGTAAGAAATTATTATCACAATTTAAAAGTCGTTTTAAAATAAATGAGATTATTTCATTAGTGAAAGTAGTAGTTTTTCAAAAATGAGATTATTTAATTAGTGAAAATAACTACGTATTGAGGCGTATTGAATGTCGATTCTTTTTTTGTTCGATAGGGTAACTATTTTACTAACTTAATCCACTGAGATCGCCCGCTAATATGCGCTATTCTTGACGTCATCAACTTTTGTAGTTGAAAAACACGATTTCACGATTATTGTGAATCAATCAACATAATCAACAATTCGGTCAGCTAGAAATTTAATTTTATCGTCCAACTCTATTTTATTAGAATTTTACAACCATTCACAAAGTTGAAGCCTCGCAATTGAAGTTGTTGCTGAACAGCTGTTACACCGGCGCAATCTACAGAAAAACAAAATTTCCGTTACTTTAATTGAAATCGTGTTTTTTAACTACAAAAGTTGATGACGTCAAGAATAGCACATATTAGCAGGCGATCTCAGTTGATTAAGTTACTAGAATAGTTACCCTATCGAACAAAAAAAGAATCGACATTCAATACGCCTCAATACGTAGTTATTTTCACTAATGAAATAATGTCATTTTTGAAAAACTACTACTTTTACTAATGAAATAATCTCATTTATTTTAAAACGACTTTTAAATTGTGATAATAATTTCTTAAGATTCGCTGACATGTTTTCAGGTAGATCCGGCTCGAAACGTCACTACTAAACATCGGAAAAATACTTAACTAGCAGTTTTTTCTTCCAGCTTACCTATTAGCAGGTTGATCGATGATCGGAGCACGTTAATGTTTTTCCGAATGTTAATCTGCCGGAATGAGGGTCCAGAGCTCAGATACTTATGAAATGAGTTCTCAGGGATTTCAGGTGACCAAAACACAAGCTACCGGTGGAAATATCTAACTTTCGATTTTTCTTATTTTGGCCAGGTTTTTTCGATTCTGCCCCACAGTGCGTCGTTTTGCCAGTCCAGCGTAGACCATCCTGAGTCCCCTGTACCCTGTGTGAACAACGTTGGACGGATAAATATTTTCGGACGACGAAGAAATGTTCGTAATGGAAGTTAGTGAAAAAACGTTGTCTATTTCTACGAAAAATAAAAAGTTACAATGTTGAATTGATTTTGACAGTTAGGCCATCATCAGTAACAAACAATAACTGAACACACATTAGAAAGGACACAGCTTATATAGTCACAGGTGAGGGGAGATTGAATCCCATTGGTCGAGAGAAAGGAAAGGGGGCAATATCAAGATGCCTCTTATAAAGGAAGCTTAATGCCACAACATACGAGTTTCTTCTATATAGTTCTAGATTAATTTTTGGCATTCTCATATTTGATTATTAGCCGTTATAGTTGAATGCAATTGTGCTATATTCGTCAGATCTATTCCCGTGGAAGCAAAGTTGAGAGGGGATCCAAGGTGCTTCATTCGTTTCTCTGATCTTCCATTTGCTGCTGCATGACTGAAGGCTTGAAGATTGAATTAATGTTTGGAAAGCTGTGAAGTGAATGGAGTAGTTACCCTTTCAATGGGGTGATGTGATTAGCCTGCAGTGATGAGGATATCCTAAAAGCTGAAAAGCCCAGTGCTTTCAAAATGCAGTAGTGTGTGTGTGTGTGTGTGTGGGGGGGGGGGGGGGGGGGGGGGGGGCTAAGTGGAGGGTGGAGGGCAGAGGAAGTGTAAAGATTTAATTGTTGAGTGTTAAGAGTTAAAATTTATTTCCTTTTTAGGCTATGGGGCTGTTCGAGGGGGTGGGGTGTCAGGCTAGTCAATATTAGAGGGGAAGAGTGGTTTGATACCTTGCGCTGCTACCGAGTGACAGAGAAGTAATGGAGTAGTTATCCCTTCGATGTGCTGAGGCGATGAGCCTGCAACACCCAGAGGATATCATCAAAGCTGAATAGCTCTAGGTATAACTTCGAGGGTGTCAGTTACTAGAAACAGGAGAAGGAACAACACATATCCATCACAGGTGTTATGCTGGCTTGATGCCAAAATGATCGGATTGATATTAGGTTTGGAGGAATGGAACAGCCATTTGTTACAAGTTCGTAAGCGGCTTAACAAACCGATACATTTCCGGTATCTAGGTAGTTCATAAATTACCTTGAGATAATGTCAACCATCATGTTTCCCTTTGAAATGTTTTTGCGATTTACCATCTTGTTGACAACATTTTTTCATTCAACGCTAGAGCATCCGTCAAGCTTTGATGGTTGATCGTACAAGGTGGCCTCATTTGATCATTGAAGTAAAAAATATCAAAATCAAATAAAACAAATACCCTTTTATTTCTGAAGTATACGAGATCCTTATTATTTATTCAACTTCAACCCTTCAATTTCACCCTTTAAATCCAAGATTTCTGTACCGTGTGATTTTTTTTATCCAAAGTTCATACAATTTGTTACTTTTGATATGAAAAAAGCTCTAGGGAGCGTGGCACAATGTTGGCAATTGATTGCTTTTTTTTTTTATATTTAAAATTTTTTTTTTTTTTTTTGGAATTAAATCAAAAACATTTTGGGGGGAATTGAAATGTTTTTCCTTGATAGATTACAAATGTTCATTATTCAAAATAATAAACCGAAATTCAGAGGAGGGTTTTTTCTTGGCATATAATGAGAGTTCAATATTGGAAATAAAAAGATCCAATAAATGATTTATTAACGTCTATTGGCTTTAAATTTTCAGATGAGTCATACGTTTTGCCCGACAGTACTGTAACAATAGGTATTGGAGGTGAGGTTATCAACACCCCTAATGGACATTTGAAAAATACCAATGAGCGTCCCATATTGTGTGAAAACTCTACACCCAAAGTAAGTAACTATACTGTTTTGTTTCCTTAAAAAGTATGCTGCAATCTTTCAGCTTTCATTCCAGTAACTGCAAATTTTTGTGGAAAATTGCCATTGGAAAAAAAAATTGGGACAGGATTCTCAACATAAATATTGGATAAGAAATCTTGCATTACCAATGGAATGATTGTACATGTTTTACGTTTAACCAACGAAATTAAAAACCCCCCTCTCTTTAAAAAATTACAGTTTTAATTTTAAAACTGTAACATTTAAAAAATATGCCAATAAAATTATTGTACCTACTACTTTTATTATCATGAATGAATACGATTACTATTGTAATGAACTGCTTTTGACATTTTTAAACCTTACAATACAATTCATATGTACAATCTGTGTATATATAATCCATGTACCATGTGTGTAGTTATCAAATACTTCTGACTTTCAACAGTTCTTAACTAGACGATCAGTACACTTCAACGCCTCGACTTTACTTTACCACACTCTACTGAAGATTTCAAAAATTATTGTTTTCTCCATTTTCTTCACTTTTTCATAGTGAGTAATATAGTCAAGCCAATTTGGATTTGTTTAGTCATTCAGAAAATATGATTTGGGGCGTCTAGAGATAGTTAGGAATGGGTGGGGGAACCTCCCTCACCTATTCCTAATCATTTCTTGATGTTCCTAATAATCTTTTCCTGATGTAGAACGATTTCCAAAAAGACACTAACCATTCCCAAACCTACAAGCCATTATCTTCTCCAGTGCAACTCCGAGTGGGTAAAGCCGGCTCCAGACATTAAGGAGATCCTCAGAAGCTGGCCTCAAGATGGTGGCCTTGAGGTGGGTCCGAAAACGGGGCACTATCCTTGCGTTGAGACCTGCCTCAAACTTCAGAGGCTGTCAAGATATGGCCTCATCAAGTACAGATGACTTTTTGGATGTGGTCGGAGTTATTTTGTGTGCCAACGGAAGATCAGCAGAAATAAGCATTTGGTTCAAAGAGTGGCTGCTCGAAAGGACCAAAAAGTCCCATGTCAATCTTCTGAAGGAGCGAGGATTCGCTCCCAAAGATTAGAACAATTAGTTATGGATGGATGAGGGAAACTTGATGCTCTTCGTTTCCTGTAACTCCTAAGAGGAGCATAGGGCCTATATGAACTCCCACCACTTCCCTTCACTTCCAGGTTTCACAGGCATACAGGAGTACCCACTTGACATTTGAGTTGAACAGGTGGAGCTTTGTCTTGACTGAAATATTCGAATTTCTCCAAATTGGGTAAAGCTGGACAAACGAGTCGTTTGTCTTCCGAATTCTGCTTTTAATGTCATTTTCAGCACCCCCACTGACATCCAAAATGCTTATAAGATACTGAAAGACATCCACACGATCATTGGCTTCTCCTTTCACTTCAAGGCCATCCCTCATGGATTCATTTATTTAATTTCTTTGGTTTTCTTGACATTTATCTTGACGCCCACCATGTAGGAGTATTCATTCAGTTTACTAAGCTTAGAACTTATATTACTTAGTCTCTGTGTCAGTACGCTATCATCGTCTGCATAGTCAAGGTCTTTGAGGCCCCCACTGGATTCCTCGCTTCCTACTACCTAGAGACTTCTCATCTTGAGATCCGTAACCAAGAGAAATAGAGTGGGTGAAAGCACACAACCCTGCCTACAGCCAGCACTGATAGTTATGGGAGAGGAGCGGATGCCATTATGTATAGACATTTCTTATACCAGTCGTAAAATCTTTTCAGGGACACCATAAGCTTGGAGAGTCTTCCACATTGTATCCTGTTTTATGAAGCCAAAGGCCTTCTGATATTACAGGGCATACAGGTGACTCAGCCACTCAGCGCTTTGTTCTAGGATTATACGGAGTGTGTTGATGAGATCGACACAACTCCTGTGTTTCCTAAAACCGGCTTCTTCTTCATGGAGGAGTACCTCCACATGGTCCTTAATTCTCTCCAGATTAACCTTTGACATCACTTTACTTGCAATAGTGAGAAATCCCTCTCTAATTGTTGCAATTGGTGAGGTTTCCTATTTTAGGCAACTTAATAATCAGACATTTTTTCCATTCAGATGGGATTACCTCCTCATTCCATATTCTCTGAATTATTGGGCATAGCAGTTTGGCAGTAGTTGTACAATCCACCTTTAGAGCATCAGGTGGCACATTGTCTATATTTGGGGGATTTTCCATTTTTCAAACAGCTCATTGCTTTCTTGATTTCTTCTTCTGGTGGTGATCCGATGTTAATCTGGCTGTCCAACATTGGAATGAGCCTCCAACTCCATGGAAGAGCTCATCCTGTGCATCTCCAAAGTGCTCCTCCTACCTTCTTAGCTGTTGGTCAGAAGAGGACAGTGGATGGATGAGGGAAACCTAAAGCTACTTCAAGCTATTGGCTGTGGTAGCTCCAATCATCGAATGAAGTAATAAAATAATAGAAGGGATGAAGTCCAATGCCTCAAGGCGAAACAGCGCACATCCTCCAGACACTGAGGCGGTGGAGGTTCATCAGATGAAATTCCGTATTGTTGAGGTGGCCTCTTCAACCTCGCATCAAGACCAAATTATTCCTCCAGACGTTTGCTTTACCCTCAAGGTGCTGTGCCGTAAGGCCGGCTTCTGAGGATTTTCTCAATATCAGGAGCCAGCTTAAATGTGCACTAACGCTTCCTCCTAAATCCTCATGAGAATGGAACACAATAACAACCACGCACCACCATGATCTTGATGGTTGCCTTTTGAATGAATAGGTAACACCCGCCTGAAGTTTTGAAATCGTCATTAGACCGTGGTTAAATTGAGACATCGATTTGTTCTGAGTGTCAGGTCTATGCTTGTAATTGAATAATGCTCTAGGTACTAGTAGTATACTACTGGTACTTACAAGAATATTTCTAGGGAAATAATAAATTTGTGAAAAAAGATTTTTTAAATGCTATTCTGCAAATTGTTTATTGTAATTATCAGTGCGTTAATTTGAAATTAATGACAATTTTTGAGCTAAACAATTTGTAATGACAAATTGTATTTGCATTGTAAATTTGTATGACAAACATTTCCGCGGTTTTAGCCATCTTTGGAGAACTTTCGTTGTTTAACATAAAACTACATATCCTTCTCCAATGTGGTGTTAAAATGATCTTGTTGAACTCTACTTGGAACCAGTGGGCAATGCTCATTGTAATCGAGATCATAATACACCTATCAATTTCTTAAGTCTTAGTAGGTACTTAAATAGACCTTGTTATCCTATGCAAAAGTCGAAAGTGTATGGTTAGTTGTAGTAATGATCACGTTGTCACTTGATTATACATCTGGAATTTCTGTTTACTTAGATGAAGAGGACGCCCACCAAAGTTGTCATCCCTCCACGTGTCATAAGTCAAGTTGAGCCGAGAACAATACCAAGGAAAATTATCTGTGATTCACCGCAGCAATCAACTAATTCGACTGTCGACCATGATTACATTCAATCAGGTAAGAACAATCGCACCAAAATAATTGCTTCTTATTTTGTGTTGGTTGTTCCTTGCTTTCATACACCACGGTTCACTGAATGAACGAACCAATTTGAAATGAATCCATATGATCAGCTTCTTTCTTTTGTTGTTGTCGCAAACTTGGATATTGCAATGAGTGTAAGTGAAAGCTTAGCAGCTTAGCCTAGAAGCAACTTTCTAGGTATTTAGGAACCTTTATTACGAGTCTGTATAGTGGACACAGACGATACATTTTGTGTAAATAGATGATAAATTTCAGGTATGCCCAAATAATCATTTATTACATAATGAAGAGTTCACAAGAACCGATTTGGATCACAATGAAAGTATGAAAACTTTTAGTTTTTGTCCAGAAATTAGCTTCACAAATTCATTGAAAATAGGAGGTTGACAGAAGGTATCTCCATATTGCTTACCAATTTCATTGCAATTGGATCAAGTATGCATATGTGTGAAGGTATAATTATTTGTTGTTTCAGGCAAAATGTCGAAACTGTCCGACCTATTTTCATTATTATTTTCAGGGAAAGAGTTAGCCTCTAGAGGGAAGATGTGGGTTTCGTTTCCTTTAGATCATAAGTAGCATGTGCGCTTGTAGTAAAGGGATTTCATTAAACAGCTGTTTTTTCACGATCCAGTGGCAATTCGCAAATAACAAAAGGGTTGTTTCATGGTGGTTACTTATTGAGGAACTTAGAATTGGTATAACCAAAATAATGTTAATATTATCATTACCCAGCTAGTTTTTGAGAAAATGCAGTTTATCGACATTTGGGCATGTGTCAACCATTCCCTCCTAACGTGGGATGTAGGTAAAACTAGGTGTTGCATCTTTGTTGCTCTTCCTCACTTACCCAACCAGGACATCACAATTTTCCCGAAATTCTCGTGCGTTATTATTGTGTATTATATATTTAGTTCGTATTATCATTTCTCAAGTGATGATGATACGAGTTCTCGCTCGTGTTTTTTGAATAATTTGTGACCAAGGAAAGGACGAAAGTTCTGAGCTCGATCGGGATTTTGCTGTTCCCCGTCCAAAACAGTTCAGAGAGGAGAAAGATTTCCATGTTCTCGTGAAACAGATTCCATCACGAGATTTCGACTCTCCTAGACTTCTGCTTTTGGTATGCTAGGGCTCATCGACCACCAGCTAGAGTACCCGAGTGACGGGTAAACAGAAACAGAAGATGAGAAAAATCACTAACTTCCATTCCCAGCGACGATAGTAATAATAATGAATAAAGTAGACAAGATAAAAGAGAAGGTATATCCAACTTTACTCCCCTGAAACGTAAAAGTTTTCGTGTGAATCAACAAGGACTACTCTTGTTAGTTTTTTGAAATTTTCCCTCAAAGTTTTTAATTTCAACCAACCTTGATATTGGTTGGAGGCGGAATTAACTCCTCAGTCTGTGGTCTTCGAATGGACCAAATGGGCATAGGTTTTTATACGTTCCACAACCTCAAAATGTTTATCAATTAAGTCGAGGAGAGGTTCTTTCACAGAGTGGGAGAACACTGGTTCCCTCTGCTTATTCTATGAATCTATCACACAATCAGCTATCAACACACAAACAGCACGCCGAACACGTTCACGGGAAGGGGAGTTAAGCGAATGAAAATTTTCAACAACAACACCGAGCATAATCTCTCATTGTTGGCTATTTTGAAGTTCAACCTTCGAACAACGGTAGTTTAACTGGGGTAACTCGGCATCATACTCAACTGAGGACAGCTAAGCACAACCTAACAGTGGTAAAGCGATGCAATATCGACTATGTTGGGGTTAAACTTTATAAGCTCAGCCAAGAGGTGAGAAGTTTGGACGTTTCTGATTTCAAGAGACAGATTAAATAACTCTGTACAGTGCCCCCCTTTAATGCGTTAAGGTTCTTGGTTAACATTCTTGTTCATTTTTTTTTTTTTTTTCTTTTCTAGTTACCAATTTTCTTTATCTGTCTGTACACATCTTTGTTTGACGAGGTACCTACCTGTTTGGTGTTGTACTAATAAAATATTTTCTATTCTATGAATCCGTTAGGATGAATAGAGAGTGACCCTCCATTTGTGTGAGTGCGAGTGTTTAAATACATTCAGGCTTTCTCTATGAATTCCGCCCTTACTCCATTTTAGGGAACAAGAGAGGGCAAAATTCGTTATTTTGGAAGTATCAGGACGAATTAGTGAATTAACAAGATTTTACACATGCATATTCACTCTAATGCCATTCATTTGTAGCCCTATAATTTATTACTCTCTCACCCATGCATCTTAAGTGGGGAGGTGGGATTGAATTATTGAATCCGTGTTGAATTGAGATCATTTTTGGCTAGATAACTTGTGCGCAACGACTGGTAAACGGGCATAGCTACGGTACTGGTTGAAGTAAGATGTAGTGTCAACTGCTCATCCAGTAGTAGTTACATCACATGTTACAGTAGTAGTAGTTACATTACATTTCACTGCACAGTGATGTCGTCACAGTTGAGACAAATACGATCACTTTAAAATTGACATTCATCCAACTTGGTTATATAAAAAACGTCTGCCAAGTTGGGTGGGCAGTATAGTTTCTTCACACATTGTAACGTGGACGTATAGAATTAGTTGAAGAACAAAGTAAAAGTCAAAATTATTGATAAGTTGACGTTATAAGAAATTAAAGTTTGCGCATGCGCACAGAGACTAGTATTACTCCAAAGGCAATGGTATTTATAGGAGAACGTCTAGGAGCCAAACCGCACAATCCTTGACAATTTCATAAAAATCGGTCCATTAGTCTCGAAGCTTTGTCTGTTTCGATCAATTTTAGTTTTTCTAATACGCTATGCTTATTCTCCACCAATCGCGATATAATTCATAGGGAATTTTCCAAGATCATATATCTATCTACTCTACTCTGAACGAAATCGGACTAATAGATGATATGAAATCGACATAACAATAAATCAACATTTGCGCATGCGCACGGATTACTGTTTATGTGACGGCAATGACAGTTATAGGGTACCGTCTAGAAGCTATCCCGCACAATCCATGAAAATTTCATCAAAATCGTTCCATTGGGCTCCGAGTTTTGCCTGTTCCAATCGATATTAGTTTCGCGCCTGCGCAATGGTCATTACTCAACCGATCTAGTTATAATTAATAGGGCATTTTTCTAGCACATATATCCAATCACCTACCGAGTTTGAACGAAATCAGACCTACAGATGATAAGAAATCGACGTTATGAAAAATTCACGTTTGCGCATGAGCACTGGCTACTGTTGATTAGACAGCTTTGAAAATTATAGGGGACCGTCTAGGTGCTAACCCGCATAATCCCTGAAAATTTCATCGGGATCGGACTGAGATTTGGTATAGTTAGGGGCGTGACAAGGGTTTACCACAGATAGACTCGACACGGAACCAAAATTGATCAGCAAGCTCTGAAACGCAAAAAGCAAGTGGGAATGTTGATTTTAGAGGACAAAAATTTCTCGACTTCAATCACGAACACAAAGGTTTCCTACGTTCGTAGTGAGGAAGCAAAACGGAAGTTGAAGAAGAACTTTGTCTAATTCCACTTATAAATACTTATACATTTCATTCTATTTAAGTATATTAAGGTGAAGTAGGTATATTACTTCACACCCCTGCACCCTCGCTAGTGTAGTAATAACAGTTCCCATTATATTGCAGTTAAAACCAACGAAACCGACCGTCTCCAACCTTCGCTTCCTCCTTCACGCTCGCCCAAAGTAGCAAAACCTTCTCCGAGTGTTTTTCCAAAACCTTCTCCGACAGTTAAAGGACGTCGGACAAAGGCTCCTCCTACTCGCACAACTTGGGTCAATCCGCCTGGTGAAGATTTGCTGAATTCGCTGTACGAAAACCTTTATTTGAAATCAAATCAAAGAGTGGTAAGTTTCCGTTCAGAAAATTATATTTAAAATTATAATTAGTGACATCTAATTTTAAAGAGTCTCTAGAATTTCGATATTCTATTTCGTTCTCGGTTTGAAGCTGATGAACCAAGAAAAAGCGCGATTTTTTTCTATAAGCACCTAGTTTGGACTAAACACTTAAGGATTTTTCCCCTGATTTTTGTGCGAATTTTCGTAGGAAATGAAGTTATGCAATCGCTCCAATAATGCATTTTTCAAGAAAAACCTCGATTTTATCGAAAAAACGATGTTTTTCAACATTAAAACAGTTTCTTCCCCTAATTACCAAAGTAAAAGTAAAATTGACCACACAGTTGGAAAGGTGAAATTCCGGCGCATTTTTTTCCGGCTCCAGGGGTAAAATTCGATGGAAGACTTTTGAGCTCCTAATTTTGACAGATTTCTCAAGATGTGTCAAAGTTCAACTTTCAGCCGGATTTCTCTCCCATTAAACCTGTTTATAAAATTTTGAATTGGTATCAGGGTGGTAGGAAATTTAACGCTCTTTTGAACGGTGTACTCAGTTATTAATTTTCACTGTCGTTTGAGGGAGTTACGGTTATTTATTTTTGTGATATAAGGTTGAAAACACGAAAAAAAAACCTTTAATATTGAACTACTCGATAACTAAGCGTTAAAAAAAATCTCCAACAGGAACTTTTTGTTGCGAATCGGTCGAAGAATTGATCTCTGAACTTTGGCGAGTCGAGTCTGAGACACCCTGTATATGTATCCTTCCAGGCGATAATTCTCCTTAGGATGGAGATGAAAATTCCGTTCTTGCGCCAAAAAAATCAAGCTTTCCAAAAGAAAGGACGAGTTCGTTGGCCAGTAGCAAATTAAATTGGTATCATTTAAAAAAAAAGTGCTGAAAAAATCACTATAAATTGCATAAAATGGCTAAAAATCGTTAAATTTATATTATTTTTAGCACAATATTGCTCAAATAAAGTTTATTAACTATAAAATAGTACATTGAAAATGTATGGACAAAATTTTGTTGAAAAATGTACTTAAATTTTATTAAAATTTGCGAAAAATCGATAAAAACTGCAAACAAGTTGAAAATCCAAAATCTTTTTTTGAATCGCAGAATATTATTTAGAACAAGTTTTTTGTTATAAAATTGGTAGTTAACAATTTATTTTCCCTCAAAGTCCATGATTTTCAAAACGTAGGTACGGCAATTTACGAAAAACAATTTATTTTCCCTCAAAGTCCTTAATTTCAAAACGTAGGTACGGCAATTTACGAAAAGTCGCTCAAACGATCATGCTGCATGACTGGAACTTTTATTTGCTTAAAACTTAGTATCAGGCACCCCAAAAACACTCTCCAAGATTCCCTTCGATACCTCAAAAATTGTGGAAAAAAGTTGGGGGGGGGGGGTTACTATTGGAATCCATTTATGCAAGTGACAGTGGGGTATTCAAGCTAAGCAATTTCGGAATAAGGTGTGCCGATAAGCGGTAGAGGTGTCTGTGTAGATAGATTGTGGAGTACTGCTCTGGTTCTTCTTTGGGGTTTTCCTGGTCTCTTCAGCAAACAGGCTACATAGAATTAACGTTAACACAAAACCAGTGGTGATGAAACACAATTTAAATACTCAACTCAAACTTTAAATAGGTAGGTACTCAATATTTAACTGTTGTTTTATCTATTTCAGGTAGTAGTTAAAAGAGAGCCGGACACACCAAGAGTCGGTTCAGAACATAATATACCTGTTTTAGAGGAGACTGACAACAGGAATAAGTCACCTGCATCAGACAATGTGCGGGTTAAATGCGAACCGACCTCAAGCCACTCTCAGGCTAGCTTGCAGAAGAAGGATCGAAAGACTCAAACGAGATCGAAGGTCACTCACACGACAATGCTATCTCATGAGATGTTCCAGCACAAGCCAACCTGGGTTGTGTATCATACGGCGCTTACCAATTATGAACAGTTCAAACACGTTCTCAACTCCTTGGGCCCAGCTGCTTATGGTTTGACACCCAGGTTAGTTGTTGATCTGAGTATGAGTAACTTTTTTCACGGGCATGGAAAGAGGGGGTAGGGTATTTGGAGCATTTAAATCATGATGTTGTGTATGATAACAGAGACCTCTACTAGGGTTGCCAGGTGGTTTAGGGCAAAAAACCGGGCACTAGTATGGAGGGCTGACTAAAAATACTCATTAAAACACAAAGCAAACTTAAGTTCCACGCAAGCACAATTTATTATTGACACGCTATTTCATTGGAGAACGATGTTCTAAAACTACTTCCAAAATAGAGTAAAACACTCTGTAGTTCGAGAATGAAGTAGATGTTCAATCTCAATCTTCAATGATATATTCGCGCTATATGGTTTTGATGTTATGTCTTTTACTGATATCACTTTGGCACATAAACGAAAAAAGCGTTACGGTTGGTTTTCTGATGATTTCCGCTTACAACCGAGTCGTTGCTGGGGAAATGGTACTTCGTCGTTTTTCATCCCACAAAATTCGTTGACCATTCGTTCGAAAGCTCTCGATTTATCCAACCATATTATGTTAACTACTGCGAAGTGCGTGGCCAACAAGCTGAGTTATGAGCAATGAGTTATGAATAATTGTTTACACACAGGTGATCATTCTCAATAATTGATACTGTGAACATGATTGCAACCGCTTGTTAATTTCTGACGATTTCATTGAGCTGGTGTTTCGATGATTTGATTCATAGTCGGTGATCCGAATATTGCGAGAACGGTTTGATTTGTGAAGCGGTGGTTAAATAATTTTAATAGGCAATTTCTATACTTTACACTCTAGGAAGCTGTAATTTCGTATGTAGCCTCTTTAGGTCATTTACTTGATTATGCCCAGGGTCCGGGTCAGATGAGGGGCTCTTAGAGCTTGCATACTAGTCTGCAACTAAAGACATAAAATGTCCCAATGTGTTGCAAGCTTTTCTGATGATTATCGTTACTCTTCTCAGAGGGAATGGTACTTCGTCGTTTTTTCCTGTTCAGGGGGTAAAATTTGATAGAAGTCTTTTGAGCTATAGCGCTCCAAATTTTGATAGATTTCTAAAAATTTGTCAAATTTCAACTTTCAGCCGGATTTCTCTTCCATTTAAACCTGCTTACAAAATTTTGAAATGGTATCGGGGTGGTAGGAAATTTAACGCTCTTTTCAACGGTGCACTCAGTTATTAATTTTTAAAAGACGTTTTCAGAGGAACCACTTTCTTTTTGCATTAAAACCGAGTTTCTCTTCAAGTCAAAAAATTTTAATTTTCGAACATATTGAACGGTTCGGTCAACATTGCGATTTCATTTAAATTCGGTAGATGGCTCAAAAAATATTAATATCAAAATTTTTGAAAAATTTCCTCATTGGAATCTGTTTTGAGGCATTCTGAAACGATTCCTGACGTTTGCGCTTTTTCTTATGCATGCATACAGGATGTCCCAAAAAACGGTCTCCCCCCCCCCCTCCCCCTGTTAAACTCGTTAATAATGGGCCAAAAAAAATTTTTTTTTTCCTAATCTTAATGGCAAACGTGCGCCATTGACATAAACTTCGTTATTTTAAATGGGAACCCCCATTTTATATTGCAGATTTGAATTCTACGTAAAATTTCATGTAGAAATGACCCATCACTCGATTTTTTAGGTGCCTATACCAACCTCTGAAACTTACTGTTACAGCACGGGTGCGAAAGTGCTCAAGACAGAAGATCAGCTGCTGATGACATTGATGAAGCTCCGAAGAGCTGAACCAGATCTTGGGCTGGGGATAATCTTTGGCGTCTCAAAGAAAACCGTCAAAAAGATTATTGTTACCTGGATACAGTTCATGTACCGCGAGTGGTCAGCTTCGGACATTTGGCCTACGGAAAAGATAACAGCAAGGGAGGTTTTTGGGCCGGAGGGAGTTATCCAGGATCGTCCCTTACTGAATGGCCCACTTAAAGCGAAAGGACCACCAAACACAGACCCCAAGGACAGGGTCGTCAAACTATACAAAATCCTGAACAAAAACCTACATGCTCACTATCGAGCAATCGCCGATTACATTCTTTTCGTCTGTTGTATGCTTTCCGATTTCCGAGATAGCGTAATTACTGTACGCAAATTTTGATCTTTCAAATATTGACGGGTTCATTTTTTATTTAAAATATTTTTTTCATTTTTTCATGCCATCACTTGGCTTGTGGATAGATCCCACTTTGTTTTACACTGCAATAAAATAAGGAAGACTGTTTTGCCAAACCATGTACAAAAATTAACCAATCATAATCATTTACCTTCATAGCTGTAATAAAATATTTTTTATACATACCTATAGTGATCGGTATAATTATCTTACATAAATATGTCAACTATGATGTACCAACTTGCTTTATTAGATGGAAACTTTCTTACCGCCCATCTTCTTCACTTTAATCTGATACATTACACCAATAAACGGTGTAATAATTTGATTTTCAAAAGTTCGTTGGAACAATATGGTAGTATTACACATAACTATTATTTTCTTCTACTTGCTCATATTTTTGGATTTTCACTAACGTTAAACAAGTTTTTTATATTGAATCTTAATTTGCTGGCCCTATAAAGCTGGCATTCACTTTCCGATTTTTCGTCCTACTCATGATCTGACTTCCGATTTTGTATCCGATTTCGGGTTGCGAATGGTCGACATCCAGCTTAGTTGGACGAGTCGGAACTCTGACCTTCCAACTCGATAATTCGACTTCCGAATGAGTTGGATTGGTCCGATTGTTAGTTTAAGGTTGTTGGATCTGTGTCCCTCCGTGGTCTTTGCAATGTTTTGTAGAAAACAACCTATTGCAATGGCTCGGAAAATTTTGAAAAATTTCATCGTTGAATTCCGTTTTGAGGCATTCTGAAACGATTCCGGAAGTTTGCGCTTTATCATATAGTGGAAGTTGAAAACGCGACAAGCGAAAGCTCCAACTCAATCCCGTGAGTAATGTTTGTTTACCTCTTTACCTTTCTTCATATATATATGCGCGTGTGTGTTGTGTGTGTCATTCCAGACGATAAGTCTCTTTAGGATTGAGATGAAAATCCCTTTCTCCCCCCCCCCCCCCTCCCCCACTCTTATAATTTTTAGCAGACTAAATTTCATTAATATTCGGTGAAAATATAAAAATAAAAAATCTAAAAATCCTAAATGTTTCTTGATTTGCCGAATTTCATGTAGTAGGTATGGGTTTTTTGCTTCAAAATAGTTTTTACAATTTTCGTTTTACTGTAATTCTCAAGCTCAAATTTAAATACATGTCAACATAATACGACAAACAATTTAAGAAAATTCACTCTACAATTTTGTGGCAAAACCTCGTTCTAACTAATTTTTTCTACGTTCTAAAATGTTTTCGCATTTTTTAAATCCATTCTGCGACAATTATTAATGCAATTCAAGTACATATTTAGCATAATTTTCTTAATATTCTAGTTCATTGTTAATAAACTTCTTTCGACTAAAACTATGTTATAAAATATAAATGTCGCGATTTTTACCCGTTTTTAGTGATATTTTGAAATTTCACAAATTTAATGAGCTCAAAAATGCTGGCCAACGAACTCATCCTTTCGTTTGGAAATCTTGATTTATTAGCGCAAGATCAGAATTTTTAACATAACTCTTTTTATCTCAATCCTAAGAAGAGTTATCGTCTGGAAGGACATACATACATCCTAGGACAAATATATATATATATATATATATATATATATATATATATATATATATATATATATATATATATATATATATATATATATATATATATATATATATATATATATATATGAAAAAGTGTTAAACTCTAGGATTCGTCTCGGAATGTCGCAAAACGGATTTCAATGAAGAAAATTTTCGAAAAATTGTTTCTGAAAAATATTGGAGCCATTGCAATAGCTTCAATTTCTGGAATTCGCTAAAAACGTGATTGATGGATGTCAATTATTGAGTAGAGATGATCGTTCATTTTTTATTATTGTTATTTATTTTTATTGTTTTCCTACAATTTTGGCTTAGGGGACACAAACTCTCTGTTCTCAATATCCTAATATCTTTAAAACTGTAAAGAATTTGTAGATTCATGGATTTTATAAAAATAGTATGGTTTTGATCATTATGTTACCCTGACTGCTGACTCACTTATTCCTCTGCATTTTTAAGTAGGGGGTATGTGCGTTTTTCGAATATTAAGATTCATTTCTAGCTTACTTTAGTGAATTGTTGCTCTATAGATACTTGAAAGTAAGAGCATTAAGGATAATAAGGAAATTAAGAAATTTGTGAAGAGTATTAAGGTATGTTTTTATTCATAAAACTGACTTTGTTTCAACTTCATATCTAGTTCAAACAAAAGATCCATTTCGGATCAAAACTATACATGCGATGCCTTACAATCGTAAAACTATTTCAGCCAAACTTTTTTTTTAAATTTGTATAGACTTGTATAATTAGTCTTGAATAAAAATAAATTCCGTCTACAATAAGTACCTCTTATGGATTGACGTGAATAATGTTTTCTAATTCGACAAGTATTGTGAAAAATTGCAGTAGGAACCTACCAATTGTACAGTAGAATAATTATAAAACATCTAGTAACTCATAGTATAAATATATACTCTATAATGATGAGACTGATTTGAAGTATGATCAGAACCAACTGTGATTTGTTAATATATATTTAAGTATTTGATGTTTTTCTTTTCTACTAGCTGGGTTTCATTCCCTATCATCCCAATTTAACTCAAATGATCGGGTGCGTTACACAATTAGTAAAATCATTAATAACCTTTTGATGTCATACTGATGCATCGATACATACTGTTGCATTTATAATTACTTCCCCTACTAGCGGTTAGCTTAATTTTTTTATGTTAGCTTCACAAGTGCAGTAAAGAGCAACTTTATTCATTATTAGCGTTGGTTGTGGAGCAGTAGCAGTGCAACAGTGCTGTCAGGTACGAACTTTAGTTCAGTCAGAGCCCAAACGAACCAAAATGTTCTTACGCTAAACGTACGTAGTTAGGTGCCGTATCTGTGTACCTATTAACAACAATAATTAATTTGAACGACAACTCAACCAGAAGGGTCATTGTTGGCATTGAGCAAGATGTTTAAAGGGATGCACATCACAGAGCAGGTATTGAGAGTTTATCGCGGCTCTCAGGAACAACTACAGGGACTGGACCTTGTATGGTCCAAAAATAATGTCAACCCAATGAGAGGGGCTTATGATAGACTCGGAGGTCTGGGCAGTCTTCCAGGAAGTGGCGGATGGACAGATCACATCTCCCACACAAAATATCTCGAACTTCTACCAATTAGGTTTCTGTGAGTAAGACGAGTATGGCAAGTGGCAACCCGATTGACCACTATTTGGTAACTCTTTAGAAGTCGGATTATGAAAGGGCACAAGTCCTGAAGGACACCACGCAAACCAGTGACCTCAAACTGCCATTGCTCATGCCAGGTGGATTTGGCTTTTTGTTGCACGTAGCAAATTTGATCCTCAATGCGTATAGACAACATCTCAATGGAGTTTTCACCAATGACAATGACTCACCAACCCACTCATTGCGATGAATACCCATGGTTTGGCACCGTCATAAAAGTTATGGTTGAACCCAATGTTGTTGAGCTAGGTGTTGCGATACACGTAGGCTTTGTATAAAGGGATTGTCAGAATATGTGTCCCTAATCGCCACGGTGGTACCTGGTGAGTCTCTCCAGTCACATCATAATACCCGACAATTGGCAGTGTCGAGCAGCCAGTCCCTGCCCACAGCTCCACAGTGAACCCTGACGCAACAGGTGGTTGATACGAAATACTTCTTGCTATTGGTAGATTCAATACATTTTATCATGACATTACTAGAAAAGAAAGCGCTCGGGTTGAAAAATAGTTGTTTAGTGCCTCCCTATTTAGAGTGCCAAAGTGATTCACATAAGGTGGATGGTTAACTCTCATATTCGACAAGTAAAAAACTTCTTTATGATTTGATTAAACTAATTTCTGAGTTACGAACCTTTCCCTAAAAACTTGGACCATAAAGAACCTAGTTAAATAACCTGTACCTAACTAGCTGTTGATTAGGCAATTATTTTTGACGAGGTATTACAGATAAATGTCAGGTATATTATGTGAAATCAATTTATTATTATACAAATCTAGGGAGTGTTCTTGATTATTTGCCCTTATTTAAACAGAGTTTACTCCAAATATCAATGTGTGTTACACAACATTTTCTTCCAAGATGTGATGAGAATACTGAAAAGTTCCGGGTTTTCATAGGTACCTACAAACATAAGTACCTAAACATAAGTAAGGGGTTACATAAGTACCCGCAAACTTAGCATGAACCTTTGTAACTCTGATACGAACTTTTTATTGACCATGGGACATCGGCTAAGTGGGGAAGGCGCTATATTTTTGCGTTAGGACTAATTTTGATTCGCTTAGCTGGCTAATCCCTATATAGAGGAGCTTACTGCCATACTGGTCGCATTATAGTTTGTAGACAAGTCTTGTTTTGAGACCATCTCTATATTACTAACTTCTAATTCTTCAATCTAATAACATTACAGTGCAACAACTGTGAGAAAGTGATGTAGTAAACCACTTTCCACGGTGATGTTTACTCTGAAGACGTGGATAGGCCTTTCCCGAATTAGGAAGTTACATACTGCAGATTTAGAGGATATACATTTTTAAATACTGATTGTGGGCGGGGCTCGCTTATCATTTTGGAAAAATCTAGTCTAGAAATCGATCCAGCAGTTTGGATTAGAGGAAATCACAGTACAATAGAGGAAATTATGAACTAGCAATTGTATATGGGTGATAGTTTTACCAAATATAAAAATTAGGACGAGCAATAGAGCTTTCCAACCCTACTTACTTGGCTGACATTTTTGGATTAAATTTGAGAGGGATTTGGTGAGCTTAGGAAAAAACCAACTTCGCCTTTCGATTCCATATCCTCGATTTAGTTTAAATTGACGCATCGAAAACGTCATGTGTCAGTCAAATTGGCTATCACAACATGCTCGTATCAGGGAGATCGCAATAGTTACACGATAGCTAGGATCTTGTCAGTTCTCAATTTAGAACTAGATTAGGAATTTAGGAAAGATTTGATATTAAACAAAGAGATGAATAAAATTTTCCAATTTATTGGTACAATCTTTTTAAAACCTAATTCACCCTAAAGTCTCTCCACGTTGTACCTTGGTTCTCGGTAGAGGTTTGACAATCTCAAGATGATTGTTTTCAAATTTCATCCCGACAGAATCATCAACGGCTACTGTGCATGCGGAAAAGTAAAATTCATCGTAAAAGGCCAAATGCTGAAACGATTTAGCCATTTTCGATGAAAAATTCTGAAATTGTTTGGATCAGTTTCGGTTAGGAACAACTTCACCTTTCGATTCCAGATCTTCGATTTAGTTTAAATTGATACGTATCTCGAAATCGTCTTACACCAGACAATGTGGCTTTTTAGGACGTCCCTTTGAAGCTATGTCTTATAGGCAAGGCTTCGTTAACAAGAGGGAAGCCTATTGGAATTGATCCAGGGAGGTGGGGGACAACCCAAGCAAGCGAGAACAAAATTCGTTTCAGACCATTCCAAGACCGAATCCGTGAAAAAACCATAGGTGTACCAATGTCTGTGTGTGTGTGACAAATTTTATCGACGCTACCCAGGCACAATTCCCAACCAATTTTCGAGATTCTTTATTTTTTCGATCCCAATTTGAGTCTAGTTGTGCAAGAAACTGCGAAATTATTAATTTCGAGATGTAAGAGGGGGGGGGGATCGAAAAAAAAACGTGGTTTTTTTACCACAAATTTTGTCGACGCTACCCAGGCTACAATTCTCAACCGATTTTCGTGATTCATATTTGGTTTGATTAATTTTAGTCTAGTTGTGCAAAAAATTGTGGGAATTTCGTATTTGCTGTCGCGTTGGGGGGGGGGATTTCAAACGCTGTCCAAGCAACAAATCTGGACAGATTTTCGTGCGTATTTCGTTCCATTACGAATTCAATATAATTTTGGAACATATGGATTTTCTAATTTCATCATGGGAGAGGGTGATTGGAGGCCTATGGAAAAAACTTAGGTGTAGTTTTTGCTTATAGCTTTAGCTACTAGCTGTGGCTGCAACAAAATTCCAGCTACAGTAGCTGTAGTGGAAGCTACTTTTTGGCTACTCAATGGCTACTTACGAGGGGCTCGCCAAAAGTAAGGTTCCCTACGCTAGAAAAAATAGTAGACAAATTTTTTTTTAATTTTTTATATTTTTTTCCGATTCTACAGATTGTTTTCTATTTTTCAACATAATCACCATTTCTCTCAATACATTTTTGAAAGCGTGGCACGAGTTTTTGAATGCCGTCCTGGTAGTGCTGCGTGCCCACCTTCCTCAGGTAGTTGTTGACTTCCGCCTTCAGCTCTTCGTCGTCGCGGAAGTGTTTCCCTCCCAGGTGCCCCTTCAACTTCGGGAAAAGATGAAAATCTGAGGGAGCAAGATCCGGGGAGTAGGGAGGATGTGGGAAAATGTCCCAGTTGAATTGTCCCAGCAGATCCTGAGTTTGGCGAGCCGAATGGGGGCGTGCATTATCGTGCATGAGAAGCACCCCTTTTGACAGCAAATGCGGCCTTTTGCGTTTTATGGCCGATCTCAACTTTTGTAGGACTTCACAATACCTCTGAGCATTGATTGTGTTCCCACGTTCAAGGTAGTCAACCAACAGCACACCTTTGTTGTCCCAGAAAACAGTTGCCATGATTTTTCCGGCAGACAACGCAATTTTCGCCTTTTTTGGGGCCGCCTCTCCGCTCAACTTCCACACTTTGCTTTGATTTTTTGTGTGAACCCACGTCTCATCTCCAGTAACAATTCTGTCGAAAAGAGCATCTCCCTCAGCACTGTGAAGCTCAAAAAAAGTGGTCGCAGCGACAACCCGGTTTCTTTTGTGCTCGTCGCTCAACAGCCTGGGCACCCAGCGAGCACAAACCTTGCTGTAACCAAGATTTTCTGAGACGATCCTATTGACTGACCGTACGCTCGTTCTGTCCTTGATCGAAACTGGAAGCTCTTCAAAGATTTCTTCAATCGTCAGCCGACGATCGCCTTGCAAAATTTCTTCAACAGCGTCAACAATGTCTCCTTCCCGAGCGGTAGAGGACCTCCCGGAACGCGGTTCGTCTTCAACATTTTCTCGGCCGTTCAGAAAACTTTCTCTCCATTTCCGGACTTTTTGAACACTCATGCACTTTTCACTATACACTGACGAAAGTTCCTTGTGAATTTCAGTCCCGGATTTACCTTTTAACGTGAAAAAACGAATTATTGCTCTCAGTTCAGAGGCGGACACGGATGGGGTTGCACTCGACATGTTTACAAGACTGATACGGTCGACCAGGTTATCGGATCACTTCCCTCCAAAAATCAGTGTGGCCACCACATCCTAGCGGAATATCCCGCCAAGTTTCAAATTTTTCCCGCGCTCCGAAGCCGAATTACAAAATAGGGAACCTTACTTTTGGCGAGCCCCTCGTATATACTACTTAATTATTTATTTATTTATTTTATTTTATTTACTAATTTTTTTTTTCGGCAGAAGTTTTTAGCTACATTAGCAGAGCGGGGGAGAGGGGTTTAGCTACATTTTAAAGGGATTTGGTGGGCTTTGGAAAAATCGAACTTTGCCATTCGATTCCAGACACTCGATTAAGTTTAAATTGGTAGGTACGTAGGTAGGCTACCTACTTATCCAGAAATTCACCCACCGTACGAAGTGGCTTTAGTAACTAAAAGGCTCATTATTTGTCTGGGGTGGTGTCCCAATTCTCACACGAGGAATGGAATTCGAGTAGCCAGGATTTCAAGACGATTGTTTTCGAATTTCTTACTGACAGAAGCATCAATGGCTACTGAGCATACGCAAAAGTAATTATAGATTACCAACTGGTATTCATTGTTAAACGCCGAAACGTAGTCACTTTCAATGAAAAATTCTGGAATTGTTCGGATTAGTTTCCAGAAGGTGCGCCCCCATAAGTTTCGTCGTTTCTGTTTCATTTTACAATAGATGGGTAAGTTATAATGCCCTCCCTACTTGGCAGTAGTCTTGGTGAAATCCATTTTGAGAAGGTACGGGGAAAAACCAACTTCGCCCCTCGATTCCAGACCCTCGATTTAGATCAAATTGACACTTATCTTGAAATTGACATACGCCGATACAAAGTGGCTTTTGTAACTGAATAGCTCGTGTGTCTGGGAGGTCCCAATAGTCACACGAGGAACGGGATTTGAGTGGCCAGGCGGATCGCGGCTATTGTCCCTAGTTGTTGTCCGATCAGCGGGAGCTCCACGGTCGGCCGCCTCGATTGATTGCGGGCTTGAGAGCTGTATCTCCCGCTGTTAGCGTCTCTGTGCCCTTATCTCCGACCCCGCCGGCTTTCAATGAGCAATTCGGAGGCAACGGGAAACCGCCCGGGCCCGACACCTCGAACATTCGGCCACATGAGCACCTCTGATGCCCGCACGGTGGAACAAAGTCGTGCAAATACAGGTTGAAGGAATAGGTCGTATCCAGAGTTGGGCGGAATCGTAATCATAATTTCGATTACGATCAAAAGGTTTTAGAGTTGTGATTACACTACTTAGATTATATCCACAGAATATAAACATATAGTCAGAAATGACAAAACGTTTTGTCATTTCTGACTATATGTGTTTTTCCTCTTAAATTTGTATTTTTCTCAATTTAAACGCATAATTGACCCCAAGTAAGTAATGTGATCTTCAACCACAACTGGTCATAGCAAGATGAACAAGGAGGACTCCCCCCATTTAGTAACTTGTGGGCAATTTCTTTCGAAACTCCTTTTCCGTAGGACTCACCATGGCCAACGGGCGTATGATTACCGGGGAGTAAAACTGTTCAATGCCCTACCCCATGAACTCCGCTCTATTTCTAAAATTGAAAAGTTCAAAAAAGAACTGAAAAAACATATAATAATGAGGATATCTGAGACCCATTAGATAATATTAAAACTTTAAGATGGTAACTGAATAATTCCTATGTATTCTGATTTACCCGATGTATATCTATGTACCTATTGATTCTAATTTACCTATATTTACTTACAAGATGATTATTGAATAAGGTATTGAATGAGTGTGCTGATTATGTATTACTCCTCCCCACAGCACAAGTCTACGACTTATAGTGGGGAGTAGCATTTATTGATTTGTGTAACTTTTTTTTTATTGCAATACCTATCTAAATAAATGCCTTAAAAAAAAAAAAAAAAAAAAAAAAAAAAAAAAAAAGAATAAGTACTTAGCAACCCACCTCTCACACATTATGCTCTGATGAGGCCATGAATGGCGAAAGCGCTTAGCAAAACCTACAATAAACTACAGTTAAGAGAAGCCTAAAAACTATCACCCTCAACCAACCCAAGAAATTTTATTATGGCTGCCAATACGCAGTTCGGGGCCTTTCTTCGCGCGTGTTTAGTTTAGATGATTTCGATCAGCTGAGTGAGCTAAATTCTCTCCTGTTCACCCTAGGAAGTTGAAATTTGATAGGGTGACTCTTTGGGACATTACGAGACGATTGAAATCATGGCCTCTTTTTTGATCAGCTGAGTTAGCTAAATTCTACCCTGTTCACCCTAGGAAGTTGAAATTTGATCGGGAGACTCTCTGGGTGGGTAATTACTCGTAAGAGACGATTGAAATGGTTGTATCTTTTCAGATCAGCTGAGTGAGCTAAATTCTCTCCTGTTCACCCTAGGATTTGAACAGGTGGCACAATAAGAGCTGATTGCAATTTCGGGCTCTTTCCTGATCAGTCCAGGCCTGATTTTGCTACTTTAATGCTCTAATGTGGCATGCAACCTCCGTAGTTACGAACACAGCCTGGATATGGTTATTTTAGCAGACCGACTAACCCGTACAGGTAGGTTCTTGCAACGCACAGGTAACCGGCTAGTTGTATATAAACACAACTCTAAAATCCTGTGATTGTGATTCTAATTATGATTACGATTACGCCCAACTCTGGTCGTTCGTAAATTAACTACGAACGGAATTTTCTATCTAACTACAGCAACGCTTTGATGATATCGTATGTAGGTACAGATTGTCCCAGATGATTAAGTCACAAACGACTTGATAACTACTCTGCTGTGCAAAATTGAGGGATCCCTGTCGAAAATTCTGTTTCGGATTCGTGGTGGCCGTACCGTAAAATACCTGTCCACTGAGACAAATTCTCACTTTTCGGTAAATAGACATCCAGAAAAATCGTTTACGATAAATAGAAGCTCAATAGAATGGTCCAGTCTGAAGTAAATCAAGAACACATTCTGTAAAAAAATCTGTTTTCGCGTCTTCAAACAAATGGTTGTCCAATCGGTCTCTTTCAAAAATTTAAAAAATTTATAGGTCATTAAAAAGCTAAGTTCGTGCTGATAAAAAACTTCAAAGAACCTGTTTCATGGTTTTACAGCCAAAAATCCAGTGAAAAGAGTAAGCGATTTTTGAAAAATTGAGTTCAAAATGAAGGGATCACTAGGTTTTGCGTTTTTTATTGGGATTTTGAGGGTTTATCTGAGCTGGAGACGTGAAAGTTGGTTGCTAGGAGTACAACTGTTCTCCGACGATCGAAATTTTGGAGGATGGATTGAAATGAGTTATACCATTTCTTGGTTTGAAAATTACCCGCGCACCATCCGGTCATTGACTGAGGGCTCTATCTCAATGAAGAAGGTACCTAATTTTCCGAGTCATGATCGTGTTGACGATCTTTTTATTATTTCAATACAGCCTCCATGGGACACGAAAAGTTGGTGGTACATCAATGTTGCTAGAATTCGATTCCTTAATCTTCTGTATATGTTGGCCCAGTAAGTACCTAGCTTAGGAGAACAGATTCGGGTGGCGTACAGACGTAGTTTTCAATTCGATTCTAGAAAAATAGGCATCTTGAACCGTTACCAAGAAATTTTGAAGGGGTTTAGCAATAGGTGTGGTTTTTTCTTGGTTGATTACAAGGGCCCATTATTAAAAAAATAGTGATGGAAAAAATGTTGGTTTGTTATAGAATTTTTTTCAATCAACTCCACTGATTTTGATGATAAATTCATTAATTAAGTACTACCTACTTATGAGTCTAAAATTATGTCTGATACACATCACACCAATTATTAGGCTGGATGCCTATCAGAGAGTACCCACTTTCTATGGTTGGACAGGAAACCCACAAAATCAGCCATGCTCAGCTACATGATGGAAAAGTGGTGAGACGCCAGATGTTGATGGCAGAGTCCTTTTGAATGTAAACTGTCATCATCCGGTACAACAACCGGTTTTAGATGGAGGCAAAGGTTCCTAGCTTTCAGCAATCCACTCAGAAGTTCGTTTACTTTATGTAGTACCTATTAGGTATTTACCGTTAAATTCCAAGTTTCATTTTAGGTTAATTTTCATTCTTCAAGTTTTCTTCAATCATTAAACTTCACGACGATAATTTCATTCATTCAGTTTTAATTAAATGTCCAGAACTGCTGGCGAGCGCGTTGAGAACGTGCCAAGGGCGCGCGGTTGCCGACCCCTGCTCCAGAAAATGCACCTCTACCTCAGGCAAGAATGCGTTCCTGGGTTTCTGGGTACCGCTATTCCGACATATACAGCTTTCCGATTGGAATCAGACAAAAATAACAGGACCTGATCTGTCATTACAAAAATTAAAAAAAAAAAAAAAAAAAAAAAAAAATGCTGCGAGTGATTAAACAAATGCAATTATATTAGTTTTGGTTATATAGTACGCGTGAATTCTAAAAATGTAAATAACGTCAAAAGTGTAAAGGAGAGAGTTATTGAAATTTAATCAGTTATCATATAGTTTTCTTAATGAATCTGGGAGAAAGGAAGAATATTCCAATACCATTCCAATATTTCCAATAATATTACAATATCACCAGGATCCCTAACACTTTAATAGCTTCCTCCAGACATCTGATTCGGGGAGATGGCCAGAATGACAGTAAACTGAATTTTTTTTAAACTCACTCTAACACAGGGTTATGCGGTCGTTCCGGATGTAGTGGATTTAAATATGTTTTACTTGGCGTAGGTAGGCCAAGTGGGACATTTATATTCTGATTATGCGGGTTAGTCCCCGGGTTATTCCCGTAAGGAATGTGAGCGGATCCGCCAAGGTCAACTTGCTTGGCGGACTGAACTGAGAGGTAGTTCGTGTCGCAGCCGCGTGGAGCACTGGGCTCGCATAGTGGGTGCTGGGTTCGATCAGTTTGGTACTGAGCCGTTTTGTAATATTCCGGCCTAAGATTTATATCTGTAGGGGGAATATGTTGAGCTTGGTTGAGGTACTGAAAAGTATCCTTCGCTTTTTGCACATTTGGAGTGTATTTGACACTCGGATCGGCCGGGTAGGCCTGCGTCGAATATCGTGGGTACTCGGACAGCTTGGTCGAATCGTAATGATCGGCTTCAGAGCGAGTCTGAAAGGTATCCTCGATCTTTTGTATAGGCGAGGCTTGATCGAACGTTTCTTTAACGAATACGTCAGGTGAGAAGGCGATCCCGGCGTGAGGATCGAGCCTTGCGCCGTCGCTGGGTTCAGCGGATTCGCCGGGTAGCCTGTAGGGAGCGCTACGGGGGCTACGCGGCCCGGCTTCGCCGTCGTCTGCCTCCCCTTGCATGAGGAAATAAGACGGCCGACGTTCCATCGAAATAACCGAGTTTTTAGCTCGTTTCGATGCCTCTATGTATAGAAATAGAGGGTTTGGGAGGTGGACTCGCTTGACAGAGCGTCTTTCCAATGCTCGTATGTCAGGGTCCTACCTCGTAGTCTTGAAAAAGACTTCCTTGGACGGTAAATTAGAGCGGATGAGCAGAGTAATTTACCGGCGTGCCCACAGCGGTCGGTTACGAGCTTATTGCTACGAAACCCGGGCGACACGGCTCGGAACGTCCCTCGGGCGTACGATCTAAAGAGAATATCGATAGATGTACCGGGTGGCGTCCTGACAGATGAACTACGTTGGGCAATGAGCAGGATGAATAATCACTGGACTCGTAGATGCCAATGCGAGATCTGTGTGGAGAGAAGGTAGGCCTTGTAGAAAGCAGTAGGAAGCCGTTCTTGAGATGAACTCGGAATGCAGAAGGTTCGTCAGCGTAGAGCGTGTAGAATTCTTCGTACTTCGAGGTGTCGTCGTCGAGAGCGGAGAGTGGAATGAAATTCGGAGGGCTCCCAGCGGGGTATTTATAGGGAGGTGGCCGCCTCCTGCCGCCTCCTGGTTGGTCCGCTTAATTTCATTAATTCGACTGTGTAATCTCATTGGTTCGCACATTGTTTTCTCAGTATCTGCGAGTATGATAGCTGAGCTGGTCTTTCGGGGTGGTTTCCCCACGTCCGTCGCTGCGACGGGGTCCCCGGGGGTGGCTGGACGACCTTGAGTTTTTCTGTTTGAGATTTCTCATTCAAGGCGACTTGTTTCGAGATGCTTGTCGCATCTCTCTCGCCCAGTAAATGTTTAGGGAGGTCGCCTTGTGTGTTATTAGTTAATATTTCACTTTTGAGAGAGAATTTAGTATTTTCTCTCTGGTGAAATATTTTGTTTGACGGAGTTATAACTCGACGTCTTATAAATATTTTTGTGTTGTGCCTACCTCTTTTTGGTAGCCCTGAAAAGGGCTGTTGAAAAGAGGGGGTGGTTTTCACCACAGGGGCCCCCCCAAGACGTCGTGTTATTAACGACGACGCCGATGGGGGAGAACTGGGAGGTCCACACGGAATTCTCCGTATGAGAACCTCGCCAGTTGGGGCGGAGGCGGAGGTGCAGGCCTCGCGTCCCGCGCCTGTGGTGCGCCCCGGCCTCGTCGGTTTCGACGAGCGCCGCGGGGCGGCCGTGGCCGGCCCGAGCTTTGCCGACGGGAGCCAAACCCGCGAGGGTTTGGCCCGCGGCCGCGGCTGGGCTGTTGCGGAGGTGCTCGTTCCGGCTCCGTCCACCCCGCTGTGCTCATCTCTTCCCACCGAGGCACGGGCACGTCGCCCGAGCTGATCCACTTGCGTGGTATCGTGGGGAGCTGGTGAGCGGGTGGAGCCGTGGGTAGTGGTTGGGCGGGTGGAGCCGGTGGTTCGAAGGGCTGAGGCCTTCTCCACACGACCTCCCTGGGAGCACTGTGTTCTTGCTGCGTCTCCCTCTTCGGTGAAGGCGGGAGCGGGCCGAGCGGAGCTGGGAGGTTCTCCTCGGTGAGGAGGAACTCCTCGACTTCCTCTGTCAGCATGTGTTCTTGTTCTTGAGTTGGAGGTTTGGAGGCTGCCATGGTCAAGATTGGTATGAGCTCCGGTCGTGGGGTGTTCCATATTTATATCTCCCACTGTTCCTACCCGAGAAAAGTGGGCGTGGCTTGTTTCGAGTGCAGTCACCCACTTCTCGTCGAATTTGGTAGATGGGACGCGCCCTCTGGCGGATTTTCGGGGAGTTTTCTCCTTACTTTCTGCCTGATTTTGGCTTCGTGACACAGCTTCGTCCGAGTGTAGAGTATAAGCTGGTTTTATTTGCTGTTTGGGAACTTTTTTCGTATGTTCGCCAATTTGCACTGTAACTGAAAACTTATCTCTTTTAACCACTTTGAATGGTCCCGTGTAAGGACATTGCAGAGAGGTGAGCTGTGTGGGCACTCTGATATAGACATGAGTACATGTATCCAAATTTTTGGGCATGTTTACGGCATATTTCGTATTATTATGTTTAATATGCGTAGGCCGGAAGAAAAGAGGTTCCGAAAGGTTTGTAGAAGTTACGAAAATGTCTCCTGGGAGTGGTACGTCAATTCCGTAAACTTTTTGGAAAGGCGTAGTTTCAGTTGCTGGGTCTACTGCCGTACGCATGGCGAGTAGAACTTTTGGAAGTGCGTCGAGCCAATTTTCGTTTTGTGCTTTGAGAGCCTCTTTCAAAGATCTATTTCTGCGTTCTACCATTCCGTTTGTTGATGGTTTGTATGGTAACGTGTGAGTATGTTTTACTCCGAGACGTTCCATAATGGAATTGAACAGATCTGATTCGAATTGAGTGCCCTGATCACTTGTGATGTATTTAGGTACGCCCTTTGAAGCTACCCAAATATTGATAAAGGCGTTTGTGATTGTGGTTGTTTCGATGTTGTTAAGAGGGACTGCCTCTAGCCAACCCGTTGCTCTATCAACCATCATTAAAATGTAACGTTTCCCTCCTTTAGCTAAAGGTAAGGGTCCGGTAATATCAACGTGTACGTGTGAAAATTTGTTAGCCGTTTCAAATTCGGAGTAAGGGAGCTTCACGGAGCGTGTGATTTTTGCTCGTTGGCAAGTTTCGCACGCTCGGACCCAGTTGGAGACATCTGCACGGAGTCCGTGCCAAAAATATCTTTGTTTAACTTTATACACTGTAGAGTGTATACCTGGGTGTCCCAAATTGTGAATTTGGCTGATTATTTCTTGCCTTATTTCGTTTGGAATATAAGGTCTAGGGTGTCCTAGGTCTAGGTTACACCAAATTTCTCCTTGAGGGAATTCAACTCGTGTGAGTTTCAATTTGTCCTCCGCGTTAGGAGGAGAACGAATTTGTGAATTTGAAATGTGCAGTAGAAGATTGCACTCTATTGCAGCCGTAATTTGCGAAATTTCGGCTATGGGTGGACCCTCGTCCGTCTGGGTTGAAATCGATTTTGTTTGAATTTCAACCGGATCGAAGGGTCTGGAGAGTGCGTCGGCGACGACGTTGCTCTCTCCGGGAATATGACGAATGTCACTCGTCATTTGAGAGATGTATGTTAGCCATCTTAATCTCATTTTAGAAAAATGTGCATTTTTCTTAAGCATCGTGCCTAGCAGAGGCTTGTGATCAGAACAAATATGGAAAGATCTGCCGTCCAAGTCATTGTGCCAGTGAATGCAAGCTTGGTAAACGGCGAACATTTCTTTGTCGAATGATGCTTTGTTCTTCCATTGTTCTGGAATTTCTTTACTGAAAAATCCCAATGGTTGGTAAGATTTCGAGCCATGTTTGTCTGTAATTTCCTGTTCTAGTGCCGCTCCGATGTGTGTGTCGGATGCGTCGCAGACTAATCTCCACTCTGCTGTAGGGTGTGGGTGAGCAATGTTATGCAATGTTGCTTTGATCATTGCTTGTTTTAAGCTGTTGAAAGCTTTTTCTCTCTCTGATGTCCATTCGATAGGTGTTCTGTCATTTTTTTTGTTTGACTGAATGGAGTCATACAGAGGTTGTGCCGTGTGAGCGAATTTGCTTGAGCATGCTCGGTAGAAACCACACATACCTAGGAATCTGCGTAGACTTCGTACGTCTATTGGCCTAGGAAATTGTTCTATGGCTTCTATTTTATCTCGTTTAGGAATTATCCCTTCTTTCGAGATAGTGAAACCTAGGAAATCGACGGTAGGTTTTGAAAAAATGCATTTATCAAAACCTACTCGAAGTCCGTGTTCCCCTAGCTTGTCAAAAATTTGTTTGAGGTGGTTCATGTGTTCTTCATAATTTTTAGAAGCCACCAGGATGTCATCTAGGTATACAAATGCGAAATCAAATTTTCGCATGATGCTGTCCATGTATCTTTGCCATGTTTGAGCCGCTCCGGCCAAACCCATGCTCATTTTCTTAAACTCATAAAGACCGAAAGGTGTAATAATTGCAGTTTTATGAGCGTCATCTGGGTGCATCGGAATATGATAATATGCCGATTTTAAATCTATTGTCGAATAGATTCGTGTATCATGTAAATTCGCTTGGAAAGAGCGAATGTGAGGAGGAGGGTAGGCGTCTTTCTTCGTTTTCGCGTTCAGGAAACGGTAGTCGCCGGTGATTCTCCATGACCCGTCTTTTTTTGGCACACAGTGTAACGGGGATGCCCATTCGGAATCTGATGGTGCAATTATGCCTTCTGAAAGCATTTTGTCAAAAGTACTTTTGACTTGAGCCCGTTTTTCGCCCGCCATGGGTCTTGCTCGGAAGTGTACTGGTGTTCCTTCCGTGGTTATACGGTGGTAAACCCCGTTGTTTTTCCACTTTCCTTGAAGTTTGCTCATTTTATCATTGTATTTGTCAATGATAGAGCGAATGTTTTCGTCCTCCGTGATTTGCACGTCCTCTGGTTGAGGGTTATTGTCACGGTGAGGGATAGTAGCTGCTATTTGTTCGTCAGTGAATTTTTTGTTCATGACTGCAGCTATTTTTTGATCGGCATAGCTCTTTATTTTATCTTTGTAAATGTACTTGTGTTTGACCCGTATTCCGATATCCCAAGACTCGAGGAATGGTATACCTAGGATCGCTAGATCAACTTTCGTGATCATAAAATCGGTGGTCATGTCTCCGAGGCCGATGTTAATTGTTGTGTCAGCCCGCCCTAGTGTGTCTATGGGGGCTCCGTTAGCTGCTGTGAGCTTAACGTTGGACTTACGAATTTTTAAGCCCAATTTTTTTGTGACATTGTGGGGCAGAATGTTCACTTCTGCTCCCGTGTCGATGAGAAATTCAGTGCCATTTAGTTTGCACTTGAAAAAAAGCCTTTTATACTCAGTAGACTGCCGGTGTATAGGCTCAGATACACTGGCAGTTATTCGTTTTCCGAACTCTCTACGTCGGAGGTTGGAACGGTACTTTCTTGTACCGATCTCTGAGCATTTTCGTTTGAAACCCAGGTTTTAGGCTGGCTTATAGTCGCTGCCTTTTTGCTAGTTTTGGAAGCAGTGTTTGTCTTCCAAGTGCAGTGTTCTGGGTCTGCACATTTGCGAGTTTCGTTACCGAAACGTGCGTGGTTTCGACAGACATAGGCCGTCGGTTTGTGAGGCCTACTCTCTACTGGTTGAGGTTTGAACTCAGCTTGCTTTGAGAGGGCCTTTTTGAAACCAGTATTCATGGGTTTCGGAGTAGATTCTACTCCCCGTATGTTTAGAGAGGTATTCTCTGTTTTGTACGCGTGTAGCGTATCAGCTAGGTCGAGCCGGGCGGTCGTGGTAGGCTGAGCTGCGACCATACCTCGTGCTTCGATGGGTAGAGTCTCGATCCACTTTTGAGTGATCAGAGCTTCTGAAAAGTACCCAACAGCTTTAGAGTACATTTCGTGGTACTTGGTGCTGGGTTTTTTGGCGAGAGATGCGGGGTCCTCGAGTGCGAGGAGCCTGTCCTGTAAGGACAACCCATATTCTCGCTGTAGGCGCTGTTTGGCCTCTTCGTAGGGTGCGTGGGGTGCCGTGAGGTAAGCTGAGTCGATAGCTTCCCTCATTTCTTCTGGTACCCACTTGTATATAGCTGAGAAACATTCGTTCTGCGTTCTCAGGTGTTTTCGCACGCAGTATTGATCGAACTCGGCGAGTGCACGATCGATATTCTTCTTTTGGAAGATTGGTTTTTGATAATCTCCCATCTCCTCTAAAAGTGCTCGAAAGCCACTTTGTGTAGAGGGATGTTGCGTGAGATGTGGGGCGTAGAGGCCCGGCGGGGGTCGCACGCCCGCAGTGGTTCCCTGAAATCCACTAGCTTCATAAGAGGGAACGAAATGCTCCGTGTTAAGCCTGTTCAAAGGCGGGGTCACCATTTGTAGTGGATTTAAATATGTTTTACTTGGCGTAGGTAGGCCAAGTGGGACATTTATATTCTGATTATGCGGGTTAGTCCCCGGGTTATTCCCGTAAGGAATGTGAGCGGATCCGCCAAGGTCAACTTGCTTGGCGGACTGAACTGAGAGGTAGTTCGTGTCGCAGCCGCGTGGAGCACTGGGCTCGCATAGTGGGTGCTGGGTTCGATCAGTTTGGTACTGAGCCGTTTTGTAATATTCCGGCCTAAGATTTATATCTGTAGGGGGAATATGTTGAGCTTGGTTGAGGTACTGAAAAGTATCCTTCGCTTTTTGCACATTTGGAGTGTATTTGACACTCGGATCGGCCGGGTAGGCCTGCGTCGAATATCGTGGGTACTCGGACAGCTTGGTCGAATCGTAATGATCGGCTTCAGAGCGAGTCTGAAAGGTATCCTCGATCTTTTGTATAGGCGAGGCTTGATCGAACGTTTCTTTAACGAATACGTCAGGTGAGAAGGCGATCCCGGCGTGAGGATCGAGCCTTGCGCCGTCGCTGGGTTCAGCGGATTCGCCGGGTAGCCTGTAGGGAGCGCTACGGGGGCTACGCGGCCCGGCTTCGCCGTCGTCTGCCTCCCCTTGCATGAGGAAATAAGACGGCCGACGTTCCATCGAAATAACCGAGTTTTTAGCTCGTTTCGATGCCTCTATGTATAGAAATAGAGGGTTTGGGAGGTGGACTCGCTTGACAGAGCGTCTTTCCAATGCTCGTATGTCAGGGTCCTACCTCGTAGTCTTGAAAAAGACTTCCTTGGACGGTAAATTAGAGCGGATGAGCAGAGTAATTTACCGGCGTGCCCACAGCGGTCGGTTACGAGCTTATTGCTACGAAACCCGGGCGACACGGCTCGGAACGTCCCTCGGGCGTACGATCTAAAGAGAATATCGATAGATGTACCGGGTGGCGTCCTGACAGATGAACTACGTTGGGCAATGAGCAGGATGAATAATCACTGGACTCGTAGATGCCAATGCGAGATCTGTGTGGAGAGAAGGTAGGCCTTGTAGAAAGCAGTAGGAAGCCGTTCTTGAGATGAACTCGGAATGCAGAAGGTTCGTCAGCGTAGAGCGTGTAGAATTCTTCGTACTTCGAGGTGTCGTCGTCGAGAGCGGAGAGTGGAATGAAATTCGGAGGGCTCCCAGCGGGGTATTTATAGGGAGGTGGCCGCCTCCTGCCGCCTCCTGGTTGGTCCGCTTAATTTCATTAATTCGACTGTGTAATCTCATTGGTTCGCACATTGTTTTCTCAGTATCTGCGAGTATGATAGCTGAGCTGGTCTTTCGGGGTGGTTTCCCCACGTCCGTCGCTGCGACGGGGTCCCCGGGGGTGGCTGGACGACCTTGAGTTTTTCTGTTTGAGATTTCTCATTCAAGGCGACTTGTTTCGAGATGCTTGTCGCATCTCTCTCGCCCAGTAAATGTTTAGGGAGGTCGCCTTGTGTGTTATTAGTTAATATTTCACTTTTGAGAGAGAATTTAGTATTTTCTCTCTGGTGAAATATTTTGTTTGACGGAGTTATAACTCGACGTCTTATAAATATTTTTGTGTTGTGCCTACCTCTTTTTGGTAGCCCTGAAAAGGGCTGTTGAAAAGAGGGGGTGGTTTTCACCACAATTTCATTGAGCTGGTGTTTCGATTATGTGATTCATAGCAGGTGATCCGAATATTGCGAGAACGGTTTGATTTGTGAAGCGGTGGTTAAATCATTTTAATAGGTAATTTCTATACTTTACTCTATAGGAAGCTGTAATTTCGTATGTAGCCTCTTTAGCCTCTTTCTATAATAAAGTGAATGTTTACTCGCGAGTCCCCGAAGGGCTGAGTTTTACATAATTTAATTCAAATAAAAATAATGAAATTGATTAAAAAACAAAAGGAAATTTCTTATGAATGTGACAAGAAATGTTCATCGTTCCTGACTCAATACTTCACTCTGCGCATGCGGAAACGTAAATTTATTCTACTAAGCATCATTTTAGCCCTAGTTGCCCGATCTCGCTCAAATTTGGATGACAGTTGGGGGGGGGGGGGGGGGGGGGGGTGTGTGTGTGTGTGGACGATTTGATCATTCCATATCAATATCAACATTATTGTATCATTAATATGTACTGCGCATACGTCAATGTGAAATCCTTGTACTTACCGACCTTAATTTCCACAGTTTTCATCCGATTGGGATGAAATTATCAGTGAATTTGCGGGTTAGGTTGCACTTAGGTGGTCGCGTACCTATTTCATTGTTCTCATGTCATCAGTTCATTCTCCGCATACACAAACGTATAAATTACATTGAGTATAGTTTTTCGTTTCTTAATAGACTAGTTATGACGTTTCACGCTACTTCTTGATTTGCTCGTTTCCGCTTTGGAATTTTCAAGATCATTTGAAAGTTTTCTATGATCTATACATTCATCATACGTATAAGAAGAAGCTATATGCCTCACCCAACTTGGCAGACTTTTTTTTATGGCTCAAGCCACTTCTCAACCAGAAGGGTCATGGTGGCATTGAACAAGGTAAGGGCGCGTTCCACCATAGGGCGTTAATCCCGACTCGGAAGATATACCTTAAAAACGGCAGTGACAACTGGATTAACTCTGGATTAGTTCATGATCCTCCGTGGTGGATCGGGCCCTAAAGGAACACTGAAAGTGGCACGACTCTAGAGGGAGCCATGCTGCCCTCAGTCACAAAACGGAGTGCAAAGTGCCATCATGGACTCCACTGGCAGATCGGAGGGGGAAAAACGAGGTTTACAGTGACCCTAAAGCGGTTAAAAAACCCCAAAAATAAAATAATACAACTAAGACTGGATAATTAAGAATAGGCCTATAACTAAAAAGATGTTACATGATATCTCGTGTTATACAGGTAATTTAAAATGCATAATAATTTATGGAGCTTTGATTGTCGTACAAAGCCTTATTTCCTTCTGTCATTTAGCGTGCTTTTGAATATCTCCGGTATTCAACGGTTTTCAATGAGTAAACGGGAAAATCTTGCGCTCCAATACCGCAACCATAGAATAATACGCAGTACAATCACCACAGCTCACCACCGCAAATAACTTAACGGTCGCATCGAATGCACCTATCTACAACGTAGAGACCCCATTATGATAGGGCACGTTCGACGATGCAGCTTCCCATGGAACGGGACAAAATAAAGGCTGTGCTTGTGTTTGACGAAGTATAGACCACAAATTAATTTCTATCCAGTAAAAAAGGCACCTCATAAGTTATTTTTTAAATCTATTTTACACTATTTTTGAAATGTTAGATAACTAATTAGTTAGTCCTAAAACTAATTCATGAAAGCTCGCTAATGAATAGCAGTCTACTTGCAAATGTAATCTAATATTTGAAATAAGCATAGGAACTTAACTTTTACCATTCATTAATGACTGATACGATGACTTCCAATACACGACATGACGGTATTCCGCAATCATTAGTGAATGCTTTGACTGCAACCTTCTCGCCAGCCACCGTTTTGTATGGATATTGTGAATTATCCTGTGTCTCTGACATCTATTGTATTCACGCAGCACACGTTTCTCAATTTTCATCTAATTTTGACGAAACTCCCAAATAGCAGGTTAGACAGGATTATGCCCAAGGCTTAGTTTCAATATTGACATTGATTGACCTGGATTGACCTGGGCCTGGGCTTTCCGTATAGACATCTTATAATTCTCATCATTCCTATTTTTAATTTTACCTTGAGTAATGGTAATGCAGAACAATTTATAAATCAATAATTACCTACTACTATTACCTACTACTACTACTATTACCTACTACACACCTTTATCTCAAATATGTATATCATGCGAGGAACCTACGTTTACCCACTCAATTTTGAAGTAGAAACGGTGGGAATTGGTTAAGGTAATCAAAAACGAGACTAGTATTCCGAATTCACTCAGTCTGAACCAAGTAACTCAGAACTTGGGGAGTACTATGACAAAATATATCCTTCAACGTGTGATTTGTTGACAGGAGGGTTTCAAAAGTTTGAGAGTGAAAATCTTCCACAATTACCACTTTACTTCTTTTCATCCTTAACGATCAGAAGAGTAGAGATACGCCTCCTACAGGTGAATTTACAGCTCTCCTAAAGCTCTGGTTTCTAATTAGTGCGAAAAGAACTACTCAGGATTTCCTGTCGGAATAACTATACCTAAAGCACTTGCCGTCTAAGGAATGTAGAATATCCCTTTCTCAATGGATGCATTGCGTAGAGTGCTACGTCAATGGCTACCACTGACAAGGAAGAGACAAATTTAGCTTGTCGGAATCTGTTGGGTATTTTTACACTTTTGACCTCAGATTCGGATTCAGCGCTCAGAGTAGCAATTTTCAGTTCAAAATACCGATTAGTTTGGTCAATAAACAAGTTGGAAGAACACGCGTGACGTAGTAAGGCAAGGGAGTTGAGGGTTCTCCCCAGGCGGGCGGGGGCTGTGACGTCATACGGCAAATGAATATCAAGAGCTGTTTTACTGGTCAGATACCCATCATATGGCACCTTTTTGGAATCAACTCGCTCAGATCTTCTTTTTTTCAGCGAATAAAAATAACCATAAAAATGACCCACTTTATGATTCTGATCAATGATTGATGTGATCAGACTTCTTAAGATAGAGTTAACGCTGCCCCATTGCATCATCATTATTGTACCTAGTATCACTCATTATGATGACTATAATCATCATACCTATGATACATCTTAAAGAACAAATGAACTAGATTTTGAAGGCCAAAAGTGCCTACTTACATCATTTGCCACTGGCAAATCCTCACTTTTTTCGGACCAATCAGGAACGGATCCCTCTTTGATAAGGAATACTGTACGTTTTTCCATATGCCTTCTATGGGTCCTCTACAGTTCTCAAGAGACTACGCTATTGGTGGAAGAAGGGGGAGTAGGAACGAGAACTGCAGTTCAGGAGCAGTTCCTAATAAAGAGTGAAGGAGGTCATTCTTTATAGCTGTTCATGATTGGTCATATCGGAACTGTGACTCAAGAAGGGTGCACTTCTTCTCGGACTAATCAGCATCCACTCCCCTGTAGTCTGAAATCTTGGAGAACCAGCGTTGAGAGGAGATACTGTATTCATCTCCATATTATGTCTTCTCTGGACCCGCATAGTTTTCATGTGACTAATGCTGGTGTCAGGAGGGGTACCAGAACAGGCGCAGTTTTTAATATAGAGTGAACGAGGTCGTTCTTTAGGGCTGTTTATGATTTATCATATCGGAACTGCGACTCAAGAAGGGAGCACTTCTTCTCGGACCAATCAGCATCCACTCCCCTGTAGTCTGAAATCTTGGAGAATCAGCATTGAGAGGAGATAAGTACTGTGCTTATCCCCATATTAGGTATGTGTGCCCTGGTCCCTCCACAGTTTTTATGTGACTAGTGCTGGTGTCAGAAGGGGGGTGGGGGGAGTATGAAAGATGAGTGCAGTTCAGGAGCAGTTCTTAATAGAGAGCATTCGGTTAGGTAGGTACTCTCTGTTTATAGTCTTGCAAGTCAGCTGAACTTCCCATCACTGGTAGAGCTAAGATAGTAGGAATCCACCAGATTGGTGCAAACAATGAGAGTTACCCAAGTATTCATTTTAATTCTTAAATGAAAATAAATTCCATATCATGCGCGCTCTCCTACGTTGAGTAGTTTTTTTCATGATTTTTCAAAGTTTGCTGCACGCGCAAAACTTTGAAAAATCATAGAAAGGAATCTATTTATTCATCGTCGATGAGTGCGGTCGATGCCTAACTTCTTCCATTTAAAATGGTTAAAATACATTTTTCGGACCCATGGGTAACGCTCATTGGAAAAGTACGCTAGAGGGGCGAAACGTCGTTTTAGTATACCTTTTCAGTTGGTAGATGTATAAGTGAACGTTTCGTATAACTTTTTCTTGTCACCGGATATTATTATAGGCAGGCCTCATGGCTACTACGCCAACCAGGAAACCGGCAGGAAATTAGCCATTTTGAACCGATTTTCTTGTCATCAGTGGGCCGAAAGAAAAGGGTTGTCATGAACCGAAAGCGGCAGCTGCTCGCCTTCTCATTTAGCGAGGGGGTGCGCGGACATCGGACACGTGGTAAGTACGAGGAAGCAGGAAGGCGTAAAAGTGAAATCCAGGTGCGGTGAAAGTGCACACAGCTAACGAGACCAGATGCGATCTCGGTCTCTATACATCCATAGGAATAGGTAGGTAACCCATTCCATTGCTCGGTGGGTAGGCCACTGTAAATAAGGCCAAGTTGGGTGAGCTTCCTCAATTTACTGTCGTAGCATGAAGAATTGTAACGTAGAACTAGTTGATGATAAAAACATCAGACAAAATGATTACACATCAATCATTATATCGCCTTCCTACAGTAGTATATTAGTCCTTAGATATAATATAAATGAATTTAAGACTGTCATCAAAGTCATGCCGACATTTAGTATAGTTTAGAACGGGACAAAAAATTAACCGTGGACAGAAGAACGACAGACGTAGGACCGAAATATTATACGGAAAGTATCAGAACGCTAAAATTGAATTAGACATTTTGATGAGTCATGGGGATATAGGTACCATGTAATCGGCCTAAATATTAATTTCTGAAAAGCCAACAATATTCTCCAATACATCAACATTGTTCAGAATTTTTTTCTTTCTTCATCTATTTATCATTTCTTACGTTTTACGAAAATTGGACAAGATTCCAAATCTACCGAAGTTCACTGTGATAATATTTGTGGTATTTAAAACTTAGGTACCAGAAGTTGGTGGTAGGTTCAGGCTTCATGTTTTAAAATTTGAAATGGCTTATACGAATCAGTAGAGTTTCGTGATCAAAAAGCTGCAAATTATTAGGTACAAAAAGGTTTTAGATAGCCTTTCTACGGACAGAGAAGAGGATGGTTTCAATCAATTCGTAGGAATTATATTTATAATTGACGAAAGTATTTGACGAAAAATGTTTTTTCTTGGTCGATTACAAAGGTTTATTATTGAAAATAATATACCAAAAACCTGATCTGATTTGATCCAAGTTCAAAAGTAAACCATACCCCATTTACCTTTCTGTCGTAGCACATAAAGGTGTAAACAGGATTCAGAACTCACCTGAAACAAAAGAAGACTAGATTAGAACAACGTCTTTATTAGCATGACTTTGAAGAAAGTAGTATGCAGATATATAAGCACATATTGAAAACATCTATTTCAATTAGGGTTCACCCTTCGTTGCTCAGTGGTTCGACTAATGAGTTTGGGTGAAAAAAAGTCTAAACAAACATTTTCGAAATTCAACTCCAGAGTTGTAGGTAAATATCAAGGGAAAAGAGATTTATATTTACTCCAGTTAATCCTCTCCGTCCATACATGAATATGCCAAACAGAAAACTACTGTTCGGAATTTAACGCTGGCTCTTTATTAATCAATATTTTTCGTGGATATGGTTTTCCCGAAAGTTTTAACAAATAATATGGTCCATTCGAATTTTAGCGAATTTTCGTAGAAAAAGAAGCAATTGCAATGGCTCAGAAAATGGGTCCGTTTTAAGAAATTCAGCAAGGATTCCTGAAGTTCATGCTTTTTTACATTATATATAAATATATATATATATATATATATATATATATATATATATATATATATATGTCATTCCAGACGATAACTCTTCTTAGAATTGAGATAAAAATCCTGTTCTTGCGCCAGCACATTTCGCACCCATTAAGTTGGTCAAATTTCAAAAAAGGGGCTCAATAAATCACTGCAATGGCTAAAAACGGCCAAAAGTTGTCAAATTTCTAATTTTTATTAGAATTTCAGTCAAAACAAAATTATTAACGATTAAAAAGGACATTAAAAATAGTTTGCACAAAATTATGCTGAAAAACATAGTTACTTGAATTTTATAAATGGGCATTTGCGGAAAAATCTATAAAAACTGAAAAAATCCAAATTCTTTATTGAATTGCCGAATTTTAATTAGCATGTGTTTTTGTCATATAATTGGTTTTTAACATATTGTTTCTACGCAAACTGCTTAAGTTTCAATCCAATTTAAATTGGTATTTTAATACAATGGATAGTTTAGGAAAATTCGCTCATAGGATGCTCATGCTGCATGACTATTTCAAAATTAAGTTATGATTCATTCATCTCTTCTCATCTGAAGATGAGTGTAGGGTTTACAAGTAGTGGTTTAAGCAAAGTTGGCAGTTGAAAAAACTATGGATATATAAATACCTATTCGTAAAGTCTAGACATGAGAATTGTTCTTTCTAGTATCAACCCTGAATTAGAATTTTCTACCGTTGCTTCGGCAAACCTCTGCATGTAAACCTCTGCACCTCTGTGTGATTTTCTTCACTTTTCCGATGAAGTCTTTTGTAATAACTTCATTTTCTATGAAAATTCGAAAAACCAATTTATCATATGAGTTAAATTTTCAACTAATTTTCGTAAAAAATGAAGCTATTGCATTGGTTTCAAAAATTTTAAAATAAATTATTTTCTAAGTTTCTACATGGGAATCCGTTTTGAGGCGTTTTGAAACGATTCCTCGATTTCAATGCTCATTACATACCTATATATATATATATATATATAAGGTATATAATATAGGTATATATTATATTTAGGTAATATATATAATAATATATATATATATATATATATATATATATAATAGGAAATCCAATCTTACGCTTTGAGGGGGAAAACAAGTTTGTTGGAAAGCACATTTCGAGCACAATAAACTAGTCTAAAAATAATTAAATTTATTTTTTATGGCATAATAGTAGGTACTAAAAAAAAAAAAAAAAAAAATTATCACTAATAACTAGGCATTAAAAAAATGTAGGTACGCATTATGTTAGGCTGAAAAATGCACCTAACGTTGTTTATTAACAAAAACTCAAAAATTGATGGAAACCGCAAAAAATCTTAAATAATCCAAAATTTGTTTGAATAGCAGGATATTATTCGGACCAAGTTTTTTGCCATTACATTGGTAGTTCACAATTTAATTTCACTTAAAGTGCTCAAATTTCAAAACAATTCTACATAAATATAATACGATAATTTAAGAATACAATCATTCTAGCTCATATGATCATGCTGCATGACTTTTTCAATTTCCGCCACCTGTTGACACTTTTGGCCCCAATGTGCGCCGTGGGGTCTCACTCGCCTGCTGTTTCTCGTGGCATTCGCAGAAAAATTTGAAATCCCTTCTGAGTGTAGCCACATTGCGGAGGAAGCCCGCAGTCGCCCTGGCCGTCCACGTGACGGGATCGAGGCCCCAGACCTTCCGACACAGGCGCAGGAAATAAACAAGACGGCGAAACCAGACGCTAACGAGCCGTGCAAACGGCAATTTGAGACGAAGGAAACGCAACATGTCACTCGAAACTGTCGAAGGATCACTTTTACTATACACAGCCCGACAGAAGTTGGTGGGTATCGCTAAAACTATCGATCACGGACCATAAAGTGAAATAGTCCTATAAAGAGAAATATTAATCATATTGTTACTTGGTGCCTCCAATTCCACTATAGATGAAATAAAGTAAGAACTCTTCCAAGGTATGTTTAGTAATTTATTACCTCTAACTTACAAGAGGAGTGCGCGCTTAGTCCGTCGCCGATCTTAATGAGCTTACTGGAGTTTCTACATCAAAAATGAGTCGACAAGTATTTTGCCGTTCGCCAAAATGGGTCCTTTGACCTTTGAAAAAAATTTAAAAGGGTTATTTAAAAAATGTCTTATTTTTACCCCTGTGAAATATCTATTTTGTGTCTCAAGTTAAAAATGCCTAAATTAGGCTCAGTCAGCTGATCAGTAGAGACCCAATCAATCAATCGTCTCTTGATGTCCCAGAGAGTCTCTATATCTAATTTGAACTTTCTAGGATGATTAGGAAAGAATTTAGCTTACTCAGCTGATTAGGAATGAGCCAGTCATTTCAATCGTCTCCTAATGTCCCAGAGAGTATCCCTATCAAATCTCAACTTCCTAAGATGAACAGGAGACAATTTAGCTCACTCAGCTGAGTAGGAATGAGCCAATCATTTCAATCGTCTCTTAATTTCAGCTTCAGAGATTAAATACGATAGAAATCATCAACTTTAGGAGCCCATCAGCTGATCAGAGGTCTTTGCATCGTCTAGTACCTACTGCTTACAAGTACCTAGTAGGTACTCAATAATATACCTACCATGTACCTAGTGTCTTCTTTTCACATCATTAGTTCATTATGGTTACTTAGCGTAATAAATCAGCTTTCCTTGACATTACAATGGCTTAGGGATCATGAGAAGTGATGAATTGAGAGCATTCAAAAAAGTGGCGAACGATTTTCCTGCTATGAAATCTAAGGGATTTACACTTTGCTAGTAACGCATTGGTTGTACGTGAAAATCAATAGAGAAATAAAAAAACCGTTGCATTTTTATAGTAGAAATTTTCGTACTCAACACCAGGCAATAGACATATCCATGTAAAAATAATATTCCCAAGCTTTTTAGGAAATTATACAGAAGATCGGAAGTTACATAAGGATATTGAATTTATTTATATTTGTATAAGGGTAAAATTGTAAAAGGGATAATTACACTATGAATGTGGCAGGCTGTAATCTACGTTCGTCAATTACCTACGTCTGGAGACCCAACGATTCCTAAATTTGTTGAAAAGTACGAGTATGGTTTTAAGTTGCTTTTTGGCGCTTTACCCTATTTTACGCACTGCATTAGGAAAATCCCTATACACGAGTCTAATGTTTTTTGGTGTAGAAATACTGAGTTTCATTGAAATTAGTACTAACTCGTGGGAGCAGCATTGGTTTCAAGAACGCCAAATTTAGCCATTTTTTTATTTTTCTCTAAGGTCAAAGGGCCCATTCTGTCGAACGGCTAAATACTTGTCGACTCAGTTTTGATGTAGAAACTCCACTAAATATTTAATTGAGATCAGTGACGGACTCACCGCGCACTCCCCTTGTTAGTCCCTAAGTAGACTCTTTAGAACGTCTATCGTGGAAAAATTTGTCTTATTCTTATATCATCATTTTGAGACAATATGAGGCATGTTGTAGAATGATCCGACGGCAATGAAATTTATAGGCCACCATTTAGGAGCTAACTCGTTCAAATCCTAAATATTTGATAAAAAGCAGTCTATTAGTTTTGGAGTTTTGTCTATGTCAACCAATTATATCTTTGCGCACGCACATTACTTACCACTTGTCACATTGCGATAAGATCCATAGTGCATCATTCTGGTCATTACAACCTTATCCCCCGAGTTTGAGCGTAATCGGACCATCAGATAAAGAGAAATCGGCCTTATACAAAGTTCACGTTTGCGCATAGGTCCAATAATTTATCCGACGGCAATGATACATATCTAAGATCCAACCCGCACAATCCCTAAAAATTTAATCAAAATCAGACTAAAGCTTGGAGTTTTGTATAGTCACAATTCCTTGTCACGCCCAAAACTATGCTAGATCCAACTTTAATGTAATTTTCAAGAATTGAGCTGGTTGGTTCCTAGATGGTCCCCTATGAATTTAATGAGTGTTGGATCAACAATGGCATATGCGAATGTGCAAACGTAAATTTCGTACAATGTCGATTTTTCATGATCTATCGCGCAGTCGTACTTCGTTCAAACTAGAGTAGTAGTTCGATAGGTATATGATTCAGGATGATGCCGTATGCATTTTATCATAATGGGATGGGTATTTACTTAATCTTTTAGTATACAAGCATGCAACCTTCCAAGGTAGAAGTCAACCGTGTCTATCCATCACTTTTTGATCACTTAAATTCGTCAAATTTCTAAAAATATGCTAAAAAATCACAAACAATGGCTAAAAACGGCTAAAAATTGTTAAATTTACATTTTTTTTAGCTGAACTTTAGTTTTTTTTTTATAGCTGAACAGCAGATTAACAACAATGAACTAAAACATTGAAAAATGTATGCACAAAATGATGCTGACAAATACGAGTATACTTAAATTTCATTATTTGCTGAAAAATCGATAAAAACTGCCAAAAGAAGCCAAAAATCCAAAATGTTTTTTGAATTGCAGAATATTATCTAGAACGAGTTTTTCGCCATAGAATTGGTAACAATTTCTTTAAGGACAAATTGCTCGAATTTCGAAAAAAATGTAACGTTATAAGATACGATAATTTACAAAAAACTCGCTCACACGACCTCACTGCATGGATGAAAATTTTATCTTTATCATATTTCTTAGTGAAATTTATAATTTATTTCATATTTTTGCATTAAAAAAGTAGGCAGGTACATTTGAAGATTAATTCATGAAACAGATTTGTTGAATGATTGGAGGGGAGGGGTGGGGGATTTCAAAAGCATGTATTTGTCGAATGCCCACGCGCGAAAAATGTTGTTTTCCCTTTAATTTCACATGAAAAATTAACGGGAAAAGTGAAAACCTAATTTAAACTCTCCATCTCACATTCGCTGTGCACATCATAAATCATGTGTCGCAAAATGGTCACTTTTGGGTCCGCGATCATCTTCGTTAGGTTGGGGAACGGGTTTCACATCACATTTCACATCACATAGGTTTCACATCATAACGAGATTTTACTAGGTGCCTCTATCGACCGCCCGAATCGAAATAGTACTGAGCAGAATAAATTAATATGTAGGTGATGAGAAGTGTTTTGACTCTCGGAGGATGAGAGCGTTTATCTGATTCGTTTGTGTGGTTATCGTAAAATGTTTGAAGAACAAATATAAAAGGAATGGAAAGTGACAGGTTCCCAATGAGGGAACTCAATGAGATATTTTTGTTGTTGTTTGTTATAGACCGAACGACAACTGACTAGGGAAGCGTGGGTTTGGAAGTGAATCACTACATCAATAAGGCCTTTTTACGCTTTCAATACTCCAAGAGTTCAAGAAAAGTAATGTAGTAATCGGAGAGTAATTGTTTTGTCACATTGACGAAGATAATATTAATATAAACGAAGTTTTAGGTATGTAATGCATACATTTACGTTACCAATCGTGGTTTTAAGGCAAGGATGATCAATCTAGCTGTGAATGAAATCCGATTTTACTCACCCTTCTACTATTACAAGTTTTATCAAGTTCTCCTGCGTTAATCATTATGAGGAAGTAGGAAAGGGGGAGGAAGGACATGGCATTTCGTAGATAGTTTTCCTGAGGAAGGGGGAAAGTATTTTCCGAAAGCGCTCGCAAATACGAGTTTTTAGAAGTAACGTCCCACTCCTTTGATTATATCATCACTGTATTGCGTCGGTTACATTTTAGGTCATCTAAAAGGGTTTCAATCGATTCTATGTGACGGAAACTATTGAAAACGCTACTAAACTCGATTTTGGATGATTTAACAATAACTAACGACAGTGACGACGACGATGACGCAACGAATTGCATAACATGTAGTGTAGTTCGTTGCGATTAATTCGCATTGTCGTTTCAAGGTAGGGCAAATTGCTTCCGAATCTACCAAGGTAGTAGAAGCATTGAGAAATGATTTTTTTTTTTCTACTAAATCAAAATTTCCAAGAGCATTTTACGTGTTATAACATACTGACTTCGGTTTCGTGTAAGTCAATGAGTGTGTCCTCAAATCCTTGAAACAACATAAATTTCTACAGTCTTCGTTCGATTTTTCCAAATTTTTGATTTTTTTCTTGAAGTTTTCAAGGACTGTGCAGGTTAGGCTGTAGATTTCTCGATTGTAAACCGTTAAATTATTATTTTTTTTTAGTAGAACCTATTTTACAACAACAAAAAAAAAAGTCTGCCAAGTCCCGCCCGTTTACGTAGCATAGATCATTGAAAAGTTTTAAATGATCTTGGAAAATTCCATAGCGGAAAAGATTAAATCACGATGTAGAGTGAAACGTCATATTAGGTCTATTAAGAAACGAAAAAATTATACTCAATATAATTCACGTTTGCTCATGCGCAGAATGAACTGATACTGATGAGTTGAGAAGAATGAAAAAGGTACGGGACCATCTCACAACCTAACCCGCGAATTCACTGAAATTAAGGTCGGTAAGCAGTAGGATTTCAAAGAGGCGCATGCGCAGTTGCTGTTAATGATACAATCATGTTGAAATTGATATGGGATGATCAAATCGTTTTTCCCCAACTATCATCCAAATTTGAGCGAGATCGGACGACTAGGGTGTGAAAAAATAATCGTGAGAAAAGCGTGAGAATATAATCCTTGGCAGAATTTACGTTTATGCATGCGCAGAGTATTGAGTCATAAGTATTGAGTCAGAAACAATGAAACTGATAGGGGACGACGGTCTTCACCATAGCCCGCACATTCCCTGAAAATTTCATCCAAATTGGATGAAAACTGTGTTAAATAAGCTTGTTACATGGATTTGCGGACACACGACAGACACACACACACATACAGACAGACAGACACGGAACCAAAGTTGTTCAAAATGGTCTAAAACGTAAAATGCGAGTGGACATTTTGATTTTGGAGACCAAAAAGTTTTCTCCCGAAAGTGAAAACAATGCTTACGTTAGTACCTACAGGCAGACTCGGAAGCAAAAGATTATCAACGATGTACTAGAACATTAAGAAACTTTTGCACAAAATTACTTTAAAAAAGTGCTCAAATTTAATTATTATTAGCAAAAAAAGATAACAATTGCAAAAAATAAGCTTTGAATCCCAATTTTTATTTTTATTGAAGAATATTAATTAGATCTAGTTTTTTGCCGTAAAATTGGTAATAAAAATTTGTTTGCGATCAAAGTTCTCGAATTTCAAAATAATAAATGTAACATTAATAGGTAGAGCTGTTTGTTCCATCAGTAGAATTCCGTTGACAGAAACTAACCAGCGGCGCCTGCGCAGTGGTTATTGAACTACAATAATTTATAAATGAAAGTTCGCCCATACGGTCATGCTGCCTGAAACTGTTTTATTTTGATCGGTGGTCACCCTTAGCAAACTATGCAAAAAACCGAGCCCTTCCAGTGCACACATGGAATTCAATTCGCAAACGCATATCACACAAGGCAACTAATTTAAAATAATTGTCAATCGGTTCCAGCACTCGAATTAATTATTTATCTGTTATTTGGTAGAATCCTCTATATTGAGGTCAACGCGCTTCGGTGATAACTCAGGACGTTCTGCATATCTCCGATCCCTTTCCGCGAACAAAATTATCTTATCACCGCAGTTTTTCAGATTTTTAGATGAATAATTTTCTGCTTGTTAGGAAATGTCGCTAATCGCTCTTTAATGAAAATGATATCGTGATATCAAAATCGTTAATCTTGACTCTTAAAATCCTGGAAAAATTTAGCCTTGAAGGCTTACACAATCTCTACGAATTTCATGCAATTAACAAGTTACGAGCAGCCAGACGGACTCACAAATTATTAAAATCTAAATTGTAAAATAAGAATGAATTTTGTATTCGAAGGGAACGTTTGATTTTTGTTCATAAATAGCATCTACAATAACTTGATCAAACTACAAAAGTCATAGCGGGCAGCAAGTAATGATAGGTAGTACATACTTCCAGTAAAGTAGGTACCTAATGCAACATAGACTTATGTAGTTTGACAAGTAATTTTTTATGGACCAGTGTTCTGCGTAGAAGGGCTATCTAACGCATCAATAATGATAATCTTTGTGTAATAATTTACAGCGTTTGAACTTTTTTAGTATATTATTTTAGGTAAATTTCTTGTACGTATTTTAAATTTATTAGCGTAAACTTTATGTATATATGTACTTATAGTGTTAAAATCTAGTAATCTTATATTGCCTTATAACAGACCTGAATTTTATGTTTAACATTTGTGGAGCCATTGTAATTTTCTTCAAAAATTCAATATATAAGCAAGTGGAAATTATGATTTGTTAATTAATTGTTAGGTAAACCCACAAAAACTATAATTTTTGTTTATTTCGTAGAACTAATATTTATTTCAACTTCCTGCGCTTGTAATAAAACCTGACAAGTTGGGTGTGGCACATAGCTTCCTCGTTTCCGTTACATGAATGTGAACAACATTCAAACTTTTGAAATAATCATTAAATATTCCTCGGAGGTCTTCTGGTGTTTGAGCAAAATATTCAATCAGGCAATAGGAAAATGATGCTTGATGATACAAGTTACGTTTGCGCATGCTCAAAAACTACCAATGACTTGGGCATGATAGGAATCATTGGGGACAATCTAAAGTCTAAACTGTTCAATCCCCGAAAATTTCATCGAAATCTGATGGAAAGATTTCATGCGTATTACAAAAATTTGAGGTTAGCGCATGTGCAACATTGATTAATGATACTATCGTGATGAAACTCGTGTGAGGTAATTAAATCGTTATTTCGCTATACCTTCCGAATTTAAGAATAGACCATGAGAAAATCAAGCTTGATGGATTGTACGTTAGCTCATGAGCAGTGAAAACTACCGATTTCTGAATGATGAAATTTATAGAGGACTATTCTTAGCATAAACTGCTCATTCCAGAAAATATCATCAAAATCGAATGAAAACTGTAGAAGGTATGCTTGGTTTTAGAATATCACATTACCGCATGCGCAGATTGAAGTATTGATTTTAATGCGATGAAATTTATAGGGAGCCATCTACAGCCTCATCCGCGCATTCTCTGAAGATTTAGATTAGAACGGTCTAAAAAGTAAAATGCGCGTGAAAATTTTTGTCATCCCCCAAAAGTGAAAACAATGATTCCGCTATGTAAGTAGACTCGGAAACGAAACTCTATTTTATATATATAGTTCAGTAGTAGGATATAATAACGGCACGGTACAATAATTTAAAACGAGAAGAAAGAAGCGTAATTTATTATAATTATGGGGTAGGGAATGATAATTGTTTTTAAGCGATTCACTTGGGAGGGTAGGTATCTATGCATTACTAATCATAGCACGTGGATCAAGGTGAAATTACCTCCAAGAGTTTTTTGATTTGTGAAGGTGAAGCGGTTGTTAGCGTCGACTAAATTGGCATCCTATCCTGAGCATCCTAACAAGGTAGCTTATGTCGCCACCATAATTCATCCAATGACGAAAGCCCAATAAGATATAACAGTACGGGCACAATCATTCGTTTTTGCGAATTTTGGCCAAAATCGAGCAACTCTGCAAATGCTAAGTTGCAAGGTTGTGAAGTCAAATGCTAAGTAAGTAATTCTGTGTTCGACATCCCTTCAAATCAGATAAAAGGCCTATATAATTAAAGTCTGCCATGTTGAGATATTAGAAATGCTAATTTGCGAAATAGGGCTATAATTTGGGTTAGCAAATGCGTCCATTTCCGTCCATCAATCCAACGGCATTAATCATCTTAGGTAGTTATTTAGAGACCCAACTAAGATCTAACCGTCACGGTAATATACCTTTTCATCAAAATCGGTCTACTACGAGTTTCGTCCGTAACAACCAGTTTTAGGTCAGCGCATGTGCGATAGTTACAACAACAAATCGCTCCCAAAATTTAACTAAATCGGACCAATGATAAATCAATGTTTCAGGAAATTGATGTTTGCGCATGCGAACACGTTAATATTAATACCGATAGCGGTGGAATTGATATAAGATCAGCGGGAGATTCACCCTCACAAACCTCGAAAATTGGATTACCAATCGCAATAAAGTCCACATGTCATTACCCTGGAACATATACCCATATACTTCCCGAGTTTGAACGAAACTAAAAGATATATAATGAGAAATCGACGTTACAATTAAATTACGTTTGCGCTTGCGCACAGATCACTATTGGTCCAACGGAAATAAAATTCATAGGAGATCATTTTTAGAAGCTATCCCACACAATCTTTGAAAACCATCAAATCGGTCCATAGGTTTCGGAGTTTTGCTTGTGTCCACCAATTATTGTTTCGCGCTTGCGCAACAGTTGTAATCCAACCAATCGCAATATAATCCGTAGACTGTTTCCCTAGACCTAATACCCAACTCCCTCCCGAGATTGAACGAAATCGGACCAATAGATGTTGAAAAATCGACTTTATAGGAGATTCACGTTTGCGCATGCGCACAGGCTACAATTGATTAGACGGCAATGATCGTTATACTTACTGTTATGCTACTCTTCTGATATACATGCTCCCCCACGAAGCCACCAATAAGTCACACAATAAAATTCGCATTCTCCGAAAATTTTAATTGGCACATATAGATCATCGTCAATTTTCAATAAAAAATTTTCAAATAGTAAATGAAAATATAGGAATGCTCATAAATTATTGTAGATGGTTCAAAAACAATAAACGGAACGGAATGTGGAAGGTATGACCCTCAAACTAACTCACAATTTATTTATAAGGTGACTACATTTGAATCCATAGATACCAGCAGAATTATTGTTCTCCAATCACAAAGCCATAGTGTATGCTTTGTCTCGCACATTCACTTCGATAACTGCTTTCTCAAACAGCTCCTTGACCCGTCTCAAAAACACCGAAATATTCCAACTAGGTACCTCACACTGAAAATAGAGGTACTCTGCAAAAATTTACCAAACCAGTACGGGTCAAAAGTCATACAGGAATACATTGCAACGAAATTGTGGATCTCTTAGCAAAGCAAGCCGTTCAAATGGGAGATCCCGCGCACATCCATACAACAGAGGACATGTAGGGCAACTAAGTAAGAGTTTTAGGCGCAGTTCCCACTGGCACGATACGATATGCGATGCGATCCTGATTTGACAACGATCACTCATTATTGTGGAAACTTTATTCAAGTAACCGATCCAGTCCCCACTGGCGCGATCGCGATGCTACACCGATAGTTATCGGAATTGCGTCCGTTGGGGAGACCAAGCGTTCAGGTCGCTCCAGGAGTAGTTAGCACCTATCGTTCGACACGTCCGATCGAAAGGATGTCGGGTCCGCAAGAAGACATTGAATCAACAATTTCCTTTGTAAAATCGTTTGAGCAGATTCCGTGCTTATGGAATTATACAATAAAAAGTTATTCCAGGACGGATCATTTGACAGGTGTTGCGTGGAGAAAAATAGCAGAAAAGCTGAAGGACATTCTCTTTCTCCAGTCTTCTAGACACTAGTCTCAATACAACATGGTAGCTATCTGAGCCCATTCTGTAAAACTCTCTAAATTTATGCTCATGTTGAGAGAGCTCACAAGAAACTACTGCCAAAACTGTGTGTAATATTGTGAACATTATATGGGTAAACCCAGTATTTTCTCTATTTTCGATCCCTCTGTTGCAAGTACCGGTAAGCAAAAACGACATTCTCCTCTGAGGAGCTCAAGACGATCATTAAAAATTGTCGGTTGCTCTTCGTCTCAGTTATCGTTTTGATCTTTCCAGTGGAAACTGGAGTGTTGCGCGGATAAAAATCGTATCGGGAGATAAAAGATTGCTCAAGTTGCATCGCTTATCGTGTCGGTCCAGTAGGAACAGAAATATCAGTAAAGTCAAAGGGATAAAGGAAAATTCGACGCAGAAATACAACCAAAACTTTCTAAAGTAGTCGGGTTTAGTAAAGGGAACCTAGACTGTTCCGTCTTTAAAATAATATGCCTTAAATTCGACCATCATCGACTGCCTAGCCATTTGAGCAAATTCGGCATCATCCCGGATCCAAGATGAAGTTATCCAGCCAGAAAAACTGCCAATTCCGATCAAATAATTCTAAAATGCCATCGATCTTAAATTACCTTCAGACAGGAACTATATGACTACCCCATCGAAGAACAAGTGTAACCCCCATCAAGAATCAAGTGCTTACTTACTAGCGATGCAAAATACATTTCAATATGTAGTGAAATTTGTAAAAAACAACGAAATAGAAGTTTAAATTATAATAATTTCTTTACTATAAATTCAAAATAATGAGTGATTTAAATGTTATCATTATGGCTAATAGATAGACCTAGTTAAAGCCAAAAAGGAGAAAGAAAGAACGTTATAGGGGACCATCTAGGAGCTAACCCGCACAATCCCTGGAATGTTCATCAAAATCGGGCAAAAACTTGGTAGGTATAGTTGTTGGTGCGAAAAGGATTAATGAATGAATGGAGGTTGTCCACTCTCTCAGCCCGATTCATGAGCCCTGACTGTCGCTGTGGACTTGTTTATAATTTAATAATGATTAACAGGACGTTTCCATTTGTTTTCGTCACGTCACGGTGGTGTTTTCTATTGATTTTCACGTACAACCAATGCGTTACTAGGACTCCCTTAGTTTTCATAGCAGGAAAATCGTTAGCCACTTTTTGGAATGCTCTCATTTTATCACAGCATCTCATAATCCCTAAGCCTCTGTAGTGTCAAGGAAAGCTGATTTATTACTCTCAGGTATAAACTAATATTGCTAAGAAACCATAATGAACTAATAATGTGTAAAATTAATCATTATTAAATGATCTGACTGTAAATCCGTGGTAGGTCTACCGTCCGTTTTTTTATTCTATTTAGCCTCCTAGCGAGATTTGCCGCGCTCCACTGAAAACGCTATACAGTCCTCAAAAATGGTCAAAACACGCTCAAATTTTGAGGGGATGCTCTTGAATATGTGCAGAATCAATTTCGATATTAAAATAACCACATTTGAGGTGTTTAGATTGAGTCTTGGGTCATGACGAAAAAGCCATATAAAACCGAATAATTATTGGATAATACATATTATAAAAGTTCCAATATTTCTCTTCAACAGGTAAATTGTTGGTAAACATTTCTCGCAACTCTTCGTCCGTATGAACTCGTTTATTTGTCATATATTTGACAAGAAAACACTCAATAAACCAGTACAAACATGCATAAACATTATAGCAAGCTTGGTCTGCAATCTTCATTTTCAATTTCATAAAAAAAAAAAAAAAAAAAAAAAAAAACTCCCCCACTTTTCATACATAGCAATATTTTTTTACTGCACTCAATGAACCACTTGGTGTCTGAAAATTTACATTCGTATGCCGCTAGATTGCAGAGGAAGACGGAAATTGTCGTGGGAAACACTCATGAGAAATAGGTAGGTACACTCGTCGCTGGGCCACAGTGGGTGATTGGCTTTTGCTAGTAATCCTATTCGCCGCTGGTCGTGAAAAGGATAGAATTCGTGTCTTGATGTCCGTTTTTCTGTATTCCAATATAAATAAATCAAGTACCTGACAAATTACCTGATCATCAGGACAGTTGACATTCTCGCTCGACTCTGCCATTCCCGCCTAACAGAACACTCCGGCCTCTGCGGCAAACTGATCCGATTAAAGAATTAACTAACAGTCGCATACACTTCGATTAAATAAGATATTTTTTTCGAACACCACGTAATCATGAGAGTCAGCCGCAATGACACTAATGTGCCAGACTGGATTGTGTGTCTGAAATACCCGACCCCGTCTGACCTTTCAGATCGAGCCCACGGATTTATCACTTCTATGATCGCGTTATCGATTCATTACTGAAAACTCCACAGATCGATGGGAGTGGCAACGTTTCTAAATTACTACAATTATTACGGAGGCAAAACCTGTCCAAATACCTACATTCAAACTATCTATATTTGGTGGGAATGTGAGAGGTTTCAATCTGCTACCAGACCGAAATAGAAGCATAGCCCCTTCTAAAAATGTGGAATTTGAAGGGTATACACGATAAACGTTGAGGGTCTTACAAGTTGATAACGTTGACATCTCCGGTAAATTTCTTTCTTAGCAAATATACCTACTAAGCGGTGATGCAGACATTTCAAAGAATTCTTCCAAATACTGCTGAGTTTCAACGACCAGGTGCTAAGATATCTTTATCAGCACAGAGTTTAAATTTTGTTCTATTATGTCAACAGTAATTTGAAACGAAGCCATCCGGGTGCTACTGTGCAGCAATAATCAGGTACTCAGGTACTGCTCTGAGGCCAATTCCTTCTCTATTCAACTTACAAATGATGCCCTGATCAGCTAAGAAAGATCTGAGGCTGATTTCTTTTGTATTAAAACATCGATGCAGAAATTCGAATAGAAGCCTTCCAAAGACATTTATCATATCAAGGGGTTCTGATATCAAATTCTTCTCTAATATCAACAGTGCCAAAATTTAGAACGAATCATTTCGGTTGCTGCTGGGTAACAACAACCAGGTACTAAAACAACTTTATCAGCTCTGAGGGCTCTGAGGTTGAATTCTTCTCTATTATATCAACAAAGCTGAAATATAGAACGAAGCATTTCGGGTGCTGCTGAGTGACAACAACCAGGTAATAAAACAACTTTATCAGCGCAGTAGTTATTAATGATACAATAATGTTGAAATTGATATGGTATGATCAAATCGTCATCCCCCAACAATCATCCGAATCGGATAGCGTGAAAAAATGGAGCATAATAGAATTTTGCGCATGCGCAGGGTGAAGTATTGATTTGGCTACAATGAAACTGTCAGGGGACCTTCTACCCCCTAGCCTGCACATTCCCAGAAAATTTCATCCAGATCAGATGAAAACTGTGTAAAATAAGCTTTCATCTCACTTTATAGTCTCACTTTTCGGCGGGGGATCCATCGCTAAAACATGATTCCATGTTAAAATCACTAAAAATGGCTAAAAACGGCGAAAAGTTGTTAAATGTATAATTTTTAGCAGAGTTTCAGTTAAAAAAATATATATATATCAACGCTTAACTCGGACATTATAAAATTGTTGCTCAAAATTATCCTAAAAACCATAGGTGTACTTAAATTTCATTAATATTTGCTGAAAAATTAATAAAAACTACAAACAAAACTAAAAATGCAAAATCTTTTTTGAATCACCGAATTTTATTTTAATTTGAGTTTTTTGCCATAAAATTAGTTTTTAACAATTTCTTTCTACTGAAATTTCTCAAATTTCTATAATTCAATATGTATTTAAAGAAAATTCGCTCATACGATCATGCTGCATGGCTGAAACGTTTTCTTCTCCTTGTGGTTATCTTTGAGCAATCATTAGCCCTTATCGTCCATTTTCATTGGTTACCTACTTTATTGCTTCTTACTTCGATTTTTGTGTTAATTATTCCAAAAAATTGATGAATCGAAGCTAACACAAAATTTGATTGCGTACAAAAAGTGCGACCCCACGAACACAGCCATGACTTCAAGTGTACTGACCTACATCAAGGTTTGGCAGTCGGCGCTAGAGAGCTATCTTAATGTCCAAAATCATAAATACTTGTAATCTTATCTCGTTCTGTAACAAGAAGGAATTACCTATCGATTAGTTGAGCACTCTCTGTTTCAGTCAAGTATCACAGAAATTAACTGAAGTTGAGAAGAACACGAGTTCCTAAGGACCATCTTAATTTTAAGGTCAGGGTCTTCTTGCCTCTAGTTAGCTAAAGAGGTAACAGTTAAAAATCATAATGTTGTTCGTTACCGGTCCCAAATTATGGATGACAATTATAATAGTAGTTGGTTATTCTTCGATCTTTTCCAGCTGTGCCTGTATGTATTGTGATAGTTATACAACTTACATGGTGGCTGAAATTATTGGTGACCCTTTACTAGCAATAAAAACGAATTGACGAGTCTATTGTTTGTTGGAACAAATAGATAATATTCACATTAGGTACCAGCTTGGAAGGGTGATGAATATGGTTTTAACCCGCTTCGCCTCACCCTGGTCTGCAGGACCTATAGGTAAAATTTAGTCACAAAAGTTGTCCCCTCCCCACCCTCGTGTTTTTCGCCTCTCTCCTGCCATTGTGAATCTCAAATCAGTTGCCCACGAACTTGGGTTGAGCCTCGAGGATGCAGATTCGTCAAGTGAAATATATAAGAATTTCACAGGTCTTTTTCCTTGAAATGAGCTTGTATGTGAGACACACACCAAGGCTGCCAGCTGTTGAGGGAATCAGCAGTTTCAAAAGAAGAGTGAACCTCTTCGCTTTGCCAGTGTGAATGGGAGGATTGGAATTGGCAGACTCTGTAGCATCTTCAAAGTGGTCATTCACCACCTCAAATGAAGGATCAGCTAGTCATTCAAAATAAAGTGGTTGCAAAAAATTCATTGATAATCAGCAGCGTGTGCTGATTTCGTGATTCAAAAATCCAATTTCTAAGCTATTTATCCTACGAAGCTGAAATTTGGAACGGAGCCTCTGTGAGCCAAGTAGGTTAGAATTTTAACTTGCCGAACCACCCGAATCGCGTGAGTGAAAACACTGCTCCGTTCTAGCGTTGGACGTCCCCCCCCCGAAATTCTTATTTCGTCATTCTTTGTGAAACACAAATCTACTTGAAAGAAAATGCGCTTTACATGTGGCTCACTACGTGAGTACTTCTCTATACAGGGTGATTCCCTCGCAGATGCAAAAAAAATTTGGGTGAAACTTCATCAAAAATGGAGTAAAATGCCGCCAACCGCATATTTTTATCTCAATCCGTACTCAAGATATGATTTTTTAAAGGTTTTTTCAGGAATACCGTGTTTTTTTCATTTTAAACTCGGATTTCTCCACTCTGCCTCATTTAATTTTAACTTTCAACCTCATTTTTGGTAACAGCATTAAATTTCCTATAAGAAATTTCCTATAAGAATACTTGGATTCTTAAAAAGTACCATCCGAAGACCCTACATCAGCTCAAACATTGACGATTTTGAAAAAATAGTATTTCTGAAAATCTTTAAAACTTGACTACTCTCTTCAAAAGAATCCTGGAAACTGGCAAATCTCATGAAAACTACTCCATCTAATATGCTTTCCAACGGTATTATCAATTTTACTTTTATTTTGTTATTTAGGGATGAAAATAATGTTTTAATGTTAAAAAAATGTGGGTTTTTCAATGAAATTGTTGGTTTTCTCGAAAGATGACCCTCCATGAACCAACGAGTATGGGGTCGGTTTCTATGTATTTTTTCTCGCTGGATCAAATGGAAACTCTTGCAGATCTCTCAACTACGTTATAATCGAGTTTTACACTTTAATTAACTAGTTTTACCCCATATCACACATACATTTAATCGTAACAAACAAACTAAACATTTGCGATTTTAAGTGTAAAACTCGGTTATAACGGAGTTGGAGAGATCTACAAATGTTACCATTCGATACAGCGTGAAAAAATACATAGAAACCGACCCCATACTCGTAGGTTCATGGAGGGTCATCTTTCGAGAAAACCAACAATTTCATTGAAAAACCCACATTTTAACACAGAATGTGTTTTAGCCATGGACTAACTAGCCGAAAATGGAACGCGGGATGGTAACGAAATGTGTGACGGATGATTTTCACGTACAACCGAGTCGTTGCTAGGGATATGGTACTTCGTCGTTTTTCATCCCACAAAATTCGTTGACCATTCGTTCGAAAGCTCTCGATTTACCCAACAATATTATGTTAACTACTGCGAAGTGCGTGTCCAACAAACTGAGTTATGAGCATGGTTATATAAATAATTGTTTACACACAGGTGATCATTCTCAATAATTGATATTGTGAACATGATTGCAACCGCTTGTTAATTTCTGATGATTTCATTGAGCTTGTTTCGATGATTTGATTCATAGCAGGTGATCTGAGTATTACGAAAACGGTTTGATTTGTGAAGCGGAGGTTAAATAATTTGAATAGGTAATTTCTATACTTTACACTCTAGGAAGCTGTAATTTCGTTTGTAGCCTCTTTAGGACATTTACTTGACGATGCTCAGGGTCCGGATCAGATGTGTGGCTCTTAAAGCTAATTTCTATGCTTTACACTCTAGGAAGCTGTAATTTCGTATGTAGCCTCTTTAGGACATTTACTTGACGATGCTCAGGGTCCGGATCAGATGTGTGGCTCTTAAAGCTAATTTCTATGCTTTACATTCTAGGAAGCTGTAATTTCGTATGTAGCCTCTTTAGGACATTTACTTGACGATGTCCAGGGTCCAGGTCAGATGAGTGGCTCTTAAAGCTAATTTCTATACTTTACACTCTAGGAAGCTGTAATTTCGTATGTAGCCTCTTTAGGACATTTACTTGATAAATCGCTCTTGATTTATCACGAATTTATTTCGTATTTTTTTCGTAGTTTCATACTATAACTATATAAATTGATGTTATAAATGAATAGTAAACAATGACGCTTGTTTGGTTGTCACTTGGTTGCGCGACAACGCAAACACATTCTGTGTTTCAATAATTTCGTCCGAAGTATGTAAATAGAGGTAACCGGGGGTCCAGGGGGCTTGCCCCCTGGCGAGGCGCGGAGCGCCGAGTTTTAACATTAAAACATTATTTTCTCCACTAAATAACAAAATAAAAGTAAAATTGATTATACCGTTGGAAAGAGTATTAGACTCTTCGTGAGATTTGCCAGTTTCCAGGATTCGTTTTGGAAGAGAAGTAAAGTTTTAAAGATTTTCAGAACTATTCTTTTTTCAAAATCGTCAATGTTTGAGCTGATGTGAGGGCCTTTGGATGGTACTTTTTAAGAACTCAAGTACACTATTCTTATAGTAAATTTAATGCTGATTCCGAAAATGTGGTCAAAAGTTAAATTTGAATGAAGTAAAGTGGAGAAATTTGAGTTTAAAAGGAAAAAAACACGGTTTTCCTGAAAAAAACTTTAAAAAATCATATCTCGAGAACGGATTGAGATAAAAATATGCAGTTGGCGGCATTTTACTCCATTTTTGATGCAGTTTCACTCAAATTTTTTTTTTTTGCATCTACCCTGTATTTGTAGCTCATTTTCTTTTAAAAAGGGAAAAATGAGCTATTGTGTTCACATTAAATTTTACAACAATTTATTGGAACGTAGAGGAATTACTTCAAAGAACTCTTTGGCTAAATTGATCCTCTATTTCTTTTGATCTCTTCATCTTTCATTGGTCCCTCATAAGCCTAACTGAAGTGCTGCTCCGTCTCCAAACCCAAGCTCCGCACTTCTCCATCTTTTTCTTGCGCCTCTAAGGCACATGCTGGATGCACGCAATATCGCCATTGTGATGCGGACTCTCAACCATCCTCGAACAACCGTCTGAGGCCGATTCCAAATGTCTGCTAAGCGCTCACCCAATACTTTCACAAAGGCATTCATTTGGGGAGCACATAGACCATCGACTGAACATACCAGTGGTGTGAATGAGGCATGCCTCTCTTCACATGCATTCAGAATACTTACGCATCTTTTCTTGCTCTGCTGAGGCTAGGACAGAAGGTATTCACATTGTTTGTTGATGTATGTCCTCTGATTTTGATGAAAGTTGGTACTAATGTAATCTGTAACATGGGGAGGATAAAGATGTATCAGGGGCCGCTGACACATGAGAGGTCATTAATCAGCTGAGTGAGCCCCAAAGCCATTTAGTCTAGTATTCAACGCATGAAGCTGAAATTTGAGAGGGAGGCTCAAGGGAGAATACTGAAGACGCGTGAGAGGTCATCGATCAGCTGAGTGAGCTCCAAAGCCATTTTGTCCCCTAATCAACGCAGGAAGCGTGTATTTCACGCGGATCTCCTTACAAGTAAATGCACTATCGTGTGACTCACTTCGTAAGCACTAATCAATTTGTTTTAATGTCCTCTCATCACTCATAGAGTCCGTTTTTTTTGTCCCATACAACTTGGCAACCCTGTCTATTCACGTTTAATTTCTCAGATTGAAGCCTCTTGGGTCAGAATTGCATTGCCTGAAGGAGGCGAGTGGTGCTCTGAAGAGACATTTCCGACTCCCTCTGTGGTTTCCCCGAAACTAGATGACGTCAAACGACGAAGACAATTCCCTTCAGTTTCATGGCGGCGCGACGCCGGCGGGGCAACTTTGATGAAGTCAGCACCGAGCGATTTGAACCTGGTTAACAAGCACCTGAGGTGAGTGGATGCTGATAATGACTGGGAATCCCCCATCTCCCCAGCGATTGCTCCTTCTTTCATGTTTTCGTTGGAGCTCAATTACATGGTTAAGATTTTTTGAGGTCTTTTATCATACATTATAGGCTGCGTTCCTCTGGATGAATAATTTCTTTTCCCCGTTATTAATGGCTTCGAGAAGTCGTATCGAGATTTTCCGCTCATAAAAATGCGTAAGCTTCAGGTTGAGCAAAAATATGCGGAAATAACGAGTTTGATACAAGTAAACCAGTCTTTTGCGGCTCGTTCTGATAATTATCAGATGAACTTCAGAATTATATGGCTAATTCTGCGAAAGCTCATTTTGGTAGCCTAGAAAGCGATTAAGGGAAGGGATGTTAAATACCGCTTTCCTTGCCTTCTTCGTTCAGTTTTTATTTTTCCGAAATATATTAAATTTTTTTTTTTTTTAATCAAGAAAACCAGAAAAAACTCAAATAGACAATCCCTACACTTCTACACCCCCCATTTTTTCTTAAATTAATTAAAAAATTTCATTTGTGTTAGTACGGTTGGTACAAAAGATTTTTCGTATTGCATAAAGCATGTGGTGTCCTAAGGCAGAAATTTGAAACAAAACCAGTACCATTTTTGACATTTCCATGTCTTTACTTAATCATGTCTTTTAGATAGCAAAATATGTTTAAAACTTGAGTTTAAAGAATTGGGGGGGGGGGGGGGGGATGAAACAAGCATTGTAGGTATAGGAAAACGGGGTATGTTCTTGATCAGGTTGAAATTTCCTATAAGAATTAATAGACAACACAACAGACCCAGGCCGCGGCAGTTGGGAAGAACCCTAGCTCGAACATCCGAAGAAGGTAATCCATGATTGGTAGCTGGTTATAATTCTATATTAAGGTTCGCGGAACTATCTCCGACTGAACAGATCTACTTTTAGCGAATTTTTGAAGAAAATTAAGCTATTGTTCTCGCATCAAAATTTGTAGAATGTGAGTTTTTGAAAAACTTTTATGCAGAAATCCGTTTCAGGCTATTCTGAATCATATTCTGAAGTTTAACGCATTTTTTTATGTGTGTATGTATGTATGTATATATGTATATATATATGTATGTGTCATTCCAGACGATAACTGTCCGTAGAATTGTGCTAGAAACTTCAAACAAATTTTAAAATGTTAAGGACACAAAACGAAAGTTCAAGTTCGTTGGCCAGCATGATCGGATTACATCTTCGGGTTGAAATTTTCAAAAATGTAGTCAAAAATTTCAAAATAGCCTGTTTTTTGCGATTTGTTATGCGAAATAATTTTTTCAGCATACTAACATGTGGTATACTCGGAATCAGCGTAAAATTTCCTATAAGAATATGTATCAAGTTTTCAAAAATTTCAAAGTTGAAAAATCAGTCAAAAATCGAAATAATGCCGTTCGCTAGTCGTAAAAATCGGTAATATTTGCATGAAACATTGTCCAAATTCAGATTGAACTACTCTTATGGAAGTATCCCTGTATAACCAATCCTAGAACCATGCTGTTTAAAACGTAGGTAGTAGGTGCTTTAAAAAAAAAAAAAAAAAAAAAATGTAATCACAACTGATGAGTTTACTCTGTGCATGTGTTAATAATTTGATTCCATGTTTGTCTATAAAAATCATAAACTAAAATTTCTCAACACGATCAATATAGCGACTGAAATGTCGAAGATTTCTTCAAAAATTCGCTCATGGGGTCATGCTGCATGACTGGACTTTTATTGATGTACAATTGGACGATGGGGGTCTAAGGGCGGAATTCATAGACAGGAATTGAGGAGGGCTCCTAAGTGTTTCGATGAGGGAATTCATGCACTAAGCGCGATTCATAGACGTGATTTGAGGGCGACCCTGAGGGCGCACTGAGTGTCCAACTCAAATGCAAACTCAACGAGATTCATAAACAAAAAATGGCTTTGTGGTGAGTGTCACCCTCAGCTCAACGGTGACATATCCTGGGTGAAGGCAGGAGGTCACTCAAGTGCGTCAACTGATTACTTTTACGATTATTTTCACGTAGGTATAGGTACTGGTAATATTGTAGAGCATATGCCGTTTATTTTGTTCGAAGTTTATTCAACAGCGGCAAATGAGAATAGGTAGGTCCTAAATGGTATTTAGGTACATGTTTGATGTGACCAACAGATCCTATTCGAATATGATATAATCAACAACGAAATATTACGCAGACTATTCCGATTCGGGAAAGAGAGTCATGGACAACTACAAACCTGAAGGAGACTAAAATTAATGAAGAGGATTTAAATTCTTTATACCTATTCAGTTAGGAAAAAGGCACCTTGAGGAACCTCCGAACCCTATTGAAATTAATATTACCTTTCTTGCCACTCAAGACACTTTACCTAACAGTTCTTACGAGTAATATTTGACGTTTTATTCACGACTTGAAACACTTTCATACTTAATACTTAAGTTCTTCCTTGAAGAGTTTGATACGACGGTCTTAAGCATTCAATTGCGTTCAAGTTGATTATGAAATAAAACGGCGGAGGCGTGAAAGTCGTAGATCTCAATCAACGACGGAGGTATCAAAGTCAATGGACCATTGTTGATTGTTGGATTGTCGAGCGTTATGGCTTCGCCTCCAAGTAGGACGTTACGCTTGCACAATTATTCAACAGTTTTATTGGGTTACGAGGGCGCCTCGTCATCAGAAGCTCAGCTGTCGGCGGCCGCAAGGAACGCAGAAACCCTCCTGTGTTTACCCTGCGTCAGAGACCAGAGCCCCGGACGGCGGGTTAATACATCGCATTTTATCGTCAAAATGGAGGTTTTACTCATCAGCTTGGAGGAGCCACACGTCAAAATTAGATTATCAAATTGGAGGTGCGAGATTATCACGGGCAACGTATAGGGGAGACTGGGGTAAATAGGTCCATGGGGCAAATAGAACCTTTCCAGTTGCTAAATCCCTGAAGTAATTGTAGCTATACAAAAACACAGGTATATCAGTGTGGCATTCCTAGAAGATTTTTCAATCAGGGGGGGGCTGAATCATATCAGATCCCGACCGCGTCAGTGAGTTTTGAAAATTTTGATGATCGACGAACCAAAACTTAGTGGTCGAAAAAAAATCAAAATACGGAAGGTGTTTTGTTTTTTCTTCGCCACTTTTTTCAAGCATCGTGTAGAGCAACAATTCAAGTTTTCTCATATCAAAAAATGTTTTGGTTGCGTAAAGAAATAACTTAGTGGCGACAATTTGCTAGAAAAAATAAAATTGGGGTAAATAGAGCCATCCCACCTGGGAAAATAGACCCGCGTATTCATGTCACACATAGGGGAAACTAGACTGGGGTAATCAGGTCCATGGGGTAATAGAGCCTTTCCAGTTTTTAAATCCCAGAAGGTCAGAAAGCTGTATAGAAACACAGATAATTATATTAAATAATAAAACCTTTTTAATCTACTTAGAAAATAAATAAACAACTGAAATAACCCCCTCAAATTTGTTGGTTTACGTTTCAAGATGCGCAGAATAAAAAGTTTAACGTATTTAAAGAAAAAGGAAAAAAAAAAAAAAAAAAAAAAAAATCCGTCCGTGCTGTTTGCCGTCTAGCCTTAATGGACCAGCATTTATGAAACATGGGTCAGTAACGCATGTGGGGTCTAGTTGCATTAATTTCGAACAACACTAGAGGTTGAAACGTAGTTTGATTGACTCCCCCCTCCCCTCCACTAAATGCGGTGGGGGCCACACACATATCGTGTACTTGTATTAAATTCAGTAACTTCTATGAACCTACTCTTGGAATATAGCATTTTACCTTTTAGTTAAACCTTTTTCTCAATGATTTAAACCTTTTTTACTTTAACTTAAACCTTTTTAACTTTCATTTAAACCTTTTTCACTTTCATTTAAACTTTTTTTACTTTCATTCAAACCTTTTTCACTTTCATTCAAACCTTTTTCAATTTCATTTAAACCTTTTTCACTTTCATTTAAACATTTTTTGCATTGAATTAAACCTTCTTCTATTCTTAAGTAGGAAAGTCTATTTTTGAACAGAATGAATGATGAAAACTTTATTTACAAATAATAAATAAACAATATAATAATAAATATGACACCAAACTGACATGAAAATATTCATGTCAGCTGTCTTTAAGCTTAACGTGGGTAAATACGGATCGCCTTCTTCTTGGGAGAAATGAGGCGACTGAATGTGTCTTCCTCTCTTTCTCCTAGATCGGCACTGGGGTAGGCACCTGCTTTCAACTCTGACAGCCATCGTATCATTCATGAGTTTATTTTTTACACAAATTAACATTCTCTTCTTCCAAGGTAAAAAATGTTTAAATGAAAGTGAAAAATGGTTAAATGAAAGTAAAAAAGGTTTGAATGAAAGTGAAAAAGGGTTAAATCAAAGTGAAAAAGGTTTAATTTAAAGTAAAAAAGGTTTAATTCATTGCGAAAAAGGTTTAACTAAAACACTATATACAGGGTGATTCCATCGCAGATGCAAAAAAAAATTTGGGTGAAACTACATCAAAAATGGAGTAAAATGCCGCCAACCGCATATTTTTATCTCAATCCGTACTCGAGATATGATTTTTTAAAGGTTTTTTCAGGAATACCGTGTTTTTTTCATTTTAAACTCGGATTTCTCCACTTTGCCTCATTTAATTTTAACTTTCAACCTCATTTTCGGTATCAGCATTTAATTTCCTATAAGAATATTGTACTTGGATTCTTAAAAAGTACCATCCGAAGACCCTCACATCAGCTCAAACATTGACGTTTTTGAAAAAACAATATTTCTGAAAATCTTTAAAACTTTACTACTCTTTTAAAAAGAATCCTGGAAACTGGCAAATCTCATGAAAACTGCTTCATCTAATATGCTTTCCAACGGTATTATCAATTTTACTTTTATTTTGTTATTTAGGGGAGAAAATAATGTTTTAATGTTAAAAAATGTGGGGTTTTCAATGACATTGTTGGTTTTCCCGAAAGATGACCCTCCATGAACCAACGAGTATGGGGTCGGTTTCTATGTATTTTTTCTCGCTGGATCGAATGGAAACTCTTGCAGATCTCTCAACTACGTTATAATCGAGTTTTACACTTTAATTAACTAGTTTTACCCCATAACACACATACATTTAATCGTAACAAACAAACTAAACATTTGCGATTTTAAGTGTAAAACTTGGTTATAACGGAGTTGGAGAGATCTACAAACGTTACCATTCGATACAGCCTGAAAAAATACATAGAAACAGACCCCATACTTCAGGTTCATGGAGGGTCATCTTTCGAGAAAACCAACAATTTCATTGAAAAACCCACATTTTTTCACATTAAAACATAATTTTCTCCACTAAATAACAAAATAAAAGAAAACTTGATTATACCGTTGGAAAAAGTATTAGAAGAAACAGTTTTCATGAGATTTGCCAGTTTCCAGGATTCGTTTTGGAAGAGTAGTAAAGTTTTAAAGATTTTCAGAAATATTCTTTTTTCAAAATCGTCAATGTTTGAGCTGATGTGAGGGCCTTTGGATGGTACTTTTTAAAAACCCAAGTACAATATTCTTATAGTAAATTTAATGCTAGTTCCGAAAATGTGGTTAAAAGTTAAAATTGAATGAAGTAAAGAGGAGGAATTTGAGTTTAAAAGGAAAAAACACGGTTATCCTGAAAAAACTTTTAAAAAATCATATCTCGAGAACGGATTGAGATAAAAATATGCGGTTGGCGGCATTTTACTCCATTTTTGATGTAGTTTCACCTAATTTTTTTTGCATCTGCGAGGGAATCACCCTGTATATAGACGGACGAAAGGCAGTGCTCTCGTGAGTCAGACTTTGGGGAAAACCCAGGAAGTACAGTAATGCCCACTTGGCCTCAAGCCTCTTAGGAGGGGCTTCCCTCCTCAAGGCTACGATATACAAGGTGCCTTACGAGTTATGCTCCAGCGGCTTATCTCCCCTAATATAGGTACGTGTTAAAAAACCCAAAAAATAGAATCCCATGAATTTTTGTGAGGAAACCAACCCTGACATTTTTGCGCACTGCACGAATGCGCAACCATGCTTAATCAATCAGCACCAACTTTAATTTTTCAAATTGAGAACATGCATTTTTAATGGCAGATTTGGGTTCTACATACAATTTAATGAAAAAATGACCCACTACTTGAATGTTTGAGTGCGCAAAAACGTGTACAACCAAGTGCAAAAAGAGTTCAAATTGTGAAATATCGATTTTCGGGAGGAAGGTCTCCGTAAAAATGTATTCTACGTTAAAATGCAGGGTGGGAAGTTAAGGAAAAGTATTCAGGGAGTTCTACCACAACAACTTCTTTTGCACACTAAAACTAAGGTTTTTTTCTTTACCTCCAGTAAGATTTTATTTTTTAGCTTATAGTTTGTTTTTGCTTTCAGAGATTTAATTACATTTCGGCCGTACTAGCAGTAGTTGAACCAAATATTTAAAGCAACAATGCTTCAATGAATTGATTTTTACGAGCTTGGCCATCTGAAAAGGACGTGAATTTATTTGAACGTAAATGGAGAAGTTCCTACATCTCTGTATCAATCTGTAGGTGTAGGGGGTGATTACGACACAACCGCGAGTCGGAAGATACCGACTGAGATGAGGCAATGGATTACAGGTCCCTCTGGACCCGAATGGAACCAGCCACACGAGGCAGGTGAAAGTTGCCAAGAAGGGACTTGCTGTGTCATGACTACACTCTACTTCCTCTTTTGGTTTTTATATTCAATAACGAACTTCTTGAAATCGACCAAGACAAAAAAGGTCTGCCAAGTTGGGTGTGCTACACAGCTTCCTCGTATCCATAATATGATTGTATGTATCACTAAAATGTTCAATAATCTAGAAATATTCCACAGCGTGTTCACTATGCTTGGAAGGAAATAATAAATTACGAGTAAGATGGAGCGGAAAATGCCAGAATCCGTCAATTATAGACAACGAGAAAAATATGGTTGGTATATGCTAGGTACGTTTGCGCATGCGCAAGGGCTGCCAGTGGATCGAGAGCCATGAAGCTTCAGACTGGGTGCAATCCGCAATAGATCCTTTAGATCGCAGTGGAGGGTTGCGGGAACAAAGATCCCAAAGTCTTTACCATTTGTATATATACGATCTCTGACAATTTCATAAAAATCGGAAGTCATGTTAGTTACAAGGAGTTGAGATGCTGATCAGCTACTTACAGTACGATTGTTGTGAAACTGATAGCCTAATCAAATCGACATTGTCAACTAATCTCCCAATTTGAGCGAGATCGGATTTTCTTGAGGCCATGAGAAAATGGCGCTTAATGGATTTTACGTTTGCGCGTGCGCAGTGAAAACAGTCTATTCCTTATTGATTGAACTTATAAGGGACTATTCTCACCCTGATACTCACATTGCCAGAAACTTTCATCAAAATCGAATGATAATTTTAAAACTACCTAATGCTTGTTACAAGGATCCACATTCGCGCATGTGAAGCAGCTGCTAATGATAAGATCGTTTTGCTATTGATATGGGATGGGTAAGTCATCTTTTCCCGATAACCCTCCAAATATATGCGAGATCAAAAAGCCAGAAAATAATGCATGATGGATTATGATGGATTTGTGAAGTATTGACTTGTGAGCAATGAAACTGATAAGAGATCATCAACAACCTAACCCGCCAATTTTCTGATAATTTAATCAAAATTGGATGAAAAAATTTCATCAAAACCGTAGAAATTACTTGTAGGTTGTTGGAAGGATTTGCTGATACAAAGACACGGAACGAAAGTTGTACAGAATGGTCTAAAAAGTGAAATGCGTGTGAAAATTTTGATTTTGGCAAAACATTTTTTTATTCATCTCCCGAATGTTGAAAAAAAAAAAAAAAAAAAAAAGTTGCTTCCAGCTCCAGTAGATAGACTCGTAAGGAAACATTAATGTAGCTGAATAAATGGATTGATGTACATTGTGTCAATTAGTACCATTGTACAAATTGTACCAACTTTTTTAAATCATGGTTTCTAATGATTGACACCAGGTTTCGCCACACTTCTTGAAGACTCCCTATAAAAAAAATTTTCGCTTGTTGCTTCCTCATAGGTACCGATGATAGGAAAGCTTTGTGTTCGTACAAGCGTGCAAGAAGTCGAAAACATAAATCTGTCCGATTTCGTTCAAACTAAAGGGGGGGGGGGGGGGGGGGGGGGGCTGTTGGGTAGATGTCTAGGATGGTGCATTATGTATTTTATCATAATTGTTTAGTAATAACTATTGCGACGAATGGACCGATTTCAGTGAAGTTTTTAAGGATTGTACCTTTACACAATATCCTACCACCACCAAAAATATACATAGGTATATATATATATATATTTCATGATGAATGCCGTGGGATTGATGGTACGGTACGCGCGAACATGAGTTATAGCCCTGTTTTGTATTTCTACACAAATATTACTGTTCTATTTTGCATTCAATCATTTTGACTTATATTTCGTTCTTCAGCTCATTCTATACGCATATTTTACAAGCCGTGAGGAAGCTATACTGCCCACCCAACTTGGCAGACATTTTTTTATTATTATTATTATTTTCTAATTTAAGCCTCACCTCAAGCAGAAGAATCTTAGCGGCTATAATTATTGTTATTCTGGAATGTAAGTAGAGAAACTGTGCATATTTATATGCAAGTTATTGGTAATTATCGTAAAAGTAGAAGTGTTTTGAGTATTCTCGTTTGCGCCCGCAGAGAGGCTACTATTATCTGATCCAGGAAAAATGAATTCATACGGAAATATCTGAATTCCAACCCGCACAGTTACTCGTTCAAAATTTCGTCAGAATTTGTTGGAAACTGTAAAAGTTGTGGTTGTCACAAGATTTTCTAGTTCTCAAATCGAACGGAAACTGGGGAAATGTTGCTTCCTTCAATGTGGAAACATGGGAATAAAGGATGGTCTCAGGATGAGATAGGGCTGAAAACTTTTGAAGCAGAGGTTGATGATGAGAAAGCCGATTTGACGCGTACGCTGGAGATTCGATGTCCTTGTCTGTCTGTTAACGCGGTCAAAAATTACTTACTTTTGGCAGATTCAAAATTGACCTATGCAGATCGTCTGTCGCAAAATGAATGTACAGGAAACGCCAGTACTTGCAGTACTCAGTTACAACTACTAAGTTCAAGTAGAAGCTGGTAAGTTCTACTTGAAATATAAGTACATGAACTTGTCTCCTTGGTTTCAAGTATAAGTACCTACTTATACTTCTTGCACAATCAATTAGTAATCTGTACTTTGTAAGTGCAGTTAGGTCAACTCTGATTGTCGTTGACTTAGCAATGACTACTACGCATGAATTCCATCAACAGCAATATCACTTGGTCTGAGTTGGCCTAATATATACCCACATTCGATCAATATCGGAGAGTAGTAAACGGGAGGTCCCAAAGTGATTGGTTATGAATATTAGAACTTGTGCCAATAACCATGCTCCAATGTATAATCGTTGTGAGAGACAAACGCGGAAACTGGTTTGAAATCTTGTGACTATATAGGCACCTTAAAATTTTGCCGTCAGACCAGTTGGAACAATATTACTACAGACTACAGTAGATTAATTGCAGTCATTTCGTATAATTTCACTCGTACAACATGTGAGGAAATTTTATTAACCACCCAACTTCGCAAACTATTTTGGGAGAGTTTCCACCCCTTCTAGATACTGGTGGGTGCAAGTGCAATGGTTGTTTTCGAATTCACAACAGTTCAACTGGCTGTTGGATAATGGATAGAAGATATGCAGGCCCTCTCATTCATCAAAAACCCCTTTTTATATGATACGGTGCAAGGAAAACGTTTTTCATCTTAAGAAATCTTACCATAGACCTCTTACCATCCGTTGCCGTTCCAGCAAGTACTAACTGCATCAATCAATACATTTAGAAGAAATTCCTCCATTCACTAAGAAGATATAACATTGCTTATAGTTATGCAATTGACTGTCGTGTAGTTGCTTAGGGTTAGGGGGTAAATTCATCTTAGCACTCAGTAGAGATTCTCATTCATTGACACATTTAGTAAAAGAAGGACGGTTCCTTTTTTAAATATTTTATTGTTGAATTCTATAGGACAATGTTGAAAAATCGTACAAGGTGATCTGCCCATTGATTGAATAATATAACAAACGTGTAAAATGCCGCGAAAATCATATCAATTCACTCTCGAATAACTTTTAGAGGCTATGTCAGAAAAAAAAAAAAAAAAAAAAAAAAAAAAGTTTGTTTACTCTTTAAAATCCGAATTTCTCCAGTTTTAAGAATTTCCAGTTTCTTCACTTTTAGACAAGTACAAGTGTGCTTAGGACAATCAAACATCTAAGCTTTTGACACTGCAGTCAACTGGTTGCAGGAAATAATGTACGTACCAAATATTACGTGTCATATTCCAGAGGGCTGGGGATGGGTACATAAAATAGGGGATAGAAGTGGTAAGTAGGCACTTAACATAAAAGGTGAATTCGAGGTCAATTCATTATAATTCGTGGGACCTAAATATTCCGAACAATGTCAGTTTGGAGACATCAGGGCTAGAGGGAAAAAACCTGAAAGGCGTGTGTCAAGACACAACGGTATTCAAAAAAGCCCTTAATCGATTCACGGACGCGTGATGTGAAGGCATAATACCTACTTCGTATACTCATCGTGTGACGTACAATTTCTATGCTACAAGAGCTCCCCATACAATGACCTGGCTGATTAAATAATTTTCAAGTCAAATTAACTGTATTTCAAATGAAATTGCGAAGTGGAATACCTCATTAGTCCAACTCGAGTTGTTCCGATTCTGTCGGTAATCTCCAGGTTCCTACGGTTATTTTTGAGTTTGATGTCGTTTTTCTACTATTAGAAAAGGAGAGATAATTCCCATGTAATCACATTAATGAATAAATAAATGAAAAAGTTCATGATTGCTCGGGGCAGTTCTGAATTTTTCGTGGATCGTCACTCCTATATGATGAGCTTATAAGATTCACGGTCGTGTTAAGGTTATTCTTTCATCTCGACCCATGGTCATCTACAGTCTATGTGGTAGATAAGGTAGCAGATGGTTGTATTGTGTGACCTGTTCACCTGTTCTAATTGAATTGATTCTGTTCACACCCTTTTGTTGGACACCTAACTTAGTAGGTACATATTATCCATGGCACAGGATGATATTGGCAACTCACTCGAGTAGGTAGCATTTCGGAGAACCAAGCATTTTGGCTGGAATAGTGGATAAATGTTTCTGCATGAGTGAAAAATATGTAACCGTGGGGGGGAAAGACTGCCAAGTTGGGTGGGCGGTGTAGTTACATCACATGTTGTAACATGGACGTGTAGAAATAGAAGAAGAACAAAGTAAAAAACGAAACGAAACGAACGAAAACGAAATTATTGAATGCGAAATATAAAAGAATGAAATGCGTTTATAATACAAGTTATAATACAAATTAGAGTTATAATACAAATTAGAGTTATAATTCATGTTTGCATGTGAGGAAATTTATTGTAAAGGTTAACCTACGCAATATCTGAAAATTTCATCAAAATAGGTTTATCATTCTCAGAGTGTCATCCAATATTGGTTTTGCGTATGAGAAATAGTTCCCTATTATTCGAAAAAATGCATCAAAATACAAAGGATATCATCCTATACCCAGCCACCTCTCGAGTTTGAACGGAATCGGACCAACAGATGATAACAAATCGACGTTTTAAGAAATTAACATTTGCGCATGCATACATACTACTCACAATTATTCGAACGGCAATGCAATTTATAGAGAACTGTCAAGGAGCTAAACCACACAATCCTGAAAATTTCATAAAAATTGGTCCATTAGTCTCAAAGTTTTGTCCGTATCAATCGATTTTAGTTTTGCGCATGCACTATAGTTATTACTCCATCAATCACGATATGATTCATAAGGAATTATCCTGGAGAATGCACCCATCTACTCCCCGAGTTTGAACGAAATCGGACCAATAGATGATAAGAATTCGACGTTATAAGAAATTAACGTTTTCCCATACGCACGGACTGCCTACTGTTTATGCGACGGCAATGAACATAGGCAAAGCTAGCCCGCACAACCCCTGTAAATGTCATCAAAATCGTTCCATTAGTCTCGAGTTTTGCCTGTGTTGCGCATCTGTTATTACTCCACCAATCCCAATTTAATTTATAGAGCATTTTTCTAGAACCGATGTCCAACTACCTACCGAGTTTGAATAGAATCGGACTAACAGATGATAAGAAATCGACGTTATGAGAAATTTATGTTTGCGCAAGCGAACAGGCTACTGGTGATTCGACTAAAGGACCGTTTAGGAGCTAATGAAAATTTCATCGAAATCGGACTGAAACTTGGTATCGTTGTGGGCTTGACAATGATTTACCACAGACAGACAGGGAACCAAAATTGATCAACAAGCAAAAAGCAAGTGAAAATTTTGTTTTTGGTAGACAAAAACTTATTCGACTTCAATCGTGAACACAGAGCTCCCCTACCTTCGGTAGTGAGGAATCAAATATATATATATATTTATTAAGGTATTATATTTAAAAAATTTATATATATAATGTATAAATATATAGGGCAGTTTGATTTTCTTGAGTATTCAATTTTTGGCACTTTAAAATTTCTCACAAAAATATTGTTTCTCAAAAGTATTTCCCCAAACGCAATTTTTGATCTTGGCTCTAGCCATCTTATGAGGTTTTTGCTACCCAACTGTTGTGCTCTTTGAAGGCAAAGCTTTTCATCCTTTTGATGACGGTCACTGAGTGGTGACCGAAACGTCTGGAAATATTGCAATGATTAAAAGGATTTTGTAATTATTTCTTTTTCCTTGGGCCAAATCCCGACTATACACAATTATAAACGCTACTTTCGATTTTTCATTTTAAAAAACTGATGAAGAAGATGGCGTACCTTATGAACTATCGTTTCATAACACTACTCTCACTTTTCATTCTTACTTCACTCAATTCTATGTATATTACCTCACTCCCGCGATCCCCTGCCTCCACAAAAGTTCGCGACATTTCGGCTGTAGGCGCTAATCAAGTGTAGATCACACGCAGCCCATCAAGATTTCTTTTCGACCTACTTCAACCGCAGATCCGTCGACTCCACTCGGGTTTCGTCGTATCGTGCTTTGATGAACGACCCTCAGCTCACAAGTGTGCTGATTCTTATTAAGAGGATGATGGCATCATCGAGATGCCCCGAATTCGTAGTTTCGCTCAACGATTAAAAAGTCCCAATCACGTAGCATGAAGCGAAAGCGCAAGCGAATTTTCGTATGTTATCGTTACATTGTTTTGAAATTAGAGCACTTTGAGTGCAAATCAATTGTTCACTACCTATTTCATAGCGAAAAACGTCGTTCTAAATAAAGGGAACTCTCGGTCCGTCGAAAATCCAAATGCTAGGCAACTCTGTTGCGGGAATTGCCAAACCAGTGCAGGTTATAAATTACAAACCAGGTTATAATTTATAAACGATAAAATTATTTGCAAAACATTAAACATATCTTAACTATCTATAAACTCGCAACTCAAGAATTTGAACAACATTATTGACTCGTCAGTTGGTCTGAATAACAGAATGACAAACGTAAGCAGCCGGTAGGGTAGTAGCTACTTTTCGATGATTCGATGTCGAAACTACTGGCCCATGAATACCCCTATAATATTCGACAATTCAACTTTTTTTATTGGATTTTTAGCCGTTTTTGCAGTTTTAATCGAGTTTTAGCAAATGTTAATTGATAAACTGACTTGAAAATTTTCAGCATTATTTTGTGCATACATTTTGTATTGTTCTATTTCATCGTTGATAAACGTTATTGGACCTACATTCGGCTCGAACAAAAATATAAATTTAATAATTTTTAGCAGGTTTTAGAAATTTTTGGTGATTTTTTCAGCACATTTTGGAACTGTTCCTAATTTATTGTGCTCAAAAAGTTCTGCTCAACGAACCCATCCTTTTGTTTCGAAAGCTTGATATTTTGTCGCAAGAACAGAGTTGTTATCCCAAACCCAAGGAAGTTATCGTCTGTAAGGACTAAGGACACACACACACAGACACACATTATATGAAAAAGCGAACGTTGTCTGAACCTACCACCATGTATATATATTCTTATAAATGTACATTATCTTACTCGCCATTTGCATCCGTTCAACCCTAATGATAAAGCATTGCTAAACCTAATTAATTAGTATTAGTTGGATGCGGCAGCTAGTCGATTTCTCGCTAGCTCTGATTTCATGTAAACCAACTTCGCTTTGCGGATTATCCATTATGTCCCCCTGTACTAACCTCATCCCCACCGCCTCCGCCCAAGCCAACTACCGGCCCTTTGAAATGCCGTCTGGTTCCATTAACATGCTAATGCGAACGCCCACAATCTCATCCTCCCTCTCGCGGTCTTAATTTGAATATAACTCAACCTGCCTTTCTGATGACGACAAAAGGTAGGTAACCAACCTAAAGAGGTTTAAAGAGGGAAGATTTCATCGAGGTCAGTCCTCAAATAGTTATGTTAGCTGGGTTTTAGCCCGACCGTTGTTGCGAGACTGCCTACTTCTGCATTCTATTCGCTCATGGTCTGAAATGGATTTCTGAGTGGTTTTTCCCCCCACATTAAGTGGTAACCCCTTTCAACACACATCGAAAACACCTGGGCCACCCCTGAAGAAAAACGCTGCAAATTATTTCACAAATTTTTTCAATTGAGTATGATCGTAGTTTTAGTTGGCTTGCGTACGTCATAAGGCCCGTCCAGACTCCTCGGCGTGTCCTATTTCGAGTTGCCACAACCTATACTTCTATAATTATATACGCATGTTTATATTTCTCGATTTGAGCTCCTATCTATTCAAATAGTTATTGCCTTATTAATATCATTATCTAAGTACGTACGAAAGGCGAGAGGATATGTTATTAAATATGCGTAGGAAAAGCATATTCATGCCTCGAAGGAACGCCGTACCTACCTCATGGTGCCGCGGTGTATATATGGGTATAACACGTAAAAGTAATAAATATCCATTCTCCTACAACCCTCTGCTACGCCCCTGGTCACCCCAGACACTACAAGGTGCCGCGGCGCCTCCTCTCACTCCACCCCCCGCTCACCCCCCTCACCAACAACCGTGACCCCCTGCCAAGCGTGCCAGGCGTGCGTGCGTGCGTAAGTCTAACACTCAAAGTCTCGAAAAAGACACTTTTTCGCCCGTTTTTGGCCCATAGCATGTTAGGACCAACTAGACCCCAAATGGAGTCTATGTGCGAAAGAACGGGGTTTTTAAGTCAATTCTTAAGCCTTTTATGGTCTGGACGGCGGACGGCTGACGGCGAACAGCGGACGGACATTTCAAATTTGGATTCTACGCACCTTGAAATGTAAAGTGACAAAGTTTGAGGGGGGGTTATAAAAATTGTTTGCTACACGATCACATAGGCTTATTATTGGAAATAATAAACCAAAAAAGCCTGTGAGACGTCACCAAGATTAGTGTGAAAACTAATGGGGGAATTCTGGCCGATTTTTCGGGGAGACTTCCATTTGACCCCCGGCCGCGGTAAAACGTCACCCCCCCCCCCCCCCCCCCCCCAAGACATGATTTGAATACGCTGCAAATTATTACACAAAGGTTTATCATTTCTGTATTAGTTAGGCCTTCTATGCAGGACACTGCTTCGTAATTATTAAACCCCATTTATACCTGATATATTTATTAGCGAAACTCGGGGCTTCGCGCTTCGCAATTATGTTCACTGCAAAACTGCACCAGGACCCCATAATTTTACGTTTTATTGTAAAGTTGGGGAACAAAATGATCTAAGACTATGTACGAGTAATCTTCCCATGAAGTAGAAGGGTTGCATACACTGCACATTGTTTTGAAACTACATATGTTTGTTCTTTGCACATTAATTACAATTAATAGATTTCAGAAGGTTGATTAAAGAAAATAGCCATTCAACGTACAGCGCTGCAGGTGGATTTAAACGATTCTTTGGGATTATATTTATCATTATCATATATCATTTAACATGGAGGAATTAAGATAATTTAATTAATCATAAATACACATTATTCGCCCCTTAACAACCTAAACGTAACAAGAGCTGAAATCTAAGTATAATAGTAGATACAAATCACAGGTATAAATCGAGATCGATCGAGGCTGGTCTTGAAGGACATGAGCACACTAGTCCGTTTCTAGGTTTCCTTCCTTGAACAATAAGATGTATCTTTACACAGACACAAATAAAATTGAAAGGATACATCTACCTAACGTTTTCCAAATAAATGTTAAAATCAGTGAAAATTCCCGAAAAGATGTAATAGGAAAAACAAGAAAAAAATTAACAAAAAAGCTCAAATTTAGAACATATGCGATTTCGGGCGTCCTAAGGCTCCATTCTGAAGAAGGAACATATATACATGGGGTTATTTTTTGGGTTAGTAGAACATACAGAAAAAGATTGGTTGAAATCTACGACCCCATGACCGTGGCCTCCCCTTGTTATTTGAGGTGAAGTATGTAGTTAATGTTTTCTGCCTAATGATAGAGAGGGCTGCATTGCCCTATTTATGTACACATTTTTCGATAAAGGTATTCTACTTCTACTTCACTACCGCCTTTTCTCAGCCACATGAATTTGCTTATCCAAGAACTTACCACGAAAAATCGTTTCAGAAACAATCGGCAAAATTAATTAACGTTTATTTTGAAGCGCAACGTAGTCGGGGAAAATCCGAGACATTCGGTTACGCAGAGGATGCCGGGATGGTAACATAATGATCAGGTATGGTGACATGTGGGAGGAGCTAGCGAATAACAAATGGGTTCCCTAAATGAGATCACGCAAAGAACAGGAACCTAATTAGCAACAGAGCTTAATCAGCTCTTAGAGTGGTTTCTCTTATTACACTTATACCTACTCTACAACACCCTGAGAAGTTCTACATCTTAAACTGATTACGGACATATTAACCTCAGAACTCCGCCAGCTGATTAGGGTGATACCGCAAGATGGAATCATTCTCTTACCATGTCAAGTACATGTACAATTCTGCTAATTTCCTGAACTTCCATTTTTGGTTTATTATTTCCAATAATAAGCCTATGTGATCGCATAGCAAAAAATTTTTATAACCCCCCCTCAAACTTTGTCACTTTACGTTTCAAGGTTCGTAGAATCCAAATTTGAAATGTCCGTCCGCCGTTCGCCGTCCGGGCCATAAAAGGCCTAAAAATTGACTTAAAAAACCCGTTCTTTCGCACATAGACTCCATTTGGGGTCTAGTTGGTCCTAACGTTTAGCCATCCCGATCGCTTTACTCGCATAGATGCTATGGGCCAAAAACGGGCGAAAACGTGTCTTTTTCAAGGCTTTGAGTGTTAGACTGACGTGTTAAAACTCCAACCTGCTCAACCACAACTGCGCAAGCTAATATTCCACGGTTAGAATAACAATGGACAGTAGGACTTCGCAACAGAACACTTTAGGACCAGATCAGCACGACCACAACTGCACGACCTAATAATTATTATTCTCGTGTTAGGACAAAATTCACACATCTCAAAATGCACAACTTTCAAATGAATGTTGATGGAAAAATATGAGTGATATGATAGTGTAAGCGTAATAGGGCGGTAACCTCCGGTTGTGAGGTAACGAGACCTAGGGAGTACCTCCAGGGTGGCGTGGAAAACTTCCTACACTTGTATTGCTTTCGAATTTCATGTTCCTTCGAGGCATGAATATACGTTTTTTTCTAGGTCATATTTGTGTGTTATTACCAATGCTTTGCCTACGAATATTTAATAACAAATCCTCTCGACTTTTCACACGTACTTAGATAATGATATTATTAAGGCAATGATTATTTGAATAGATATGAGCTCAAATCGAGAAATATAAACATACGTATATACATAAATTATAGAAGTATAGGTTGTGGCAACTCGAAATAGGACACGCCGAGGAGTCTGGACGGGCCTTATGACGTACGCAACCCAACTAAAACTACGATCATACTCAATTGAAAAAATAATTTGCAGCGTTTTTCTATGTATATGGTAATCGTAGCACCTAACTGGAAGTTAGAATTGGAGTAATTAATATCGAACTAATGGAACCAAAGCTCAATATCGTGCGTTACATGAGGTCAAGAACCCCTATGGCCATCAACGGTGACAAAATGTCACCGTAGTTGTCCGTGAGGATTCGCTTCCTGTATGCACTGAAAATGGGTACAGCTAGGTAATTGAGATGTGACATCTAGGGGATCACTGCTCATCACATTACCTTTCACTATCGACGCCGCCTACACTCTACAGAAGATGCTATCTTTGAAGAGAAAGCGATGTAGAAGCGGGTTGTGTTACGTCTGACCTCGAGGTAGTAGTTTACCGGAGTAGACGAAGGGGACCTTCCAGGAAAAGACTGAGTCTATACGATGGTTACATAGATCATGAGCCACCTCAAATATGAGAATATATCTTATCATCTTTCTGCAAACAATTGGCCTTTTTGAGGACTGCTACATCTAGCAGAAAGATTATTTGTTGATTACTTTTCCTATTTTATATTAGACCAAAGAAAATATATTTAGATGTTTACATTGTTTACAATACTTTGTTGTTGGTTTGTGACTCGGTCGATGCTCAGTTTTATTTGGGTCGAATGATCACACCAGTCTTGGAAGTTTTGTTTTTTTATTTTTTCATTTGCGATATTTCGGCGCCATGATGGCCGCCCTCATCAGGCATAGTATAAACCTATTAGCAAAGATAAAATTGGCATCACTTTTTTTTTTTTTTTTTTTTTTTTTTTTAAATATTTATAGGAACTATAATATTATCAACATTTAACTAACCTAGTTAGAGAATAACATGATTAGGAGCGTAATATAAAGTGATTTATATCTGGTAGGTACTTACAATAATACTTTTTCAGGTTATCATCACCCCCAGGGCCGTCTTTATGGAAAACTGGTTGATACAGCTATGCTGGTGGGAGGAGGGAACGTCTGTACTGGTTTGTTTTGGTGGGAGGAAGTATAATAAAGTAACCCTTTTACAATGTTAAATGTTTCGTTCGACGAAGATTGCCGATACCCCTTTTAGCACACAGAAATATACTAAAAGGAATGGAGGCGCACTGGTCAGCTGAGAAACCCCTAAGGCTAATTTCTTTCCTCATCGATCAGCGGTGCTGAAATTTAGATGGAGCATCTTTGGGACCACACCCATTACGAAAAAATTACCGCTAGTTGGAACATTTCGCTCCGAGGAGTTGGGAAAGTTTCAAGGCTCACCGCCTCAATATTTTCCCCTCGGTTCTGTACTGCCCCTCAAAAGCCCCTCAGCCGATCAGTGCGCCTCAGTACCTTGTATTTGTATTCTGAATCCCAAAGGCGCTCCATTTCAAATTTCAGCACCTTAGGTCGACAAGGAACGAAATTAGCCTCAGGAGTCCCTCAGCTCATCAGTGCGCTTCCGTACCAAAATTGTATTCTAGCTGCCCACGCCCCGCCTGAATGACATCCAACTTTTACGAAAATGGTGAGAATAACGCTCTTGCTCTAGTGTTTGCGCATCATCAGAGGATTAGCACTTTGATAATTATGTTTCATAGTAAGTATCCAATAATCACAACGAAAATTCTTCTTATGGATAAAAGTGGATTGTCAAGGCAGATATTTCTTCAAAGAAACCGGACAATATACAATATATACAGGGTGTCTCGATTTAAGTAGGTAAGACTTCAGGGATCGATTCTACAAGTAATTTGCAACAAAAAGTGCCTCCTAGACTTTTTCTTTTAGAGGTTTCGTTTCCGAGTTATTCCTTTTTTAAGATTTTTTTCGTGTTTTCGACCTTACAACACAAAAACAGCTCTAACTCCCTTATTTTTAAGGTTTCTCAAATCTGAGGATGCCGTTGGAAAGAGTGATAAATTTCCTATCATTCTGATGTAAATTTCAATTTTTTTGATTAGTTCTAATTAGTGAAAAAATGGCCAAATTTTAACATTTGAAAAGAAAGTAAAAACTGTCGATTTTTCTTCGTTATTCTGCTCCTCAGTGTGGAAGTTTTCCAGCAAGCGCTCTTCGGGAAAAACTTCCTTTATCTGTCAGCTTTCCAACGGTTTACTAAAAAAAAATTTTTTATAGGGAAGTTTTGGGAGAAAATAGCGTTTTAATGAAAAAAAAAAACATGATTTTGTCGGTCAAAATCGACGTTTCATCTGTTTTCTATTTATTTTAATTTAAGTATTTTATTTATTTATTTTTTTAAATTATTTTTTTAATATTTCATTATTCACAGTTATATATTCGATGAAAATAAACCAAAAAAATAATAGTGGCTCTACCTAACTCATCTTCTTGAGCAGAATTAGATAATTATCGGAGGGAGAGGCGGAAAAAAAAGATAATACGATCGGCTACGTCAGTCAGTTGTGCTTCAAAATTATTCCTCGGATACTTATCTTTCATTTGAGTAGGTATCTAATAATAAGGGGTGGGTTGGCAATGAAAATGCTGTTGTGTATCAGAGATCGCTCATGTTATAAAAAATAATAACTACTTCTTGAAAAAAAAAAAAAAAAAAAAAAAAAAAAATCAAAGCAGGTTTTCAAAGTGCCTCCCTCCATCGTGTATGCAGAATGCACATACCTTACGTAACGTCACACGATCCGCGAGGAAGAGATGCCGCCTATGCATACAAGAAGGAGGGAAGCACTTAGAGAACCTGCTTTGATTTATTTATTCATTTATTTTATTTTTTACAAGAAGTAATTATTATTTTTTCATAACACGAGCGATCTCTGATACACAACTGCATTTTCATTGCCCACCCCGTATTATCAGGTACCTACTCAAATGAAAAATTAGTATCCGAGGGATAATTTTGAAGCACAATTGACTGAGGTAGCCGATCGTATTATCGTATTTTTCCGCCTCCCTCTCCGATAATTATCTAATTTTGCTCAGGTAGATGAGGCAGGTGGAAGATAAGTTAGGTAGAGACACTATTATTTTTTAGGTTTATTATCATCGAATACAGCTGTGCATAATTAAATATTAAAAAAAAAGAAACGTCGATTTTGACCGACAAAACTTACTCATAAATTTTCTTTTAGTAAACCGTTGAAAAGCTGACAGATAAAGAAGTTTTTCCCGAAGAGCGCTTACTGGAAAACGTCCACACTGAGGAGCAAAAAAAACGAAGAAAAATCGACAATTTTTACATTTTTTCAAATGTTAAACTTTGGCCATTTTTTTACTAACTAGAACTAATCAAAAAAATTGAAATTTACATCAGAATGATAGGAAATTTAACACTCTTTCCAACGGTATCTTTAGATTTGAGAAAACTCGAAAAATTGGGGAGTTAGAGCTGTTTTTGTGATGTAAGGTTGGAAACTCGAAAAAAATCTTTTAAAAGAAATAACTCAGAAACGAAGCCTCTAAAAGAAAAAGTCATGGAGGCACTTTTTGTTGCAAATTACTTTTAGAATCGATCCCTGAAGTCTTATCTACTTAAGTCGAGACACCCTGTAATTTATTAATCTATTATATATATATATATATATATATATTTTTTTTTTTCTTTTTTACTGGAACAGGCATATAGGAGATTGGTATGGAACACCAGTGTGTGCTCAAAGACCACAGGTGTCCTCCGCCCAAAATCCAAAAAATTGACATTCCTCGTATTTCTCCTCGACTCCTTTCGTTTTATGAGTTTGAATTTTGAAATAATTGTTTATTACTTTACTTCTTCATTCTTCATTTTAAGACATTTCTTGGCCTTTCTGGTCGGGGGAGGGGGAAGGGGGGTGGCAAGAAAAGTATATACATAAGTACATACACGGATATACATTGCATATAATCCATATATATATATATATATATATATATATATATATATATATATATATATATATATATATATTCATTCTTTTGAACCGTACATGGGTAAAATTAAGATCAGACAAATTTGCCTCTCTCTCCGACTCTGACATGCAAACGACGCTGAAATGTGGTGTTTCCAGAGGGAAAGAGCGGACGTGTTTTGCAGATTCTTCGACCGATGCCCCCGATCACGTACTACGTGACACGTAGTAACCAGTGAGTAAAAAATGCATTTATTTCTTTTGATTTCTTTCTATTCTCTCTGGTAGTAACGGAAGAATTCAGCGCTTGGCCTTCGCTCAGTCAGTTCACCTCACTGCACACGCATATGCAGATACGACGCATTAATTACTTGGCCTAGCAACTCGCAAATTCACATCATTATCAGCATCAAGCTCTACACCTATAACTAGCTGATTAAACAGGCGCGGGCGTTGCTCGGCCGAGGAGCATGATTAACTTGATGTAAAGAAGGCGAACTTCGTACCGTAGCTAAACTTGATGTAGGATTTAATTAAGTAATAAAAATGTATTGAGTTCAATAGTTTATATGGATAAAATACGTATGAAAAGAAAAGAAAAAAATCACATCACTCAGCTGACCTGGATGGAAACCATCATAGTATCATTCGCTACTTGATGTTCTAGAGAGTCTCTTTGTTGAATTTCATTAACTTACTAGGGAAGACAGGAGAGAATTTAGCCCATTCAGCAGATCAGGAAAGGCTATTTCCATATCCTAATCTCCAATCGTGTTGTGTCTCTATCAAATTTCAACTTCCTGGTGAACAGGAAACAATTTAGCAGATAAGCTCACTAATTTAGGAGATTTTAACATAATAGCCTATGTTACAATCCAAGTTATTAACTAACTGTGTGCCCAATTTCATCCGAAACCGTTTACCCATCTTTCAGTTATAAAGTTTTCAGTTATAAAGTCTGTAACACCAAATCCGACTTTGTTTTATGTATACATATGTTACTTTCAGGAGAAAAAAGTTATATATAGATTAGAGAGAGATAGATTAGAGTTATGTATATTCAGATGTATTCCTCTATACGAGGTACGGAGGCGCACTGATCAGCTGAGGGGCCTCTGAACCTATATTGTTATTATTGTTATTTCTGTTATCTATCACAGAAATAATAAACCATTGTGTAAATATTTGCAGCGTACCATAGTATCTATGTAATAATTATCAGAATATGATTGATCCAATGCGCAGATTAGGTATCTGCGTAGATGGCAGAAACATAAATTTTTGACTTAGTCGATTACAAAGGTTCATAACTGAAAATAATTTAAACCAAAAGATGAATTGTACGAGCAAATTTTCGTGAATTACCTACCGTACCATATTTAAGTTTTATTTCGTTGCTAGGTAAATTTATTTTTCCCCACCCCACTAAAATTGTTCCCCTCGTCGGAAAGGTCTATACTCAGATTCATTACAAGTCACAACACGTAACATGTACCAACTTTCCACTCCCTCAACTTCAATATGAGAACCAACGATACGTATACAAAGTAAGTTGACTGTTGATTAAGTTTTCAGTTTGATTACCTAGTGTGATGAATAAACTGGATTCTCTCCTGTTCACTGTAACCTAGGAAGTAAAAATTTGATAGGGGGCTTCTTTGGGATACTTTAAGAAACGAATGAAATGGCGGCCTTCATCCTGATCAGCTGAATAAGCTAAATTTTCTTCTCTTCACCCTAGGAAGTTGAATATTAATAGGAAGCCTCTCTATGAGACATCAAGAGACACATGAAGTGGCAGAAAATCGGCAGTGCTCCACTAGAATTTACCCTAAGCAGTACGCCTTAGTAGATAAAGAAATTATAAATGTATACTTCCCAACTGGGCATCGACCGGGTAATTTGATTTGGAACAGATAATCTTCAATTACAAATTTAACAAACCTAAACTTGTCCTCGACTTCCGCGGCTGTAACCCGGTGTCCTATTGCCCTCGTTGTAGGTTAGTTGTAGGGGAAACCCAGGTTCACAGCAGGAGGAGGTGAGGTTAGATTTTGTGGTCCTCGGGGGCCGGACCCGTTCCGGAATGTCCAGTCGAGGCTGAAGCTGACTCGCATTACGCAACGCCGAGTTTATGTCTCGAGGAGGCCGTCGCGTGGTCGTGGTTCCCATTCCCTGACGATTTCCTGTATTCCCGGTCGGTCTCAGGTAGCTTACTTGGTTTTAAGTGGACGGATATGGATCCTGATATTCCTGTCTTTGAACAGACATCAATGAAAAAGAAGGTTCTCCATTTAACCCATAAAGGAATGACATTTTTTTCGTTCCTACTAAAAGTGCCGGAAGTAGACACTTATTGTACTCCTCAATCAAATGTCCATTTGAGGGGTTAGGAGGAAACCACTGCAAATTAAAACATAATGGTTTATGATTCCTTCAGAGTCTACAGATATCAGAAGCATTGTTTTCACTTTCGGGAGATCAAAATCAAAATTTCAACTCGCATTTTACGTTTTAGACCATTCAGAACAACTATGATTTCGTGTCTTTCGGAGTGTGTGTGTGTGTGCGAGAGTGCGTTTGCGTGTGTGTGCACGTCTGTCTGTGTGTTAGTGTGCCCGCTAATCCTTGCAACAAGCTTAATTTCTACAGTTTTCATTAGATTTTTATGCAATTTTTAGGGAATGTGCGGGTTAGGCTGTAGATGGTCCCTTATAAATAAATATGTTTCATCACTCAAAAATCAATACTTCACTGTGCACATGCGCAAACGTAACATCCATCAACATAATTTTCTCATGGACTATTCGTACAATGTCGCTCAAATTGGGGAAAACACGATTCGATTATCCTATTTCAATTTCACCACCAGTTACCATTTAAAGTTTTTTGATATCTTCAAAAATGAAACTAAAATAAGTGGCTGGTTCATTAAATTTTAGACACCCTGTATACTTTGCATCCAAAAAATATGGATCCTGATCCATACGAATATGGATAATGATTGTACAATAATACATAACATATCTACTATACACCCCAAATATACATGGTGGACGTAACACTAATGACAAAGCTAATACAACATATATACATAAATGATATACCCCTCAACTATGTCCCTGACAAGGCATAACGGCGAAACCGATTGGATAACACATTATAAATAATATGAAGAACATCCGCTATAATTCCTCCCTTCAACCACACCCAAACAGTGTATCTGAAAGGCACAACATGTATAGACAATTGCTTTCTATCAGAGTCCGGCAAATCGGAATTGATGTTTATATTTCCAATTTTAGATTTCCTCAGATGCTTTGATTTACCTATCACTGGGCACATAGGTTCTGTACGTATCACTAGGATTGGGAGCTTCTCCCTGTTGCCAACTTGTTGGTGACCGCTTCAGTGTTTCCGAATTTCAGATTTCTATTATTGAGAGAATTACAGAAACATCTGCTCCAGAATCTATATAGAACTCGATGCTATCATATTCATTAACTCCTTATCTGATTAACCAAGAGCCTCCGTCATTAAGTGATCATGATTTACCTTGATTAATGTAACCGACATATTGCATCCTTGGGGCACTTTCACGAAGGTTACCATTGAATTTTCCTAACACGAGCAACTTAATTACTTTAATTTTGTATGGTATAGTTGTTTCAACAAATTTTGAAAACGAAAGTTGTATCAGAGCACCACCCGTGTCAATCACATCTTCACGAAAACATAATTTTTGCAAAAGAAATGGAGTTTTTGACATAGATACCTTAGGCCTGACAAAAGGAATGCAACTTTTGTTTTGTGGATTTCCCAAGCGCTTAAAACATCCTTTTAAGATGTTTAAGGTCCTTTTTGATGTTGGAGTTTGGCATTATCACACAATATTTTGCATTATCGCGGTTTCGTGTGATGGTAGCAGAGTGTGGCTGAATGAACGTTACCCACACATTCATTTTATATTTCTAAATTAGGTTAAATAGATTTTATTCTAAGAAATTCGATACCATCCGCACTCTCCTACGTCTACGAAGGAATCTAATTATCTTTGTGGTTTCCTAGTGTACATTTCCTGGATTACAATCTGTTATTATTTAACACACTTATTCATAAGTAGGTTTTCAACGGGGGCCGTGACGGCATTGGAAGCCTAAAAGTCTCGTTTATGACTGCAAAAACTTTCTATGTTATTCATCATTGCAGTAATTGATTTATCGATAGTATGAAAACTTTTTAATTGAAGAATGTGATTCAATGGTGGTAGCATGCAGCCTATTAAAAGACCCAGTGATAACATTTCCTCTTATAACTTTCTCCTCCCTCAAGTTTTAACATGAGTACATCAATCGGTAATGAACGCTTCAGCCGTTCTATGGAATCAAGCTCGTTCGTAAATAACATTTTCTTCGGCAAAAGTTGGCGACAAAGTTGAAGTCATATACTTAGGTTTTAGCTTACAAGGATCAAGTTTTCCTCCACCATATCATTTGCTTTATTTAAGTCAATAGTAGTTGATAATTAAACTTGAGCAAACGTTCTCCCGATTCCTAAGAAAATCATTCAATGGGTTTGAGCAACAATGGGTCTGGTGGATTTACCTGCGAGTTGAAGTTGAGTTGGATATTGTTTCTAACACCAAACCGCTGGGTTTGTATTTCACTAGGTCCTCGAAATTGGGTTGCTCATCGCCATCATTGCATTAAAATTAAACAGTCATCAATCGTTAAACTATTGGAAGCCTGTGGCTCGACAGTTATCGATTGAATTTGGACAATAAACTATATTATCGAATGCGCCATGTTTGATCCACAGTAACTTATGAAACAAATAGAGGTCAAAATGGATGGAATAATATTTTAAATCCAACATAGTAATCAACATTATTACTCAGAAAATCTTGTATTGTCTTAATTTGAAACATGTCGCCAACATATTGCTGTCGTTGTTGTACACATGATGACGACCGAGGTCTATAGGGAAGCTCTCAGAACACCAAATCAACGATTCACCGAAAATTTAATAGGCAGAACTCAGAAAAGAAATCGAGAAGGTTTTGATATTTGGGAATATAGAGAATCATATAATACGAAGAGACCCATAAAAAACCTCCCGGTACTTCAAATTTTCGACAAAATTGGGAGAAAATTTTCTGTGGAAGAGGTGCGTGATACAAAGGTTGTTCGGGCTCGTAGAATGAATTAGTTTACTTATAAAGCTTTAAAAATGCTCTAAACCTCAAAGCGATTTAATTCTTTACAGTTTTGCTCGTTATAAAACGTAAAATGCGAGTGGGAATTTCGGGTTTGGAGGAATTTTTTTGTTAACATCATAGTTATCAACAGATAATGCTTCAGTTAGGTGGATAGTCATGATGCTTCAGTTAGGTGGACTCAAAATCTAAAAGACTGTAGTTCTGTAGTTGTGTCGTTTAGAAATAAACAGCTCGATAAATCCGCTCGAAAACCCCCCAAGAATCACCCAACCTACCTCCTTGACTTGCGTTATCATTCAAACCAAAATTTCGGGTGTGATTGAGTTGTTTTTCCCTAGAAAGGAAGTACCTGTCCTTATATTTTGTCGGTGTAGAGGCTGACTTCCTTCAGAAGGAGATCTGCTCCTGGTAGGAATGAAGTGAAGCTGTTTTCTGGTTTTGAGAATTAGGGTCGGTTTCACCAAGCTTTTGATCCGAGTTGAAGAAGCGGTTTGAGTATTGAACTGAGACCGTCCACAATGTCGGATCTCGCCATGGAAATTCAAGGCTGATCTCTGATCAACCGGCGTTCAGCGTTCAATTCTTGCTCGAATCTTCACTCACCAAACCACCTCATGGGAATTCGGCCAAAATTCTCGTGTCATGTTGTTTATTTAACTTCTTTTTTTTCGTGTGTTTATAATTTATCAAGTGAAAATGGGTCAATTTGTCCTTTTTTCCACATCCTCCAACAGAAAGACATCACCAACTTCATTTGATTTCCAATGACGATAATAATGATCATTGGAGTAGACGAGATAAAAGAAATGGTATATTCAACTTAACTCACCTGTGACGAAAAGTGTTATCGTGCACGTCGGCTAGAGCTACTTTTGCAGGTTTTTTACAGATTTTCCCATTGCTTTCAATTTTATCCATCTTTCGTTTTTAGTGTGGACCTAATGGGTGTCGATTTTTTTAGATTCGAGAATATCAAAATTTATATTCATTTATGGAATTGATGAAGAAGCATAGGGAACCGGCGATCTCGCACTCGGAGAAAGAGGACCTCCTAGACCTCATACATAAGTAACCATTTTGATATTCTCGAATCTAAAAAAACCCGATGCCCAATAGTTCCATACTAAAAACGAAAGATGGCAAATTCAATTCCAGTTCTTACCAACATCAAAATTGATCAAAATTAAAATATTACTCTGAAAAAAAAAAAAAAAAATTGAAGGAAAAAAAGCGAAAGGAGCTCTTTAGACGCGCACGACAACCTTTACGTCACAGGGGAGTAAAGTTGAATATTGTATTTTATCCTTGTCTTTTATCTCGTCTCCAATATTCATTGTCACTGGAAATCAAATGAAGTTGTTAATATTGTCTTTCTGTTGAAAGGGGTGGCAACAAAAGAAGAAAAAAAGACAAATGAATGAAAAAATAAATAAATAAATAAATTAAAGAAATCGAGAACTACTTGATAAACTATTAACACGACAAAATATATAAAGTTAATAAAGAGCGCGTCACGAGAATATTGGCCAACAATTTCATGAGGTGAGGAGTCGAGCAACAATTGAACCGAGTTTACGCCGCGGTACCGGCCGAGATGGAGCGTTAAGCGCAGAACTCCGGTTGATCGGAGATCTGCCTTGAACTTCCATGGTAAAATCAAATACTTATTGCAGACGATCTCCGTTCAATAGTCAAACCGCGGCTTGAACTCGGTTCAAAAACTTGGTGAAACCAGCCCCAAGTCCAGCTGTTTTCTCAGAGAAGGAAAGCACGCGCTCCTGTATACGATATTCTCGTGTTGAAGGTGTTTTTCATATCAGGAAAATGCTTGTTCAGCGAAGCTGTTTTCCCTGAGAAAGGAATTACGAGCCCCAGTGCTCCAGTTTAGTGGTTTTCCCCTAACAGGGAAATTCCTTAGCTGAATAAGCTGTTTTTCCCTTCAGGAAAGTGCTTGCCCTCCAGTAGTGAAGCTTGTTCCTTACCTACGGAGGTACGCGCTCCTTCAGACTCGAGTAATTCCCCTTCAGGAAATTCGGCACACCGCAAATTAAACCCAGGACACGCCCAGCCCACGTGCAACCCACGACCAGGAGATTCATCGAACTGGATTCAGAGCCAGATAATGAGTAAGCGATTGCGATGTAAGTGATTGCGATTGATGAGTATTCGTTGTTTAAAAAATAAAAAATAAACAAAATAAAAGGCAGAGAGATTATATTATTTAGTTGGAAGAAGTACTTTTGGAGGGTTTAATGTGTTTCCGCAAGTTCCTAGCAATGTTTTCATGAGAGGTATTGGTATAGCCGGGAGGATTTTGAACAAGTACCTAGGTACATGAGCTAATAACAATTGATATGACTGGAAAGAAATGCTTCACCGAAAAATCAACCAGCAGTGAAGGAAAAAACTTTTCAAGTTCCATTCTTTCAAAACTGAACAAAAATACGAAAACCCGTACCCACGAAAACTGTGGGATGACCACGAACCTGAAAGCAACGGCATGGCATAGCGTGGGCTGGGTTCAGTTAGCGGTGTGCCTAGTATAGAGCGGATCAGTACTTGTTTGTACCTAGGTATAATATAAAAATGTAAATAGTTGCTTTAGGTCAAATTCTATATCATTTACTTTAAATTCACAATAAAATTTTAGAAGTTTAACGAATTCCTTAACAAGTGGATATATTTTTCTAGTTTTATGTAAATATTAAAATAATAAGTTAATTGAAATTCTTAACACAAGTGAAACAGAATCACGTGCTATGCTGTAACTGTTTAGAAGGCGTTCATATTCAGAAGGTGTGTTTTGTGGACTGCCTACCACTGCAAGCCAGGAAGAAAACTGCACTTCCTAATGACACTGTTTTGAACGATTTGACCTACCTGCATGGATAACCTACGAGTAACCTACCCACTAGGATGCAGGTCACGGAGCTGATTTATCGAGGAGCTTCGACGCCTCGATAAAGCCCTCTACCGCCGAAACTAACAAAAGAGATTTCAGTCAAGGTTCCACATTCGACTTGTCAAGACAGGGTCGCCGATACATCATTCTGGATTCCCTCAGCTTGATATTCCTTCTACGTGCAGGTGATAGGTACCTTCGCCTTGTTTCCGTTTCTCTTCCGTCTGTGACTAACGCGGAAAAGAACGACCAGGGCAATGACTTGTGTTTTGCACCTATACAATTCAGTTTCGCCTCTAGTCGTGTATGAAGTTGTCGCCTGTTGTCGTGTATGTAGGTGAACGCGGGGAAGAACGATGTACCGTATCTCTATTTTTGGCTCTCCGAGGACATGGATTCGACAAAATAGAGAAAATAACGCATTCCAACAATAATGGCATATAAAAATGGGGTATGATCAAAATCACTGGTGATGAACCCATGAAAAATGTTAGGTATCTACTTACTTCAGCGTAATAAAGTATTAAAATGTCCAGCTATTTCCAAGGTTAAGTAACGAACAATAACCTCAGATATCCGTTCAGTAGGTACAGTTAAAAATAAAAGTTCCAGTCACAAGAGTTACATTGTTTTGAAATGTATGCACTTTCAGTGTAAAGAAACTGTGAACTACCAAGCTTATGGCCACAAAACTTGTTGTATAAGCTGCAATTCAAAAAAGATTTAAGATTTTTAGCTTTTTTGGCAGTTTTAATAGATTTTTCAGCGATTTCTCGGCTTTGTAAATATGACCAATTTAATGTGCTCAAAAAGTGTCGATTCGAAATGATCAAAAGTGACAGATCTGGTAAATGTTTAAACGAGGATGTCTCTCAATATATTTCACCGGTGATAAGTCGATTTCTGTAGAGCTTGCAACTATCCCTTCACAAAGTTAAAACCAGATTGAATAATTCTTCCCCTCCCTTCACTTCATCTGATTAGCTATAATCCCCTTCACTTTGCTTACATTTAATCGATTGCACCTCCTAGCCCTTTCCTTTCTCTCGACCAAAGGAATTCAATCTCCCTTCATATATGACTAAGGCTGTGTCCTTTCTAATGTGTGTTCAGTTATTATTCGTTACTGATGATGACCTAACCGTCGAAATCGATTCAACATTGTAATTCTTTATTTTTCTTAAAAATAGACTGCGTTTTTCACTAACTTCCGATTCGATATTTTTACAAGTTATCTCAGGAGATGGTAGTATGCAGACGCCACCTGATACGATACCTGCTGACTCAGCCCCTGCTTATCTGCCTCGACGAGTTTGCATTTTACACCATGTCTGCCTACGACCTCAGAGCTTCACTTGCCACTCCCATGTACCTCGTACAGAAAAATTCATTCTCTGGTTATCTGGTTATTTAACACTCTTTTGTTATACAAATTACATGTTTTAGATTTTTCACTCAACTCACGCTTTTTCTCAAGTTCGTCTACATTATATTGATACATACAGGGTATTAATTCTATAGGTTGAGAACCTTTTAGAATCGATCCTACAACTCATTTCCTACAAAAACTTCCTCCTAGAGATTTTTAAAATTAATATTATTTTAAAATAAAGGCTCTGTATTCGAGTAATTTCACTTTAAATTTTTTTTTGGGTGTTGTTGACTTTATGACGCAATAATGAAAAAATGATCATAACTCCCTTAGGTCCACTGTAAAATCAAAAATAAGCACACCGTTCAGAATTTGAACAATTGAATTTCCTTTCAGAATATTTCCCTGTTATGAAGTTTCATTGAATAGGGGAAATCTAGGCCTGAAATGAAGATTTTGTCTCATTTCCGAAATCACTGCACTTTTCAAATTTAAAAAAAAAAAAACCCTTCGACAAAATTATTTTTGCCGTTTCTTTACAGGAAAAACTTTCCCATAACCTCATCTTTCCAACGATGTGGTTCTGTATTATTTCACCCTTCTATTTGAGGAAGGAAATTACAATAATGCAAAAAACTTGAGTTTTCAAGAAAATTCCGTGTTTTTAGGGTCTTTATGGCGTGGCCTGACGTGATTGAGACTAGAAGGAGTAGGTAGCGGTTTCAAAATAATGTTTCACGTCGAATTTAGTAGGCCTAGGCTAATCAACATTTTATTTTCCGATACAATTAACAATTATTCATGGGACATAATAGCGCTTTCTGCACATTCTGGTTTCTCTTTTCTCAATAACAAGAAGACCTCTCATATATCGGAAAGCCGATATTCAGTCAGTTGCAACGAGGTAGGATTGCTTCCATTTAATTCGTCGTAAAAATACGTACCTACTGAGGCACTTTTAAGTCATAAAGACGAGAACTCGAAAAAAAATCTTGAAAATGAAATTAGCCAAAAAGAAAGCGTTTCAAAAATTTCTAGGAAAATCTTGTTTGAATCACCGAATTTTATTTAGTATGAGTTTTTTGCGATAAAATTGGTTTTTAACTATTTCTTTCTACTGAAAATGCTCGATTTCAATGTAATTTATTTTAATTCAATCAAACGGTGGTAGCTTACTTGTTAAAACCTTTTAGGAGAGGCAAAACTCTGAATCAGGTAATTATTAAATAAATGACTTCCATTCGATTTTTTTACTTATTATTCTAATATTGTTAAATTCCACCACTCAGACAGAAAAAAAAACTTGTAGGTTTTCATTAAAATCCTTCATTAGCAAACAGGCGAATCGAATCTTAAAGAATTGACTAAACACCGATTTGAGAGAATCCTTTCTTTTTCTTTTTTTCCAGAAAAATGTGGATAGCGGATGAGCGCTCGACTGCGGAAAAGCAAATCACCTTCGCCCTGGCTCACGCTAGCGTGACCCCAAAGTTCAGCGCGGTACCTGCACAATAGTCTTGAATCGCGAGTTCTCACAATTTCGCTTCGTTGAATCGTCATTGAGGAGGAACACGTTTTCAGTTGGCGCCTGACGTCGATAGCTTCTCAGTGGTGAGGAGCCGGCAATGGCGGTTAGGGTCAAGACCGACGTGAGCAATCAAAGTGGAAATAGGGGTCCCCACGTAGTTACCTACCTACGAATGTTTACTATTTTTCGAGCATTAACCTCCAGAAACTAACGCATTAAAAAATAAAATAAATAAATAAATAATAATTTTAATTTCGTTTCCCAAAGTCGCCATCTAGGTCAAATCAAACGAGACCACAACGAGTTTTGTACTACTAACCCTTAGCACTCCAGAAATACAAAACCTTTATGAACTAACGTCTATAAAGTTTTTATGTTTATAGAGGCCCTCTAACAGAAGGGTGCACTACAATGAAAAATAAGATTGAAAAGCGTACCGATTGAGATATGCAATATGATTAAGATTGTGACGACACAGAGTCATCCTGCTGATCTGCTAGATTGGATTACTCTTTGATACTAGTGGGTCATTAAACGCCGAAAAGAGCTTTTCAGTTGTGCCTTAAATTTAAATTTAAATTTGCACAAATAAACATTCGCGATTTTGAAAAAGTGGTTCAACAGCGAAAATCTTCTCCTTGACGATCTAATATAGGTCTCATAACAATCGGACCTATAGAATCGCGTGCGCATGCGCTAACACTATCTACTAGCCCAAATTCATTTACCTGATGTTCCTAAGGTACTTTGTTTTAGCGGGTTTTAGAAAAAATGAACTGCTACTGCAGTGGCTTCAAAATTTAGAGCATATTTTTTTTTTCTCCGAAATTTTCTTAATAGAAATCCGCTTTAAGACGTTCTAAAACAATTCTTGGATTTTTTTCTTTTACAAAACTTCTCTCAAAGGCGAAAAGGGCGCACCATTAAGTGAAAACGAAAAACGAAATTAAACGGGTGGGGAGAACACCCAGGTTTACCGACTCCGGCCCTTGGGATCAAGAAAGGTGAAAAAGGAGGAGGAGGGAGAGAGGGGTGAAAGAAAGTGCTCCTAAAATTATTACCAGCTGAGGTAAGAACCCATCAGGTTACGCACAGAGTAAAGCAGGAGTAGGAGGATGATACGGGTGGCGATACCAGGCAACACTCCTGCTGAAATGCCCAACCCGAGTAACTTCTTCGTGCCACTTTTCCAATACCGCAATCTGTGCCATGACACGGTCACGGCCATGACCTTAATGTTAAATGCCACCACTCCATTAAGCTTGGATATTGATTTCCACAGATCTGTTCTTTGACACACACACACATATGCGCGCACGTGCCAAACAAATTAGGATCAAACAAAAATACACTGCCAAGGAAATGGCACATGAGCTTTCTCGTGACCTTCACAGTACGTCACCATTAAATTCCAGAAAACTAGAAACGACCGGTTCTGGCATCAGGGAATTAATAAGGTAGGAAATTGGAAGCTGAATGGTACATATAATAAATGCTGATGATCGCGAAGAATGTGATACGGGACCTCAAGAAACCTTGCCCGCATCATCCCTGAAAATCTGACCGAAATCCGTTCACAATTGCCTGAGTTATGACCGAAACAAGAAAATTTTGTTTGCGCCTGCGCAGAGGCTACCGTTGATTCGATCATGACGGAACTGATAGGGGACCATGTAGAGCTATACCCGCACGATCCCTAAAAATTTGAAGAAAATCGCATCAAAATTGTGGAAATTACGGCTGTTGCAAGGTCCGTAACAAGAATATTTCGTTCACGCATGCGCAGAGCGTACCGGTAATGCAATTATGATGATTGTCTTATGGGACCTCAAGGGACCTTACCCACATCATCCCTGAAAATCTGACCGAAATCCGTTCAACATTGACCGAGTTATGACCGTCACAAGGAATTCACGTTAGCGCCTGCGCAGAAGCTACCGTTGATTCGATCATGATGAAGTTGATAGGGCACCATCTAGAGCTTAACCCGCACAATCCCTGAAAATTTGGTTAAAATCGGATCAAAATTGTGGAAGCTATGGCTGTTACAAGGATATGTGGACGGACAAACAGACAGACACAGACAGACAGACAGACAAGGAACCAAATTTGTTCAGGAGGCTCTGAAACGCAAAATGCGAGAGGAAATTTTGATTTTGGAGCAAAAAATTTTTTTTCATTTCGAAAGTGAAAACAAAGCTTCCGCTGCCTTGCAGTCTCGGAAGCAAAAAGAATCACCAAAATCGGTTGAGAGTTGTAGCTTGGGCTGCGGACTATAGGTTCCGCTACTACCTCTTCCACGCTGTAGGCAAATTAAAAATTTACAAGGTTTGTTGCACAACTAGACCGAGATTAGGATCGAAAAAAGAAAGAATCTCGAAAATAAGTTTGAGAATTATAAGTCTTGGCATCGTCGACAAAGATTGTCACACTCACACGCCTCTGGTATTTTTATGGATTCGGTCTTTTAGAATGGTTTGAAACGGATTTGTATTTAGTTTTTTTTCTCAAGCTTGGATCGCCCCACGATCAATTATAATAGGAGTCCTTATTATTTACGAAGCCTTGCCCATAAGACAGCTTCAGAAGGACTTAATAAAAACGGTAAAAAATTGCGCACTTGCACAAGCCACACTTCAGTTTTGTTTTACAGCCTCGATGTCCACATACCATACAAATCCTTTACATCATTTTCTCCATAATTCATTAATTTTCATCGCAACTTCATCTCAATCGTCTTTTTCCGCAGCTAATTCTATATAAAAATGTTAGGATAAGTGAGAATATTCTGCCAAGACACAACGTGGCACAATTTTAGGAGCACAACTGATCCTTCGACTCGGAAATTTGGAATACGAATTTTTCCCTCGCAGGTCGAAAGCTCGAAAGAGAAAACAAAACAACGTAATATCGCGTTTTTAGGCCACCTCAAACCGCCGTAACACCACTAAAGACAATCGCGAGGAGAAATCAGGCACCTTAATTGGTAACTAATCGTAGCCCCGTTCGTTAGCGGCGATCAAAAGTCGAAAGGTGTAAACCTGATGTAAACTGTGGGACAGAGATTCAGTTTCATTGTGATTATTCGCGGCGAAAATTAAATTATTCATGTTGCACCTAATAATGAAAATGCATAGGTAGGGCAGGTAGTTTTGTGACCTTGATTAATTATGCATAACAATCACACTGGATGGGGCTTCCCAGTAACGAAGTAAATAAGTCCGTTCCCACAATCACGGAACTAAGACATATTTATTGAATACGATAATTTTCCGCTGTCTTTGATGATGACGTTTGCATGCCCAAACGTAAATTCTATCAAGTATAATTTTCTCACGTACTAGTCCTCTTATCGCGATAAACTTTTGAGGATAGTGCGGAGAAGCCGATTTGATCATCTCATATTAGTTTCGCCATTATTGTATAATTAGCAACTGCTGCGCATGCGTGAATGTGAAATCCAAGTAACAAAATCGTCTTATTTTGATTTTCGTACGCCGATCCATCCCATAAGAAGTAATGATTTATTTTCCGTCCCTTTTGTCCCGTTTAATAATTTGTTTAGTAACCCCCCTTTGTCGCAAGGCTAGACATTATAATTTAATAGAGCTGAGAAAATTTTCCGTTTTATCATTTCCTATTGTTCTAAATTTCCAAACTAGTAAAGGTACTATTATTATATTTTGTGTTTTGATTTAATTTTTTTACTAACACTTTTAACTTCTTTATAAATTTATATTTTCATTTGTTATCTGTATTTTCCATGTAGTGTTTCCTAATTTTGTATATTGAGCTAACTAGCCCGTAAATAAATAAATAAATAATAACAAAGTTAATTTCTACAGTTTCCATATGATTTTTATGAAATATTCAGGGAATTTGAGGGTTAGGTAGTAAATGGTCCTCTTATCAGTTTCATTGTTCCCAAATTAATACTTTACTCTGCGCATGACCCGAACGTAGATTCCATCAATCAGTATTTTCTCACGCCTTAGTCTTCCGATCTCGTTTAAATAGTCGATAGTTGGGGGAATTTCAACGCGATTGAACCATTAGCGGCTGCTGTGCTTGCGGTAATGTGAGATCCTTGTAACAATCATGATTTCCCAGTTTTCATCGGATTTTTATTAAATTTTCGGAGAATGGGTGGGTTAGGCTGTAAATGGTCCCCTACCAACTTCATTGTTCTCAAATCGAGTAATCGAGAGTACGGAAAGATGAAATAGTTGGGCGCACTTTTTAAGCACGACAAAGTAATCAATTAAAAATTTGTAACAATCACTGAAAACGACATAAAACTGCTTAAAATCTTTACATTTACATTTTTTTAAAGCAGAATATTACTTAGAAAACGTTTTTTACAGAAGTGATAAAGTAGGTACTTAAATTTCGTGTTAAAAAAAATCAATAAAACCTGAACGATTTCTCTAAAATTCCAAGATTTGTTTGAATTACAGAATATTATTTGGACATTGTTATTGTATTTATTTATTTTTGTCATAAATATGATACCGTAAACCGGGGTTACTTTGATCTCCTGGGGTAACTTTAGTAAATCACGGTTTTAAAATTCAAATCGCTCTGGCGGGCTCAATTCTGATTCTACCGACCTCCAGCTGGTCTGCTTGCGATGAGAGTTATCCATACAGTGCAATTCATTAGCCCATGGTAGTTTCGGTGGCAACACATGAAGGTTTCGCACCTTTTTCAGCAACAGCTGATAATGCCTATCTAGAAAACTTCGTCCGAACCTCGTCTGGCGTGAAGCCCCTGCTGTTTCTGAAGATATAAGCGAGTTATATTTTTGTTCAGCATCAATTTAGCAATCATTTCTTTTTTGTTTCATGTCTCTAGTTCATTTCTGTGATTATCTATGAATTATAATGTAAAAAAAGCGCACATGACGGGGTAAATTTGATCATAATGTTTTTGTGTTTTCAGAACAACAGGTCCTTCCCAACATGCTGCGAAAGTATATAAGGAAGTTGGGGTCGCGTAACTATAGAAATTACTCACCCAGTACCCTTTTCAAGGCTGTAGAAGAATGTTTGAATTTTTTAATGGGTAATTAAGTTCTGAAGGGGGAAAAAAATTGATTTGACTTCCGACCAAAAACAAATTTTTTTTTTTGGTCGAAAATCTGTTCCTATAAGAATATGTATCAAGTTTTCAAAAATTTCAAAGTTGAAAAATCAGTCAAAAATCGAAATAAAGCCGTTCGCTAGTTGTAAAAATCGGTAATATTTGCATGAAACATTGTCCAAATTCAGATTGAACTACTCTTATGGAAGTATCCCCGTATAACCAATAGTAGAACCATGCTGTTTAAAACGTAGGTAGTAGGTGCTTGTTAAAAAAAAAAAAAAAAAAAAAAAAAAAAACGCTGCAAATTATTTCACAAAGGTTTATTATTTTTTCAATTGAGTATGATCGTAGTTTTAGTTGGCTTGCGTACGTCATAAGGCCCGTCCAGACTCCTCGGCGTGTCCTACTTCGAGTTGCCACAACCTATACTTCTATAATTATATACGCATGTTTATATTTCTCGATTTGAGCTCCTATCTATTCAAATAGTTATTGCCTTAATAATATCATTATCTAAGTACGTACGAAAAGTCGAGAGGATATGTTATTAAATATGCGTAGGAAAAGCTTTGGTATTAACACACAAATATGACCTTGAAAAAAACATACTCATGCCTCGAACGAACGCCGGCGCCGTACCCACCACAAGCCGCGGCGCCGGCGCCTCCTCTCACTCCACCTCCCCCCCCCCCCCCGCTCCCCCCCCCCCCCTCGCCACCCACCGTGACCCCCTGCCAAGCGTGCCAGGCGTGCTCGCGTCGAAAAAGACACGTTTTTGCCCGTTTTTGGCCCATAGCATCTATGCGAGTAAAGCGATCGGGATGGTTAAACGTTAGGACCAACTAGACCCCAAATGGAGTCTATGTGCGAAAGAACGGGTTTTTTAAGTCAATTCTTAGGCCTTTTATGGCCCGGACGGCGGACGGCGAACGGCGAACGGCGGACGGCGGACGGACATTTCAAATTTGGATTCTACGTACCTTGAAACGTAAAGTGACAAAGTTTGAGGGGGGGTTATAAAAATTTTTTGCTACACGATCACATAGGCTTATTATTGGAAATAATTTTTTAAAAGTCGGGACACCTCGTCAACGGGGTTTCTTTGATAAAAATCCCCAAGGAGACGTTTTTCAGCCGAAAATCACTTGGGATCAAAGTAACCACGAATGACGGGGTAAGTTTGATTTAAAAAAATTGTCCCCCCACACTCCCCCATTATCAACAGCGAACCCTTCCAGGTGGCAATTGATAGCTGAGATGTGTAGCTATCGTTTGGTCAAAGAATTGTTCGAATATTCTCAAAAATGGGGAAGTTACAGTCCCAAACATGCAAAACCTGTACCAAACATGCAAAACCTGTACCAAAGTAACCCCGGTTTATGGTAGTTAATAATTTTTGTGCACGCGAAGTATACAAAGTTAAAAAGAAAAAAAATTGCTAAACACGTAATACTTAAAATTATGAATCGTCTCTCAATACGGTGATGTTTGTACTTTTTTTCCTCTATTTTTGTTAGAAGAAAGTGTCGTAGGAGCTGCCACCGGCGGCGTTCCAGCGAATGGGGGTCAAGGGGGACCGCCGGACGAGATGCAACAGGTAGGAGCTCCAGGAGGCCAGCTGAGCTCGCTGCGCAGAATCCAACTACCGAATGAATGTACGAACAAGCTGCAACTAATGTTACCCACAAGATCCAAACAACGTTCGAAACTATTTAATTTGATTATTGTACAGCCCCATATAAAATAGACAATATTGATAAATTTAACTAAGAGGCAAAACACTTATGACTCGCGATTTCTCTAAATTACATTTTTAGGTTAAAAAACCCCTAAATTGACCAACTTTTCGAGTTTCTAAAATTTTCTTTGCGATCTCGTCACATGGCTGTCCTCTCAGTTTCATTCAGGACATGGCCGGCTTCATTGATCAGAATGTAAGTGCCTAATTTAATTCTATCTACAACTTTTCTTTGAAAATTTGCTCTATTTGCCATGCTGGACGACTGTGTACTTTTTTCGGGGTAAAATACAAAGTTTTTAAGACTTGGGCTAAAAATCCCTCCTAGTTGGTCCAAGGTTCTCGTCATATTTTTTTATCAACCCCAAGAAGAAAGAAAGAAGGAAAAAAATCATCAACACGACTGTGAAACACAAGGCGACATCGGCATGCAGAACTAGGCTGAACTTCTGCGTTTCGGCTCAATCGCATTCGGTATTTAGTCATATAATTTTAGTCTGCCCACATGTGATGCCCGACTATACGAGGAAGACACAGAGACCTGAGCAGAAGAGTTACCTAATACAGGAATAATGAGCAACTGTGTAATAATTTGCTTTTTTGAGCCCAAGAATTTTGGCCCCCTGCCCCAGATTCGTTCGGCCCACGGCCCTGCTGCTTGAATGAACATGCACGAGCACACTCTAATGGTCCGACAAATATGAAACTTATATATATATCATTTAAGGACCTTTCCACGCAATCCCAAGAAATGTCTTCTAAACTCGCTCAGGAATTGTGTAGTTATTGCTCAGGAAAGTAAATCTATTATTGAATGACGGACAGACACCGAACCAAGATTGTTCGAAAGCGAAAAAGTGAAAAACAAGTGCAAATTTCGACTTTGGAGGGACTCAAATTTGTTCAACCTATCGCACTTTCGATAGTAAAAAAATGCACAGATTCCTGCGTTGTAAGTTATTAGTATCCACTGATGTTGTGGATACTATTCTAAAGTACACATAGTGGGTACTATACCAGATACGCGGTAATCACAAGGCTGTCGCCAGCCTCTCGCGAGATCGTCACTGTCCGGGGAACTCGGTCTCCTTGTTCCACATGTGCACGAATCTCCTTCGCTTTCGATTCATCAACTCTGCTCGGGAGATAACTCGCGTGCTCATACATTATAATCAAGGGAGGAAATACTATAAAGTCGCTCATAGTTTCTCGGTAATTTTAGAGAAATATAGAGACATTTTGGCAATTTCGGTTTATTATTTTCAATAATGAACCTTTTTTTTTTGCTCGATGAAGAATAACAATTTTTTTAACCCCCCTCAAAATTTGTTGTTTTACATTTCAAGATGAGTAGAATATAAAATGAAAAAAATCGCAGAAAATGATTGCGCAAAGGTTAATTATTTATTGTCTATAATTATTAAACAAAGTCTATTATACAGCATCTAAATACAGGATGTTTTGTACCTACATTGAAAATTGAAAAAAAAAAAAAAAAAAAAACGATAAAAATAAATAACTGGGTGAAACTAGACTGGGCGAAAAATGGGTGAAACTAAACTGAAATAGGTGAAACTAGACTGAAAATGGAGTAAAATGCCGCCATCCACATCTTTCTACCTCAATCCGTTTCCGAGATATGAATTTTTAAAGTTGTTTTTAAAAGAAACCTCGTTTTTTGCCATAAAAACGAACTCCTAGGGACCGCAATTGCAGTTCAAACATTTAAAAATAAAAAAAATAAAAATTAAGTTTCTGAAAATACTTGAACGTTAACTGCATTTCCAAAAATCGTACTAAAAGCTGTCAAATTTCAGGAAAATTTGCAAATTTGATCAGCTTTCAAATGGTATGGTCAACTTGGCGATTAAATATTGATTTCATGGAGAAATTCAAGCTTGAATGCGAAAAAATAGTAGGCACCTACAAAAATACGAGTACCTACCAGCAAATTAACAAAGGGGTTCTGAATTTTCTTGTGTTTGCCGTTGTAGTGATACGATTCAGATTGATAATTTCAAGAATATCAGGGCAAAATGAAATCCTCTTGTAAGTCTGAGGTAGTTTTACTGAATTTCAGTACAAAAAATAATGGACGTCACTAAAAAAATGTACGAACAGTGTTGTAGGTATGTACATAAATCAATCGCAAACAGAATTTAGTCTTCTTTAAAATCAGGCATACTGAAATGAAAAGAGCTGTGAATAAAGTGGTAAAATAAAACTTTGACACCACACAAATTCGATGACGAGGGTGGCTGTAGTCGCAAGGCACTTACACATAAATTACATCCGCGTACTCCTCACAAGTTAACGTTGCCATCACTTAAAGAAAACTAAAAATGCTATTGTGAGTAAAATTTTATTGACTTGAACATTTGAGAGATTTTATTTATCTTCAAGGACGATATTATGACACCTTTAACTACTTTTGCTTCACTTGAGAAATCACGACACCTGTTCTAGACACCGTTATAGGTGCCAACTGTTTTTTTCGCATTCAAACTTGAATTCGTCCATGAAATCAATTTTGAATCGCAAAGTTGACCATAACATTAGAAAGCGGATTAAATTTGCAAGTTTTCCTGGAATTTTACAGCTTTCAGTACTTTTTTTTCGGAAATGCAGTTAACGTACAAGTATTTTCAGAATCTTAATTTTTCTTCTTCAATTTTCTATGTTTGATTATGAATATGCACTAGGCGTAAAGGAAATTTAACGCTGAATCCAAAAATGTTATCAAAAGTTGGAAAACTTTGTTTTAAAGTACACGGGTTTCTATATCAAAAAACGTGGTTTTCCCAAACAAATTTAAAATATCATTCGCCGGGAACAGATTGAGATATAAAAGTACGGTTAGCGGCATTCTACTCCATTTTTGAGCGGGGGAGGGGGGCGGTGGAGTGAGAGGAGGCGCAGGCGCCGCCGCACCTTGTGGTGGGTACGGCGCCGGCGTTCCTTCGAGGCATGAATATGTTTTTTTCAAGGTCATATTTGTGTGTTAATACCAAAGCTTTTCCTACGCATATTTAATAACATATCCTCTCGACTTTTTGAACGTACTTAGATAATGATATTATCAAGGTAATAACTATTTGAATAGATAGGAGCTCAAATGGAGAAATATAAACATGCGTATATAATTATAGAAGTATAGGTTGTGGCAACTCGAAGTAGGACAAGCCGAGGAGTCTGGACGGGCCTTATGACGTACGCTAGCCAACTAAAACTACGATCATACTCAATTGAAAAAATAATAAACCTATGTGAAATAATTTGCAGCGTTTTTAGTATTCACCTCTGTTCTTCCTCTCACCCCACCCCCCGCTCACCCACCTGATCACCCACCGTGACCCCCTGCCAAGCGTGCCAGGCGTGCGCTCGTGCGTAAGTCTAACACTCAAAGTCTCGAAAAAGACACTTTTTCGCCCGTTTTCGGCCCATAGCATCTATGCTAGTAAAGCGATCGGGATGGTTAAACGTTAGGACCAACTAGACCCCAAATGGAGTCTATGTGCGAAAGAACGGTTTTTTAAAGTCAATTCTTAGGCCTTTTATGGCCCGGACGGCGAACGGCGGACGGACATTTCAAATTTGGATTCTACGCACCTTGAAACGTAAAGTGACAAAGTTTGAGGGGGGGTTATAACAATGTTTTGCTATACGATCACATAGGCTTATTATTGGAAATAATAAACCAAAAAGAAAAAACCACGTAAATCGGTTGAGATTCGTAGCTTGGGCCGGGTTTGAATGAACTGTAACTCCCCCTCCGCCCCAACCCCACCAGTTATCCGGAATTCTCTATGTTTATTGCACAACTAGAATAAAATTGGGATCGTACAAATGTTAAATTGTGTTGAAATTTGAGTTTTTTGAGTGTGTAGTGTTGGGCTCAACCAGAATTATTAGATACAAACAAATGTTGAACATTATTATAATAATTATCAGCAAATAATATGGAAAGAGAGCGGTTCCAATAAATTTCATATTTGTGAAATTTTAAGATTGACTTGTGTTATTACTTAGAGACTATTAAATTTATTACAGCTAAGCCTTGGTTCATTGTGACAGTGCAGAGTGGTTTAAAAAATCCTTTTAGTGAATTTTTAACTAATCTAATTTAAAACAAAATTAATTATTTTTAATTAATTATTAACTATTAATTGATTTTTTTGTTGCAATGGCAAGCAACAAAATTTTAAAATAAAAATTTATATGTATACAGGGTGATTCCCTCGCAGATGCAAAAAAAAATTTGGGTGAAAAATACATCAAAATTGGAGTAAAATGCCGCCAACTGTATATTTTTATCTCAATCCGTTCTCGAGATGTGATTTTTTAAAGGTTTTTTCCAGGAAAACCGTGTTTTTTTCCCTTTTAAACTCAAATTTCTCCACTTTACTTCATTTAATTTTAACTTTTGACCACATTTTCGAAATCAACATTAAATTTACTATAAGAATAGTGTACTTGGGTTCTTAAAAAGTACCATCCAAAGGCCCTCACATCAGCTCAAACATTGACGATTTTGAAAAAAGAATAGTTCTGAAAATCTTTAAAACTTTACTTCTCTTCCAAAACGAATCCTGGAAACTGGCAAATCTCACAAAAACTGCTTCGTCTAATACTCTTTCCAACGGTATAATCAAGTTTACTTTTATTTTGTTATTTAGTGGAGAAAATTATGTTTTAATGTTAAAAATGAGGGTTTTTTCAATGAAATTGTGTTTTCTTGAAAGATGACCCTCCATGAACCTACGAGTATGGGGTCGGTTTCTATGTATTTTTTCACGCTGGATCGGATGGTAACATTTTTAGATCTCTCCAACTCCGTTATAACCGAGTTTCACACTTAAACTCACAAATTTTTAGGTTGTTTGTTACGATTAAATGTATGTGTGTTATGGGGTAAAACTAGTTAATTAAAGTGTAAACCTCGATTATAACGTAGTTGAGAGATCTGCAAGAGTTTCCATTCGATACAGCGTGAAAAAATACATAGAAACCGACCCCATACTCGTAGGTTCATGGAGGGTCATCTTTCGAGAAAACCAACAATTTCATTGAAAAACCCACATTTTTTAACATTAAAACATAATTTTCTCCACTAAATAACAAAATAAAAGTAAACTTGATTATACCGTTGGAAAGAGTATTAGACGAAGCAGTTTTTGTGAGATTTGCCAGTTTCCAGGATTCGTTTTGGAAGAGAAGTAAAGTTTTAAAGATTTTCAGAACTATTCTTTTTTCAAAATCGTCAATGTTTGAGCTGATGTGAGGGCCTTTGGATGGTACTTTTTAAGAACCCAAGTACACTATTCTTATAGTAAATTCAATGTTGATTCCGAAAATGTGTTCAAAAGTTAAATTTGAATGAAGTAAAGTGGAGAAATTTGAGTTTAAAAGGAAAAAAACATGGTTTTCCTGAAAAAACTTTTAAAAAATCGTATCTCGAGTACGGATTGAGATAAAAATATGCAGTTGGCGGCATTTTACTCCATTTTTAATGTAGTTTTACCCAATTTTTTTTTTTGCATCTACGAGGGAATCAACATGTATATATATATATATATATATATATATATATATATATATATATATATATATATATATATATATACTAGCCGCTCCGGCTCGCTACGCTCGCCTCCACGTCCAGCCGGACCCCCCATTAAATTCCTCGCTTCGCTCGCAAAATGTGGCATGTAGGGAATTTTGCTCGCTTCGCTCGCAAAGTGTGGCATGTAGGGAATGTTGCTCGCTTCGCTCGCAAACGGTAGATCCCTGAGGGTAGGTTTAAAGTCTGAAGGGGATGCTGCTCGCTTCGCTCGCATGAGGAAGTTATACTGCCCACCCAAATTGGCAGACTTTTTTTTCTGTTTTTCTTTTTTTTTCTCGTTTCGCTCGCAAACGGTAGATCTCTAAGGGTAGGTTTAACTTCTGTAGGGGATGCTGCTCGTTTCGCTCGCTTGAGGAAGTTATACTGCCCACCCAACTTGGCAGACGTTTTTTTCTGTTGGAAATTCTTACAAACAAATTAAATCTTATAAAACTACGTGAAACCACAAAAAGATTATTCGGGGATGTTGCTCGCTTCGCTCGCAAGGTATACCTGTATATAGGTAGGAAAAAACCCGTATTTATTCTTTTGAAATAGGCCTGCAGGTAACATTGTGAAATACCTGACGAACCCCTTGACGTCTTCGTAGAGCCTTCTCGCGAACACGGCAAAATTAATTTCTGATGTTAAACGCTTCTCCTCGCTTCCGCTCGCGATTTGACCGACTTAAGGTCACTTTTTTCGATATCCGATTTCGGATTCAGATTCGGCGGACCCAAAGCTGTATTTCGCCCGCGAAAACCGTTCCGAAAAACGTACCTTTATGGGGTATATTTTAATCGGAAAAAACCAAGTTTTTCGGCGGACTTTTCGAGAAAACGGGTCCGTACTCTCGCATTTTTTTTACGCATTTCCCGATACTTTTTTCGCGATCCGATCGCGCCGTCGTCTTCCTCGTAGGGAAACCTACGAAACCCGTATTTTTCCGGAATTGTCAACGGCCGTTTAGAGGGGTAGAGGAAGCGGGGAAGTGCAAAAAGCGCGCATTAATTCTTACTTCGACCCCCCTCCCGCCCTGCGGCCCATGGTTCGGGTGGGATTAGACAATTTTAAATTCGCTCGCTCCCCCTTTCGGAAAATCTCAAGAAGATCCCCCCACTCGTACACTCCCCCCACTCAGCCGTTTGGCCGTGCATAGACACGACAAACAGACAAACAAACAGACAGGCAAACGGAGTTTCATTCTTATTAATAGTATAGATATATATATATATATACCGGTTTTTAGCAAATTTTAATGAAATCTACGTATATTTTCCAGGTTAATTTTGTACATACATTTTTAAATGTTCTATTTTAGTCAATAAACTTTATTTGAGCAATATTCTGCCAAAAAAAAAAGAAATTTAACGATTTTTAGTCATTTTGGTTTATTATTTCCAATAATAAGCCTATGTGATCGTGTAGCAAAAAATTTTTATAACCCCCCTCAAACTTTGTCACTTTACGTTTCAAGGTGCGTAGAATCCAAATTTGAAATGTCCGTCCGCCGTCCGCCGTTCGCCGTCCGCCGTTCGCCGTCCGCCGTCCGCCGTCCGCCGTTCGCCGTCCGGGCCATAAAAGGCCTAAGAATTGACTTAAAAAACCTGTTCTTTCGCACACAGACTCCATTTGGGGTCTAGTTGGTCCTAACGTTTAACCATCCCGATCGCTTTACTCGCATAGATGCTATGGGCCAAAAACGGGCGAAAAAAGTGTATTTTTCGACGCGCGCACGCCTGGCACGCTTGGCAGGGGGTCACGGTGGGTGGAGAGGGGGGGGGGTGAGCCGGGGGGGGGGGGGTGGAGTGAGAGGAGGCGCCGGCGCCGCGGCACCTTGTGGTGGGTACGGCGCCGGCGTTCCTTCCAGGCATGAATATTTTTTTTCAAGGTTATATTTGTGTGTTAATACCAAAGCTTTTCCTACGCATATTTAATAACATATCCTCTCGACTTTTCGTACGTACTTAGATAATGATATTATTAAGGCAATAACTATTTGAATAGATAGGAGCTCAAATCGAGAAATATAAACACGCGTATATAATTATAGAAGTATAGGTTGTGGCAACTCGAAGTAGGACACGCCGAGGAGTCTGGACGGGCCTTATGACGTACGCTAGCCAACTAAAACTACGATCATACTCAATTGAAAAAATAATAAACCTTTGTGAAATAATTTGCAGCGTTTTTATTTTAAATCCAACGTTTTTCCCTAGGAACTGAGGCTTCTTCAGCGAGATTAAAATTAAAATGTGTGAAATATGTACTTGCTTAGTTTTATTTTTTGTTGAAAATCGAATTTAAAGTTAATATTTTGAAGAAAAAAAATTTTAAATTTGATTTTCAAAAACTAAAAAAAAATTTAAATTTGATCTTCAAAAAACTCATAATTTTAAATTTGATTTTTAACAACAAATAAGAAAACTATAAGTAAGTAGATATTTTACACTTTTGAATATTGATCTCCCTCAAGAAGCCTGGGGAGAAACGTTGGAGTTTAATTTAAAAAACCAATTTAAGGACAGAAGGCCCTTTTTGGTTTATTATTTCCAATAATAAGCCTATGTGATCGTGTAGCAAAAAATGTTTATACCCCCCCCCCCCCCCCCCCCCCCTCAAACTTTGTCACTTTACGTTTCAAGGTGCGTAGAATCCAAATTTGAAATGTCCGTCCGCCGTCCGCCGTTCGCTGTTCGCCCTCCGCCGTCCGGGCCATTAAAGGCCTAAGAATTGACTTAAAAAACCCGTTCTTTCACACATAGACTCCATTTGGGGTCTAGTTGGTCCTAACGTTTAACCATCCCGATCGCTTTACTCGCATAGATGCTATGGGCCAAAAACGGGTGAAAAAGTGTCTTTTTCAAGGTTTTGAGTGTTAGACTTACGGACGCACGCACGCCTGGCATGCTTGGCAGGGGGTCACGGTGGGTGGTGGGGGTGATGAGCGGGGGGTGGAGTGAGAAGAGGCGCCGCGGCACCTTGTGGTGTCTGGGGTGACCAGGGGCGTAGCAGAGGGGTGTAGGAGAATGGATATTTATTACTTTTACGTGTTATACCCATATAATACACCGCGGCACCATGAGGTGGGTACGGCGTTCCTTCGAGGCATGAATATTTGTTTTTTTTCTAGGTCATATTTGTGTGTTAATACCAATGCTTTTCCTACGCATATTTAATAACATATCCTCTCGACTTTTCGTACGTACTTAGATAATGATATTATTAAGGCAATAACTATTTGAAAAGATAGGAGCTCAAATCGAGAAATATAAACATGCGTATATAATTATAGAAGTATAGGTTGTGGCAACTCGAAATAGGACACGCCGAGGAGTCTGGACGGGCCTTATGACGTACGCATGCCAACTAGAACTACGATCATACTCAATTGAAAAAATAATAAACCTTTGTGAAATAATTTGCAGCGTTTTTGGTGTTTTTTTTTAGTACACTATTTGAAATTTGACCAATTTATTGAGCTCAAAATGTGTTCGCCAACGAACTCATGCTTTCGTTTGGAGAGCTTGATTTTGGTTTATTATTTCCTATAATAAGCCTATGTGATCGTGTAGCAAAAAAATTTTTATAACCCCCCCTCAAACTTTGTCACTTTACGTTTCAAGGTGCGTAGAATCCAATTTTGAAATGTCCGTCCGGCGTCCACCGTCCGCCGTCCGCCGTTCGCCGTCCGCCCTTCGCCCTCCGGGCCATAAAAGGCCTAAGAATTGACTTAAAAACCCCGTTCTTTCGCACATAGACTCCATTTGGGGTCTAGTTGGTCCTAACGTTTAACCAGCCCGATCGCTTTACTCGCATAGATGCTATGGGCCAAAAACGGGAAAAAAAGTGTGTTTTTCTACGCGCGCACGCCTGGCACGCTTGGCAGGGGGTCACGGTGGGTGGTGAGGGGGGGGGGGGGGGGGGGTGAGCGGGCGGTGGAGTGAGAGGAGGCGCCGGCGCCGCGGCACCTTGTGGTGGGTACGGCGCCGGCGTTCCTTCGAGGCATTAATATATGTTTTTTCAAGGTCATATTTGTGTGTTAATACCAAAGCTTTTCCTACGCATATTTAATAACATATCCTCTAGACTTTTCGTACGTGCCTAGATAATGATATTATTAAGGCAATAACTATTTGAATAGATAGGAGCTCAAATCGAGAATAAACATGCGTATATAATTATAGAAGTATAGGTTGTGGCAACTCGAAATAGGACACGCCGAGGAGTCTGGACGCGCCTTATGACGTACGCAAGCCAATTAAAACTTTAATCAAACTCAATTGAAAAAATAATAAACCTCTGTGAAATAATTTGCAGCGTTTTTAGTCTAGTTTTATCGTTTTTTGTTTGTTTGTTTGTTTGTTTGTTTTTGTTACACCAAGTGAGAAACAACCAGCATACTGCATAGGTGTAGACGCCTACCGAAGAGAAATTAACTAAATTAAGTAATGCATCTTCACTTTCCTGCTACAAATCCACCAACTCAAATAGCTTGCAAAACAGCAAATCACCAGGCAGGAGATCCATTTTCTGCTTCTAAAATGATCGAATCTTTTCTACTGTAACCTCTCGATTCATTCATTGGCTCACCTAGATGACCCCATACCTCGACATATTCTATTAACAAAAGCTCCTGTCTTACGATTCGATTCCAAAACTCTGAATTATCTCTCAAAATAAGCGAATTACAAACAATTGAAAATCGGGCTAATTTTGGTCTAGTCCACTTCTCCCCCCGTCTAGAATTTTACCCTTCAAAATCACCTAGTGGCGTTACTATTGGTCTGATTTCAGTCTGCTAAAGTTCATTCTAATCAAGATTAAATACTTTTCAACGTTTTTATCGAGCATATTTTAGCTGAGACCTTTCCCCATTGACTTACACCCGAACTCTTGGATTATATGTCATTTTACGCATAAAGTACGCAAAAACAGCCTTTCACTTTGTACTTTAATGGGATACGGTCTGAGCATAATCTTGCTCGGAACAAACATTGGAAAGTATTTAACCCTGAATCGAATGAGGTTTGGCAGACCTGTATCAGACCAATATTGAGGTCGCTAGGTGCTTTTGAAAGGGAAAAGTCTAGGCGTCTTTAAGAGATTATCTGTTAAAAACGTCTAAACTTTTGCCCTTCAAAAACCATAGCAACCTCAATATTGGTCTGATTCAAGTCTGCTAAACCTAATTTGATTCAGAGTTAAATAATTTCCAATGTTAGTATCGAGCAAGTTTTTGTTCAGACCGTTTCCCATTAAAGTACAAAGTAAAAAGCTGTTTTTGCAAACTTTATGCGTGAAATGACATACAATCCAAAAGTTCGGCTGTCAGTCAATGGGGAAAGGCCTCAGCTAAAATGTACTCGATACAAACTTCGGAAAGTATTTAATTTTGAGTAGAAATAACTTTGGCAGACTGAAATCAGACCAATATTAACGCCATTAGGTGATTTTGAAAGGCAAAAGTCTAGATGGGGAGAGGAATAGACTGGGCCGAAATTAGCTCGATTTTCAATTATGCTCTACAACTTTGCTCTGTATAAAAATTTCTATAGGATGTACGGTTTCGGAACTATTAGAGAAAAACTAAAATGGCCGCCATTTTGTATTCCACCAATTTTGAGATGGCAGAGATTTTCTCACTCAAAACGGACTAAATTTTCCAAATCTAATCACAAACCTTCTCCGCAAATTACTACCAATTTTCGGACCTGGCTCCAGGACTACTATGTTCATTCTACAGTACTCGAAAAAGCTAACCCATCCTCCTTGGCACGCGTTGTTTCCAGAATCCGAAAAACAGGATTCTACATAAATTCTTAGTGTGATTACATGCATTAGTTGCACCCATTCCCAATTAATCAACCAATCAATTCAATCGCTTTCGGTGCCTAGGCGTTGTAGGTGTGATAGGGAGATGACATTTTTTATAGTCAAACTCCAAAAGTCCACTCGCAATTTAATAAGGCCATTCTCAAACTTTGGTCTTTGGTTGAGTCTGTCTGCCTTTGTGTCCGCAAATCCTTGTAAAAAGCTTAAAACCTACAGTTTCCATCAGATTTTGATGAAATTTTCATGGAATATGTGGGTTAGGCTAAAGACAGAGTCTCCTATCAATTTCAGTTTCCATAAATCATCATTGAAAGCAATCAATTTTATCACTCAAACATCAATAGTTTCAACTGCGCATGCCCAGTAGTTTCAAACGCAAAATCCATTCAGCGTCATTTTAGCTTGTCCTATTAATCTGGTCTTGCTCAAAATCGGTACGGGTAATTGGGAAATAATATAAATAACAATTTTATTAACCCATATGAGATTCATGACGATCTTAACATTGTAGTAGCTGCTGCGCATGCGCTACTTCTACAGTTATCCGATTCTCTATTTAAATTTAACGAGCTTCACACAACAATCAAGATATGATCACGAGTAAGCTATGTGCTACACCCGTCTTTCCAGACGTATCGTCTGTCTCTTTGAGACGTGAATTGAAAAATAAGTAAACAAATGAATCTTGTACAAAATTGAAATGCACACTTTTATAAGAACCCATTGATGTACCTGCTCGAAATCACGCATGCACGGATTACTTAACTTGTTTTCCACTTTCATCGATCATTCGCCCTCCCTTCACTCGCATTTTTATAAGTCATGTAAACAATTTTTGATTTCTCACGGATAGGTGAGGTTATGGATATTATTCAATAAACACGCGTGAGAACTGTCGGTGATCAGAAGGCCGTTGAAAGTCTCCAACGGTTTTTTTCGAGCCAGGAGACGGCGAGACGACCGTAGAACGGGGGCAACGATCCTCGAAGTTGGCTTTCATCAGGGACGTCGCGAAATGTCAAGGTTCCAGTGAGCAATCAAGATCACTCACAGCTGCGCAAATTTCTCAAAAACAACAGTTTCGGATCATTTAAACGGTAATATGGTAAAAAGTTGTACACGCCCAGAGCAAACATTTCACTAAAGTTCAGCTTGAGTTTGAAGTGATTTTGATTGACGTAGGTGTGTTTAAGTTAAACTGATACAAAAACATTCGTTTATTCAATCAAACAAGCACAATAATAATATAGCAGCACTGTGGAGTTAAAATTGACTAAGTTCATAGTTAACGAAACTCGGCGCTCCGTGGACCTACAACCCCCTTGGGGTCAGCAATGGATGATTCCTCCTAAATTTCATCATCCTTGGGTTAAAATGAAATAATGGAATTTGCTCACCTGAGCTTTAAAGGGCCGATAATTTCCAGAGATGTCTCAGAGAGGCTTCCTACCGGATTTCAAATTCCTAGGGTGAAAAGGAGAGAATTTAGCTCACTCAGCTAATTAGGATGGAACCCGTCATTTCATTCGTCTGTTAATGTGTGCCCTATCGAATTTAAGCTTCATAGAGTAAACAGGAAAGAATTAAGCTCACTCAGCTGATCATGAAAGAGCTCATAATTATATTCGTCTCTTGACGTCTCAGTGAGACTCCCTACTAAATAGAAATTTCCTGAGATCGGAAAGCTTTTATTTTTAGGCGGTGATTGCTGCTGTTTTCTGCTACTTTCGTGTTACATGTTGGTCTCGGAATTTGATGTTGCAAAAAATACTTGCGTTTTTCGCAGTATAATTTATCCCGGTAAAACCTTGTTCCACGCTAATAATTTTGAAACACGCGCATGATTTAGATATTGATAGGAAAAAATTGATGATTAAAATAATGCTGTCTGCCATTTAGTAAGATTTCTAGAAAAAAATATTTTATAAAGTCATAATTAAGGTTAACTTTGAGCAGCGAGATGGCCTGGTGGGAAAGTCCAGGAGGGGTCGGTGTAGCAGGTAACTTGGAGACGAGAATGGATCGTAAGACGAGGTAGATGAGCGGGCAGATAACCTGAAGACAAGGTGGATCCCGAACCTATTAGAAGGCATCGATAGAGCAGACGAGGCGGCGAAGCAAGGCACAGCTCTGTATAACGAAGAACTGGAAAAGAAAATACCTACTGAAGTTGTGTCACAAATAATCCACAAAGTGATGGTGGAGATTGGTAATCGCGGTACCAAATAATATCTTTAGAAAAAAGGGCGTTCCACTACCAAATGTTGAAGGTTGTTTCAAAAATATTTATATACGTACATGTACATATATATTATATATTATTTTATTGTTAAGAGCAGGAATATAACGAAAAGAAGACCCAGCTGATCTGACTTTCTCGCAATCACTTCCAGTGGTCCCCTAGAGGCTGGGTATCAAATTTCAGCACTCTAGGCTGTATAGGAGAGAAGTTATCTTATCACTCAACCAGCTGAGCCGACTTCCACGGAAACCCTTCCACATGTTCCCAAGAGGCTGTGTACCAGATTTCAGGGCTCTGGAAATCAGTCGAACTTGATATGATTGATCTGGCGAGAGTACTGAGAGTACTGTAATGATGTAACTGAGAATTTAGCAAAAATTTCAGAGTATTCCTATACGATGAAGAAAGGCATTACTACGACCCTCAAGGTTTGAGTATCATCCACATTTTTTAAGATACTATTCTGAAGATATTTTCTGAAGAAAATACTAGTATAGGCATACATGCGGATCGCAGTCATAACATTCTGAAGGCTCTTCAACAAATAATAGTTTGAATTTGGCCACTATTTTTACCGCCTAAAAGTTATCAAATCAGAACAGCTGGATTTTCCACCAGAATGGTATTTGCTTTAGAGGAAACGTTGAATCCCGTATCCTTACTTATGTAGGTGTGAAGGTAATGAAACGATGGATTCTCACATCTGGTTGAGGCAATAAAAGGGGGAACTGGTCTTTAGTTGTACCATCATGAAGATTTGGCGACCAGCACGCTAAGGCAAGAACGGTGTCATAGAAGGCAACTACAGGATATCAAGAGTAACCAACAACCATCCATCAAACAACATCCATCGAACAACAACGTGCCATCTGGTACGGCTGGCAACCTGCTAACTTGCCCAGGATGTGTGATGGATGTGGTGAAGAGGTGATCCTCAATCACGTCCTAAATTGCAAGAAAGGAGGACTTGGAAGGGAGGCCATGACGCGGTCGGAGATGTATGCGCTCGAATGGCAGGACTGGCCTGGAGTGGAGTGGCTACAGAGCCTGTCCTCACGGAGGGTAGTGATGGTAGTCCAGTCCTTGTTGCAGACCTCGAGGTGCATGGGTAGTGGCATAGGAATAGGCTAGCGTTTTTTGATAACCGCATTGTGAACGCTCACGCTGCCTCTTATGCCCACCTCGAATGGCCAGTCATCGCCCAGATCGCTGCTAATGCCAAACATGAGGAATATGACAGAGCTGCAGAGGACCTACGATGCTCATTCACCCCACTTGTCTGTGCCTGTGACGGGTCACTACACAGAGAACTTGACCGATTCCTGAAACAAATGGCATCAGTGTTGTCCATGAAGTGGTGGCTGCCTGGACGAAAGTGAGAGTGCGATTTGCCATCATTCGCGCCGCACCGTCTAGAATCAGGGGCGCACACGATGTTTGGGCTTGGAGGATGGTACTGCCCTGGAACCTGGGGACAACCAATGAGGGGATCACAAAATAATACACGAAAACCACAACACAACATAAAAAGAAGACCCCTTGAAAAGACATACCAAAATCCGATCTGCCGATACCCGAATAAACCTTTTCTTGTTAAATAAAAATAAATATAAATCCTCAAATTACCCCGGCATTTTCAAGAAGCCCCATTTGACGGTATTTCTCTTCTGATGATCGCTATTGGCTTGATGAAATAACCGAACAGAGTATATTGCAGCAACACCTGCAATATACGATTAGTCTTCAAACGATTAGTTTCATCATCCGGCTCAATGTACACAGGGATAAATATGATTTTAGAGAGTTTATTCTACAGATGGATTCCTTCCACTGACACCATCTTATGGCAATCTGTTTGTTTACAACAGAGGACAGAACGAGAGTGAACCTAGTCACTAATGTCGGCCTGATGACCGAACACATTAAGACGTCAACCTACTAAAGGCTGGAATAATAGTTTTTGAAGCGAGCAGCGTTACGGAAGATTTTCAAAGCCGAATGTATCTACGGATTTTTACCTTTTATTTGTAATCAACCTGAAAAAGTTTTCCCTTGCTAAACGTGGATGGACTAAAAGCCAAGATATTAGAGCCAACAATCGCGAAATATTCGAATGCGAAGCTCTACGTGATTCCTTTTAGAAAGTACATAGAACAAAGACTGCGTGTAGGGCTGGTGAATTGATCTCCAAATCTACTTATCGGAGAGGTTTAAATGGCTAAAAAGCTACGTTTTTAGCCATTTCTAGTGATTTTTTATACATTTTTTGAAATTTGACCAATTTAATGGGCTCAAAAAATTCTGGCCGTTCTTTTCTCTGGGAAGCTTGATTTTATTTTTTTGACGCAAGAATGGAATTTTCATCGTCCTAGGGAGAATTATCGTCTGGAAGGATATACAGGGGGATTCCCTCGCAGATGCAAAAAAAAATTGGGTGAATCTACATCGAAAATGGAGTAAAATGCCGCCAACCGCATATTTTTTTTATCTCCATCCGTTCTCAAGATATGATTTTTTTAAGAACCGTGTTTTTTTCCTTTTAAACTAAAATTTCTCCAATTTACTTCATTCAATTTTAACTTTTGACCACATTTTCGGGATCAGCATTAAATTTACTATAAGAATAGTGTACTCGGGTTCTTAAAAAGTACCATTGAAAGGCCCTCACATCAGCTCAAACATTGACGATTTTGAAAAAATAATATTTCTGAAAATCTTTAAAACTTTACTACTCTTCCAAAACGAATCCTGGAAACTGGCAAATCTCATGAAAACTGCTTCGTCCAGTTTCCAGGATTCTTTTCCTTAGTAAGTAGAGTAGTAAAGTTTTAAAGATTTTCAGAAATATTATTTTTTCAAAATCGTCAATGTTTGAGCTGATGTGAGGGTCTTCGGATGGTACTTTTTAAGAACCCAAGTACACTATTCTTATAGGAAATGTAATGCTGATACCGAAAATGAGGTTGAAAGTTAAAATTAAATGAGGCAAAGTGGAGAAATCCGAGTTTAAAATGAAAAAACACGGTATTCCTGAAAAAACCTTTAAAAAATCATATCTCGAGTACGGATTGAGATAAAAATATGCGGTTGGCGGCATTTTACTCCATTTTTGATGTAGTTTCACCCAATTTTTAAAATTTTTGGAGCCTATATATATATATATATATAGGCTCCAAAAATTTAAAAATTTTAGAAATTTTCTTTTGTTGAAATCCGTTTTGAGACAATCTGAGACAAATCCTTGAGTTTAACGCTTTTTCATATACATATAGGTATATATGCCTATCTACATCTTTGTGAGAAAAGTGATTTATATATCTCTGTTTATCGATAAGAAATCGCCAGCCAAGTTTTGATTTATGACCGCTGATGAATTTCCTCTTCGCTGGGAAAGAGAATTCTGCTTCCCTGCCGGTATCGTGACGCCCACGTGATGTGGGGGGAGAATAGCTCCGCGTCATGGACCACCTCAACCCCCTTACAGTGTATTTATATTTCAATATATTTATATACCGGTATATATTTTTATAACGAAACGTATTTATATACCTGCCGATAACGTCAAGCTCTAACGGGGTTGCGTATCATCTTCCCACTTGATTAGATTTGAGGGTATTCGCAAGCTCCGGTGAGTTGGAATTTTCCTTTTTGTATTAATAACTCGACGAACAGCCTGACGTCGAGACTGAACAGCAGATTCCCGCCGAAACTTTTGACCTCGAGCTGAGTTGAGATCAAAAATCAAATTTTTTTTTCAATTCAGATTTCTCAGGACTAGTGAAAGCGTTTACAGTGACTCTAAGGGGAGTTATAGTGGTTTTAATGTCATAAGGTAAGTACAACACACGAACATAAACTATTGCCAAGTTGAGTGAGGCTCATAGCTTCCTCGTTTACCTATCATCTTCTTCCAACTATCATCCAAATTTAAGCGAACTCGAACGACTAGAGAGTGAAAAGATGGAACATGATGGAATTTACGTTTGCGCATGCGCAGAATGAAGTATTGATTTGGCAACGATGAAACTGATAGGGGACCATCTACAACCTAACCCGCGCATTCTCTGACAATTTCATCGAAATCGGATGAAAACAGTGGAAATTAAGGTCGTTACAAGGATTTCACATAGGCGCATGCGCAGTAGTTATTAATGATACAATCATGTTGAAATTAATATGGGATAATCAAATCGTCTTCCCCAAACTGTCATCCAAATTTGAGCGAGATCGGACAACTAGGTCGTGAAAAAATGGAGAATAATGAAAAAAATATGAAATTTGTTGATAAAATTATGAATTTCACTGGAAAAAGCGATATTATCGAAACTCAAAGCTTCGCTCCTAGTGAATAGGTTCATCGTTTACTGCACCAGGACTCCACAATTTTACGAGTTGTGAGAAAGTTCATGTGGAAGGGTTGCGTAGACTGCACATTATTGATTTGAAACTTTGATTGTTTCTCCAAAATCAAAATTTCCACTTGCTTTTTGCGTTTTGTTAGGATCCGTGTCTGTCTGTCTGATATCTGTCTGATGTCTGTCTGGCTGTCTATGGTAAATCCTTGAAAACTAAACCAAGTTTCAGCGCGATTCCGATGAAATTTTCAGGGGTTTTGTGGGTTAGCTCCTAGATGGTCCCGTATAAATTCCAATGCCAGGAGTAATGCGCAAACGTTAATTTCTTATAAATTTGACTTATCAATCATTTCGACTCGTACTTTGTTCGGTACTTTTCCGTTATATCCCCCCCCCCCCCTTCCCCCCAGCCAATTTGTCTTCAACATGCCCACCCGATGTTCCTAGGCATTACTTCTTAATTAGATTATGTTATGTTATGTATTTTTGAGATGCGAGCTTGCGAGCATCCAGACCGCCAAAGTATACACATCATTCTGACCTACATGTCCAACTAATTGAATTGACTACTTGATGTTGTGCAATTTTGTGATGCGAGCTTGCGAGCATCCAGACCACCAACCTATACACAGCATTCTGATCTATTTGTGCGAATTCATGTGCATTCTACTTGCGTAAATTCATGTGGAGACAATTAAACCACAACCACGCCAATTTGTTTCAATAAATCCTCACCAACATCGGCAACTTCTGAAAACACGGTAATTCGTTTTTCATTATTTTTTTTAAATAATATATTTGTTCCAACAGCTTGAAATTGTCACCAATTCTACGTAATACCTATGTAATCTAAGAAAGAAGTAATGCCTAGAAACCTCGGGCGGGCGTGTTGAAGAAAAATTAACGGGGGGGGATAACGGAAAAGTACCCTTTGTTCTTGTCCTAATTCTATACGTCCTTGTTACAATGTGAGAGGAAGCTATACTGCCCACCCAACTTGATAACGTTTTTATTATTTACTAATGCGGATATTTTCATTTCTTAGTTCCTACCTTTGCTTTTATTTTAGTATTAAATTTATATTCATATTTTACTGGGTCCAAATAAATATATAGAAAACCTAAAAGTGAGTTAAGGACCCCTCTAATGTGCCCTAACTCGTTAAATGTGCTTAAAAGGCCCAGCTAAATGAGCTCATCCCAAAATGCCCAGTGCAAAATGCGCTGTAGGTCGTTGGTCGATGTGGCTAAAGCTAGCGATTGACAGTTGAGAAAAAAAAGCTGGAGATAGCAACCTTTGTCTACCGCTGAGTGGCGGTTCGGTGTCCCTCACAGATGAACAAAACATCAGCAAGATCAGTGACGTAGGTTCGAGTATTCAGGTAGGCAAAGCAAACAGTGTTTCCCCTGTTATTTTACTTTTCATTTTATACACGGGCAGATGCCCAATTTACATGGAGAAAATTACATTTGAGATAAAATGTCAAAAACAATGTCAACAACTAAAAAGCAATACAAAAATTAAACTAGTGAAAGCGTTTACAGTGACTGTAAGGGGAGTTATAGTCGTTTTAATGCCTAAGGTACAACACACGAAAAAACGCTGCAAATTATTTCACAAAGGTTTATTATTTTTTCAATTGAGTATGATCATAGTTTTAGTTGGCTAGCGTACGTCATAAGGCCCGTCCAGACTCCTCGGCGTGTCCTATTTCGAGTTGCCACAACCTATACTTCTATAATTATATACGCATGTTTATATTTCTCGATTTGAGCTCCTATCTATTCAAATAGTTATTGCCTTAATAATATCATTATCTAAGTACGTACGAAAAGTCGAGAGGATATGTTATTAAATATGCGTAGGAAAAGCTTTGGTATTAACACACAAATATGACCTTGAAAAAAATATATATTCATGCCTCGAAGGAACGCCGGCGCCGTACCCACCACAAGGTGCCGCGGCGCCGGCGCCTCCTCTCACTCCACCCCCCGCTCACCCCCTCACCGCCCACCGTGACCCCCTGCCAAGCGTGCCAGGCGTGCGCGCGTAGAAAAAGACACTTTTTCGCCCGTTTTTGGCCCATAGCATCTATGCGAGTAAAGCGATCGGGATGGTTAAACGTTAGGACCAACTAGACCCCAAATGGAGTCTATGTGCGAAAGAACGGGTTTTTTAAGTCAATTCTTAGGCCTTTTATGGCCCGGACGGCGGACGACGAACGGCGGACGGACATTTCAAATTTGGATTCTACGTACCTTGAAACGTAAAGTGACAAAGTTTGAGGGGGGGTTATACAAATTTTTTGCTACACGATCACATAGGCTTATTATTGGAAATAATAAACCAAAACGTCTGCCAAGTTGGGTGTGGCACATAGCTTCCTCGTTTACCTATCATCTTCTTCCAACTATCATCCAAATTTAAGCGAACTTGAACGACTAGAGAGTGAAAAGATGGAACATGATGGAATTTACGTTTGCGCATGCGCAGAATGAAGTATTGATTTGGCAACAATGAAACTGATAGGGGATCATCTACAACCTAACCCGCGCATTCTCTGACAATTTCATCGAAATCGGATGAAAACAGTGGAAATTGAGGTCGTTACAAGGATTTCACATAGGCGCATGCGCAGTAGCTATTAATGATACAATCATGTTGAAATTGATATGGGATGATTGAATCGTCATCCCTCATTTGTTATCCGAATTTGAGAGAGAACGGACGACTAGGGCGTAAAAAATGTAAGCAAAATGGAAAACATTATGAAATTTGTCGATAAAATTATTAATTTCACTGGAAAAAGCGATATTATCGAAACTCAGAGCTTCACTCCTCGCAAAAATGTTCATCCTTTCCTGCGCCAGGATGCCACAATTTTACGAGTTGTGAGAAAATCAATATAAAAGGTATTTTATCGACAATTTTCATAATTTTTTCCATAATTCTCCATTTTTTCACGCCCTAGTCGTCCGATCTCGCTCAAATTTGGATGATAGTTGGGGGATGACGATTTGATCATCCCATATCAATTTTAACATGATTGTATCATTAATAGCTACTGCGCATGCGCCTATGTGAAATCCTTGTAACGACAATTAGTTTCATTGTTCCACATCAATACTTCATTCTATGCATGAGCAAACGGAAATTCCATCATGTTCCATCTTATCACTCTCTAGTCGTTCGAGTTCGCTTAAATTTGGAAGATAGTTGGAAGACGTTTTTTTGTAATTTCTGACACTTATTATTATTATTATTATTACTCTTTTTTTTTTTTTGCAAATTCGCTAAATGTGAAGAAATTGTAGATTTCCTGATATTAGATTTCTAAGAAGGACAACTAGATTCAACAGATTTCTGATGGCCTTTCCACCATGGTGGATGTCAATATTACGAATTCATCAGGAGGACTAATCCAGGACTAATCCAGTCATCTTAATGCTGTTTTTGAGGAATAACTCAGTTCTCTGGATTTAACTTCCCTTTAGCCCTCTATAGTAGGACGGGCGTAAAACAACAAGTTTAAAAATGGATTTTTGACATTTTGGAACGGTTACAGTTGCTATATTTTCTAATAAAAATTCGTTGAATGTTGAATTAGATTGCAAATTTTCGGTAATAGGCGATATTTCACGACATTTCGCTCATTAGGTCATGCTGCAGGATTGGTGCTTGTATACACAAATTAGCTAAGAGCGAAAAGGGGGAAGGAGTCGCGTATTATTTCTGTCGAAACGATCCGGAATTCCGATTGTGCAACCCGCGTCCGCCGGGTTCCTGAGGCCGCTTTCTAACCTCCTCGCTCGGGTCCCTCCGCCTCGTTACCCGCGTGTGGAGGGGTTACCCGCGTGTGCGGACCCCTCCGGTCGCCTCCACGTGATCACTGACCGCCCCGTGTGCGGCAGAGGGTTAACCCCGGGTTACCCGTGTGTGGCGGGGGTGGGGATTACCCGAGTGTGCGGCTCCGCCTCCAACTGAGCCGCGCGAGGTCCCTCCACCACCACCTGTAGCCTCTGTGCGGCAGAGCGCCTCCTCCTCTTCCGCCGCCCCTCGTTCGTTTCTTGTAGGGAAAAACCCAGCGGACGAAGTGAACTGAAGGGGACCGGGAAGGAGCGGACTGCAGCCACCAAACTTTCGAGTCACGAAGTTTTGTTCACTCATTTGTTCAAGATTCAAGATTCTGTATTTTGGCACAACAAGAAAATAAACAAAAGGAAATATACTCATCAATAAATAAATAAATATAAAAACATAAAAATACACTGCCAAGGAAATGGCACATGAGCTTCCTCGTGACCTTCACAGTACGTCACCATTAAATTCCAGAAAACTAGAAACGACCGGTTCTGACATCAGGGTGGGAAATTGGAAGCTGAATGGTACATATAATAAATGAAATTAATAAGGAAAATTTTGATTTTAATATGGGACCATCCGCATGGGATGTAGTCCGCATGTTCCTCATAACTAAGCTGTGACCGTAACAAAAACATCACTTTCGCGCATGCGCCTAGCGTACCGCTGCTGATGATCGCGAAGAATGTGATACGGGACCTCAAGAAACCTTGCCCGCATCATCCCTGAAAATCTGACCGAAATCCGTCCGCCTGAGTTATGACCGAAACAAGAAAATTTTGTTTGCGCCTGCGCAGAGGCTACCGTTGATTCGATCATGACGGAACTGATAGGGGACCATGTAGAGCTATACCCGCACGATCCCTAAAAATTTGAAGAAAATCGCATCAAAATTGTGGAAATTACGGCTGTTGCAAGGACCGTAACAAGAATATTTCGTTCACGCATGCGCAGAGCGTACCGCTAATGCAATTATGATGATGATTGTCGTATGGGATCTCAAGGGACCTTACCCACATCATCCCTGAAAATCTGACCGAAATCCGTTCAACATTGACCGAGTTATGACCGTCACAAGGGATTCACGTTAGCGCCTAAGCAGAAGCTACCGTTGATTCGATCATGATGAAGTTGATAGGGGACCATCTAGAGCTTAACCCACAAGATCCCTGAAAATTTGGTTAAAATCAGATCAAAATTGTGGAAGTTATGGCTGTTACAAGGAAATGTGGACGGACAGACAGACAGACACGGAACCAAAATTGTTCAGGAGGCTCTGAATCAAAATGCGAGTGGAAATTTTGATTTTGGAGCAACACATTTTTTTTTTCATTTCGAAAGTGAAAACAAAGCTTCCGCTGCCTTGCAGTCTCGTAAGCAAAATTTAAGCAATACGTCATACACGTGTGCCCACAGAGGCTTAAATTCAAAGAATTTGTGTCCCTCTGTGGAGCCGCACCTATCCCTCATGGTATATCAAAAATAAATCACAATTAACTAAATGAAAACAATTGCGAAAACATCTTAGAACAAAAATAATAATAGGTGTTCGGAAAAATCGAACATGTTTAGTTCATGCTAACAATGAATACCTACCTATTGAAAATCAATTTTGGTTTATTCCACAATTTTCAATGATGATGATGATCGTTTGTAATCGTCCAAGGAAAACAAAATTTCAACACCCCCCCTTACACACTTTTTCAAAATTCAAAATTTGTTGGTTTACTGATTTATAAGGGCAGCGCTTAATAAGATCGGCAGTAACCCCCTCAATCCCGTTGAAAAATACAAAATTTCCTAGGATTGTCGCACATCTGCACTACAATTGGGGTCGATAAAATGGGACAAAAAAATCATGAAATTCAGTTAAGAATCGTAGCAAGGGCAGCTCATAAAAGCTTTGGCTATTAACCCCTCCACCCTTCCACCTTTTGGCAAATCCGAAATGTCTAAGGTTTGTTGCACAACTTGACTAAAATAAGGATCGAACAAAAAACGCTGAAAATTATTACACAACGGTTCATTATTTCTGTGTTAGATAGCCCTTCTACGTAGGTAGGTCTATAATTATTAAACCCCGTATGTAATATATGATCAGAACATGGCGCATCGTGCCTCTGAGAAGGGTTCAGACTCTAACAGTTCCAAGTTCCAGCAATTTTACGCACGAAACGTAACAATGATGCTTGAAGTAATTTACGTTAGCTCAAGCGCAGAATGGAGTAATGATTTGAAAAATGAAATTGGTAGGGTATAATCTACAGCCTAACCCACAAATTACCAGAAAATGTAATAAAAAAAACTTAGACTTTGATCCAGAGAGTACACTTTCGCGCATGCGCAGGAGCTAATGATGATGCAATCATGTTGAAATTAACATGGAATAAATAAACCATTGCCCCCAACTATGCACCAAATTTTAGTGGGATTGGACGACTAGGGCGTAAAAAAATTATGCTTGAAGGAATTCACGTTTGCGCATGTGCAAAATGGTGTAATGATTTGGGAAGTATGGAATTAATAGTGGACGATTTACTGCCCAACCCGCACATTCCCAGAAAACTTCATTAAAATCGGTTGAAAACTGTTGAAATTAGGCTCGTTTGAAAAAGAATACATATTCGCGCATGCGCAATAGCTATCAATGATAGGTTATGTTGAAATTGCTAGGGCAAGCGCAGGTTAACCTCTTCCACCTATAATCCAAATTTAAGCGAGATCAGACAAAAGGGGAGTGAGAAAATTATGCTTGATGGAATTTACGTTTGCGCATGCGCCGAGTGAAGTAGGTATTGATTTGGGAACAACGAAACTCATAGAGGATTATCTTCACCATAACCCACACATACCATGAAAATTTTATAAGAACCGGTTGAATATTGTGGAAGTTAACCTTGTTACAAGGATTTGCGGACATACACACACAGAGATTGAAAGACATGGAACGAAAGTTGTTCAGAATAGTCTATAACGTAAAATGCGATTGGAAATTTTACCACTGTAAAAAAAACAACAGCCGTTTGATTTTAGTGGAGACTACAACTTTTAAATCCCTCGAATGTGAAAACAATGCTTCCGCTACCTATAGGTAGACTTGGGAGCAATTTAAGAGATGAAATTTAGCATTTAGGTACCAATACTTCACTAGTAGGTACATCGCACGGACAATAGTTAATAAACTCGATTTCGCAACGTTATAATAAATTCCACTGGAACTATATCACCTGATAATTCCAATATTGGCATTATATCAGCTGATATTTACAAGGCAATTTCGATACAATCTTTGATGGAATTTAAGGCTTGATCGTCTAATCAATAGATCCGCTAGCAGCGCGTGATTCCCCTATCTTCTTTGCGCTTAAAAATGCGAAGGTGTTTTTTTTTAGCCATTAGTTAGGAGAACGAACTATTCAACGCACAGCGTTGCGGGTGGTATTAATCGATTCTTTGGGATTAAATTTATCATTGACAAGGAAACAATTACTTATTACAGTTATTTAGAAAGTTTTCGAGATCTCGAATTTTTGACATTTTATGTCTTTACTATGGCACATAACTCAAAAAGTGTGACGAAGAAAGCGTTATGAAAAATTTCTAATGATATTCACGTACAACCGATTCGTTGCTACGGAACTTTAACTTCGCCAGCTATCATCGCACAAAATTCGTTCACCACTCGTTGGATAGCTCTTGATTTATCCAACCATATTACGTTAACCACTGCGAAGTGCCTGGCCAACAAGCTGAGTTATGAGCGTGATTGTTTAAATAATTGTTTACAAACAGGTGATCATTCTCAATATACTACATTGTGAACATAATTGCAACCGCTTGTTAAATTCTGATGACACGAGTCGGCAACTAAAGACATAAAATTTCCCAATGTGTTGCAGACTCATATGCAAGCATTTTAATTTCTATGTAAGTTGACAGTAGACGGATAAACGGCTGGACCAATTCTGATGGGAGTCTTCGTTAATTTCTTTTGATTTTCACGTACAACCAAGCCGTTGCTGGGGAAATTTTATATGTACTCTTTCTAATGGTACCTACAGTTTTGATGTTACACGGTAACTACCTAAATAAAAGGGGGTTTGGTATGGTATTTTCGGTAACACAAAGTCGGCAAAATGAAAAAATCTTGAAACGTAAAAAAGTCTTACGAACAAGCGATTAAAATAAAAACTCCAATATTCCGTTGTACCACAAAGGATCACGAATTAATCCAGATTTAATTAAGTTATCTCACTGTTTGTTGGTTTTCAGGGACCCTGGATCAACTCTCCCCAAGCCCTTTGGGGTTAAAACAAGCCATAAGAGCCACTTTTTAAGAAGTTCTCGAAGTTCTTAGCTTGGGTAGCTTCAAGTTTACCAAGTTTTTATATCTGGTGTCTACTGAATGTTGTGGTAGTGGGTGCGAACCATCTCGAATGAGCTGGTTAATTTTCTGAGAATCAGCTATCATATGGAAGAGGAGGACTTGAAACTTTTTAAACAGGATAGCTGAGTGATCGTAATTGTGCATTACGTATTTTCCAGACTAGAGCTTTCTGTACGATTATTAATTCGGATTATTTCGATCGGATTCATTAGGCAGTTACGAGTGGAGAATGGGAAGTGGAACAGCGGGTAATTGCGAGTAGGATAAGCAGGAACATTGAAGCCGGTGCCCGAAAATCAATACCTGTTCTGCTGCTATCCTCAATTTGAATGCTAGAAACCTCAAGAATTTTGGCTGAACACGTTCCAAGGGACGCCCCTCTTAAGAAATCTCAAAGTCCCCAAAGCCTTCGAGGCAACTACATCAATATGGAGGTTGAACATGAGTCGACAATCAAAAAGAACTTCTCGGTCACTTGTCATATCAAGTCTTCTCACATTGAACCTGATGTTGTTTTGTAGCCTTACCCTTTAGCTTGCATCCCAATAGAAGCAGGTCATTTCTGTCATACTTATGTACTTAGTCCACCAGGTCTCCTCCATGTACACGCTGCTACTGACAACCTAGACATCTAGGATTATGGCAGATCCTTATGGCTGACGGTTACGATATCCAGCTTCTTGCCTTGGTTACTTGGTAGTTGGTATGTGATACAGTTTCCCCCTCTAACATCCCAACAGCTGGATGACAGAGCACCTGCTTATCTGCTTTACGGCTACATAACGACGTAGAATGCGGCCACCGGATCTGGCCATGAATATGAGGCCACTGCTGCACCACATGATTCAGGTTCTCATTTTTATCCCATCAGGTACGGCAAAGGGCCAATCCCACCACTACTCATTGAACGTAGCCATCCTGATGGCATGGAAATAGTAATAGTCGCGGGCCTCAATGACCTTTAAAACCCGTTCAACCCACTGGTTAAGAATTGACGGATTCAGAGCATTAGATATGGAGTTCCTTACCGTCTACTCACACACGTACCTATGGTTTTTTCACGGATTGGTCATAGAATGGTCTGAAACGGATTTGTATTCGGTTATTTGTTTCTTCCGTGCTTGAGTTTTCACACACTCTCCTTAATAAATTCTAATAGAGGAGCTGTGGCAGTTTACTGGGCAGGTTCTTGAGTCCTCTGAGATCCTTCGAAGAAACTGTGGATGGATTGGCAATTTACTACACAGAAAAGGACACATTATAGTGGAACCCCCTGAGAACAGGGACAGTGAGTATTTTCTTTCTATTCTCTCTGGACAGGGAAGGCCAAGATTTTTTCGGAGACGATTGGGAAAATTCGGGGCGAAGAGAAAAGACTGGCACCAGATTGGGAGGGATGAAGAAGATTTGTGGAGGCCCTATACTCCTCTAGGAGCCACAAGAATCAATGAAGAAATAATTGGGCTTCAGCCCGTTAAATTCAAGAATAAACAACGCAATTCGAACTGTCCATGTATGGCAAACGCACGTTGTCCCTGAAAAAGAAATTAAAACCTTGCGGATGTTGAGGGGCTTATGCGTGCGTGGATTGCTACCTCCTGATGTCAAGATCTGCCAAATGTCCTTCGAGGTGACGCGAATAGTTAATTATTATTGCCAACCAGCCTAACGACGTTACATCCCCGCGGTGGTCATTTAAACTAATCGAATGCAGCGAGCCGCATGAGGATCTGCCAGTCGTAAATACGCTTGTTTCTTCCAGTCATTAGTTGATGGGCGTCGAATTAAGTGGGCATATTTCAGACCTCAATTTTTTGTGTAATGATTTAAGACGCACTTCAACCAGAAGGGTCATTAGCAGTATTAGACCTCAAATTCATTTTCATTTTCTGTATATGTTATAATCAATGTGTATATTTGAGGAACGATATAAAATGCCTTGTCATGCTAAATAATGACTGGGCTGTTTTAGTCAATGTGTTTAATTTTTTTATTTTTCAAACTAACACAGTGACTAGGCATTGTGTAGGTTTATAATGCCTAGGCATTTTGGATAGTGGCTAAGATGATTTGGGTAATGTATGAAATGAAATTACAGAAATGGTTTCTTTCTTTTTTCCCCAAGTTTATTCCATACAGCTTAGCGTAAGCTCGTCTACAACCACGCTAGAGATATTTTACACAGACCAGTATTTTGCATAGCTCAGTGGGCTGGGTGCTCGCTACGCTCGCATTTCAAAACTAAAAACCATCTCTTAGTCAATCCCTTACAAAACAAACCCCCCCCCCCCCCCCCCCCCCCAATAAAACAAGAAAACCACGTTTTTTGACATAGAAACCCATATTGCTCCTTTTTTAATCAACTTTTCTCATCTGTTGACCATATTTGCGGAGTCAACGTTAATTTGACTTTGATAACACATGGTTTTAATATTTATTTAACACCATTTAGACTCATTTATTATTAAAAAACAAACGTTAAATCTGCTATACCTAAATTGATAATTTTTAAAAATAATTAAAATAAAATTAAAAAACATGAATATGCTTTAGCCGTACACGATCACGATCGTCACGTCACGTTCGTCTCGTCGATTCTCTGAACCCGACCCCCCATCGTCCTCTGAACTCTATTTATCATTCAAAACAAAAAAATGTTTTAGCTCCTCGCTCTCACTTTATTATAGAAATGATCACGACCATTGAGCTCTTGTGAGATGATGATCTCCTAATAGAAACTCGCGAGTAAACATTCACTTTATTATAGAAATGATCACGACGATTGAGCTCTTGTGAGATGATGATCTCCTAATAGAAACTCGCGAGTAAACATTCACTTTATTATAGAAAGAGGCTAAAGAGGCTACATACGAAATTACAGCTTCCTATAGTGTAAAGTATAGAAATTACCTATTAAAATAATTTAACCACCGCTTCACAAATCTAACCGTTCTCGCAATATTCGGATCACCTGCTATGAATCACATAATCGAAACACCAGCTCAATGAAATCATCAGAAATTAACAAGCGGTTGCAATCATGTTCACAATATCAATAATTGAGAATGATCACCTGTGTGTAAACAATTATTCATATAACCATGATCATAACTCAGCTTGTTGGCCACGCACTTCGCAGTAGTTAATATAGTATGGTTGGATAAATCGAGAGCTTTCGAACGAATGGTCAACGAATTTTGTGGGATGAAAAACGACGAAGTATCATATCCCTAGCAACGACTCGGTTGTAAGCGGAAATCATCAAAAATAATCTTAGAAACTATCAACTTTCACAAAAACTGTTCGATTCAATACTCTTTCCGACGGTATAATCAATTTTACTTTTAATTTGCTCAAAATAGAGGAGAAAATCATGTTCTAATGTTGGAAAAAGTACTCAGTCTTGCAGCATGTCTAATATATCGAATTTTCAAAGGAACGTGGAAAAACTTAAATTAGCCAAGCACGTCCCAAATAAAACAGGAAACAGCCGTGTAACCAGATCGCAACGAAAATTTTAAGTCACGCAGCCGAACTCGAAAATTTGGTCAATTTTGAGATTTTTCATCTAAAAATCCATTTTTCTCACCTATTTAAGAATCAGAGATCTACTGTGACACCCCAAAAAACCGATTGTAAAAATTAAAAAAAAAAAATAGTTCTTTTTTTGGCTTCCAAATTATAAATTTAAACTTCAATTTCGGAACACCCAGGGAGCAGCTGGCTGACAAACCCGACCGGTCTTTTGCCAAGACGGATTGTCCTGCGTTTGAACAAGCTATTTACGCCGTATTTTAAGGGAGTTATCGTCTGGAAACTCGTAATACCCTACAAATATATATATATACGACGTCAAAATCTAGGATTGTGTTCTTTTATGTAAGAAACGGATTTGTAGGAAGTCCCAGCCCCCCCCCCCCCCCCACCCCCCCCCCCCCCACATTTAAAATTTTGAGGCCATCTAAATAGCTAATTTTTTCTTCGAAAATTAGCTGTTTTCTTTTCCAATGAAATAATGGGTTTTTAAAAAATGTCCCTCTACGAATCAATCTACAAGTTTGTGGTCCGTTTCCATGTTTGCAAATAGAGTTAATTTTTTTGCAAATCAAATTAATCTTTTTGCAAATCAAATGACACTTTTGGCAAATTTAATTAAACTGTTTATAGATAAATTTAATCTTTTTACGAATAAAGTTAATCTTTTTGCTAATAAAGTTGAACATTTTACAAAATAATAAAGTTAAATATTTTACATAAATTTAAACTTTCAGCTGCAGTAGGTAAGTTTGATTTTTAACGATTTTAAAACAAAGAACATGAACAAAGAAAAGGGCAAAGAAAAACAAAGTCTTCAAAAACAACGCTCTTTCTAATGATGAGGTAAACAAGCTCTTTTAATGAATGAACTGATGTGGTTAAGGTGAGTTTTCCTAACAAGAAAAACACCTACACTACTTAATGAATGAAGACATTGTTCACATGCAGCCAAAGTTAAATTGATGATCATGTTCATTGCATACAAAGTTAGAGCAGTCGTTCGGTGTAACTTCTCCGACACTTCGAGATAAACTTCCACTGAATTATGTTTCCCAGGAACGCCCAAGATTCTTCGAGCCTTCGAATCTAAAAGTTTGTGGCCGGTTTCTACATATTTTTTATGCTGAGTCGAATGGTATCACGTGAATATTTCTCCAACTTCGTTGTAGCCGAGTTTTCATATTTAACCCAAATTTCAGCTATCTTTTATGCTCAATAGTACATAGTGTGTTTAGGGGTTAGATTATTAAGATTAGGGGTAAGGTTAGGGGTTATTTATTAAAATTAGGGGTAAGTGTGTTTTATGCTCAATAGTGTGTTTAGGGGTAAGACTAGTTAATTAAAGTGTTAAACTCGGTGATAACAAAGTTTGAAAGATCTGCAAGTCGATTCAAGTGAAATGATTTATTATTAGACTAATTTTCTAAAATTAAAAAAAAAAAGAAAAAAAAATAAAATAAATAAAGAAAAGATGAGTGGTAGGTAAAATACAGGGGATAATCCGAAAATGGCACTCGCAATGGTGCCCTTCAATGTAATAGCAAATTGAATGAGCAAAATATCAGGCATTGAAAGATCGCTGTTAACACTGACTAACTGTTATCAGATCACTGTTATTCAAGTCTAGGACATGGCGATATGGAGGTAGCGATGCCCATAGAACGCCCATTTGAGGGGTGAGTTAAATGATCTATATTGCCAGCTGTTCACACGCACGCGCAACTTCAGAATCACGATACGGCCGACTCTCTATCTTCGTACGTCTCCAGAAATTCTTAGATTGTGCCAATTCGCTTGATTTATGAACAACAGCAATATGTAGCTACAGTAGAGCCCCAATTATCCGCGAGCGCCACGATTTTTTTTTTTTTTTTTTTTTTTTTTTTAATTACGAACTGTTCTTTATTCTAGTGATTTAGATGTAGAGAAAAGTATATATGTCTGTACGTCTTTACTAAAAGTAGAACCTGCTGTACTTTACATACTTTAAAAGTTTTACATTAATGTTTTTTGTACAATAAAACAAAGTTTTTATGATGAGATATATTTTTTCGTGTTTTCATTTAGTGAATTTATAAAAAAAAAATGAAGCTATTAAAAATGGCTCGGATATTTTTAAAATAAAAATTTTTGAAAAATTTCGTAATTGAAATCCGTTTTGAGACATTCTGAAACGAATTCTAGAGTTTAACACTTTGTCATATGTACCTACATAAATATTTTAGTCTTTTTATCGGGTTATCCGCGATTTTTGCTATCCGCGGTGCCCTTGCCACCCGATTCCGCGTATAATCGGCGCTCTACTGATTATAGAGGCAAGTGATTTGCGTACTTAATAAATAATAAAACTTCTAACAATTTTACGTGGTTTTCGGATAGTTCTCTTTATGAATTTGGATTGTTCTGCTATACAAGCCCTTCCCTAAGTACTCCCTCTTTATTGCTTACACCGACTAAATACACAACATTGCTTACCGTCAGTTAACCACCAGATAACTCAAAGTCGATTGTTTATATTACCTATATCAGATATTTGTTTATATACCTACTACTCTATGTTTCCATATCGGGGGAAATTTCCCCTCTGGGGAAAATGTGTTTTTAGGGGTAAAAAGTGAAAAATGACGCGGTGGATTTAATTGCATTGCTATTCAACCTATGAAGAACCCTTGGCATGTCTAAAAACGAATCATGTCTAGAACCCCCCCAACAGATCAGCTGAGTGAGATCCCGAGCTAAGTTCTTTGCAAGTCAACTTATGAAGCTGAAATTTGAAGTGAAGCTTGTTCCACGTTTCTCCTATGTTTAGCCGAGGCTCAAGGTGGAAACAAAAGGGGGTACGACATGAAATTTTGAAAATATTGCTTTTCGGCGTTGCGCCGGACAAACTAATTCCAACAGTAATCATAGTAGATTTTCGGAGCTTTTGAAGGACGGCACGACCATTTTCTGAAAAAGGAACGCATACCGTTGAAAAACTTTCGACAACTTGAAAACAGCCGTTTTTGAAAAAAACTCAAAGACGCCTTTTTAAATGGATATGGGTTCTAGCACCTATGGATTTTTTTAAATATAACGTAAAATGTAACGTTTCTTTATTTGGGCAGTTTAAATTATTACAAAACTTGACATAAAGTTTTGTAAAGTTTGGAATATTGTTTTGGGGAGAAACGTTAGAGAACAATTTAAAAAACAAAAATGTAAGGAGAGAAAGGCCTTTTTTGTTAAATGCAAAACAACCTGTAAATTGCGCAGAAACCATGAACAAGAAATGGTGGTACTTTTCCGTTATACCCCCCCCCCCCCCCCCCTAGACTATTTGTCTTCATCACGCCCGCTCGATGTTTCTAGGCATTACTTCTTTCTTAGATTATGTTATGTTATGTATTTTTGAGATGCGAGCTTGCGAGCATCCAGACCGCCAAAGTATACGCATCATTCTGACCTACATGTCCAACTAATCTGTATTTTTACAAAGGGATTGACTACTTGATGTTATGTAATTTTTAGATGCGAGCATCCAGACCACCAACATATACACAGCATTCTGATCTACTTGTGCGAATTCGTGTGGGGGCAATCAAACCACAACCACGCCAATTTGTTTAAAAAAATCCTCACCGACATCGGCAACTTCTGAAAACACGGTAATTCTTTTTTTCCTTCTTTTTTTTTTAAATAATATAATTTCTTCCCACAGCTTGAAATTGTCACCAATTCTACATAAATATGAAATCTAAGTAAGAAGTAATGCCTAGAAACATCGGGCGGGCGTGTTGAAGATAAATTGACTTGTGGGGGGGGGGGGGGGGGGGGGGGGGGGGGGGGGGGATAACGGAAAAGTACCGAAATGGTATTTTGGCAATTTCCCAAAACTTATATTTTGGAGAATTAGGCCTCGAACGGGTTAAATGTCTTTTTTGACGACATTTTCCCATTGTCTGGTTAATACTAAGAACCTACCTAAACTGGTTATATTGCGGTCAAAATACTTCATTAACTCTTTTCAAAATTTGCTTTGTCTTTCCCAATCAATCTGTGATCATAAACTGGCCTAGATCCCGAAAATAGAATAGCTTTAGGAGGAAAATGAGAAAATTTCATTTCTTCTTCATATTGTTTGGGTAATATTTAGCAATTTCAAGCTACCAACTGATTAAGGTACCTAGATGCCTATACTATTATGACGCCAAAAAGGGAAACCATACCTACCTATTAAAGAATTAATTAAATCTTTCACATTACATATCATAGCAGTTTTGACAGACTTCATATAATATACCACGTGATCAGGAGAGCCTTGTCAAGCACTGGCCCCTCCACCGTGCAAGAATTATGTAAACATGGGTTACCTACTTGTTGACTTCAACTGGCGTTGGAGGTTCGGTGATGATTTTCGTCGTTAACAAAATTCAGCCGCCCTGCTTCATGCACACACTACACTCATCACTGTTTCCGTGTTCACTTTTCAACGAGCGAAAAAAAAATTAGCCCGACCGCTTATAATTCAAACGATGTCGCACAATTGAGTCAAAATGTAATATCAACCGAAAATCACGGGAGAGTTAAAAGTTGGAAGCGCGGCTTTAACAACCGTTGAGTTTTTATTGAATGCGCGAGAAGATACTGATAAGTTATGGTGAACGTCCTGGCGATCACGGAGAAGGTATTAGACGAGCACAGGGAAGAGATAGGGGTTCGTAAGAAGTCGGAAGGAGGGACGCGGTGTCCTCCACGCGCAGCTACAGCAGCTCGACTGGAGGAACTTCGCCTCCCGCTCAGGTCCTTTCTCCGTCAGACGTCCTCCCAGCTCTTTCTGGGCTCGCGGCTTCTGCTATGACGTTGATGGCGGTGTCTCGTGAGTCGCAAAACTTATTCAAACGATATACCAGTAATACTTTTTAATAAAAACTTTTAAATAAAGACTGTAAAACTAGTCAGAAACTCAAAAAACACTTCACCATGTTATAACTAATCTGCTATACTACTGCTGTTTAACTTCATTATTATATTTTTCTATCTTGGATGGGTACATGTTTTGTTTTCATTGCACTCCGATCCATTTCAGCTGGAACAATATTATTGTCATATTTTGAATTTTTTTAAGAAGCGTGTTTCTTTTTCTCTTTTTAAAATAAGTAACCACTTATGAATAAGTATTTGTTATTTTTCTAGCTGAGGTACGACTCATCTTCCTGCCACGGGCTATGCCCACAAAGGGGATAAGTTTCTGTATCTTTTTTTAGAAATCTGTATTATTTTTGAAGCATTTTATTTACAATTTTTCTGTATTTGTATTATGATAAAGAAATAAAGAATCTAAAAAAAAAAAAAAAAAAAAAAAAAAAAAAATACTGGGTGTCCCTAAAGTACCTAACAACTCTCCTAACTTTTTCCAAATGTTTTAGATATCTATCGAAGTGAAACTTAATGAGGAAGAGAGAAGGGGAAGGCTTCTATTGGTATACATAGTTTCTACAGAAATAATGGGACAAACTCAAGGAATAGATTTTAGAGCTCATTTCTGATCGAAAGTTGCTCGTAGAGATTTCTTTTTAAGCGCTTTGTTTTCAAGTTATTCAATTACGACGATTTTTTCGTGTTTTGTACCTTATGACATTAAAACGGCCATAAATCCCCTTAGAATCACAGTAAACCTTTGGAAAGACCGTTAAATTTCCTATAGCCCTGATATAAAGTAAACTTGTTTTAGTTAGTTTAAATTGGTTTAAGATAAAGGCCAAAGTACAAAATTAGAAAAAATATTTAAAATCGTCGTTTTCCCACCCGTTTTGCTGCTACCGGTTTGGGGATTTTCCAGCGTGCACTCTTCGGAAAAAACTTTCTCCCAGACTGTCAGCTTTTTCACGGTATTGTCAATTTTACTTTTACTTTGCTAATTAGAGAGAAAAGTATGTTCGTATGATGAAAAACATGTTTTTTCTAAGAAATCGAGGGTTTTCGTGAAAAATGACCGTCTATGAAAATGCGAGTTTGGGGCCGGTTTCTACGTATTTTTTCACGCTGAATCGAATGGTAACACTTGCACATCTCCCCAAATCCGCTATAACTTAGTTTTACACTTAACCTCACGAATTTTTAGGTTATTTTGTATGCTCAATTTCATGTGTTAGCGAATATTTGTAGAAAATGAAGCTATTGTAATGGCTCCAAAAAGTTTAAAACAAAATTTTTGGAAATTTTCTTCATTGAAATCCGTTTGGAGACATTCTGGATTTAATTCAACCTTTTACAGATTTATTTCAACCTTTTACAAATTCAATTCAACCTTTTACAAATTCATTTCAACCTTTTACAAATTCATTTCAACTCTCCACCGGAAGGGGTGGATATGGAAAGTAGCTGATTGATTAGGAGGAAAGTTATATAAGTAGTAGGCTACATGAGGTGGGTAAGTAGTGGGTAAGACTCATAATTACTTCAGGTTACGGAGAGACAGAAAAATCGTAAACAGCGGTACAGAGCGACTAATGTTAAAGTAATCGCTCTCAAGGGCATGCAAACATAAGTGATTTTCAGCATTGCAAACAGAAGCGATTCTGACCATACAGTAGACATTAAATTCGCAAGGCGCTGAGGTCATGTAGGTAGGTAGTATGTACGTAGCTACCTACTTACCCACCTCATGTAGCCCAGTACTTATATAACTTTCCTCCTAATCAATCAGCTACTTTCCATATCCACCTCTTCCGGTGGAGATTTGAAATGAATTTGTAAAAGGTTGAATTGAATTTGCAAAAGGTAGAATTGAATTTGTAAAAGGTTGAATTGAATTTGTAAAAGGTTGAAATAAATCTGTAAAAGGATGAATTGAATCTGTAAATGCTTGCTATATATATATATATATATATATATACATATATATATATATATATATATATACATATATATGTATGTATGTATGTGTGTGTGGGGGTGTGTGTGTGTCCTTCCAGACGATAACTCTCCTTAGGATTGAGATAATAATTCCGTATTGCGCCAAAAAGTCAAGCTTTCCAAATGAAAGAACGAGTTCGTTGGCCAGCAATTTTTGAGCACATTAAATTGGTCAAATTTAAAAAAAAAAAAGTGCTAAAAAAATCACTAAAAATAGCTAAAAACGGCAATAAAATGTCCTCATTTCAAAACAAGGTAACATATAATACGATAGTTTACGAAAATTCTCTCATACGATCATGCTGTCAAGCGCCAGCCACATATTTTTATCTCAATCCGTACTCGAGATGATTTTTTAAAGATTTTTCTAGGAAAACCGTGTTTTTTCCTTTTAAATTCCCGCAGGTTTTTTTTTTTTTTTTTTTTTTTTTTTTTTTTTTTTTTTTTTTTTTTTTTTTTTTTTTTAGGAACGCTCGAACGAAACTATCAAGCGCCTATTGTATCAAATGTTAATTTTTAGGAACGGTATAGGTACTTTTGAATGCTATTAGGGTTTTTATATGGTACTTTTCAAGGACAAAAGCCCACTAGTCTGATGTTAAATTAAACGCTGATTCCAAAAATGGGGTCGAATGTTAAGATAAAGTGAAATAAAATGGAAAAATCATGGTTTCTATGTAAAATATGTGGTTTTTTCGATAAAAACGACATTCCTATCTCTGGAACGAATTGAGATAGAGATGTACGGTTGGCGGCCTTGAACTACATTTTTAGTTTAATTTAACCCCCTTGAGTATTGTCATCTGCTTGCAATGCACCCTGTATAGACTTCGCTGTTATGTTTTCTTTTTTGTCGGGCGGTTACCTTCTTTTTCCAAAAACTTTTACTATAATATTCTCATTACTATTATTACTCAATATCATTACTGTTACTTCTCATATACTTATATCACTGTTCATTTCTAAAGAATTATTGTATAGGGCTTGCCCGTTTTGAAAAGAAATAAATGATTAGTAGGAATATAAGAGTAAAAGTAAACAATTAGAACCCAGACTTTTCCATGCACTACCTATCAACCTTGATCACCATTCCACTACGTTTGTTTATCCAACAGGTGTCTACTTCTTGCGCAGCCGTTCACTAATTGCGATAAATAATGAGGTATAGTGATTAATAAGTCGTTGGAATTGTAAATTGGAAGAAGATTAATCATTCTAAGAAACTAGATTATAATTAGGTACCAGTTCTTCCGAAGAAGAAAATTCCGAACTCTAACATTCGCAATGGAAGGAGTCAGGGGCCCATACCCAAGAAACCAAACAAGATGGTTTCTAAGGGCCGGTTTCTCCAACAATCCCTAACCATGGTTAAAGTAGATCATTGTTTTATGGAACCAGAGATTCGAATGTTGATTTAAACAAACTACGAGACGTTCGTAAACAATCAATTTGAGACACGAGACTCTAGACCCTGACCGACTAATCTAAATTCTTCCTAAGGGATTGACTACTTGATGTTATGTATTTTTTAGATGCGAGCGTAGCGAGCATCCAGACCACTTACCTAAGGAGAAAACTGATCTGTGTAAAATCTCATGGCGACTAGGGCGCTGGGAATGCGCAGTGGGTATTCGAACTAAAGAGGAAGTCAGGGTATATATAAGAGTCCCGTGTCTCAACTTGATTGTTCGCGAACGGCTCGTAAACGAACGGGTTTCACCAAAGTAATCAAATGTTACGCTATTATCAATAAACATCGATTTACATCGTTTTACATCGTGAAACGTCGATTTAAAGTTTAAACGTTGATTTATACGATGTCAAAGTGGCATTTGCCCTCAAAATGAGGGTGATAACGAGATAATGGTGAGAGAACAGCTGTTACCAACCTTAAATCTTCGATGCTTCTACCTTTTTCAATCCATTCTGATAGCATAATGTTTTACAAACTCGTAGGGGTAGTCCTTTACTACAACGTCATTTCGAAACTAGTGCAGCGATGATAATATATTGGTTTTTTCAAGAATTCTGGATTTGAATTTGAAGTAAAAAACGCAAAATATCGACCCACTGGAGTAATCCTACCAAATACGTTTTTGATTCGCCTCCATTGGACATGTCGGGAGTCAATCTCCTAAAAAGCATTGGTAGGTATTCGATGGGTTTTATCCTACTGTAGCCACTACAGAATCCGAGATTCCAAAGTTATTATAACTCAGAAAAGCGCAGGAGACAGGTTACAATTTTCACATAATATATTATGGTCAAGTTGCATAACTAGGTATTTTTATGTTTGTATCGCCCATCACTTCAATGACAACAGCCTACGACACCATCTAGGCACATTATGTCATTTCAAATTGTAACTCATTACTTCGTTGGCTATTTTTATTACACCATTTTACAGCTGTATTTCCGTACATCCCATATATATATGTATACGTTCCTATATCGATACCCGTGATTTGAATATTCGATCAATTTGTTCAAGACAAAACACAAACAACACAGAGTTGTTTATGTATAGTGCAAATAGTGATTGAAATCCGCCATACTCTCTCTAATCCAACGAGGACGGTGAATAGTAAAGACTCCATCAACCTCGTCAAATTCGTTCTCCAAAACCAATGCTCTGATTAACTGAACCGGAGTTGGTAAAACCGGATATCATTGTTTAACAGCTAAGATCTTTGGTTTGATGCTTAAACGTTGATTAAAAACTTTGGTGAAACCGGCCAAAAATGTAAGAAAATATTATTACTATCCCTACACATAACATTACTTTACGAAAAAGGCCTTTCTGCCCTTGAATTGGTTTTTTATTATTCTCCAACGTTTCTCCCCAGGAACTGGGGCTTCTTCAGGGAAACAAAATTTAAAATATAAAATTCAAAATTTTTAAAATAAACACTTTTTTGATAAACACTCTTTTTTGAGATAAAAAAGAAACTCTGAATTCGATTTTTCATCTCAAAAAAGAAAACAATAAGTATTTATTTAAAAGATTTTTGAATTTTATAATTTAATTTTTGTCTCCCTAAAGAAGCCCCAGTTCCTGGGGAGAAACGTTGGAGAATAATAAAAAACCAATTCAAGGACAGAAAGGCCTTTTTCGTAAAGTCTTGTTATAATTTGAACTATCCACATAAAGAAACCTTACACATAATGTCTAAATCTATTTGTAAAATAGCGGATACAGTTTAGAAATGCTATACAGTGTTTCATTTGGTGATGGTCACAGGCCAGAACCCGTTTTAAGAGCTAGTTTTTGACCGAAAGTTCCTTTTAGAGATTTTTTTAAACGCTTTGTTTCAGAGTAATTTAATTTTTAAGATTTTTTTGTTTTTTACCCTATGACACTAAAACGGCCCAAACTCACTCATGTGGCTCGCATAACTTGTCAGACATTTTTCTGTAGGTTCTGCTACCCAATAAATCAATAAAACGGATTCAAAATTAGGCCGGGTTGCACTCCCGTTCGTTGTTTAAATAAGTAAAAAAAATGACTGATTCGGTTTTTGAAATCTACGTATCTTGAAACGTAACCAACAAATTTTGAGAGAGGGGATAAACAAATTTCTTGGCCGATTACAAAGGCTCTCTTTACAAATATCGCTACGAATTGAAAACAAAATAAAACAACACGATGATGGATGATGGACGCTGGGATCAGGTTGAAGGAAAACAGAGTCGGAGAAATACAAATGTCGGAATCAGCGTCAGGTTACAAAACATTTGATAAGAGACGACGTGTGAAGACGCATGAAACACCGAGCTTGCATCGTAGTAAAAGCCAGCGTGTTAGCAAAATTTTGATTTTCCCTAGATTCACGTTCACTATATTAGAACACCGTAGTAACCAGGAACTCTCTAATTAATCAAAACGCATAATTGTAAAACATGTTAATGATATGATTACTGATATTTCAATACGACCCATCCCATCTTATTTACGAGTTCCCTAAGGTCACGTTTACTCTTCGCGCTGATTTTTGACGGAGAAGCGGATCCTTGTCAAAAGAAGACGCATTATGGCTATCGCGCTGATAAATAATTTCAGTCGTTCGTATTCCAAATTACCTTTCGGATTCGCGGTAATTTGTTATAAACAAGATAAAGAACGGGTTCTGTAAGTTTCCATCCGGTAAATGGGAGGTGGTCCGACTGTGATTATAGGTTTGATCCTTTCCTGAACATGAATAGAACACAACTAATTCAGAACGAGAACCGAGGTGGTGGGGATGAGTTCACGAATTTTTCAGTTAATAAACTGAACCGCTGCACAGTGGTCGATAAATCGATTCTGTCGGATCAAAATTGTGTTTTTGGTCATTCTTATGAGGAATTGCATGCTGATTCCTAATATACCACATGTTTCTATACCTAAAGCTGCTCCTTTATGTAATTATCTTCAAAAACCTCTAAAAACACGTTTTTCAACATACTTTGCGTTCCAGCAGCTATACGTAACTACCTACTAAATTCCCCAACTGCGAATCACTAATTATTACTACTGAATCATGTTTTTTCTTCTTTTTAGCATAAATATGCTTTAGCCGGGACCTAACTGCCGAAAAACGTTATATGAGATAGGAACGAAAGTAGCACGACACCGATAAACATCCATTGCTAGGGAGTGATGTCCGCTAGCGACCTGGCATAATACACACTCACAATAACGGAAATGCTTGACGTTCTAGGCTGAAGCATCATGTTTTATAATTTTGACCGAATGCTCCAAGTAAAATTCACGCGAGGCGCGACGGGCCGTTTTAGCATGAATATGCTTTAGCCGTGACCTAACTACCGAAAAATGTCCCACGAGAGTGCAACGAAAGTAGCGCCAATAATTGTGATGATTTCCGCTTACAACCGAGTCGTTGCTAGGGATATGATACTTCGTCGTTTTTCATCCCACAAAATTCGTTGACCATTCGTTCGAAAGCTCTCGATTTATCCAACCATACTATATTAACTACTGCGAAGTGCGTGGCCAACAAGCTGAGTTATGAGCATGGTTATATGAATAATTGTGTACACTCAGGTGATCATTCTCAATAATTGATATTGTGAACATGATTGCAACCGCTTGTTAATTTCTGATGATTTCATTGAGCTGGTGTTTCGATTATGTGATTCATAGCAGGTGATCCGAATATTGCGAGAACGGTTAGATTTGTGAAGCGGTGGTTAAATTATTTTAATAGGTAATTTCTATACTTTACACTATAGGAAGCTGTAATTTCGTATGTAGCCTCTTTAGCCTCTTTCTATAATAAAGTGAATGTTTACTCGCGAGTTTCTATTAGGAGATCATCATCTCACAAGAGCTCAATCGTCGTGATCATTTCTATGATAAAGTGAATGTTTACTCGCGAGTTTCTATTAGGAGATCATCATCTCACAAGAGCTCAATGGTCGTGATCATTTCTATAATAAAGTGAGAGCGAGGAGCTAAAACATTTTTTTGTTTTGAATGATAAACAGAGTTCAGAGGCCGATGGGGGGTCGGGTTCAGAGAATCGACGAGGAGTGAGTCGTGTACGGCTAAAGCATATTCATGTTTTTTAATTTTAGTCGTCAGGCTCAATTTTTTTATTTATTTATTTTTTTTTTAATTTATTTATTTTTTTTATCTGAAGTATTTTTAACGTTTATGCGTGCTTTTTATTAAATGTCATTAGTTTATGCCAAATTTGATCTTTTCATCGTTCATTGTTTGATCTCTTATAAGCCTAACTGAAGTGCTGCTCCGTCTCCAAACCCAAGCTCCGCACTTCTCCATCTTCTTCTTGTGCTTCTAAGACACATGCTGGATGCACGTAATACAGCCATTGTGATGCGGACTCTTAACCGACCTCAAACTACCTTCTGAGGCCGATTCCAAATGTCTTCTAAGCGCTCACCCAATACTTTTACGAAGGCATTCATCTGAGGAACACATAGTCCATCGACTGAACATTCCTAGTGGTGGAATGAGGCATGCCTATCTTCACATGGATTCAGATACTTACGCATCTTCTCTTGCTCTGCTGAGGATAGGACAGAATGAAAGGGGCGAGAACCATAAGAGGGTGTGTCATGTGTTTGGTAACCAATGTGTAGGACGACTACATCTAAAAAATGGTTTTGAGTGGAGAATTGCTCGCTTACATTGAACTCTGCGTTTCATTTTTCTTTATCATTTATAACTTCTTTGTTTTAAACAGTTGGTTGCTTACAAGCTACAAATAAGATACAAAACAATTAGTATGCAAAATACAAAATCTTCTTTGAATTGTCAAATTTTATTTAGTACCTTTGAGTTTTTTTGCAATAAAATTGGTTTTTAACAATTTCTTTGTACTCAAGTTGCTCAAAGTTCTGCATAATTCAACATAGTGTAATACGATAGGTAATTTAAGAAAATTCGCTCATAAACTTTGGTACCTATGTATGAAAATTTCTTTTGGTTGGTCTGAGATGTTTGAGAAGGATTTTCTCACTCGGAGTGGACTATTTTCGAAATATAATCGCAAACCTTCTCCTGAAATCACTATCCATTTTCGCCTTGGCTCCTAGACTAGAATGGTAAAAAATACTAGCGGACACAAAGACAGACAGGTGGTCAGGCCGACAGACACGGAACCATAATAATCGTTCAGGGTCGTCGAAAATGTAAAATGTTTTCCCACCTCGGAGGAGAAAATATATATTATGAATTTAACTGTTTGCACTGACTGTCTAGCTGCTGTCTGTTAAGAGATTATGAAAGACGAGGTAGATATGTGAAAGAACTTGTGAAGGCTAAATCCGGCGAAGCTTTATCATCGAGTACTGAGATGGGTAAGTATCAAGTTCTCGCACTACGACCGAAAAGCTCGAACAATTTTCTACAGAACTTGTTTGACTACTTAGTTCTTGCTATATATTGCTTTTTCATAAGATAAATGGCCAATAGACCAATTGAGACTATTGAAGATATTAAAGTACCTATTTCGACCAACGGAATTGTAAATTTCATAAAAATATTCATGTGTAATAAGTTTGTGTTAGTGTGTTTTTCTTTTCTTGTAAATTGTATTTCTGTATTTTGTGAAATACAATGCAGGTATTTCTGTATTTTGTGAAATGGAGTGTTGGTATTTCTGTATTTTGTGAAATACAGTGTAGGTATATCTGTATTTTGTAATTTAAAAAATAAATAAATAAATAAACAAGTAAAACCTTTTATTTTATGGATAATTTAATCGATTGAGGTATGGACAACTACTTCAATAACCTTCTGTTTCTTAAGCAAATTTTTCGAGCTTTGCGGTCGTATAATAGAAAAGACCTGTTAAATGGACAAACTATAATGAAGTTTATAACAATATTACCAACCTAACAAATTCATAAGGTATTGCTTTTGAGGGACTGATTCTTTGAGATAAAATGGTTGAATCTAAATTCAGTAGATATTGTCAATACCTGTGAACCATGTTCAATATCGTATTGAACCTACAAATGGACTGTTGCCCTATTTCAAGGACATTGCTTTTCATGAAACGCCTCCTCAGGATGTTTGTATGAATCCTGAAAACCAACACGGCAGTTCAGTGTTGAGGGATAGTCTAGGCTTCAGGCGTCGTGGTAGTTCTGTTCTTCATCAAACAAAATGGAAAACGCTGCAAATGATTACACAATGGTTTATTATTTCTTTGTTAGATATCCCTTCGACGCAGATCATTGTTCTATAATTATTAAACTTCAGAAGTATATGATCAGAACATGGCGCATCGTGCTTCCGAGAAGGGTTCATACTCTTACAGTTCCAAGACCCCGCAATTTTACGCTTCACCGTGAAGAAGTTTTAAAAAGACCGGAAAATAATGCTTGAAGTAATTTACGTTAGCGGTTGCGCAGAATGGAGTAATGATTGGAGAAAAATGACATTGGTAGAGAAGAATCAACAGCCTAATCCACAAATTCCCAGAAAATGTAATCAAAATCTGAAGAAAACGAGACCTTGTTCCTAGGAGTACACTTTCGGGCATGCGCAGGAGGTAATAATGATGCAGTCATGTTGAAATTAACATGGAATATTTAAACCATTGTCTCCCAACTATGCACCAAGATTGAGCGGGATTGAACGACTTGGGCGTAAAAAAATGATGCATGAAGGAATTTACGTTTGCGCATGCGCAAAATGAAGTAATGATTTGAAAAGTATGGAATTGATAGTGGACCATTTACAGCCTAACCCGCACATTCCCTGAAAATTTCATCAAAATCGGATGAAAGCTGTTTAAATTAGGCTCGTTTAAAAAGGAATACATATTTGCGCATAAGCAGTAGCTACTAATGATAGGATTATATGGAAATTGCTACGAAATTCTCAAATTAACCTCTTCTACCTATTATCTAAATTTGAGCGAGATCGGACAACGGGGGCGTGAGAAAATTATGCCTAATAGAATTTACGTTTGAGCATGCGCCGAGTGAAGTATTGATTTGTGAACAGTGAAACTGAGAGATAACCATCTACAACGGATTTCGCATGTGCTTCAGTTCAGTTTCATCGTTCCCAAATCAATACTCCGCTCTGCGCATGCGGAAACGTAAATTCCATAAAGCATTATTTTCTCACGTCCTAGCCCTAGCCGTCCAAGCTCGCTGAAATTTGGAGGATAGTAAGAAAAATACGATGAATCATCCCATACAATTTCTATACGACTGTATGATTAGTAGCTGCGCATACGTGAATGAAAAACCTTGTAACACGCCTAATTTCTACATATTTAATCTGCGTTTAATGACATTTTCAGGGAACGGACGAGTTAGGTGGTAGAATGCCTCTATCAGTTTTATTGTTCACAAACCAAGTAGGTACTTCACTCTGCTACACTCTGCGTGTTTGTGGCACGTCTCGTTGCTTAATTGGCCGATTTTGGCGTTTCTCGTTACGTCTTGACTTACTATCATTCCCAGCCACACCCTGCTATGGAATATTTCAGGATTATTTAAAACATCAATGATCTATGCATTCGTGTTCCGGACACGAGGAAGCTATGTGCCACAACCAACAGACGTTGTATGGTCTGCGATCCGAATGTGATTAAATTCTTAGGGGTTCATCGTTCATACAGGGTACTCGCGGGTGAATATGAAATGGAGCAGCTAAGCAAACAGCTATTATTAACTGCCTTATTAGATTGTATCTGATAACTCTATTATTACCACACCATCAAGAACCGCGGGGTCCATTATCTAGAACTCAGTCCTGCCGGTTCTTCTATCCTTAGGTCTATTCACTACTAACTTAAGCGTTCAGGGGGGTTGGATAATTACTATTTGTTCTCCATGGGGTATTTCGCGAGAATAAAATTCGTCGATTAAAAAGTACAGAACCAACAGAAGGTGTACGTAATGATCGAACCGCTGAGCATAACACCTTAGGTTTCCAGTCAATAACAACATTCTTGAATTTTGAATGTCGCAAGGTATGATTTAGCATTTATTAGGAAGATATGGTTAATGATGGCTTTTGTATGAATGAGGTAGTTATCTCAAAATCAGATAGGCTATCTCATTTAGCTTCCTATTGTTTCTGAATCGATCAAGGTTGAGAAGCCTTGAAACCACTTTTGGAAAAAACGGGGATCTTGATGAATAAATTTGGGTTTGTCTCTGTCGGTGTGTTTGTAATTCCTTGTTAAACACATTATTCTCTCAAGTTTCCTATGAAATTTCAGGTTATTCCCTACCCTTAAATGGTATCTGTTGGATTTCTTTGCATTCAAATCAATTCTGGCTCATGAAAAATCCTTGTAATTTAAAAACTACGTCAGTTTTAATTTAAATTTCATTGGATTCGAACAAAACTAACTTGATGGTGTGCTTTTGTGACAACATTTAAATCTAGTAGGTATCAAAATCTTTGACAACTTTTATAAGATTTTATTAAGTTTGTCACCCGTTCGAAATATGATTTACACCAGATTTGGATTCGTAGGTTGCTCACTGAAAGATCTCCCTAAGTCCATCGACTCCTGATACTTTTATTGACATAATCGTATCTAATATGAATAGCTAATCTAATTATATCTTATAATATTATAAGAATGAAACTCCATCTAACTGTCTGTCCACGCTATGCACCGAAAAACACTGAACCGATCCCGTTTACGGGTGGGGGGAGGGGGTCTTGCGTTTGTCCGAAAGGGTGCGTAAGCAATTTTAAAATTTTCTACCCCCAACCGAACCATGGGCTGGAAGGCGGGAGGGGGTTGGGTCAGTTTCTAGAGGTTAGGCAATGACCCGCAAGACCGTGCGGTCTTGAAGGCGAGGTCGCGTGTTGCCCCGTGTTCCCAAACATCCCACCCAGAACAAGCGAAGCAAGCGAGAAAACTACACCAGTACGATATGAACCAAAGCGATATCGAATAACTACTGCATCAATTTGCTGCAAACTATGCTCCACTCATTAATATTTATGGATTCAAATTGTATACTCGTAAATCATGCTAAAATCATGGTAGGTATATCACCGACGTTTAAAAAAGTTCCAGTCATGCAGCATGAACGTATGAGCGAATTTTTGTAAATTATTTATCGTACTATTATTATGCTACATTGTTTTGAAAATTGAGGACTTTGAATGAAAATAAATTATTAACTACCAATTTTATGGCAAATAGGTAACTCGTTCTAAATAATAATCTGCTATTAAAAACGAGATTTTGGATTTTTAACTTTTTAGAAGTTTTATAGGCCCATTTTATTGAAATTTAAGTACATTTTCAGCAAAATTGTTCATAAATTTTTGAATGTTCTATTTTATACTTGATAAACTTTATTTGAGCAATTGTCTGTTAAAAAGTATAAATTTAACAAATTTAGCAGTTTTTGCTATTTTTAATAATTTTTTTCAGCCCCTTTCTTGAAATTTGGCCTATTTAATTTGCTCAAAAAATTCTGGCTCGCCAACGAACTCGTCGTTTCGTTAGGAAAGCTTGACTTTTTGGCGCAAGAACGGAATTTCGATCTCAACCCCAAGGAGAGTTATCATCTGGAAGGACACGTATGGACACGAAACATATTTATACATATGAAAAAGCGTTAAACTCAAGGATGTTTCAGAATGTCTCAAAATGGATCCAATGAAGGAAATTTTCGAAAATTTGATTTAAATTTTTTTAGCGCCATTGAAAAAGCTTCATTGTCCACGGAAACTCGCAAAAAGGTGTAATTTAATTTGCTACACTCATATGGTAAACCGTAATGATGTAACGTATTTGCCATCTTGTTCATTCAAGAACAGAACCACCAGAATCGCCTGAAGCAAACAAGTTAGTTCTTTGTCATAAAATTAATAGTTAGCAATTTCTTTGCACTAAAAATATTCAAACCTCAAAACAGTTTAAAAATAAAATAATACGATAATTCATAAAAATTCGTTTATATGATCATGCTGCATGGGTAGAACGTTTTCATACACAAACATCACACCCTCAAAAAATTGATAAGAGGTAATCTTCTTGAGGTAATCAAAAATTGATTGAGGTAATCTGTTAACACTTTTACATTGTCTACATACCATTTTAACAACGTGCTACCACACGTGAAATCGTTTTGATTGTTTTTCTTTGGCTTGGCGCAAACACTTAGCCCATTCCGCTACCGTCTTTGCCAGATTTGCATAGAAAATCGATGTACCCGTAAATAAAAATTATGAAAACGGTTTCCCCTATCAGTGACGATCAGAAATATATGTCCGTCTGTCTTTAACTGATAATGGTGTCGTATGATGTTTTGTTCCTTATGATGACGCAGATTGGGAAGAATATATTCCCAGTCTCCTGATGATTACCAGACAAGAATTGGTTTGTTAGGTATTGACAAAAAATAATAATAAATAAATAAATACCCAATAATAATAATAATAATAAATCACACTTCAAAATTCGTAGGTCCACACACCTGAAAAACGGATTAACAATAGTAAAATGTAGGTACGCCTGCAATTGGCACTGCATGATTTCGCAACATGGTATCAATAACTAAATAAACGTTCTGGAACAATTTATTGTGTGACTGACTGAAAGTACTACTAAGAGGCCATTTGTTCAACTAACCACTGATTGAAACTGCCCGTCATGTTCCGAAAACTTTGAGTGCAAAGAAAGCATTTAGCCTGAGTAATCATACAGTGAACACAGATTTAATAAAATGGCTAAGTAGATGCTTATGCTTAATGACGCCTTGATCGTTAATGATGTTTACTAAATGTAGTATCACAGTATTTTTTAATATAACGTGCATTTTGGTAGTACTCTTTGGAATGGTTAATAAGTTGGTAGGTAGGTTGTTTATCCTGTATTTTGTTATTAAATATTTAGGCACTGACTTGATCGTAATACTGTTAGTAAAATAGGATACATACTCTTAAACACTCAACTTACAAGTGACCCAGAATAATGCATCTTAACATATTTTGTTCTATGATTTCTGCCTAATAGACTTGATGGTTGACCACTTCATTATAACTACAAAGAGACAATAATTATAACTGTATAAATATACAACCATCTCAGATACTGAGCACCCTCATTCTGTACTAGGTTTTTACTTTGCTAATATTCTAGTTACCTATTGTACGAGGAGAGCTCATTAGTTTTTCTCTGTTACTATACCACCATCTATTTTATCAAAAGAATGGGCGCACTCACATACAGAAGTAGGTGGAAATACCAGAAATGTTTACTAATATTATCAAAGCATTATAACATAATAGTGGATTCGAGTACTTTAATATGTAACGTTTATCCGACGAAAACTACTGTAAAAGTGTTTATTAGCAGTATTTATCAACATCCATAAATGATTAAAATAAATTTATTAAATGGTAAATTTTGAAAAAACCTGGAAATATTTAATAACAACTTAGCAGCAGCAATAGTTGCATTTAGCGCCTGTGTTCTCATCTCCTTGTATCTCCTTGTATCTCCTTGTAACAAACGTTGTTAAGAATGTTAATCTGTATTGAAGGGGTCCATCATCTCACAATAATGAAAAGGTTTTGAATTTTTCTTTCAAAATTCCATGGATGTTTGAGGTGTGGAACTTGTCCAATCCCAAGATGAAGTTGTTTCCATCCATTTCACTCTCTGGGCCTCGTTTCCTATTTTGTTGAGTTGCCTTCGAGATGAGGTTTTGCTTTCTTTGCGACCCGCAGGGTCAAGGAAAACTATTGCAATCAATCCCTGAACTACTTTCAAAGCAGCACCAGTAATGTCATAGAGGTTCTACCCAAAACTTGCACACAATGAAATAGCTAGTGAAGTTGGGATACGGAAATTATGCACACTACACAACATCGATACCTCCCTTTCAATGCTACTCCATATTTTATAAAACAATTTTAAAAAATGATTTCTTATCAGAAGCTAAAGAAAAATCTTGAATAAAGTAGGTACATAAACCGCGAGAACGGCTCTATGAGCAAAGGTAACTATCTCCTTGGACATACCCTAGTACTTTTCTTTAAGAGTGTTCAGAACAATTATTATAAACTTGGGTTAAGACTAGATGATATGAATCACCTTTTTTCTAAATCGTGGTTCGATTTTATAAACTTATACTCAATATTTACTAATAAAATTGAAACACTTATCCAAAATTTTAAATTAAATTAAATTTGTTTGATATGGTTTTTGTGATGATGTCTATGCTAGGGCCTACATACATATGAATTATCAAGGTTTTTCCGTTCCACCCTATGGGGATAATATCTGGTAATCAAATTGAACAAGTATCATCACAAATGTACCTACGACACTTTTGCAACAACTCACACTTGGAGTAGGTATTTATTCAACAGTGGAAATTTTCACAAATCCTTATTCTCTAGAATAAAAACGATACAATGGTTTGAAAATACGTCTTCACCGAAAAACAAGTGGTTTTACCAAACCATAAGTAGAATTCGAACAGGTCATGTGGTCTGTGCTTGTCATATCTACGTAGCGCAGAGCAGATTCCATCACAGAGCCTAATGTTACGAACAACCAAGAAAACAATCACCATTTTACAAGTTTGGATGGTCCCGGGAATTTGAAACTTACATTAATTTCCGACATTATTGAAGTCAAGATGTTTTACAATATTATTTTGAATGTAATATGAACATATAAGGAGAACGCTTCATGCAAACATAGTTTAGACGTATTATTAAAAAACGGTGTAAATAATTAATGTTATGCCTTATAAAAGAGTAATGCTGAAAAAATGACCATGAAATCAGTTCCATAATTTGCTCCTGCTATGTTCGAATTTTAATATTCCCAACTGTATTTTTGTCTTTATAAATTCTGATCTGAAATTCGCTAAGACGGCTATTTTTAAAATGTACGATTATAACTTACATGTACACTTTTAAAATAACTTCAATATCCGCATAGGTGTGAGTCTTTATAATCACTAAAATTTTGTTGAATTCATTACATGAATCAATGCTTAGGTTATTCACAGCTTGATACCTTATACATTGGCACCTACTACCTACTCCCAAATTTTCAGAGACTAGCGATTCCGAACTGCTCGAAAAAACGAGGTGAAATATTAACTAGAAGCAGAGAAGTCCACCCACACATGTTCCAGTGGTACCTGATCTCTCCTGAGATCAAATAAGAAAGCGCGATTTATCTAAGTAACACTTTTCGTCAAGGTATTTTAGTCGCCACCCATGGGAGTTTGGTGGTTGTTTTGTAGACCCAGTAGTCGTAAATAAGTTTGAAGTAAATTATGACTATGAGCGTGATGAGGATGATATTTAAAACGTCCCAGCAACTGAGAGGGAATTCAGCAGGATCCCGACAAATAGAGACGAGTGCCAGTCCTTTAATCTGGAATATAATAGAATGAGAAACTATATAGGTAATATCGTTTACGAGTGCATACTGATTATGAACAACTTTATACCAAAAGAAACCAAGCATTAGTAATTAGTCATTGACCATAAGGATATCACCTGTTTTTTGTTAACAACAAGACTAGTTGTTTAAGAATTCGTCCTTGTCTTCCTTCTCACTTTACAAGACACAAACTCAAAGTACATTCAACTACCCAGTAAAACATGAATAGGTATACAGAATACATTGATTAGTCCTAGTCAGCATCAAGAGTAATGATTTCTCAATGAATAGCCTGACAGTCTGATAAGTACTCGTACTAACGTGACTTATCATACTTGCTTCACTGTAAGTAGCCTTACTTATATTTTACTGAAGCAGCCGTGTTTGATGTTCTATAGAATATTAGCCCAGAAACGTGGAACCGCTGCCATTGGTAGCCATGATGGAAAGAAATCTTCGATGTGATCATTTGATCCTATTTGTAGGTACAATCTTTGTAGAGACGAATTCAGTGAGATTTCATGGAACGAAAAATTACAGTATGCCATGTGTGTTTTGATCCAACTAGTGATGGTTAGGAGAATCATTTAAAATAGTAAGCTTAAGTAGGTAATATTAGGATTCTTGGGTCGTTTTACTTCGGAATGAACATTCTTCGAGGAGACAGGGTATTTACTACGGAAAAACTCCTTCCAAGATTTTGGAATGAAAGTTGGTATATTATTATTGGTTTTGCCACATTGGGATTGTTCGCGGGCCCTGGATAATATGAAAAATCCTATTATTATGTCAGTAGGTACCTACCTTACTGTAACTGTATTGATCAATATTTAGTGAATGTGGTCTAGTTGAATGTGGTACATCGTCAGTTTAGACCAGTCCTATTACATTCAAGTCTCAAAAAGATTGCGCAACCAAAAGTGCAATGGGTACCGGGTGGAGGTGCCAAGCTCTCGTTGGTTGATTATTAATCCATAATCAGGTTAAAATAGCTTTCTGTTTCATGTTTGGTAACTTTACTTTGTTGTTCGCAAAGCTGAACGCGACCAACGCGGCCTGTACTCTCATCGGTACATCACATTGACTTATCAATCAGAACCATTTTCACTAGAAAAACCGGAGGGGCATGCTAGGTTTTTCACCGATTTGTGATTCCGACGACATTTTGGAAACCTCACTGTAACAGATCACACTGGAGTCTCCTTCTTCAGTTTGATCGCCTCTCTTATGTGGGGACAGACAGAGAAACTCTAATTCATGTGTAACCTTACGCTAGTGCAATAAGATGCAGCAAAATTCCTTTTTTTTAAGATGGATGTTGTGGCTATGTGCGAGAATGTAATGATCGAGAATAGTGGAATGATCATCTGAATTAATTGAGCCTGAAATGGAACCTATGTGGCCAGCACTGAACCGTAACCTCCTACCTAATAGCCTAACGGCATATTATTCTCTGGACGTCGGCCCGTATGATTGTCGGGTACTATGCTAGTATGCCAATGAGCCCATAGCACTAATTACGTAAAAGCCGAACCTAGTACTTCTGCGGCCTGGTCAAATTCATTCAAATGATAAAGTGAAAGAATAAAAAAATCCAAGATCCCGTTGCGTAAAATACCAAGTGCGAACTTGAGTGCTAGGTTTGAGGAAAACGTATAGAGAAGGTATAGGTTCTTTATTAGTTTATAGAATAATCAAAATAAGGATCTGGCTGGTGAGGAGAAGTATTTATGCGATTGCCCCCCACTGCCCCCTTTCACTGCCACTCTCTCCCCTCTCTATGTTCTGCTTACCGATCGGGCTCTAGACCTTATTTATTGGAAAAACTAAAGATGATACATGGTAGGACACGGGTACTTAGTTGCACACTATGAAATAGGAACCAAGTGAGATACTCATTTTACCTTTAACAGGGGGAAGAGAGAGAGAGCAGAATGGAACTATTGGTGTTCTTATCACAGCGAAATGATGATGATAATAATAATATATGGACTGCCGTTTTTAAATGACCCCAAAGAAATCAAATTCAAAGAGAATCATGTAAAGGGTCGGCACTTAAAGCACCGTCCAAATATAAGTAGAATCGGATGAAAATTCTTAGTATGCGCAATTACTTGTAGGTTGACTCTACCTTTCATACTGATATGTACTATAAAATTCGCTCAACTAAACTTCGGGTGCTAACTACGATACGGACTGAAATGGTATCCATCAAGTTGAAATTGAAAAAGTCGTGATTGTTTACATTTTCACATATCTTCTTTATATATAATTCCGAACGGTCTTTGAAATTGTGAAGAACTTCGCGGTCCGATTTTAGTGTTAGACTGCTCATTCGAATCAGCACGGCCCCAAGTTTGTTGCAAAAGTGTCGCCATTCGTCTTTATACCCGCCTTGATCGTGTTCTAGGCGGTCCTTATCAACGAGAGTTGTTTATTAGGCTGTGGCGGTAACAACAGTTGCCATCAATTCACGGTCAGTAAGAAACGTAGTGTAGTTACTAACATCTAGGAGAGTTATTTCTGAGACTTTATAAATATATAATTCCGAACGGTCTTTATATATAATTCCGAATCAGCACGGCCCCAAGTTTGTTGTAAAAGTGTCGGTTAATAAGAAACTTGGTGATGGGGTCTTTTCTGAACAGCTGAGTGAGCTAAATTCTTTCCTGTTCAGAGTAGGAAGTTGAAATTTGATAGGGAGACTCTCTGGGACATTCTGGGACATATAATTCCGAATCAGCACGGCCCCAAGTTTGTTGCAAAAGAGTCGGTAAGTAAGAAACGTAGTGATGGGGTCTTTTCTGATCAGCTGAGTGGTGAGGACCACCTCAACTGGTAGTATTTATTTTATTACATTACTTACATTTTGATCGTTATTTCCTCTTTTTTAATCATTTATTAACATCGCCTTAGCTTTGCACCAGGTCACATAACGCCGCAAATAGGTAAGACTTATATCGTTACTATAATGCGCTGGGTTCTTGTTAGGTACTTTCCTTTAGGGCTTTCCTAATTAGGTACTAGATTAGGGCTTTCCGAGCCCTAACAGGCCTCTAGCTATTACTAAAATCAACCTAATCGGAAATTCCACGACCCGCGAAATTCCAGTCGCATTATCCACGACCTATCTCAAGTAACCCTGTACATTCCATTAAAATTGACTTAGAGTATTGACATATAACTATTTATAAATATGCATATCTGAGCATTGATGAACTTTATAAATATATTTAATGAATGGAAATGAGAAGCTGTTTCTGTTTGGCTTCGTTTGAAATATTAATGACAGCCTGGTCAAATAGTCTTTTATTCTCAGTTAAGTAGATAATCTGCTGTGTCGATGAATTACCTATACTAGGTATACGTCTATAGGTATACGCTCGACAAAACTTGGAAACTCCCGAGTTTCCTTTAACCCTCTCGATTGATCGAAATTCTGGATAACCCCAAAATGCGTCGACAAAGTCGATATCGGAGTGATTTACAATGTAGAATCGATTATTCGGGGAAACTCCATGGAATTATAGTTTTAGCATGGATATACTACGAAACCCATGAGAATATGCAGTCTTAGCGACATTTTTAGCAACATAGTTGTGATAAAACTACGATCCCCCTTCCTCTACTGTGATAACACCCATACAAATTATTTTCTTTTCCCTGCACTGATGAATAACTATTAAGCTTATCGTGACATTTTTGGCTGTGGTAGTCTCGGATTCTTTGGTTTTAATCACACTTTGGTTTTCATGAGAGCTTTAGCAATCAAGCATTTGGGATTTTAGAACTAATATGTAGGTACCTCTAGTTAGCTGAGGTTATCGTTGCCTAAAGTCCAACCAACCAAGCCTGGAAGATTCGAAATCGATAGATGAATGAATGTATGAGGATACTTGTCTACCTGTATGTTTCATAATTGCCCTATAATTTATATTCTTTGGTAAACTGTGCTCAACTACGCAAGTAGCTAGCTTGTTTTCCGCGAGTTTTTGTCATCGCATTCCATTCCGTCAGACCGGAACTCTTTGCCTTTTGGTGATACTACTACCTACTATTTGCCGAAACTTGGCAAGTTCTAATAGCATTTATCGATTGTACTAAATTAGTCTCAATCTTCTCAGAATGGAATTAGTTTCACAATAATAATTGGAAATTGTACGTTTTACAAACCCAAGGACGGGTATTCCTCATTTTTATTCACTCGTAACATCCAAATTAGGACAACGATTTCTGACAGATCGCGGTCGATGATACCAATCTTCGTAATCGTAAGCACCCTTCTCGTATCATCAAGAATTGTAGTGTGAAAAAATGAGAATGAATTTAGGTAGATTTATTCAAAAGATCGATGTGGAGTAGGTATCTAGGTACAGAATCGAAGAAATAAACGAAGTGTTGGAGCCATATTGTATTTTTGCCCGCTCTTTCTTTACTTCGCCCGCGCTTTCTCAACCTCGTTCTTTTTTAATCGGAAACGAAGTAATACCACAGTGTGACGATAACACCACACAAATTGGGGTGTCACGAAACCCCGTGAGAAAATCTATTATCGCATTTTGTCGCACGGCAACTTTGCTGAAGCTCGGGAGTTTGAGGTTACCCAGTTCTGTCGAATGGGCCCTATATTGATGTTCCTACTTACCTCTTTTCCAGAGTTCAAATCGTACTCGGAGACTGCGCATCTGATGTCTTTCAAATCGTGAATCAATGGACTGTATTTTCGTAGTAGTTCCTGAAAGTTGACATGAAAAAATCCAATCAACAGTTATTTTTCTTTTTTAACAGGAGTTCATTCATAATCCTAATTCGATCAAATTAGATTCAAATCTCAAATTTATCAACGTGTATTGAATTACATTTTCATGAATGCTAATTTGTTCGTGAGTAAAAACCACAGAGTAAGAGAGCAGTGAATCAAAGTAAATTGGTAAAAACAAATCGAAATTGACATTTTGATGGCTTTAGTAGGTGGTACGGAGTTTCCCATAGCACTTCTCGCATGCTGTCAACCCCTGGTTGGTGCCATTGTTTTCTCTCACGAAGAGTAAATAGTTCAGTTTTTAGCTAAATTTAGAATTTTAATCTAAAAATCTTAGCTTGACCAAACACCAAAATCAACTAAACTTATTGAATACATTTAACGTAACTTTTATTCTCCTACATATAACTCGTGTGAATCGCAGGAATCTTTCTTCCCTGTCGATCTTCCTCTGTCGGGCATGTTGCCCTTGCTTTGGCTGATTTAGTGCAAATAGAGAATTACGAACAGTCCTTTGAGGGCCTAGCCTCGAAGCAGGAGTGAACTCATGACATGAAATCGATATAGCACTCTCAGAATCCAGATCGGATACTACACTCAGAGGATCTCTCTTACATTTCATCAAAAGCTGAAGTTTAAATTTGTATAGCGAATACCGACAAATTAGTGTGTTTCTCATCAAATTCATCTTTTTGTGATCAGACATTGGTGGGATGAGGAGGAAGAAACCGCCCCCATTGACGATCTTGTGGGTGACGGGATTGTTTTCAGCAAGACGCAACATTTCCAATTTCCCGTATACAATATCGTTTCACATTAAGATCAAAGAAATTTGAAACGCCATTGCAAATATCAGCTAGCAGTAGCTAGTACCTTAGTTGGAAAGATAGCCAAGACAGAGATCACAAAGCTGCAACTTATTTTTATTGATAATTTTAAATGTTTTCCAAGTGAAAACAATGACTGCGAGTCATACGGAAAAGAATTATCCATGACAGATGAAAACCGGCGTTGCCAAATCATAAATATTAGTTCTACCTTGGAGGTACCTATTCATGTTCGATTACCCGATTTATAGGTTTCCTATCGAGACATTGAGACACACCTATATATATATGTACATACATAGGTTTCCTATTAAGACACCTATCAAGACTAGATACTTCTTGTGACGTTTTGTTATTATCGGATGAGATTTCCTTGATTTTCTGTGTCGCAACCCTCCCATCAGTAGTATCCTACTACATACGAATTTCTTGGCATGGAAAGGTAGGAAACCCGGGAAATCTACAGTTCAGGCCGTCAAGAGAAAGTTCGTCAAGAGGTACCGAAAGGTTCTTTGTACCTACAATTTTTTTGGGGTACCACACTATACATGATCCATAAATGGTACATTACCTGAAATCCAGGGGTGAAACTACAGTCACACACCCACGAGTTATTTCCAAAATAGACTTTAGCGATTTCCGTATTTTTCTCAAAAGCATGGTCGAAAGCGTAGGTAGGCAACTGTAACAACCATTGAAATTATTCAAAACACTAAACAGAAATTAATCTCACAAATTAAATACCTACTAGTTAATTATTAGAGTAAAATTTCACTCATGGTACCGCAGGTTCACCCTTTCTGCTTCAAATATATCTGTGAGATTACAAGTTTACCTCTATAGTATTCTTCATCTACTCACGATCAATCTGAAAATTACTGTTACAGGCCACAACTTATTAATACATGGTGTCTAAAATTTAATGCACCAGCCATTTATTGTTTTTATTTTTGAAGATAGGTATATATTATAACTTGAAATGGAAACACTACCTTTATGATTTAAATACTATTCAACGGTGAAATTGGTTTTCGAGTATCACGCGCCACAGTGGCACTAAGACTTTAAACTCCCGTTTTTCAAACAAGAACCCCATTTTTATTGAATATTCGGGTTTTACGTAAACTTTCATGGAAAAATGGCCCATCGCTTGAATTTTTTTTGTGTGCGAAAGCGGGCAGAATTACGTGCAAATAGTGCGTCATTTGCGAAATATCGAGTTTTTATTTATTTATTGCTTCACTTGACACAGGATTTCGGGGCATTTAATCATGCAGTTATGATCATTTATTGATATTCACAGTACCAACTAAAAAACTGAGTAAAACTGAAAAAACTGCCAGAATTGTATATTTCCCCACTTGTTTTCATACAGCGCAAAGAATACTAGAATATTATTTTGTCGGTATTTTTCCAAGTTGGAAATGCGAATAAATCACTGCTACGTGAATCAGCGTGAAAAAATACTCCAAAATCAGGTATCATGGGGTAATTGAATATCTTAAAAAACTAGATATTTTTCACAATTAGCGCTTATATAAGTTACACACACACGCGCGCGCGCGCGCACACACGCACACACGCACGCTCGCACGCACTCACGCACGCACGCACACAACCACACACACACACACACACACACACACACACACACATATATATATATATATATATATATATAATTCAGAAAAATCTTGACCAAGCTATTCTTGTGGTTAAATGTAGTTTTTTATTGTTCCATATTAACGACGTTTCGGCTCTGGATCTGAGCCCTATTCATGTATATATATTGCCTGGTAGGTAGTTACTGATAATAACTATGCATAGTAAATAGCTGACAGAAAATAGAAACACTGGTTACCATCCACTGGTTACCAACTATTTTTGGAAACATAAACAACATAAACACATTGTAATGTTGTGAGGATCTGCTGGTATTATTCGATAAGTACCTACTTAATTTTTACCTACCGAATTATTCTTATATGTAGCTAGAGTAAGTACGCGTATAATTAAGGTTCCTTACCGTGGTTAGGTTATTTCCTCTCAGGCTGAACACCCTGAAAGACGAGAGCCAGTCGGCCCTCTCCAGCTGGTCGACGGCGGATATTCGGTTGTTGTCGAGGTAGATGTCCGACACCCTTTGATACCACGAGTTGTTCAACAACGGCGATACATCTGTAATCTAACCACAATTAAATAAATTTTTTGACAAAATATTTGTAGAGCCATGTAAATAAGGTAACGAATACATACTATTTCCTTCATCAACAATATTTTATTAAAACCCTAATTGTTAAACATGAACAAACAATGTCAAATTGAGACACATAGAACAAAAACAAAATTCGACGTAACTAAACCAACAAAATGACAAAAATTAAAAGAAAACAGGGTCTTTTTTTTTAGTCGCGGAGAAGAGGCAAAGGTGCGCCATCCTCCATCCCGGGTCCCATTGATTCATCATCCCTTACTCTGTAACTCCTCACATTTTTTCTGGCTCCTCGGAGTCGTAAGGACACTGCTCTTATTACAGAAAACTGTATTTTGTCCGAATCCAACCAGCTATCTGTGATTTAGGCTTGTTCCACTTTTCACACAGAACTGCAATTAATCTATTGGTGAATTGATGGAATTCTCTGTGAGGGACACCTTCACAAGAGCAAATTAGTGGAGTAAATACTATTGTACTTTAGAATTGACTTGAAGTCAGAATATAAAAATAATTTCGACGTTCCAAGCAAAGGTCGTACATTTTGGTTTGATCAATACCGCGGTTTGATAATGTTTAATTAAAATGTTTTCTTGTTTCGGAATATAAATTTTCAGGATGGGTAAAAAAAAAAAAAAAAATTCTTGGTCAATTCCAAAGGTTCATTATTGAAAATAATAAACCAAAATTAACTTAATAAACTTTTGTTTCAAATTTCTTTAAAACGTCCAATAAAAAGTTATAAGGAAAATAATAAACTCCAGTAATTAACGAAAATTTGTACTTATGTGCATGCTGCACACCTGGGACTTTGCTGTATTCGTTTGGTTTTGACGGTATAGATGTTCATACTCACCCAATTGTTGTTGAGAATAAGAACTGTGGTGTTGCGCGGGAGCTTGGCAGGTAAAACTGTGAATCCCATGTCACTGCAATTGACGGTGGTCACTGGCACCAAACTCTGGTCTCCGGGTGATGACACCACGTTGTCTAAAGTGCACTTGCACACTAGCGAATCATGGTGCGGACATTCAACTTCGAGGGTCTGCAAGCACAATAAATTAATGTAAAATGTACGCAAAATAATGCAAGTGTGTATGAACCACAAAAACCCAAAATCAAAAATCCATCCATTTGTCCATTGGTTGGGCTACGTGAGTACAAAACTTTCTACTATAAAAATTCAACGGTTTTTTTACATTTTATGTCTTTACTTTGGCGCATAAACGAAAAAAGCGTTAACAAAAAGCGTTAAAAAAGCGTTACGGTTGGTTTTCTGATGATTTCCGCTTACAACTGAGGCATTGCTAGGGAAACGGTACTTCGTCGTTTTTCATCCCACAAAATTCGTTGACCATTCGTTCGAAAGCTCTCGATTTATCCAACCATACTATATTAACTACTGCGAAGTGCGTGGCTAAAAAGCTGAGTTATGAGCATGGTTATTTGAATAATTGTGTACACTCAGGAGATCATTCGCAATAATTTATATACTGAACATGATTGCGGTGGTTAAATCATTTTAATAGGTAATTTCTATACTTTACACTCTAGGAAGCTGTAATTTCGTATGTAGCCCCTTTAGGACATTTACTTGACGATGCCCAGGGTCCGGATCAGATGAGTGGCTCTTAAAGCTAATTTCTATGCTTTACACTCTAGGAAGCTTTAATTTCGTATGTAGCCTCTTTAGGACATTTACTTGACGATGCCCAGGGTCCGGATCAGCTGAGTGGCTCTTAGAGCTTGCATACGAGTCTGCAACTAAAGACATAAAATGTCCCAATGTGTTGCAGACTCGTATGCAAGCGTTTCTGATGATTATCGAAAAAAACCTTATCGTTGCTACGGAAATGTTTCCTATTGATTTTCACGTACTTACAACCAATGCGTTACTAGCAAAGTGTAACTCCCTTAGTTCTCATAGCAGGAAAATCGTTCGCCGCATTTTGGATTGCTCTCATTTTATCACATCTTATTATCCCTAAGCGACTGTAGTGTCAAGGAAAGCTGGTTTATTACGCTAAGTTATAAGTAAGAAATAAACAAGTAATAAGTTGCTTAATAACCATAATGAACTAATAATGCGAAAAGAAGGCACTAGGTACATGGTAGATACCCTATTGAATAGTAGGTACTTATAAGCAGTGGGTACTAGACGATGCATAGACCTCTGATCAGCTAATGGGCTCCTAAAGCTGATGATTTCCATCGTACTCAATCTCTGAAGCTGAAATTAAGAGAGGGTTGCAATGATTGTCACATTCCTACTCAGCTAAGTGAGCCAACAATTTTGGAGAACATTAAATTGGTCAAATATCAAAAAATTGACTCCAAAAATCACTGTGAATGGTAAAAAACGGCTAAAAGTCGTTAAATTTATCATTTTAAGCAGGGTTTCAGTTAAAACCAAATTATCAACGATTACCTAGGACTTGAAAAATTAATGCTCAAAATTATGCTAAAAAACGTAGGTACTTAAATTGCATTAATATCTGCTGAAAAATCTATAAAAACCGCAACAAAAAAAACGAAAAATCCAAAATCTTTTCTGGATCCCCGAATTTTATTAATTATGAGTTTTTTGTCATAGAATTGGTTTTTAACAATTTATTTCTACTGAAATCGCTCAAATTTCGATACAATTTAACATAATACGATAGGTAATTTAAGAAAATTCGCTCATACGATCATGCTGCATGACTGGAACTTTTTATCATTGTGTGTTCATTTTTATGAATCGTAGTTCTGATTGATGAATTGTATGAATCCAAGGGAGCTAGTTCAGAAATGGGTGGGCACCCTCGGGAGGCCACCATGGTGGATCGGATCCGGGCTAGGCCGGGTCGCCACGGCCTTGTGGGTGGGTAAATTAGGTACCTATTTTATCAGCAGCATTTTAAACTATTGCAATGGCTCGGAAATGTTTAAAATCAAAAGTTTTGAAAGTTGTCTTCATTAAAATCCGTTTTGAGGCATTTTGAAACGATTTCGGAAGTTTGCACTTTTCATATGTATATATTGTATGTGTCATTCCAGGCGATAACTCTCCTTAGGATTGAGATAAAAATACCGTTCTTCCGCCAAAAAATCAGGCTTTCCAAACGAAATGGTAAGTACTTGGCCAACAATTTTCGGGCTCATTAAATTGGTCAAATTTCTAAAATGTACTCAAATCAATGTAAAAAATCTCTAAAAATGGCTAAAACGGCCGAAAATTGTTGAATTTTTAATTTTTAGTAGGGTTTGAGTCAAAACCGAATCATCTACAATTAACTAGGACATTAACAATTTTTGCATAAAATTATGCTGAAAAACGAAATTAAATTTCAGTACCTAATATTTGCTGAAAAATCGTTAAAAACTCCAAAAAAACCTAAAAATCCAAAATCTCTTTTGCATCACCGAATTTTATTTAGTATGAGCTTTTTCTGTCATAAAATTGGTTTTAACAAGTCAGTTAAATTTTGACCTAATAACAAGTTAGACTTAAATAACAAGTCTACCGAAAGTTTTCAAATTTCAATACAATTTAACATATTATACTGATAGATAATTTTTAAAAAATGCGCTCATACGATCATGCTGCATGGCTGGAACTTTTTCTTCTATTTATTTATCATTATTTCATATTTATGTTTTGTCGAGAGTTTTCTTATCAATTTGTATGGCTACAATTATTATAAAAGCACATATTTGTGATAATCATCACATATATTAATTGTACATACATTCAAGTATATTTATTATTTTTAGTTATTAATTTTGTTTAGACAATTTTTATGCACTTGTGTGATGGCAAATAAAATTATCTATATATACTGTATATCTATCCATTTATTTGGATATCTTTATAGAGTATTATTCTACTGCAATGGACCCACGCGAATTTAGTACTACAGGTCTACTTTTTGTAAGTCTGCTGAAATAGCAGAAGCATTGAATTTTTTTTTTTTTTTTTTTTTTTTTTTTATCGATGTGAGGTAAAAACTCTTCATTGTTATCAGATTTTCCAGTCCCATTCAAAAATCAAAGGACAAAAGAGAAAATATTTCCTACACCGGAAAACCCAGTATTGGAAACCTATTTATATTACGCTTCTTATTTGCTTCGACACTCACCTTTATCCAATTCATGACAATCAGAGCCGGTTTCCCAGGAAACGTGTTGACACTGCACGTAAGTTGATTCAGATCGACGACTTTTTTAGAGAGAGAAACATTCCTTTTCCCCAGGATCCATTTCAGCTCGAAGTTGCAGTCCAAGGAGTTTCCTAAAAGAAGTCAACATAACAAAAGATAACAACCTTACAGTATTGAGAAACAATATTTTGGTTAGCAATTTTAAAGGGCCAAAAATAAGATGCAGAAGACAAAAACCTTTGTTATGTTGACTTCTTTTGGTTTACTTCACTTACTTGGTTGGACTGGCTATGCCCTTTCTTCATAGTTCTATATTTTTTGTTCTGGTTTTCCTTGTTGTTTTAGATTTCCCTAAATGAAATTGTTTTGGCTCTAGCCTGGCTTGTTGGCTCTTGCGATTTTATGAAGTTTATAAAACCTCCTGTTTTTGACACTGTCCTCTTTGAGGGCAATGCTTCTAAGTAAGTCCTTGTTTTCTACTTGACCAACCTTAACATTAGTTTTAGCTTAGTGTTATAGCGCAATATGTTTACAAACCAGGGTTTTGTTGTTTATAGCTTATCTGATGATGGTCACAGAATGGTGATCGAAACGTCTTTACAATTATTACGAAGATTTTGTAATTATTTCTTTCTCCTTGGACCAAATCCCAACTATATAAAACGGGGAAATAAAATAAAAGTAGGGAATTGTTGATTTACAGTTGGATGGGCAGTGGGGTACGGAGGGGGTAATATCCAAACAATTTATGCACTGCCTTAGCTACAATTCATAACCGATTTTTGTCTTTTTTTTTATTCCAATTATAGTCTATTTGTCCATCAAACCATGGAAGTTCTGTATTTACGATCGTGAAGGGGGGAAGAGGGGTTGTATCCGATCCTAATTAGGCTTAAGCTACAATAAGAATTCGTCCAGTTATATACCAAATCTTGGGGCTTTTAAATTTTCTATCGGTGGGGGTAAATGTAGGGAGTAATTCCAATAAATCATGATATTTTCATGTTTCTCATCCTTTTTTTTTTTTTTTTTTTTTTTTTAATCTTTTGTTTTAGATGAGTTGCTTTTTGCACAATCATGTTAGGTTATAATGGAGTAAATAAATTATCTATTCGATCATCTCACAGACCTCATACAGACCAGACATAGGGATGTCTCTATAATGCTTGCATTATTTACCAATATGCTTTCCAAAAATGTGATGTGATGTGTGATGAACTGGATTAAAATGTTCGAAAAACTTTACTGATGATATGTGGTTCTAACAAATAGCATCAACAATGTAACGGTATGAAATACTAACATCTCAATTTAACTGCTCCCCCCTCCCTTCTAAGTAAATCCCTCCTCCTTACCGAAATACAAAAAATTCTTCCCTTACGTTGAGAAGTGTTGCAGGAATAATAGCGGGCAAACAAGAGATTATTGTATTTCATAACCTTAAATTGTTGATATTATGTGTTAGACCCATACACCTTGAAAAATAATGGTTTTTCGAAAATCACTGTTCAATATTTCGATCTAGTTCCTCACAGAAACTTGATAGACACTTAACTATAACTTGAAAAAGCGCTTTTTCATAGTTCATCAGCGCCACTCTGAGAACAGAATGAGATATTGCAACTCTGGCTTTATCATCCTGATCTACTTTCACCCAATTTTGATTTTATCACAATATATATTTGATGACAATATTTTCAGTTTAGGATTACTGAGCCTCGTGTGTCTGTTGCAAGTTTTCCTGATTGAGTGCCAACATCAAATAAAGAAGGTGAGTTATATCATTTGCTTACAGATATAAAATAGTAAACCCTGCTCATGAAACAACAACGACGATATATATTTCCCTCTTCTTATTTTTCAACGAAATTTGGTATTGTGCATTGATAGACTTTTTATTTCTCAACAATCCAAACCAAAAGAATCAAAATTCCAAAATATTTAAACATCCCCTCGTACTGAAGAATCGGAAAAAATTCTTTAATTGGTCAATTTTGTGAACCTGAATTCGGCTCCATATGTCGATATACATAAACGATTTCATTTTTTTAGTTAACCAGAAAGTAAATAATAGAATTCAATTCATTTGATTTAATTTTAATGGAATTAATGTTCATTTTAAATTTATTCATCAAGTTCTACTATTACTAGTTGGTGTTTAATTAAGCTAGTTCATTATTGACAATCTACAAAGCGATCTGATGCTGTATCTTACACATCCTACCTCTAAGATATAGTTGCTCCAACTTTGGTAGAAATTCGGAATGATGTTTCCCGAAAACCCTCAATTTGTTGTAGCTGAGATCGAGGATCTTCAAATGCTTCAAGTCTCTAAAGATCTTGGCGTCCAAGTGGGATAACTCCAGCCGTGTCAAATTTAAAATCTGAAAAAACGCCCATTATTTGTCAAAATTCTAACTAATGCATAATAAGTAATAAACAGTTTCTTGATCAATATTTTTAATTAATGGTGAGTTTGATGGTGAAGTATAAACAACATCACCTGTCTTTTTGAAGGCTTTGACCGCCTTAGGTTCCTTTCACACGGGGAGACGTACGTCTCTCGCTCCTATAGAGGAGCCGTTTCCACGCCTACCTTCCATATGGAATCCATTACCGCTTCGGGCCCCATGTCATCGGAAGTCTTATTATTTATAATAAGAAAATTTATAGGAGTTCATATAGTAGTACTATATAGGGTGAAAAGGTTCGACAAATTATGATTTTGACATGGGTCTTTGCTCTGGGGGGTCAACCAAAAATTTTCGTGACGCAAAAAACATGTCACAATTTCTAATGATGTTCACGTACAACCAATCCGTTGCTAGGGGAATGGAACTTCCGTAGTTTTCATCGCACAGAAATCGTTCGCCACTCGTTGGAAAGCGCTTGATTTATGTGATAAATGTTCACATCTCAAGCTACCAATTTCCCCCTCCTTACGTACCTGGCTACATTCCTAAACTAAGTTGATTGAACTATAAACAATTTTAATAAGCCGGTTACAATATTCTTAACGTAAAGCAATAGCATCATTTACTCCACTCTATAGGAAACATTATCATCCTTTTGACAACAGTCGACTGTAAACAACAACTCATTGTAGTGGCTTCTCTCCACAGTTATTTTCAACATTTCTATAAGTAAACCGTTGTTTTGTTGGAATTAGTCGGGATGCGGCCCAGGGAAAATAAATGAAATTATTTCATTTATTGTTTTATTTGATAACGTTTCGTCCTCTTACTGAGGACATCTTCAGATCTTGGTGTGTCCAGGAAAAAATTTATAAACATCCGAATATAACGGATTTGTCAAATAAAACAGTGGCTCACCAAGTCAACTCAATGTCAAGAAAGCAAGATCTGAAGATGTCCTCAGTAAGAGAACGAAACGTTACCAAATAAAACAATAAATGATATAATTTCATTTATTAATGAAAAATCAGGCTATCATGAACATAAAAATGATGGCGCCTGTATTGGAGAAATAACTTTAATAGTATGTATAGTATGCTTATTGTGTCTCCAAGAATAATAGAATAAATTCTTTATCCTACATTTCGTCGCCTACAGTCCAAAGTTGAAGGATTTTTTTACAACTCTCGAGGACAACCGTTATGAAATCCCCAATCAAAGACATATCCACGTAACATGGTATCTGCTTGTAAAGCAGATAGTGGAACTCTTTTTTTTCTCTCTTTTTCCAAAACTAGACCAAATTCATACTTGAACAATAAAAGAATCACAAAAATCGGACGAGAATAGTTAAAACATCATGATGTATTGGGGTATTATCCCCTCCATTCACCCCCTCTCTTGATCATATTTGAAAATCCAGACATACTTTCCAAACCTACATCGAATTCAAAATGGAACAAAATATGAATCACGATAATCGGTCGAAATTTGTAGCATGAGCAGCGCCTGAAAGAGTCGGTAATTATCCCCTGTACCTCGACAGAAAATCCGAAATTCCCAAGGTTTGCTGCACAACAAGACTAAAATTGGAATCGAACGAAATTATAATCACGAAAATCGGCTTAAACTTCAAGCCTACGTAGTATCGTCAAAATTAGTTTAAAAAACAACGTTTTTTCGGTTTTACCCTCTCTATTTTCCCTCTTCCATCTTGAAATCCAAAATTTCCGAGGTTTGCTGCACAGCTTGACTAAAATTGGGATCGAACAAAGAATGAATTTAAAAAAACGGATGAGAATTTCGGAAGCTGGGTACGAACTTGTACCAAGCTGCCGCTTCAATGTCCGAACCGGATCTCCGATCATTTCGACTCAAGACATCGCAGTGCTCTAAACATCGTACCGGTGCAATCAGGGTTCGGGAGATAGATTTGGAGTTTACCACTGTTTGTATTGAGTTCTCGTCATTGCATCGCATTTAGCAAGTGGCAGCAACTATTTTGATTGAATATATTGCGAGACAAGGAAAGAAGAAATCGCGTTGGTGGATAGTCAAAATTTTATTAAATAGTGGGCTTGTTTTGGTTCCCACAACGCTTTGTGCTCCTTGTACATGTCAATGACCTCAAGGATGTACACTTTTTCCAACACCTATACCTCACTGAAACAAAGCACGAACTGATGAAATAATAGAAATTATGTACAAAACTATGAGAAGAGTGATGAAGGGTGATCGAGGGAAATTTCAAGAACGGAGATGCGTTACGGTGCAACATTCACCCGTCCAAACTTTCCGTCCTGGAAAACCTGCAATAAGTGGATCAGCTCCTTACCGTTCCTCCACACCTCATTCCTTCTGAAATGTTGCCGCCCCGAACCTCGGATTCGATCGGTACGAGGCTACATCGTATTGTTTTGGTGAATTTTAGAATAAAATCGAGTGATCGGAGAAAATACAGCACCTTTTATCTCATTAATTCATAACCTGCCATCCTACGCTCATTATCGTAATCCCTACCCTCCGCAAATCACTTTCCTCCTCGATTATTGAATTTGTGCACAACCTTTTCATTTCAGATTGTTGAACCTTGCTTGAGTTTTTAATTTACTTCCTCAATATCTTTTCCGTACCTAACTTCCATCGGTTGTGTTTTACTGGCAACAAACCGTAATGTGCAAACAAGATAACGATAGCGTCAGTGAACGTATATCACTCCCTCCCAACAAGTTTTCATCTTTGCTTTATTAAAAACGATTTCTCTACTTGATTTTATGTTATATGTCGTCTTCTTCTACCAAAATTCTATTACAAATTTGGAGTGATACCAAAAATAATAATAATGGAATAATAATAGACTAATATGAAACCAAAGGCTGGTTCACGGTGTAATCCCAACAACCAAAAATACTTCATACCTACCTAATGCTCAATCCTCATATACCTACACTGGATTGTAAATTGATTGCTTATTAGCGTGGAACACGCTTTTTACGGGACCTATGGCTATTTTTAAAACTATGTAAATTATTACACAACGGTTCATTATTTCTGTGTCAGATAGCCCCTCTACGCAGTTCATCGGTCTATAATTATTAAACCCCGTATGTAACATAAGATCAGAACATGGCGCAATGGGCCTCCGAGAAGAATTCACTCTTTTAAAGTTCCAAGAACCCGCAAATTTACGCTTCAGATGTTTAAAAAACTAGACCTTGTTCCCGGGATTACACTTTCGCACATGCGAAGGAGCTAATAATGATGCAATCATGTTGGTAATTAACAAGAAATAATTAAACCAATGTCCCCCAACTATGCACCAAATTTAACGGGTTTCGGCGACTAGGGCGTAAACAAATAATGAAGGAATTTACGTTTGCGCATGCGCAAAATGAATTAATGATTTGAGAAGTATCAAAAATCAAATGCACAAGAAAAAACGAATTGTCTAACAGAGTAATGGATGCCAAAAGTTGGAAATCAGTGTATATTTTTTCTTTCCGTTAGACAATTTGATTTTTCTTGTGTACTTAATTTTTGGGGCTTTATAATATCTCATAAAAATATTGTTTCTCAATAATACTTCCCCAAATGCAATTGCTGATCTTGGCTGTGGCCATTTTATGAGGTTTGTAATACCTAACTATTGTTGCTCCTTCCTGTTTCGGACGCTGCCCTCTTTTGGGGCAAAACTTTTAAATCTCTTGACGGTCACAGAGTGGTAACCGAAACGTCAAGAAATATTACAATGATCTTGTAATTATTTCTTTTTCCTTGGGACGAATCCCAACTAGACATAACTATTAAATCCAAAAGGACCAAAACGAGAGTTATAGGTACTTTTTTGTAATTAGTTGAATACCTGAAGATGTTGATGCTCGGGGAAAGGCTGAGTGAAGTGCGTTATGTTTGAGTTAATTAACGTGAATCTGTATAAATGCTGGAACTTGGAGATCAATCTCGGGTCGTACTCGTGGTGCACCAAGTTGCAAATTACGAGAGTTTTCAATTTCGTTCTGCAACACAACAAGAACACATTAGATGAAATACTATATTATTCTGTTGAACTATTACCTACTTTAACAAACTCACATGAGAAAACTTCACGCACAACCTCTCCGTTGCCAGGGAAGCGTAACTCAGTTAGTTTCCATCTCAAGAAAATCGTTCACCACTTGTTAAAAGCTCTCATATTACCTTGAAACAAGAGGCTATAACTTACTTTTTTAACAAAATATGTCCTACCGCTGAAGGTCAGCCAAATTTTCCATCACGCTATAAACGGTCTCATAGCAAAAATCTGCTGTCCACCGAAATTGGGCAAAAATCTAGGGGCCGATTCTAGAGCTCATTTCTGATCGACAGTTCCTCTTAGAGATTTTTTAAACGCTTTTTTTAAAGTTATTCAACTTTTAAGATTTTTTTTCTGGAGTTTTGTACCTTATGACTTTAAAAGGGCCATAACTCCCCTTAGAACTACTGTAAACTCAAAACTAAGAACACCGTTGGAAATAGCGTTCAATTTCCTAAAACCCTGATATAAAATAAAGTTTTTTTTAGTTAGTTTTAATTGGTAAAAAAAGGCCAATGTACAAAATTAGATGAAATATTTAAAATTGACGTTTTTTCTTCCGTTTTTCTGCCACCAGTATGGGGGTTTTTCGGCGGGTGCTCTTTGGGAAAAACTTCCTCCAGCTGTCAGCTTTTGAACGGTCTAGTCAGTTTTCCTTTGACATTTCTAATGGGGGAGAAAAGTAGGTGTATTTGCATGTTGAAAAACGGGTTTTTTCTATGAAATCGAGGGTTTTTGTGAAAAATGACCCTCTAAGAAAATTCTATTTTGGAGTCGGTTTCTACGTATTTTTTCACGCTGAATCGAATGGTAACACTTGCATATCTCCCTAACTCCTTTATAACAGAGTTTTACGCTTTAACCAACTAGTTTTGCCCTTAAAAACACATAAAATTGAGCATAACATAACAAATGATCTAAAAATGCGTAAGAAAGTGTAAAACTCTGTTATTAACGGAGTTGAGGAGATCTGCAATCGATTCAGCGTGAAAAAATAGGTAGAAACCGGTCCCAAACTCGAATTTTCTCAGAGGGTCATTTTTCTAGAAAACCCTCGATTTCACAGAAAAAAACTATGTTTTTCATCATACAAACCTACTCCCCCCCTATTAACAAAGTAAAAGTAAAATTGACTAGTCCGTTCAAAAGCTGAAGGTAAGAGGCAGTTTTTCCCGAAGAGCGCCCGCCGAATAAACCAACCCCATACTGGTCGTAGAAAAACGGAAGAAAACACCCCCAAAGCTAAGAAATATCCTTGCAAAATGTTGGGTATCTACAATACATGCAGATACATCGGTACATCGATATGTCTTATTTTTCCCCCTGTAAAATATGTGTTTTGTGTCTCAAGTTAAAAATGCCTCAATTAAATTAGCTCAGTCAGCTGATCAGAAAAGACCCAATCAATTCAATCGTCTCTTAGTGTCCCAGAGAGTCTCCATATCTAATTTCAACTTCCTAGGATGAACAGGAGAGAATTTAGCTCACTCAGCTGATTAGGAATGAGCCAATCATTTCAATCGTCTCTTAATTTCAGCTTCAGAGATTAAATACGATAGAAATCATCAGCTTTAGGAGCCCATCAGATGATCAGAGGTCTATACCTACTACTCGATAGTATACATGCACTGTAGTGCCATCTTTTCACATTATTATAGTTCATTATGGTTACTTAGCAACATTAGTTTATAACTTAGCATAATCAGCTTTCCTTTACAGTACAATGGCTTAGGGATCACGAGTCGTTGTGATAAAATGAGTGCATTCCAAAAAGTGGCGAACGATTTTCCTGCTATGAAAATTAAGGTTGTACGTGGAAATCAATAGAAACAGAAAAAAACCGTTGCATTTTATAATACAAATTTTTGCACTCACGTAGGCCAACCAATAGACATATCCATGTCAAAACGTCGATCTTAAATGTTTTTCTCATTTTGTACATTGGCCATTTGTTAACAATTAAAACTAATTTTAAAAAACCTTATTTTATGTTAGGGTAATAGAAAATTTAACGTTCTTTCGAACGGTGTTCTTAGTTTTGAGCTTACAGTGATTCTCAGTGGAGTTATGGCCGTTTTAATTTCATAAGGAACAAAACGTTAAACCTTGAATACCTCGAAAACAAAGCGTTCAAAAAAAATAAAAAACACTCACGCAGTTTGCATAAGCAGAACCAACTTTTTGAATCGCTCAGCTGGAGCCCGTCATTTAATTTGTCCCTTGATGTTCTGGAGAGGCTCCCTATCACATTTCGGTGTAATCAGACAGACGACATAATTTTTAGCACACTTAGCTGATCAGGATGGCGCCTGTAAGGTCATTCGTCTTTTGTTATCCCAGGGAGGCTCACTATCAATTTTCAACGTCCTTCGGTGAACAGTAAAGATTTGAGCACGGTTTTGCCATAATTATGATTGATATTTTTTAAATAAATATATATATAGCATTTCCTAGGGAAATTAATAATTTTCCCAGTGAAATGAATAACTTTCCCAACCAAATTAATAACTTTCCCATTCAAATTAATAATTTTCTCTGCCAAATTGAGGAAAAATGTGTCGAAGATGAAATTAAAACGTATTTTCGTAAAGCATTTCACGTACAACCAATCGTTGCTAGGGAGTTGGAACTTGATCACATTTCCGCCCCACAACTACAATGGTTCATCACACATGTTGGAAAGTTTGGAATGAGCCAAATTCTCTCCTTTTCACCCCGGAAAATTGAAATTTAAGGGGAGTCTCTGAAACAATAAGGGACGAATGAAATGAAAGGCTCTAGCCTAATCAGCTGGGTGAGCAATTCTTTCCTGTTCGCCCTAGAAATTAAAAATATAATATGGAGCCTCCCTGTGATATGTGATATCTAGAGACAAATGAACTGATGGTCTCCGTACTGATCATCTGAATGAGCTAAATTCTCTCCTGTTAGAAAGTATGTCATTACGATGATTCTCGCTTACAACCAAATCCTTGCTATGGTTCCAACATATTTTTGAGTCTAAATTTTAAACCCTTCTTCTGCCTTTCCCTTCGTATCAGTGGCGATGCTGTAATAACGTCATTGTAGTCCTCATGAAGAGTGCACATTTTAGCAGATATTGAATTCACGTTTTTCCTAAAGAAATAAAAGAGTCGTGCATTGAAGCTCCAAGCAAGGCTTTGACTATTGACAATTGACTTATAAAGAAAGAAGTCTATTGACTATTGACTATTGACAATTGACTTATAAAGGAAGAAGTCTATTGACTATTAAACTTTGACTATTCCTTCGCATTATTTTTGTTCGTCAATAACTATTTTTGAAATTTCATGCATAACTATTATCACATCACGGTAATTAAATATGTTCTTCTGGGAAAGAATTGCTATTGACAGTAGAAATTATTGAACTTATATGAACACCCTGCTGCAGCAAATTCAGCAAATTATATTTACTAGATAAATCACCTTCAGTAATATCACTGAACCCAAATGGTCACAGTGAATCTTGAGATCATTCACATTAGAGGTGACGCTGCACACGATCCCCAAGCAGAGCGGGAATATCATCTAACACTCCCAACATTGCTATGAAACAGATAGAGGAGGTCCCAATAGCACACTCAGCATCCGATCAGATAAGTAGCTGAAACCAGCAAAGCCAAAACATTCCAATTTAGTTAGAAGCAGCGGATGGGCTACACGGTCGAGCGCCTTGGCATAATCTGAGTTTGAACAGCATCTACCCGGTGACCATTTCGGAAAGCTTTCAATGACCTTCACATGCAGTGCTGGTAAGTTAGTAGGTTGGTCAATGTGGATCGTCCAGCCATGAATGCATGTTACTTAATAGAGAGGTGGGGTCGTATACAAGAAGCGTTACAATAATCTTCTCGAGGATCTTGGGAATAACCGGCAGAGAGCAGACTGGGCGATGCTCTTATTTGAGATTTATTTCTGGACTTCAGGATAGGTGTAATAAATCATGTTTTCCCAAATTCATTAACTCCACGAGACATAGAAAGATTTTCGCATCTATCATAACTCACGGACTCAGTTAAAACCAATCCGTCCTGGAGAACCCCCAATCCATCCCCCACTACCCTCAACCTATCCGTCGCCGACCTTGGCACCCCAACCCAAAATTATTATTGTAACTAGGTATTTCACAACGAGACAATGACATATGAATTTTTTAGCCTTGAAAAAACGTGAGTTTTTGTCTGGACTCTTTTAGTCATGATAAAAATGACTCATCACTTGAATTTTTGAATGCGCACAAACGAGCACAAACAGGCGCACATAGAGCACAAATTGTAAAATATCACAATCTATTTTTTCTATCATATCTATTGTAGTTTTGAAAATACAATTGTATCTGCACATTCTTTTTGAATTACAAAAGCCTTAAAAAATTAGCTTGAAACTTACACAGCAGTATACGAGTGGTTGAAAGTTCCCGTGCAGAGAACTTTGTCTGTTTTTTCTTTATCACGCTCGCAATGGGGTGGCGAATTCCGATGACTTTTACAGAAGCCCCCGACAGCGCAGCGCTCCGATGCAATTACAACGCATCTGGAACACAAATAATACGATTTCATACGATAGGTACATATTCGCTAAGAAAATTCAATTCGTGCGCAGAGTACCTATTATTAATCTATTAACCTTAATTGATGTAACTACCTAAAGTTTAATTTAGTTTAATTCGGTTCAAGTTGACTTAAATATTTGGGTTTAATGTTTGGAATTTATTTGAAACTAGCCGGTTACCCATGCGTTGCACGGACCCACATGTGCAGGTTAGTTTGTACTTAAATTAACAAAATTAATAGCATAGAACGTAGCTTTAGGGACCGCTCAGCTGATCCCGGATCTTGGCATCGTAAAGTAGAAGTCCAGAATGCCAGATTACAGTTTCATAGGATGAAAACCATGGAAATCAGCTGTAGGAGCTCAGTCAACTGATCACTATAGAGGTTTTTAATATAGCCTAAGTTCTATTCCGGAACATGCTCGTCAATTGGCGTCCACCTTCGTGAAAATCGTGCTGCCGTTCGGTCCTAATACTCGAGCAAAAAAGACATTCGATTTTATATATTAATTTACTGATAAAAATTAATGCCAAACTTCTAAAACCAACTGGACCCAAAATGTGATTTTGATCCAAATTTTATGAAGTTTGGTCCAGTAGTTTCGGATAGAAGCTCTGGACGGCGTACGGCGGGCGGACGGATTTACAAATACACTCACAGAACCAACTGATTATATATTTATTTTTTACCCAGTCCTTATAATATTTGTTATTTATTTATTTAGCTTAACTATTGGTAGGCATTAGTGTATTTATTCAAGGTAATCTATGTATAGAAAGAAAGTTGTATTTATTTCTCCTCTATCTGAAGGATAGTAACCTAACAATCGAACTTGAAGCATCGAACGGCAACATCTCCTGGACGTTTCTGTGACTTCAGGTACGGAAACTTCACTAGTAATAGTGAATGAAGTAGCAGTGAATCAAGTAATTCTAAACTACTAAGCTAAATTTTCCTGTTTCTAATAAACGACATTGACATTGAAAATACACTACCAAGGACCTGGCATAAAAGCTTCCTCGTGGCCTTCACAGAATGTCCGATCAAAATTGTGGAAGTTATGGCTGTGGCAATGAAATATAGAAAGACTGACGCTCGCGCATGCGCACAGCGTACCGCTGATTCAATTATGATAGACGTAGTAAGGGACCTCAAGGGACCTTCCCCGAATCATCCCTGAAAACCTGACCACAATCTGTTCAACACTAACGGACTAATGACTACTACAAGAAAATTACATTCACGCATGTGCAGAGCGTACCGCTGATTCAATCATGATGAAACTACCAGGGGACCATCAAGGGCTAAACCCACACTATTCCTGAAAATTTCATTAAAATCCAATCGAAATTGTAGAAGTTATGGCTGTGGCAAGGAAATTTGGACAGACAGACGGAAGGACAGACAGACGGAAGGACAGACAGACACGAAACCAAATTCGTTCAGGAGGCCATGAAACGCAAAATGCGAGTGAATGCGAATTTTGATTTTGGAGCACAAACATTTTTTTCATTTCGAAAGTGAAAACAAACATTCCGCTGAACTTACAGACACGGAAGCAACATAATTGAAATATTTAAACGTAGCAAAATCTCAGACCTTACAATAGGGAAATGTATACCCATAACAGCCGAAGTTAGAGTAAATAGGAATGAGATGCCGATTTAAGATGGGATCTATGATAATTAGGCTATTGGTATATTTGTAAATTTAGGTAAGTATATTTTCCCCAAACTAGTGACCAAGTTGTTACCCATTACCTTCGACGTTCAGGTACTGCTATATAAAGAGGTATATGGTACCTACGTATTTGTAGGTATAATATACCTACGATGTTAGTCAAGGGGAGCCATTACCCGAAAATATTTTGACCGTGGCGACTAAACGTGACCTGCAATCGTGAACAGACAACCAAGGAACGCCCGTTATTCTCAATGGGTATAATTATTTACTAGGGGCTAAGATCGTTTTTTGGTATAAAAATCATGAAATCCGATATTTATTCCTAATAATATACTAAAATGCATTTGAGTATTCTGATGGAAGTTTAAATTACCAATGATGTAATTTCACATGATGTTAACGAGCTATCAAATTCACGTCGCTAAATTATGTTGCCACGTCATTTTCCTGTACCTAATATTAAAGAATCCAAATTGTCATTTTTTACTTTCATTTCCTATTCCAACGAGGCTGATGTATCCATGGATATATCCTATAACCTATCACTTCCAATAGATTTATGCATGTGCATAAAAAATATAAGTTTAGGCTACTTTTCGAAATGTTAATGTTTATTGGAATGCTTTGACCAATAACATTTACCTAATCAAATTTTTTATTGATAATCACCCCAAGATGAGCACGTTGAATATTTTTGCAATTTAAAACTGTTTGATCCCAAATTTTAGGAATTAAAATTTTCTATTACTCTCTTAAATTTTCGGATTGCTATTGAAAAAAATTTCAAAAAACAAGCTTCGAAAGTCATTAAATCCATTTCAACAACATCAATTTAGAGAAGGGGAAAATAATATTTTTGATAATATTTGTAATAAGTTATTGGTATTTAAAACTCACTAAAACTTATAGAATTTATGAAATCCACTATTACACATTTTTTAAACAATGGCTGTCTTCAAAAACATGGCCGTACTTACCTAGTTTCGTGTAAAAATTAAAACGATTTTGAATGCCCTCTCCACTTAGCACCAATCATTAATTGTTACTGTGTTTTCATAAATATCGTTTTTCTCTGTTTCTGTTCTAATGATTGTATTTTAGCGTTCCTATTACACATTTCCACTATGCACCTTCTATAAATTTCTGTCTTTGTTGTGCTATGTACATTAATTCATTTTAATTCTCCCTTTCTCTCTCTCTCTCTCTCTCTCTCTCTCTCTCTCTCTCTCTCTCTCTCTCTCTCTCTCTCTCTCTATATATATATATATATATATATATATATATATATATATATATATATATATATATATATATATATATATATATATATATATATAATATATTGGGCAACTGTCTATTAATTGTGGTAATAAATAAATGTATAAAATACACGGAAACCATTGATTAGATTATAAAACTGAGAAAATACAATGGAATGTACCTAAACAAATTCCTAGAACAGGTACCTACTTACCGATTCCTGAATTGTAAATGTTTGCACTCCCCTAGGAAACGTAATTTAAATTGCATTGAAATTCTAATTTCATTGGAAAACATCGAAATATGTGCCTACGGTGTGCGAACCAAAAATATAATATACGAACGAAAGACAAGTACCTACCGACCCTACCTCGATTGGAGGCCATTCAGTAGGAGTATACTTTCCAACCCCCTAGCTCAGCGTGTTGCACTGGTTTGTTCCAGCGCGGCCAAGAGAACATGAATAGAACAACGAATTCAGAACGAGAACCGTGAAGGTGGGGACGAGTTCATGAACTTTTCAGTAACTAAACTGAACCGCTGGAACGCTGTCGGCAATCTTATTCCTAACCTCCCTTCCTCAAACTCTCGTCCACATCCCCAATTACACATTCGATACGAAGCCCTTTTCTCGCCTTCAGATGTCCATTTTATGACTATACTTGAAAGTTCACTCATGTAATGGATGGGGCAGGCCACTAATTGTAACGTAAAATCTCAGCCACAACTCTTAATGAAGCGGTTTGATGACCAGAAAACCAAAGGAATATGAGAGTTTGAAACTTGAATTTCGAAGAAGACAGACCTATTAGTTTATTGATCGTGATTAAGAGAAGTCGTTGCAGCCTACGGTGAATGAATATTTGTAATTTGTAAAGCATTTTTACGTCAAGGTCGCTGAAGGATTTGAAGGCAGACGGTACTTCAACCTCGAAAACGGACGCAACGGGAAACTCGGTGCAATGAAATCTACTACGAATCTAATCTAACCACACTCTATTGATATAAAAATCCCAGTCAATGATTTTATTAAGTACTTACCTGGTGCATTGCACTGTATTTCCCGTCGTCTCCGGTTTTGAGATTGAAGTACTGCTACCTTCAAATCCTTCTGCTATTTTGTCAGCTAGGTAGGTATGTACCTACTTTCCGACTGACACGAAAACGCTTTACAAATATTTGGTTATTGTGGGCAGGCATTAACTACTTCTAGAAATCCCGTATTTTTAGAGATAACCCTCCCCTTCAGAAGTAGCTCCTCGTCCTTTTTCGCATAATATTACTAAAATAAAGTTTATTAACGATAAAATAAAACATTAAAAAATAATGCTGAAAAATTTAATTAAATTTTATTAAAATTTGCTAAAAAGTTGCGTAAAAGCTAAAAATCCAAAACCACTTTTTGAATAGCAGATTATTATTTAGAAGACGTTTATTGCCATACAATTAAAATAGTTACCTAGCAATTTCCTTGCACTCAAAAAGCTCAAATTTCAAAACAATCTAACATTGTACATAGATAATTTATGAAAATTCGCTCATACGATCATGCTGCATAACTGGAACTTTTTGTTGAATCATGGTAGGTATTTGATGTGACAATTTTTGAAATTATAAGATTGGGTTGTTGGGTATACTATACGGGGAGAATGTTGCAAAGTAGGTACCTACCTACTTAGGGTTACAAAGTTATTTTATAGGTTAGGGGGTTGTGAGGGATTAAGTGTATTCAGGCTGTAATTCTCATCATTTTTTATTCTCCGAGCGCTTTCGCCCTGACAATAGGTATATTGTGGTAAGTTCTATGGTAATTTAAGGTAAGTTGTAGCTTAACAGTTCTGAGTTGCCGTTGTGCTATGGTTATTGTCTACCTATTCGTTCGCACAACGTCAGAACTGTTTACAACTTACCTTAAATTACCATAGAACTTACCATAATATGCCTGTTGTCTCTATATATGTAGTTCCCTGACGAGGCCTAACAGGGCGAAAGCGCTTGGAGAATAATAAACGATGAGAATTACAGCCTGAATCTACTCATCCCCTCACAACCCCCCTAACCATTGTTATGGAAAGGCTAACCACCCAAGTGATTTATTTTATATTGATTTTAAATACCATGAAGATGACCTACGTCTATTACTCACAGAACTAGCAGGGTCTTCATGGGCGAGTTGGGCGGCGGATTAGGAGTTAACGCTGATCCCGCTAATCGCGTAGTACGCAGGGAGGGTCGGCTCCGTGGAAATGACGGGAGGGGAGATGAGTTAATTAGGAACATTTCCATGGAGGGGGAATCGAGGAAGGCCGAAAAGAAGGTAAACTCCAGCTACCGACAATACCTACCAAAATTTTACTCTTGTGAACGATATTAAGGAACGAGAGGTAATACCGCCGTCCTAAGGTAAATTTGCTCTATTGCCCCCATTTTTCCGTTCATTAGCGAATTTTCGTAAAAAATGAAGCTATTTCTATGGCTGCAAAGATTTTTAAATCAAACTGTTTGAAAATTGCCTTCATTTAAATCCGTTTTGAGACATTCTGTAACGAATCCTATAAGAATCCTAGAGTTTAACGATTTTTCATACGTATATAGCATTTCCGAATTGAGTTAAACTTTTTCCATTTAGGTTTAGTTCTTTTCCATTTAGGTTTAAACCTTTTCCACTTAGGTTTAGACCTTTTCCATTTAGATTTAAACCTTTTCCATTTGGATTTAGACCTTTTTCATTTAGATTTAAACCTTTTCCATTTAGATTTAAACCTTTTCCATTTAGATATAAACCTTTTCCATTTGGATTTAAACTCCATCAAAACGTCAGTAGTTAGCCCCATCATAGTAAGTGCCTACCTACTAAAATTTCATTAGGCTAGAAGGAAAAAAAAAGGAAACGGTAAGAGAAAATACGCATTTTTGAAAGCTTGTTATGAATCGGAAATCTCGGTAATGGATAAGGAGCCGAAGGCGTTTGATTGAGAAGGAATTTGTTAATTTATAACTTCCGTTCATGAGAAATTCTTGTGTTCTTGTATTCAAAAAACATGTATTCATTATTATATATATTACATTTCTGTGCATAAAAAAACACTTGCATGATTTAATTTTCAAGTTGTGGCATAATAACGTCGGGTTAGAGGTAAAAGTACCGAAGAGGTAAATTCATATTGTGCGAAAATCAAATTAAAATTTCAAAAGTTAGTTTGGTAAATATGATAATAAATTATTTTCTTAGGTTGGATACATAGTTTGATGATATTGATCACCAATAATAACAACAGTTAAATAATCATAATATTCTGCATTTGATTTTCCCACGTGTTGAATTTGTGACTTGGGTACTTTAACCTCTAACTCCACGATAATTTTCTGAGTTTAAATCCAAATGGAAAAGGTTTAAATCCAAATGGAAAAGGTTTAAATCCGAATAGAAAAAGTCTAAATCTACTGTCCGCGAGAGTTAAGAAGTCACCTGAGCCAGGCCGCTACACAGCAATGTTCGGACGTTGCCGCGCGGTGTTTTGCAGGCGCACTACCGGAGGCGGAAGGGGGAGGTGACATTCCGGAGCGGGTGGCCTCAGTGCGAAACGAATATTCTAACAGTGAGGGTGGTCTATTACCGTGTTAGTGTGTTGATACTGTTTTGTGAACGTGTGTTATGGAAGACAGTGTTAGGAAACGTGGAGCAACAATCCATAGTGCGGAGAGGAACTTAATTAGACGGGTAATTGAAGCCTGTGATGAAGAATCTAGGGAGAAAGTGTTATCAGTCCCAATCGAAAAATCAACCGAACGGGCCGCAAACTACTGCAAAGTTTCGAAGAGAACAATTCTCCGTGTTCGAAAAGCTGGAAAGCTAACTCCCGACGAAAAACTTTGCACGCCAGGAAAAAAACGAAAAAGAGGTGACCACTACAAAGTGCAATTAGACGGGTTTGATAGGCGTGTAATAGTTGACTGCATACAGGACTTTTATGCAAATAAAAAAATCGTGCCAACATGCAAAAAATTGCTACCTGTTTTAAGAGAAAAAATTTACTTTAGGTGGAGCGAATGGGCACTTCGACGTGTTCTAAAAGACATGGGATTCAAGTGGAGGAAATGCGGCTCACGAAGAAAATTACTAATCGAAAGACCCGACATTGTCAACTGGAGATTTAAGTATTTAAGAGAAATAAGAAAATTGAGGGACCAAAAGAAAAAAATATTTTACATCGATGAAACTTGGATAGATAGTAATTTAACATTCCAAAAATGTTGGCAAAGTGTTGATGTGGATGGCTTGTTACCTGATTTAAATGCATCAAACCGAGTGATTGTTGTGGACATTGGTTCTGAGGAAGGGTTTTTACCAGGAGGTCGCCTTATTTATAAGGCAAACACTGCTAAGGGGGATTACCACGGACAAATGAATTCTGCAAACTTTGGAAAGTGGATGAGAGAACGCGTGTTGCCAAACTTACCACCTGACTCGGTCGTCGTCATTGACAACGCACCCTATCACCAAGAACAAGAGGACAAAGTACCAAATAAATCTGATACTAAAGCAGTAATGATAGCGTGGTTGTCAAGACATGGTGAAAACTATGACGAAAAAACTACCAGAAAAGCCGAGTTGATTGAAGCTATAGAGAGATTGAAACCACCAACAAAAGTGTTTGTAATTGATCAGTTACTTAAACAGGAAGGCCACACTGTTTTAAGACTCCCACCCTACATGTGTGACTTGAATGCAATGGAATTCGTCTGGGCGAAAGTTAAACATCACGTCCGATCCAGAAATTCAACAGGTAAATTCACTGTACTACTTATATATTTATTATAAGTATATATATATATTATTATATATATATAATATATATATATAATATATATATATTATATATATATATATATTATATATATATATATATATATACATATATATATATATATATATATATATATATATATATATATATATATATATATATATATATATATATATATATATATATATATATATATTTACTTTTACAGTCTTACGGCACAGGTTAACAGATCCAGTATTAGGGCACAGGTGCCCTAATACCGCTTCTGTAACATCCGTCTTTTTATACAATAACACCGATTACAGGATTGCGGCGTCAACGTTGTCCCTCTCTGTCTTGCGCTTTCGTATTCATCTAAATCAACATGATCGTCCCTCGTGTAGCCAGAACGAGAGTAGCTCGGGATTTTTTACTTTCCCAACATCCCAAAAGAGTGGAAAGTAATGTCCACTTTTACTTTCCCAACATCCGAACAGAGTGGAAACTTATGTCCACCTTTACTCTCCCAACATCTCAACAGAGTGGAAAGTATTGTCCATTTTTACTTTCCCAACATCTCAACAGAGTGGAAAGTATTGTCCACTTTTACTTTCCCAACATCCCAACAGGGTGGAAAGTAATGTCCATTTTTACTTTCCCAACATCCCAACAGAGTGGAAACTTATGTCCACCTTTACTTTCCCAACAGCCCAACAGAGTGGAAAGTATTGTCCATTTTTACTTTCCCAACATCCCAACAGAGTGGAAAGTAATGTCCACTTTTACTTACCCAACATCCCAACAGAGTGGAAAGTATTGTCCAGTTTTACTTTCCCAACATCTCAACAGAGTGGAAAGTATTGTATACTTTTACTTTCCCAATATCCCAACAGAGTGGAAAGTAATATCTATTTTTACTTTTCCAACATCCCAACAGAGTGGAAACTTATCTCCACCTTTACTTTCCCAACATCCCAACAGAGTGGAAAGTATTGTCCATTTTTACTTTCCCAACATCCCAACAGAGTGTAAAGTAATGTCTATTTTTAATTTCCCAACATCCCAACAGAGTGGAAAGTATTGTCCAGTTTTACTTTCCCAACATCTCAACAGAGTGGAAAGTATTGTCCACTTTTCCTTTCCAAATATCCCAACAGAGTGGAAAGTAATGTCCATTTTTACTTTCCCAACATCCCAACAGAGTGGAAACTTATGTCCACCTTTACTTTCTCAACATCCCAACAGAGTGGAAAGTATTGTCCATTTTTACTTTCCCAACATCCCAACAGAGTGGAAACTTATGTCCACTTTTACTTACCCAACATCCCGAAAGATTGGAAAGTATTGTCCATTTTTACTTTCCCAACATCTCAACAGAGTGGAAGGTATTGTCTACTTTTACTTTCCCAATATCCCAACAGAGTGGAAAGTAATGTCTATTTTTACTTTCCCAACATCCCAACAGAGTGGAAACTTATGTCCACCTTTACTTTCCCAACATCCCAACAGAGTGGAAAGTATTGTCCATTTTTACTTTTCCAACATCCCAACAGATTGGAAAGTAATGTCCACTTTTACTTACCCAGCATCCCAATAGATTGGAAAGTAATACCCATTTTTACTTTCCCAACATCCCAACAGAGTGGAAGTAATGTCCATTTTTACTTTCCTAACATCCCAACAGAGTGGAAAGTAATGTCCATTTTTAAAATCACGGCTAAAGCATGTTCCATGTTTCTTGAATTTTAGACGAAGGTTCTAAGCAGTAACCATTATGGGGTCCAGAGGGGGCTTGTCCCCTGGCAAGGTCCGAAGAACCGAGTTTTTTTTTTTTTTTTTTTTTTTTTTTTTTTTTTTTTTTTTTTTTTTTTTTTTTTTTTTTAAGCCGCGTCTCAAATGTTCTGGTATTGTTCCTTGAATAATCCACTTCCGTTTTTGCAACTTGAGAAAACATTTAATTTGCTCAATATACTGTTTCTGCTACGTTTCAAGTACCTAGTGCTTATTCCAAATCAGAATTGCAATTCGGCCGAGAGAGCCATTTACCTTAGTAGAAAAATCCCAAAACACTTCTGGATGACACAACAATCGGATTCCAAAAACCTTCACTCGCTCTAAATAAAATGCGCTACATCTCGAGGAATTTAACCCCATCAGTCATAATCACAACGCTAAAAGTTGAAATAACATCTGCTATCCACCCAGCAAGCATTAATCTTGGAGAAATCGGCTTTGATCAAGCTCTCGGTCTTAGTAGACAGACTCGAAAAATTTGACACACATGCGCTCCACGCGGATGACTGGAAAAACAGAGGGCAGTGCCTGTAAGCTGCCTATATACTCATATACCTTGGACAATGGAGGAAGTAGACAACATCGGCTCTGCGCCTCCTAAGCTAGGGTTTGAAAAAAAAAAAAAAAAAAAAAACTATATATATTTTGTTATTTTGTAACAAAAATACTATTTTTTGAGCATTTAAATAATCTAAATTCGGTAGTGATATTACCAGGTTTTTATAGTAGAAGTAAGTAGGTACCTGTGGAATATTATGCCCCAATTGGCTGGCCCATTGTGATTAATTTGTTATTCTCAGTTACCCGCCTATGGGAATGTACCTTGAATTGTCATATTTTCAAGCAAAGATTGAGGTAGGTATGTTCTACAGAATCCCTTTCGAGCTGTTTAAAAAAGTAGGTAGTTCAAAATTTATCTAGGATCCCTATATTTCCAGTTCCTATTTTCACGATAAATCATGGAAAACAATATTGCATGATTACATTCATTTCAATTTGTTATATTTATTTCAATTTATATATTTATTTAAATTTGTTTAGTAATTTGGTAATACGAGTGACAAAAATTAAATTTTCGAATGATATTTATTTCTATATATTTATTTATTTTATTGAATTTTTACAAAGAACACTTTCAATTAATTACAAGGAATATATCTCAATATACCTAATGCTAGATGGAAGGCAATAGCCCTTAAGTATCAAGCAAGCTTCGTTCCGAGCTGAGTTTCTAACTATTCACATCTTATACATGGGAGAATTACAAAAATTAAGATACTTTTAAAATGAATCTCTATCATCATGTACATAGTTAATAATTAATACTGATTAAATTTATACAGTGTAGGTACTACTGAATACAGCTTCACGTTTGCTGTGTCCAAGCTTGACCCACCTTCATTATATTATTTTTTCATAGAGCGCGGGAGTGAAGTTGCGGAGATCTCAAATTTCCGTCGATAGACCGGTACAAAATATACAAAATACAGGATGGGCTCCTCGTGGTTGGCGTCATAGATGGCTTTGGGTTAACTACATTTCCCTCCCATCTAAATCTTGTTTCATAATCATGGTCACAAGCATTCCTATTTATCATGCCTGGATTCCGATGGAACACTGATAGAAGTGATTTTACAAATAACTGATGAGGGGTAAATAGGTATTTTAAATTCTTCATAAAGTTGGATGTTCGGATATCGGTGTGGCTTTCTCATTATTATTTTCATAATAGACCTTTGAATTATATTTAACGGTTTAATTGTAAGACTGATTGTACCAAAGAATAATATATGAAAGACTAAGCTTATCATTCCTGAATACATTCCTCACATTAGAAAACAAAAACGAAAATCTCCTTAGTTTTTCATGTATAATGTCTAAATGTGATTACCACGTTAACTTATTATCAATATGTACACCCAGATAACGATAGGTAAATGCTCTCTCCAAAGTCGCACATGTACAACACGATTTTTCTAAACAGTAATCCATGATGGATAAACTAATTTTTCAAACGGATTTTTCTAAACTAATATCATATTATGACTCATATTTTCTACGATTTAATTTTTACTCCCTACTTAAATGTATTTAGTTTTGTTTGCATTTAGCGTGAGGTAACTGTCCGAAAACCAGTTATTCAATGAATCCAGAGCGTCATGAGCTTTAGTGTATACCTTCATTCCAGGACTAACCAGAAACCAATGTCGACGTATCATAAGCCAAGAGATATGTTTTAGCGTCCTGCACGTGAAGAGGTAAATTATTATACTAGCCTAGTTCTCTCGCTCGCTACACACGCTCGGTATGGCAGTATAGATCCCATGGTCTTTACTGTTGAGTGGGACATGTAGAATCATTGGAAACGGTGTATCACTAAGGGTGATTTGAAATGTGTGGGGAATGTTGCTCGCTTCGCTCGCTCTCAGTGGGATGCATAGATGCGATTGGATATAGTTAGTCCCCATACCATCGAGACTAACAGCCCATGGTTCAGGTGGGGGTGGAACATTTGAAAATTACTTACAAACCCTTTCTATAGACAATCCCAAGGGAATGAAATAAAAAATATCCTCATAACATATCCATAATTTCTCCCTTGATGGGAAAAACAATAGATCATGGATATGTCTAGTACCTACTGCTTACCAGTAGGTACCTACTACTCAATTGTATACCAACCATGTAGGGCCTTCTTTTCACAAGATTATTCCATTATGGTTACAAAACAATATTAGTTTATAACTTGGAGTAATAAATTAGCATTCCTTTACACTACAATGTCCTAGAGGTCATGAGATGTTGTAATAAAATGGGAGCATTCCAAGAAGTGGCGAACGATTTTCCTACTATGAAACCCGACGACTACGATTTTCCTAGCCTTCACTTTTCGAGTTAATAATAATCTAAAGTGCCAGGTCATCACAAATTTTGGTGTCGTTACGCAAATTTTAGAATGAACCCCAGCCCAAAAACATATCCATGTTAAAATAATGAAAATAAAATACGTAAATAAAGTTTATAAAAGGGGCAAAACGAAAATAATAAATTGCTGTGTAATAATTTGCTGCGTTTTCTATGTGGTTCCACGAAAAGTTTATTAGGTTTAATTATGATAGGCCATTTATCTGCGAAGAAGGCCATAGAGATCACGTGGAACCACAAACATTTTAGTATTATGCTACAAAACTGCCCACCCAACATGACAGACTTTTTTTGTTTTTGAAATTACTTTCACACCCGTCACCTCCATTGATGTTTTTCAAGAGAGACCACGAAAGATTATGTGGAACTAAGAAAAGTTTAGTTTTAAGAACATATCAGTACTATTTTTACTGCAGACTGCTGTATAATAATTCGGTGCGTTCTCTATGTGAGGAAGTTATACCTCCCATCCAACTTGGCAGACTTTTTTTTCTGTTGGAAATGACTATCAAATGCGGTACCTTATGTGGAACCACCAAAATTTTAGTTATAAGATCATTTACTAACAGAACTGTCGGATATCAAATGTTTGCTTGTATTTGTTTTCTTCGTCTATTTTTGTAAAGGTAGGCCATAATTTAATCTGCGTAGAAGGGCTATCCCTTTCCCTTTCTATTCGTACATGTTACAATATGTGAGGAAGTTATACTGCCCACCCAACTTGGCAAACGTTTTTTTCAGTAGGAAATTACTTTCAAACAAATTAAATCTTATAAAACTATGTGGAACCACAAAAAGTTTATTAGGTTTAATAAAGATATGTCATTATTTCATCTGCGTAGAAGGGTTATCGTTTTTACCGTCTATTTTTCTGTTGGATGTGTCTTTTAAATCAAGAGACAGGTTCGAAATCAAACTTCAGACCTACATAACTTTCGACGAAACAGGAAGAGCGCGTTAGCTCAAAATGTAGCTTGTCTACTTTTTGTTCACTACAATCGGAAAAGAATATTTCATGTATCTGAACTCGCATGTGACCAAATTGGAACTTCAACGAACATTTAAGGACCAACCCGAACCAAGACCGTCAAACATTTACTGTGTCTATGGCGGGAAAAAACATAGCAGGGAACACTTTTTTTTTTTTTTTTTTTTTTTTTTTTTTTTTTGTCGTTTCCCGCCTACTGTCGCTGATTTATCCAGCAAGACATCATATTTCGGCAATTTTGACGGCACCATCGCGTTCTACTGATCCAGAAACGCAATTTTCTCGCTGACTTACGAAGTGCTCTCGATCAAATATTAATGTGGCAACGGATAGAAGATCGAGCATCGAAAAATATAAGGATACTAATTTTGGTGAATTTTAGACAATTTCCAAGGGCATTTTGGGGAGATTTTTATGAAATTCATGAAATTTTGTATATCCCGTGAACGAAGCGTCCTAGCGCAAAACGAATTCCAAAATCGGATTCAGCAACTCAAAATACACAGAGGAAAGCATTTATGTCGAATTTCCTGTGTGTTTTAATGGAGAAATTGCAAATTTGAGATAAAAAATACGTTTTAAAACAAACAGTTTCTTCAGAATGAAGCCCAGGTGGTTCCAGTAAGTGCCCGCTCGGCTTTCTTGGCAAATTCAGTTTCGTAAATTTTTTTTCTTAATTTTCACCCACCATACAGGGGTCAATCAGTGGGTGGGGTTGGGGGAAGACCTAAAATGTTTGATATTCTTAGTTGTTGCTTATGGAGCACCTGCTTGTGATGGGGATATAAAATTTTGTTTTTCCCATGTCAAATCGACCAAAGAAATATAATAAGAAGGAAATTTGGGAAATTTCATGAAATTGTGGTTTTTGTCACTTGCCGGTGAATGGAACGGCGTAGAACAAGACGGGTTCCAAATTCAGATCCAGCGCCTCAATTCACCCACAAGAACACATTCTGATGAATTTAAAACAATTTCCAGGGGCATTTTGGGGAGATTTTCATGAAATTTCAGAAATGCGGTAAAAGGAGCGTCCTTCAGCAAAACAGATTACAAATTCGGATTCAGTGCCCTGATTTCCATAATGTAACACAAGTTGATGAATTTTGAACAATTTCCAAGATGAATTTTGGGAGTTTTTCATGAAATTCATGAAATTTAATAAATCCGAAGAACTAAAAGTCGTAGAAAAAAACGGATTTCAAATTCGGATTCAAAGACATAATTTATCTACGAGAACACATTTTGATGAATTTTAATCAAATTCCAGGGGCTGTAGAGGGGTTAAATGTCGGAGGTTAAATAATTGTTCTTCTACTAATCCGTCCATGTTACAATATGTGAGGAAGTTATAATGCCCACCCAACTTGGCATACTCTTTTTCTGTTGGAAATGTTACTGTGTCTCTTTCCTAATAATGTATTTCAACTTATTTCAATATTTTTATAGTAATCTTTTAATCGTTTACTGTAGGGTTGTTTAACTAATTTGCTAAACTTGTGTTTATCGCGTCTTGTAATAGAAATCGTTAGACCATTCGTAATCCACGGAGTATGTCTATTGAAGGTGGGTTTGAAAGTTTCAACTGTAGTATGATACTCAATAACATTTTTCAATAAATTAATAAATGCATTTGACGACTGATTCAAATCTTCTTCATACACCGAAGACCGATCCATGTTAGAAAAAGAAACTCCTACTGCCTCAAAGCCAATTTTTTTCTTAAATTTTAAGGCGTTTTTGTTATCATTCAAGATTTCATTGTGTGAATCAACAATAGTCACCACCGTGCTAAAGTGGTCGGTAATCGCTCTCTTTATTTCAGCAGGGTTGAGCTGTGAGTGCTTTGATCGGGCAATTATATGATCTAAGCAACTAGTTGACAACCCTTGAACTCGGGTGGGCTCAGTAATTAGAGAAAGAAAACCCATGGAAGAAATCATATTCAGATGATCATTACTATTATCTTCTTGCAATAAAACGATATTTATATCTCTTACAATGTAAGTAAAACAATCTCGATCAACATTTTCAAGTTCCGACCTCAAATCTCGAATAAACTTGATAAGGATTGGTTGTAGGGGATCTATAAATTCCATAGACCTTGTCACACACAAATCTAATTTTAAGTAGCTACTGTTGCATCACACAATGTTGATTCTTCAATACTGTAATCATATTTATCATTGCCATAAAAAAAAACCTGTCATTTTTCTATTCTATAGAAAATTTCAGATTATTCTATTATTCGATGATTTTGAGGCCCTGTACCCATTCATAAGTTGCAATAGTACGCAAAGTCTACCATAGACTTCATTAAGAATAATAAAATCTGGCTTAAAAGTAACAGTTTCCAACAATACTCTCATTTCATCAAAATTACAATTGTAGCTCCTAAAGTGCATATGAAAAATAATTTTTTGTTCCCAATAGCAAGTTCATTTTAACTCATGTAATCATTGAAAGATTGGTAAGACATTCAATTAGACTCACTACCAAATTACAAAAACGTCTGCCGAGTTGGGTGGGCAGTATAGCTTCCTCAAATATTATAACACGGACGTATAGAATTAGTTGAAGAACAAAGTACGAGTCAAAATGATCGATAAATCGTCGTTATAAGAAATAAACTTTTGCGCATGCGCACAAACTACCATTAATCCAACAGTAATGAAATTCATGAGGGAACGTCTAGGAGCTAAATTCCATAATCCTTGAAAATTTCATAAATATCGGTCCATTAGTATCGTAGTTATTTCTGTCTCGATCAATTTTAGTTTTGCGCATGCGCTATAGTTATTACTCCACCAATCTTGATGTAATTCATACGACATTCCTCAAACAGGCAGACAGACAGACGGACACGTAACCAAAATTGATCAGCAAGCTCTGAAACGCAAAAAGCAACAGAACATTTTGATTTTGGAGGACAAAACTTTTTTTCGACTTCAATCACGAACACATAGCTTTCCTAACTTCGGTAGTGAGGAAGCAAAATTCATTATATCCATCACTGAAATTGTCTACATGTGGATCAACCAATTTTCAAAAGCAAATATCACGTTTCGAATGTAATCTAGGTCGTCGAGGGTACGAATTACCTTCACTGGCTAATTTTCATTTTTCCTCGTATGGACTAGAAAGTTCTTAATCCAGACATATTTGATGCTTCTTTTCTCTGCTTTCTTCTTGATCATCCGTAGTATATCCGCTCTCAGTGGGGTCAAGTTTTCCGTTACGAATACTCGAGTGTTCGGCCAGGCTGAGACGAATTTATCAGCAGTTAAACTTCGAACATGAAAAAGTCAGGTCTTTTTGCCTTTCTTCTTCCGATCCCAATAAATCCACAACTTATTTACACCGATATAAATATATTTTTCCAACATACCAACTATATTTTTTCGACATTTTGTGCAAAAATACCATATATAAAAAGCCCGTGAAGGCAACCCTACCTAATCAATTACAAAATTATCCACCTATAGTTCATCTTCAACGTTAACTATTGGCCTAACCAGTCGTCAAAGTTAATAACACATCCTTATAAAATATCTCCCCCCCCCCCCCCCCCCCCCCCAAAAAAAAGTCTACTAATTTGGGTGTGGCACATAGCTTCCTCGTTTGCGTATCATGAATGTATAGATCATTGAAAAGTTTTAAATGAAATTGAAAAATCCCATAGCGGAAAAGATTAAATCAAGAAGTAGCGTAAAACGTCATAACTATTCAATTAAGAAACGAAAAAATGATACTCAATGTTATTCACATTTGCTCATGCGCAGAATGAACTGATGAGTTAAGAACGATGAAGTAGGTACGGGACCACCTACAACCTACCCGCGCATTCAATGACAATTTCATCAAAATCGGAAGAAAACTGTGGAAATTAAGGTCGTTGCAATTATTTCACATAGGCGCATGCGCAGTAGCTATTAGTGATACAATAATGTTTAAATTGATATGGGATGATCAAATTGTCATCCCCCAACAATCATTCAAATTTGAGCGAGATCGGATGACTAGGGTGTGGGAAATGATGCTTGGTAGAGTTTACGTTTTCGCATGAGCAGAGTGAAGTATTGAGTCAGAAACGAGATGCAACTACTCCTGATTTACTATATAACCTCGACTTCTTATCATCTAGTGGTACGATTTTGATCAAACTCTGGCGGTAGGTGGGTATACGTAATATTGAAATGAATTCATCACGAATTTTACTACTGAAAAACTTTTTTTTTCCGATTTTAAAAAGCTGATATATAACAATCTTCACATTTACCCCTTCCCTGCCCGACCAGGTCCTAGGGACCATGAAAAATGAATTCATCGCGAATTTTACTAGTGAAAAACTTTTTTTCCGATTTTAAAAAGCTGAAATAAAACAATCTTCACATTTACCCCCTCCCTGACCGCCCAGGTCCTCGGGACCATGAAAAATGAATTCATCGCGAATTTTACTAGTGAAAAACTTTTTTTCCGATTTTAAAAAGCTGAAATATAACAATCTTCACATTTGCCCCCTCCCTGACAGCCCAGGTCCTCGGGACCATGAAAAATGAATTCATCGCAAATTTTATTCGTGAAAAACTTTTTTTCCGATTTTAAAAATCTGAAATATAACAATATTCACATTTACCCCCTCCCTGACCGCCCAGGTCCTCGGGACCATGAAAAATGAACTCATCGCGAATTTAACTTGTGAAAAACTTTTTTTTCCGATTTTAAATCTGAAATATAACAATCTTCACATTTTCCCCTGACAGCCCAGGTCCTTCGGACCATGAAAAATGCATTCATCACTAATTTTACTTGTGAAAAACTTTTATTCCGATTTTAAAACGCTGAAATATAACAATCTTCACATTTGCCCCCTCCCTGACTGCCCAGGTCCTCGGGAAAATGAAAAATGAATTCATCACGAATTTCACTAGTGAAAAACTTTTTGTTCCGATTTTAAAAAGCTGAAATATAACAATCTTCACATTTACCCCCTCCCTGAAAGCCCAGGTCCTCAGGACCATGAAAAATGAATTCATCACAAATTTTACTAGTGAAAAACTTTTTTTCCGATTGTAAAAATCTGAAATATAACAAACTTGATATTTACACCCTTCCTGACCGCCCAGGTCCTCGGCCCATGAAAAATGAATTTACACGAATTTTACTAGTGAAAAACTTTTTTTCCGATTTCAAAAAGCTGAAATATAACAATCTTCACATTTACCCCCATTTCCTGACCGCCCAGGTCCTCGGGGCCATGAAAAATGAATTCATCACGAATTTTACTAGTGAAAAACTTTTTTTCCGATTTAAAAAAGCTGAAACATAACAATCGTCACATTATCCCCTCCCTGACCGCCCAGGTCCTCGGGACCATGAAAAATGAATTCATCACGAAACAAAAAAAAACAACAACAAAATTTTTATACCAACCCTCCAATTTTATATCATCAATCGCCGATGCACATATTTTATTTGAATCCCCAACCCATAGGAAGGTTTGTCTCCACCCTGGAGGTGCGGATCTAAAATAATCGTTTGTACCAATCTTTCAATCTCAAAACATAACCCATGGTGAGCCCCACGACAAGAGGATAGCTGTGCCGCTAATGACCCTTCTGGTTGAGGTGCGGCCGAAAAGAAAGAAAAAAAGAGAGAGAGAGAAAAAACACGGTATGTGTGCCACAATCCTGCGTTTCACGTTACTCACTTGAGCCCCTTCATTGGTTTTGGTTATACCTCGCCTTCAAGACAAGTGGTGCCGTATGCCTGTTTGTCAAGTGAATTACAGGATTGTGGCATCGTTTTGTAGCACTGGGAGGTGACGCCGTAAGCCTGCGCCTCACCTTATAACGACGCCGTAAGTCTGTGTCTATATAGCTATATATATATATATATATATATATATATATATATATATATATTATATAATATATATATAATATATATATATATATATATATATATATATATATATATAATATATATATATATATATATATATATTATATATATATATATATATATATTATATATATATATATATATATATATATATATATATATATATTATATAATATATATAATATATATATAATATATATATATATATATATTATAAGTATATAAGTATATTACTTATAGGACCTATAAAAAGAGGTCTTATTGTTTTTTGTCGCAAAAATTAAAAGTTTTGATTTTTGAGAAGAAATTAAATAGTATTCAGAGCTTTATTACGATGTTCCGGAATTCCGCAGGATGTGTCAGATATTATTAAAAACTTCCCTGTTAATTAAGCTTTAAAACGATGAATAACAACCTTCAACTAATTACACATGTCCCTGTAAAGTCTGAACATTAGTTAATGTCAAAAAAAATTTTGAAACTAAAATCTGGTTTTATTAAAAGTTTTAGGCCAATAATTTTTACTGCAGAGGATTATTGATCAGGATTTTGTTATTTATGATTATTTTTAGGTGTACTCAAATGTTATGAAAGAGTTTTAGTCTTTTTTTATTAATATTTTCATAAAAAAACTAATACAATAATAAATTAAATAGAGATTTATTTAAAATTAATTATTATTTATACGCAACACTTATTTTTCCATATATTTTAAACATACCATAAAAATAGCGATTTTTGCTATTTCATTAGTCAATACTACCAACATTTTGAAAAATTGATAATATTTCTTTTAATCTCATACTCCTGGAGTTGATAATACCCATCTAAATATCTTATACTGTATAACAAAACGTGTTTAACTTAAAGAAATTATTTGACGGGTGTTTTGCAAATGTTTTCATTGATTCAACAATTTAATAAGTGATCGAATTAATAAATATTACTTTAACAAAATGTTTAAAAATTATACTTAAGAATAATTAATCATTTATTCATTTATCATTTACATAAGTTTAACTCAGTTAACATACTTCCAGCTATATTGGCGGCGGCTAACGGGTTTAAATTTACCAATTATATCGGTATACTAAGGCATATTTAATAATACAGGCTTATCTTTATCAGGTAGCATGTCGCTGGGTACCCTAACGGAAATGGCAACTGAGGCCCTCAACTCGGTGACACCAGAACTCTGGAAGAACTATTGTAATCATGTACAACATGTTGAAGAGCAATACTGGAGAACAGATGGGATAGTTGAAGATGCCGTCGATCAACTTATTATTCATTTGGGAGATGACGACAGCTCGACAGACGACTCCAGCTCTGACTCCAACAATGACACAGATGAGGAGTTGGCTGAACCTCTGGACAGTGAATAAGACTGAATGTCAACTTATATGTAAATATACTTTTTTCTACCAAATTTCATTGTATTTTTTTCTTACTTCCTAACGATAGGCCTATAACAGTTTTAGCAATAAGCAATTTATATGCCTTCATACATTTAAAGTTAAGTTCTGTTTTGAAAAACGTAAAGCCTTATGGCCTTATCCACATTTACTCATTAACAAATAATTAGATTACGTATAGCTTTTCGTGTGAGTAAATTCACATAAAAATTTTAGGTATGTCATTTATTTAAACTACATAAACATTTCACCTTTTTTATAATGAGTACCGTATATAAATGTTCAACTTTTGGCAAGATATTTAATGTTTTGTAAAACGTTTGGAAACTTGACATTCAGTTTTCAGTTAAAGTGCTATGAAATGCTTGATTTGCATTTTACTTTTACGAAGCTATTTGATTTTACTACTGTGGATCAGTTCATTATATAAGCCCTGATTACCAAACGAAACACGAGCGACCCGCCACCGGGCCGACCGGGCGCGTCGCGCGGCCGAGTAGCAAGCGCCTGCATTTCTCGAATAGGCCAGGAGTCCAGGTGACTTCTTAACTCTCGCGAGGTCTAAATCTAAATGGAAAAGGTTTAAATCTAAATGGAAAAGGTCTAAACCTAAATGGAAAAGGTTTAAACCAAAATGAAAAAGGACTAAACCTAAATGGAAAAAGTTTAACTCAATTCGGAAATGCTATACATATGTGTGTGTGTGTGCGGGGGGGGGGGGAGGTTATCACCACCCGCGTCCTGAGGGGTTCTTACTTTAACAGTACTGGTGAACTGGTGGCAGCGTTGGGCATAATCTTATCGTCGAATACGAATACGGTTGTAATCGCGATAATTATTCGTTGATTGTGAGTCAACTGCGATTATATTCGTATTCGTGTAATCGTATTCGTCTGTCGGCGATTACACGAATAAAACCCATAAAAATGCGTCACGGTCATCAATTTCAATAGGGCATCCCTCCTATAATATGCGAAGCCTTGCTAATATTACCTAGCTGCAGAGGGACGCCCTATTGAAATAGATTTGAGACAGGCTGGGCTCCAATCGTTGAATTCGCTTTGAGGACGTCCCTCTGAAGCTAGGTAATATTAGCAAGGCTTCGCATATTATATGAGGGACGCCCTATTGAAATTTATGACCGTGACGCATTTTTATGGGTTGTATTTGAGTAATCTCCGACAGACGAATACGATTACACGAATACGAATATAATCGCAGTTGACTCAGAATCAACGAATAATTATCGATTACAATCGTATTCGACGATAAGATTATGCCCAACACTGACTGGTGGTTATTTTATCGGGGAACTTCCTTGCATCCTACTCTCCCTCCTTGTCCTTTAGCTTCATTGATTCCAAGAGCCGGCGTCGGGTAAACTTCCTTTAACATAAATTTGTTATTATTAATTTAAAATCAATCAAATAAATATAAATGAAATTCCTTTAATAATAAACGTCCTTCCCACTCTTTCAATTTACTTTTTTCGTTTTTTGATTAATGGTGTCCCCCTCCGCCTTCGAGAGGTTTCGTAAAAAAAATGTACGAGTTTTCAGACAGCTGTTGTTGTGGTGCGACCGAGCAACATCAACTACTCCGCAACCCTGCTCATCTGCTGAGTTCGCTGCTGCACTGCATGAGTCATTCGATGATAAAGAACTCCGACAGTGCTCTGAATCCCTCATTTGTTCCCATAGGATAGAATGGGCTTCAAAGGGCATTGGGGTACGCAACTGTTGCGATTTTCACACCGTCCGGGTGGCTGCATTAGCCACCTCAGTGAGGTGAACAAGTAGTTGCGGGACAGTGGACAACTCTTGCCGTGCCTCGGAGAACTTCTCCAGGTGTTCTGTGAGCCTCTGACTCGAAATCTGCAGCTGTGGATTGGGAAATTTTAACATTTTTTTGTTTAAATAATGTTCATCATAAAAATCAGTGTTTGATCATTCTGAAACAAACCCCTGTTTTGAACACTTAGGTTACTATACTGCCGTACTAAGCACAGATACCGTAACCAACATTTTTTTCGAAATTCACTTTTTGACTTCACATTTATAATTGGGCCATCCTCAGTGTATTATAATAGTCAAAACTGAATAAATATGGTTCATTAATTAAAATATCAACGTTTTTAATTCACGCTTTGACCGTATCTACCCATTTGGCTTGAAAAAAACTAAGCTACTTCATTGTATCTCACTATTACTAAGTTGTTATACCGTATCTAAAACTAGTTACCATAATTTAGCTTCGTAACTCGCAGTTACGATGTTCTACCTTAGTAATTTCTTAAGCTTAAGCTGACTCGTCTTTCTAATCGTTTATGCTTCCATTGTCCCTCCAGAAGGCAATCTACGAGTGAATACTTTTTGAATGACTCCAATAACCACGGACAATAAGTAGGTATGTAAGGTGTTTTTCCTCACAGCATTGGGATACTCTAAAAATAACGACAACAGTCAGTTAGGAATGTAGGTGTTTATTCACCAACTGATGGCAGGAGAGGAAAGTGTGCAGTTAATAAAAAAGATGTTGCTCCCATAATTCAGCACATCAATTCATTTAATTTTCGATATCTCATTATCTTAGAGAGCATGATCCTCACAGACTTTATCTCCCCAGTGTCCTCACAATAACGCAAATGCATGAGGATTTCTCAAAACAACACCCAGACCTATTATCTTCCAGTGAATTATACTTTAACGATTTCTAAGAGGATGTCGAAACAGTTGCTAAAAAAAATTGAGCGAAAGACGTATTGCCTTTGCAGTTAAAGGACTTCAAAAAAATGGAAGAGTTGAGTTTCTCAGAAGAAACTTAAGACGTCGTTAGGCAGAGTATTATTTAAAAATATTGTGGCTGTTCAAGCACTTCGAGGAAACTTATTTTTGAACTGCAAAACTAAATTTGATGAAGAGTGGAAGACACTGCACTTTCTCCTTGTAAAACACATGAAATCTCTTTCAGACCCAGTGAGTTCAGCAAGCCCAGAGGGATGACACAAGATAGAAAAGATTCACTCATCAGCTTGATCTCCAGCAAATCATCTAACATTCCTCCGTCAAGATTAGCATTTTGGGAGTCTTTGCCTACAACAGATGCGGAGGAGGGAAATGTAGATATTCCTGAGAGCGAAAGTTTCTATGACTAAAGAAGGAGAGAATAATATATCATTTGTAGAATAAATTGTAGAAGAATCAATATTATATTTTATACAGGTACCAGAGATGAACATTTTTACCTCCAATAAAAAACTTCATAGTAGGTACTTGACGTTTTTTGGTATTGTGTCATTACGAATACTAGAACTAGATACCGATTTTATTGATAAGTGTATCAAGAATTTAGGATATTTAGGTGTTCGAAACAATGCTAACTTACCCTCATAATGTTTATGGTATCCAGTTAGATACTGTATTATCGCTTAGGAAAGTGTAGATACGAATTCTAAGCTTAGTAAATCTAGCAGAAATAAAGGGGTAACCAAATCGTATCTGTTGCCTTGCTATGAAATTATTATTTATTATGTATTTGAACCTCATGAACAGGTTAGGGAGTATAAAAATTAGTTAAAATGATCATTCGGGTGGAAATATTTCGGTTGCTGAGTAGAGCAGCATCTTGAACTTGGGCATGTTGATATCTCCGTTAGTACTATAATACAGATACGGTAACTGTGCTTAAGACGGCAGTATATATTTATGTAGGTATGTGCCAATCCAGGTGAAAACTCAGGAAGGGAGTGAAATAAAACATGCAGGTATAATCAGAAATGACATAGGTAATTGCTTTTAGTATGCCTACTAGAAAATCGATGCATACACAAGACAGGAGAGTGGCCGGTGCACCTCAGCCGAACGTTGTCGAGTAGCTAAAAGCTAAGACAGGCTGTTTTCGGCGCCCGCTCCTCTAACCGCGAGTTTCATATCAGCTGAGAATATGCGCTAATAATGAAGCTTTTTTGTACCTACCTAAACTTGAGTTGTGAGGTGAACGTCTAATATCAGCTTTATATTTTCGTTCTTCTCAGTTCTTTCTTATTTTACTTGTTAGTTTTTCGTTTTATGGTGAATGTGATGGAAAGTTACCAAAATGCTGCGGTGATTAGCCGGATAAACAACCCATTGATGAAGACATTCCTTGTCACCGAACCGAAATGTTCCGGTGCCCTCAGTCTCCAAAGTTGTTCAGGTATCACCTGCGTAATAAAACTATTGTGATGAACCACGATGTTCATGATGACCTGCGCAAATATTCAACGACCTACAAGAATAGAAAAAAGTTCCAGTCATGAACTTTCTGTTCATTCTGAAACGTTTCCGTGTGTCTCAAAACGGATTTCAATTAAGGAAATTTTAGAAAATTTTGGAGCCATTCCGATAGCTTCAATTTTTTACAAAAATTCGCTTAAAAAAAAAAAAAAAAAAACGGCGCTCCGCGCCTCGCCAGGGGGCAAGCCCCCTGGACCCCCGGTTACCTCTATTTACATACTTCGGACGAAATTATTGAAACACAGAATGTGTTTGCGTTGTCGCGCAACCAAGTGACAACCAAACAAGCGTCATTGTTTACTATTCATTTATAACATCAATTTATATAGTTATAGTATGAAACTACGAAAAAAAATACGAAATAAATTCGTGATAAATCAAGAGCGATTTATCAAGTAAATGTCCTAAAGAGGCTACATACGAAATTACAGCTTCCTAGAGTGTAAAGCATAGAAATTAGCTTTAAGAGCCACACATCTGATCCGGACCCTGGGCATCGTCAAGTAAATGTCCTAAAGAAGCTACATACGAAATTACAGCTTCCTAGAGTGTAAAGCATAGAAATTAGCTTCAAGAGCCACACATCTGATCCGGACCCTGAGCATCGTCAAGTAAATGTCCTAAAGAGGCTACAAACGAAATTACAGCTTCCTAGAGTGTAAAGTATAGAAATTACCTATTCAAATTATTTAACCTCCGCTTCACAAATCAAACCGTTTTCGTAATACTCAGATCACCTGCTATGAATCAAATCATCGAAACACAAGCTCAATGAAATCATCAGAAATTAACAAGCGGTTGCAATCATGTTCACAATATCAATTATTGAGAATGGTCACCTGTGTGTAAACAATTATTTATATAACCATGCTCATAACTCAGTTTGTTGGACACGCACTTCGCAGTAGTTAACATAATATTGTTGGATAAATCGAGAGCTTTCGAACGAATGGTCAACGAATTTTGTGGGATGAAAAACGACGAAGTAGGTACCATATCCCTAGCAACGACTCGGTTGTACGTGAAAATCATCCGTCACACATTTCGTTACCATCCCGCGTTCCATTTTCGGCTAGTTAGTCCATGGCTAAAACACATTCTGTGTTAAAATTGAGCACTCCACAAGAAAGGATGAGTTTGTTGGGCAACATTTTTTAAGCATATTCAATTGGTAAATTTCAAAAAATGTGCTAAAAAAAATAAAAATAAAATGAAAAACGACTAAACATCAATTAATTTATCTTTTTCAACGGTTCATTACTCAAATATAGTTAAAATCAATAATAAACTTTGTATAACATGAAAAAATTTATGCGAAAAATTGTGCTGAAAAATGTACCTACTTAAATTTCTAATTTTCTTTCTTTTTTTTTTTTTGTAAATGTGTTAGATGTTCTAAAAAATCGATAAAAACTTCAGTAAATGCTAAATATCGTCGTTTATGTGGCAACACAGCCTAACCCACTTTTTGGCCAAAATGAGGTTCGAACATATTCTGATTCAAAATTTCGCACCTGATAAAGTGGAATCACCAGTTTCGAGCTGTCAACTGCTAGGAGCGCAATAATCGTGAAAATGATAACACCGCCTAATCATTATTTTTTGTGATCTATGGCAACACAACCTAACCCACCTAGGCGCCTACTGTCTCGCCTGCCGCTTTTATCAGCGTTTTCTCGATAAAGTAAGTAATTTTGTTTAGCTTCTTTGTTTGCTAGATGTTGATAATTATTATATAATCATGGATTATAAAAGCCAGATGGAAAAAAGCTCTCATTTGACTCGAGATACACTTAGTTTTTATACTAGCTTATCGCTGAACAACGCATGGATTGCTTCTCTTTTACCTGTCCAGTAAAGACAGAAACTGTTAAATATAGGTACTTAATCGTTATCTAACTCAGGACTGGATATTTGAGCGCATTAAATCAAGAATGGGAGTATAACTAAGTTTTTTTTATCATTCATATAATTTCATTTTTCTAGGTGCCTAATGGAGAGTGACAGGTCGGAGATGGGGTCATTTTATACCCCCAGTGGAGATGAAGATTCAAATGATGAGGGGACTACTGATATGTGCACTATAGACAGTATTTTGGAAGCCAAACAATAGCTGTTTAAATTGCTTGATAAGTCTGAAAAACCTGAGACTGATTTAGTTGTTTACTTAGTCAATTTTGTAACAATTTTTAAGTGTGTTACCAAACTATGATGTGAAATTAGATTACGGATTACCAGGTTGTTGTGATACCTAAATGTGATGTCCGTCCGGAGTATTCAGGTTGATGTATGTACCTACCTACTCAAGTGTTCTAAAAAATAATGTTCCTATTACCTAGGTATAGCAAAGCCTTTTCTGAGATTTTCTGATACTTAGGTACCCAACGAGGCTGAAAAATAACAGTTGTTGTTTAAACAGATACTGTTTTAGCTTTAAGGTTTATTACCAGTAGGAAAAATCGAAATTTTAATGATATTTTGTGTGTAGAATAGATAAGTATCTTTTTTTAAAAATTTCTTAAAATGTTATTATAAAATAAATAAAAGTTTAAAATGTATCGAATAAAATGTTCGATTCATGGTCCTACAACTTCATGACCTTTGCTCTGTAGGAGCTTTTTAATCATATACAATAATTGTCATCAAAGTGGCGTTAATTGCTCGAAAAAACTAATTTGAAATGAGACTTACAATGATAGAGATGGAAAAAACCATTGTGCAACACCGCCGATCCCAATCGCAAACGATGAGATAACACCACTCAACCCACAGATTTTTTGCAATTTTCATTATTGGATCTTAAATTGTCGTACGAGAGTCGTAGGGAACTATAATGATGGTAAAAGTAATATTTCATGGGGAAAAAAGCAAGAAACTTCCCCATAAAACAGTTTTTTGTCCTTCCTGAAAAATTAGAAAAAGTGGGTTAGGCTGTGTTGCCACTTAAGCGACGATATCTGAAATAATTTTTTGAATAGCAGACTATTATGTAAAAATAACTTTTTTGCCTGAAAATTTATGAACAATTTTATTGCAATCAAAGTGCTCAAATTTAAAAATAATTTAACATAACAATTACGCGATAATTCACGAAAATTCGCTCATACGATCATGCTGCATGAGTGGAACATTATTTGATGCAATTAAACGTGTCCTTTTCTATTTTAAACCAACACTTGTTGCCAAGTAAACCAATACTCGTGCAAAATAAGAATCACGAAATTCGGTCGAGTTTTTTAGCTTGGGCAGCGCTTGAAAGGATCGGGTTCATGACTCTTTTCTAAATTATAATTATAATCATTTACCTACATTTACCTCTTTAATATTACCTACCTCTTTCAAATCGATTTTCTTTGTCAACAAACAAACCCATAGCTTTTTACATGCGACATGGTTTGCTTGCAGGGAAACCATCAGCACTGACCATACTAATCCAGACTGGGCTCTGTCTTTCAATCTTGGGGTACGGTCGAAGCAAACATCAACAGCCCAGGTCATTAAGTCCGCCGAATTAATTCCTGGTGAAAAACCGTCGTCTAATCCCAATCAATATGTGGTTTTGAACCTTCTATTTGAAAAAAAAAAAAGAAAAATCTGTAATTGATTCTAATAAATCCATTTTTACCATACCTACCTGGAAATCTGTCTTCCTTGCTGTTTTTTTCTGTTATCTATGAAGAATGGTTGTACCAACATTTTAAAATAAACTTTGAAAATTGAAGAAGTCGCACTATAAGCTGTAAGACCCTTTGAGCACTGAACAAAATAAAATTCAATCATTAGAAAGAACGCTAACTGAATAGTAGACAATTAATGAATAACAAACAACTTTCATGATTCATAAGTAGGTAACATGGTTTTTTTTGTTTTTTTTTTTCAAACTTCCAATTTGCGTTTTGGATTAACGGAAGTGGCGCCACCGTCGCATCCATAACGGTGGGATTGATCCTGACTTGACTCAACTCACACAAGGCAAATTACCATTCCTTCACAGAATATTTACTAATAAATCATGAACAACTGAAAACAAAATTTATGGTAGTCATGTCCGTACACTTAGACAGCAAAACATAAGTACTGGAAGTTGAATAAGAAGTTCGGATCTTTATTTTTTTGTTTATTTACAAGTAGGAGTAGGTTAACCAGTAGCCGTGGGTCTTTCATCGCTATTAAAAGTATTCAAGTAGTATTTTATTTTAGATGAGTAAATGAATGAATAAATTAGATATGATTTTACGCAAAATGCACTACCGATTCTCTTAAATTTCACTTTAGGAGACCAGCTTGAAATACTCGGCATATAATATTGTGTGGTTTCTTAGAAGAACTAGAGGATTTCCAATATTCATGCACTTGTTCCACAAAGTTTATTATTTAATAAACATCCTCTCACTATAAGTATATGTAACAATTTCGCAACATTTCAAGAATATATTCCACTTCAAATGCACTTGCGAACCTGGGAATAGCAGATCATGCAAGCAGTAGCAGTCTTGGTTTTTGTTATGTACCTACTACCTATTCTTATTAAAATTATATACATAATGAAAGTGCGGTGCATAGAAATGTTAGGAATATACTAAATTTACAAATGTAGGATTTTGGTTTAGCAGAATCCCCGTGCTACGTAGTTATGTACATAACTCTACGTAATCAGGGGAAGGGAGGCACCATTCGACCATCTAGCCAAAAACGATTTCTAATTAGAGCATAAATATATCACTATATTTGCAAATTTTACAATGCTTCAAGCACCTTAGACTCTTTTTCCATCACATAATAAAACGAGAGGAGGCGAAGTCTCAAGGTATGTTAGGTATAGATACGATTTTCGATGACATGAGAGTCGGAGTCAGGATCTATTTAGTTCATTTTGCTGCCGCTAGGCTCGCATCCTGATTTGGTATAACGAATAATCTATGTTTTTGGGCTTTTCGAGGGTTGGTCCGAAATCCCGGTTTCGAAAACCCCCAAAACATAGTTTAATTGTGAAGTGGTCGAGATCATCATACACCGGTATAACCAATAATGACATACATGTTCACTTGCGTGCACTAGGTTTGTCTTGTAAAAAAATGAAGCTTTCACAACTATTATTTTCTAAATTACACGTCAATTCCGAACTACTAGGTACTTGATTAATGATAAAGTTTTAATGTAATTAGGAAACGTTATTTAAAATACCTAAAGAAACAAACCTTCCATCGATCTGCTAATCCATACGTTAGTTACCCCACCTCAACGTTGTGCCTCACTTGTGCTGACAGTTGGGTCGAGGATATGCCAGTGCAACTAGCGGATTCTTCAGAAAACCCTCTCCTGATCCTCTCCTTTTTTAGTGGCTTTGAAAGTTGGCGGGGAGCTGTATGGGGAGCTTTAAAAAATTCCCGACAGCGCTCTGCACTCTGTTGATTTTTTAAGAAAACCAGTGTGTCCAACATAAAATCTTCAATGCCCGATCAAAAACTACAAATTTTCTGCATTTTCTCCATCAGGATCATTTAGCGAATTTGTTTATTGAGTAAATTGAGTTTTACCTATCAAATTTGTCCGTTTTCATTCATTTTCACCAGTCTTTTTCTCGTTCAGCGCCAGCTCTCAAGGTCGCATTTTCAGTCTGCCGTTCCGTTCCTTTGGTCGCGTTGTGCCATCTCCATTTTCTGTTTACTAGTTAATTTTCCATTGCAGTAAGTATTTGCATCCAATTTTACTTTGTGCATCCGTATATAAATCAAATTTTTGTGGAAATAGTTCATTCCAGCAACTCGGAACGATCTCATCAAGCGCTAATCGGATTCCGCAACACCCCTTGAAACTCGCTACACTATAGTATTCACGAGGTGTAGTTTTCGGCGTCCATTGTTTACATGGTATCCGAAAATACCTCATCTAATTATTTCGATAAATATTTTCTTGGTGGAACACTTCATTTTATCATTCGATAATCAATCAATATGTGCTTAATTTGATCAGATCGGTACTTCGTAAAGTACCTTCGTAGTTACAACCGTAGTTGTTATCGGTCGTCTGTGACTCTCCGATCCACTCTTTCTCAGGGTACTAGGATACGATACCTCTTCTATTTTGGTTTTGAAATTCGATAGTTCTCGTTTATTCTTAATTTATGAGATCGCAGGGTAGGAACCTGCAAGTTCAGCTGAAGTGCATGGTGAACTTACTTTCCTAGAAATCTATCTTGGGGGTTTCCAGTCCATTGTTTTGTGTCAAGGTTACGGACTGACTAGAAAATGGATCCAACTCATGACTATTATAAAACTGGTTGCCACATTCTTTCTTACAATATTTGGTAGTTAGGTAGGATGATCCAAATCGAGTGAATTTGTGGATAAGCGGCTTCCTATTTATCAGTCGTAACTACGTTTTTATGGGTACAGATGAAATCCGATATCCCCCTCCACAACTCTGAGTAAGGGTCATTCTCATTGTTTGCTGTCGGCTGTCTTTAAAATCGTTTTTCACGATCCTCGAAAAATAATATATTTTAATTTGAAGTTTGTAAAATACTGTTACTGTCCCAAGGGGGTGGGACTTGAGAACTTCATAATTTGCTGAATGCTTTTCAACCCTTTTTTGATATGCAACATATTGCTCCATTCAGTTTTTTTCTGCATTGTATCAAAACTTCTTTTTGAGTCCAATTTTTCGTAATTGATAAAAAGAATGTAACTACCTCCTTAATATTGAAAAAATTGACAAGTGATGTCCAGGTTTGTTATCCTAAACATCTGAAGTATAGTAATATTCCAGATCAAGTTTTATTCTGAGTTCTATTTTTCCCCCTACATGCAGGGTCCGGAAGAGCTATATGTTCAAATTATATACTTTGAGTTTCGATTTCGAATGTCGGTACAATCAAAAGTTTGGTCAAATTTCAATAAAATTGTGCTACATAAATCACTGAAATCCACCACCAAACTAATCATTCTGATCAATTTCTCCAATTAATCTACATTTTACCTAACGGATTAATTTAGGAGGATTTTTATTGTTGAGGTGCGTGCATCCAGACCTCCAAACTATACACATAATTGAAAACTTCGCCCGGACCATGTACAAATATATACAGTTTTGATGAAGGATGAAAACACTCGGGTGTAATATTATTTTGAGGTATTACAGAAGGCTCAAAAATATAGGAAACACATAAATATAACTTACAAAATTGAGAGAATATTTCGCACTATATTTATGTGTTTCCTATATTTTCCAGCCATCTGTAATACCTCAAAATAATATATATATATATATATATATATATATTCACATGGACGATAAAGCATAGGTATTCGTACTGTGTAAAAATTCTATTCTCTCTATCTCATCTGTACGGATCACTCATTAGTATATGTATTTCATTCGGAATAAATTTCATTTCATTAATATGTGTACAAAGGTTCAATTCTACGAGGACGTTAGGATTATTTGATCCGTTTAAAATCAGAAAAATGTTTTCTAAATGTAGTTCTCCCTCCCCTTCAGGACTCTGGGCACTTTCTAGTTTTGCCTTGAAATGTAGTGCAATCATTGCTTTGGCTATCAACGTAGAAAATGCTGGCCATGTTAATAATAACATAGCCTAAGTACAACCTGAACCTATATTATTATTATTATGTAACTATTGGTATAAATATGTGTTGCAGACCATTGCGGCCAGTTCTAATATGCCTGAGCAAGCTGAAGTGGAGCAGCAGAAGCCTGTAGAGGTCGACTCCGGCACCGATTCTGAAAATGATGACATGCCAGAACTCGAACCCACTGGTAATGTAGCCTTCTATTACCTACATACAAAATTTCTTACAGTCAATATATGTATATGCCTTGAAATGAAGTGTGTATGTTTGCTGGGACATCGCGTGGGTGTGGTGACCGAAATGGTCTGTAGTCTTATTCTATTTATAAGTATGAATACTAGTGCGAAGACTGCTGTACTGGTCTCTGTGTTATGCAATGGATGCATGGCCGAGTGCGTACAAATTCTTTCAGTGTGTAATGTAATGTAGTACCTAACTGTTGAACTGAGCAGCTGCCCCGGCGCTGGACGGCAAAAATAATACCACCTGTGCATTTCTTCGCTTACTAAAGGTATTTTCAGTTAATTTGTAGAGTTCATTACGCTTCAAAATCTTATTCGTTGTTAATCCCCGGGTTTAGTGATATTGTATTATACTTCCCAGACGAATAACAGGGTTTCAAACACTTGAAAACCCCAATAATAGTGTTGGAAACGAGACCTCTTCCCACACACTTTCCCGCATTCAAACTCCTTCTATGTGGTTCATTTTGCATGTTTTCAGACTGGTAGGAACCCGATAATTGTCGTGCCCCCTCCCCTTCACTACTCGACTCATTCTATTACTGCGGTCACAGACTTGGTAGAAATTCCGGCATTAGCTCATGGAAAAGCCAGTCGAGGCGAATACCTTTCAATGCTTGAAATGTGTATATATAGACGACAAAAAAAGCAACGACTGTATACAGGGTGTTCACACTTTTGGTTACTAACCTCTTAGGGGTCGATTCTACTACTAATTTGCAACAAAAAGTGCCTCTAGACTTCTTTTTAGAGGCACTGTTTGTGAGTTATTCACGATTTAAGATTTTTTCGTGTTTTCAACCTTAAACAACAAAATGTGAACGCTAGAGGAATCGGCCGGTGTAGACATTGAGAAAAGGCTTCTTTGAAGACGACTGGCATTGTGCTCCAAGCTGTCAAACCTTGTATGTAACTTGAATTAGCAATAAACCAATCGGCGTGCGTTAACAGTTACTAATTGAATTGATTTTCCCCAGTTATGGGTAAATCACGATCTAATTCACACTCATTGAATTTTGAAGGCGATCCACATCTTTGCAAAGCTTTACCTTTTTAATCGTCATCATTCCTTAATGTGTGTTTATCATTGTTGGGCAAAATTTAATTACAACTACAAAGCAGTTACATTTAATTTGTAATTGAATATTAACAATTACAATTACTTGTAATTGTGGTGCGATTACAATTACTTTAGGATATAATTGTAACCCTCAGTTACAATTACATCGCATACAAAATTAACCCGCCAGTTCCTAATGTACCCTACAGGGTGCACCACTTTTTTGGTCCCTGAAATTCAAAAAGGTCGCCCACTAACAGATCCTAGCGGACCTAGAGGGTTTTGAAGATGTGACAATGTGACTTGATCAAAAGGAAGTTGATAAGATCCACCTGTTATCTTGATAAGTCAGTTCAAAGTGGCCAACCTCCGCAATTTTAGCGTCTGTGTGACCTGCCTTCTCATTTTCGTTCACCATGCCTAAAAAACGATAATTAACCAATAATTCATTCCAGATTTTGTTTTTCTAGTTTTTTCTGGGAAACCCTAACAAAAAATATCAGATAACAGCAAAATTGGCCTCTCAATCATAAATACAACTTTGGTGCACCCTGTAGGGTGCATTAGGATTGAGAATAACTTTGGGTTTTGGTGGTAAGTAGGTTGTTGTGCTTGTGTCAGTAACTATCTATGTCTGTATTATCTCACTAGGGCTCGTCGTGTCTGTCAGTCCATCCGTCCTTTATTTATTTATTTTTTTTTTTTTTAATTCGGGACAACCGAGTGGAAGGCTTTCCCCTTACCTCAATTCAATAACCGAAATGAAGAAGAAGGCAAGAGGATCCTCCACCGTCCAGACTACCAGAGACCTCTGCATTGTGAGATGGAACGACAACAATATTGTAACCATGGCTTCCAACTGTCATGGGATAAGTCCTATTAGTAAAGTTGATAGGATTGGGACTGTTGACAAGGTGAAGAAGAGGATTTCCGTTGATTGCCCGAATGTTGTTATGATGTACAATCGATATATGGGAGGAGTCGACCGGTTTGATGAGAATGTTGAATCTCTTAGATGCTCTCTGCAGGAACGGAAATGGTGGTACCCTCTCTTCCTGTTTGGACTTGATGCTGCTTGTCAGAATGCATGGCAGCTAAAGAAGAGGACGTCTAAAGAAAATGAGACATACGGTCAATTCAGAAGGGCCATCGTTCAGTCCAAATGCCTGACGCACGGGAATCCAGCTAAAAAGGTGCGATCCATTTCAAACATCCCCAAGATGAAGGCCAGACATCTCCCAAGTCAACCCAAACCTTTTCACGAACCAGTTCCTTGTACTCAGCGGCGATGTAGAAGATGCCACAAGAATACAAGACAAATGTGCCAAGCATGTGGAGTTGCTGCTATCAGTTCCATGAGGACATAAAAGCGCATGATGCACCTTCATCTCGTGAATAGCTTTAAAATTGCATCCAAGAAGCTTCAAAAATTCTTTTCAACACTGATTTTTACCTATATAATAAGTACTGCCTACACTATTCTGAAGGGTTTATGAAATAAAAATTATAAGTTCACCAAACATCTTATTTCTTGTTGTTCCCATGCCTAATGCACCCTACAGGGTGCAGTACCACTACTAGTACTTGGAGCGTGGTATAAATGGTATGTTTTTTCCCCCATTCAATTAGATGTCCAATAATAAGAATTCATCAGAAAATTTCAAATTTTTATGGTAGTTTTCATTTAGGAACTGGCGAGTATAAATGGTATGTTTTTTCCCCCATTCAATTAGATGTCCAATAATAAGAATTCATCAGAAAATTTCAAATTTTTATGGTAGTTTTCATTTAGGAACTGGCGAGTTAATTGTAATTACAATTACATGTGAAATTTAGTAGTAATTGCAATTACATTATGCTAAAATGCTTCTAACGGAACAATAGAAAAGGGTCTCCCCTCCCTTACCGTAGGTAAGAGAAGAGGATGGGAGAGGGGGGGGGGGGGCAGTTATAGAGACATTTTAGAATAAAGTAATTGCAATTACCTTGTCTCCAACAGTAATTGTAATTGTGGGTTCTAATTACAATTACTTCTGACCTTAATGTAATTTCAATCACAAACACAGTAATATAATTTTAATTATGTAATTACAGGTAGTTTGAGTAATCGTGAGGTGCAAAGTGCCAATGTTAATTTTTCGGAGCTAGCTCACCAAAACTTTGTCAAAATTTTCCCATGTAATTAATTACTGCCCAACTCTGGTGTATGTTACCCAAGGCCCTACAACCGTACGTGGATCTCAGACGCCGCCTGCTGCAAATTGAAGAGAGCATTGGCGGACATATTGGGGGCAACTTCACGCGCCCTTTTTGAATTGTAAGGCTAGCTAGTTTGTGTATAAGTGTTCGTAGAAAACATATTTTGTATTATCTTGATGAAAACTAATCTAAAATCATTAAAAACGTCAATTATTATGATGACAACACAGTTTGTTAATAAATTTTATGCAATATTTTCAACAGAGACAAACTGTGGGAGCTGCTTGTCTTTGGAATATCTAACCAAATATGACGATTTACAAACTTATTTAGGCCACAATTCTCGTCCGATTTTCGTGATTCTTTTTTTGTTCAACTATAAATTTGGTCTAGTTTTGGATCTTGTGGTGAATTTCACACCACACACTTCGACGACCCTTTTAAGGGCCACCAAACATCAAGCTAAAACTGTCCACTGGGAGTACCAACTCCCAGCCAAGTATATGTAAATTCACCCAAAGGGGTGGATCCGCATAACCAAACAACAAATCCACTACAGATCTTATAACAGGAATTTCAAATTTGATTATGAAAAAGGGTGAATGGAGGGGGTAACAGTAAAATATCATGATGTTTCAACTAATATCGTCAGATGTTTGTGATTCTTTTTTGTGCAACTAAGAATTTTGTCTAGTTTTGGAAGGTGTATTAAAAGTTTCAAATTTCATTATGGACGAGGAAGATTGAAGGAGGTAATAGTAATAAATCATGATATTTTACCTATTCAAGTCAGATTTTCGAGATCATTTTTTAAATTCGATTATAAATTCGGTCTAGGTTATAAAAATATGTCGGGAGCTTTAAATTTCATACTGGAAGTTTTATTATTTGAATTTGCTGTCGGTGGAGGGAGTTAATTGGGGGGGGGGGGGGGGGGGGGTTGAGAAGTCATGATATATATATATATATTTTTTTCCTCTTATTTTAACTCTCACCAAATATATATAAAATCCATTCATAGGGACGTCCTTGTAATGCATGCATTACTTACCAATTTGATTTCATGTAGTTTTGCGTAGTGGCGATATTGTACTTTTCATACCATACTTATAATAGTTAGGGCATAAGTTAGTTAGGTATTTTAAAGTGAAAGATCCTTCCATTATTCAAAAGCAATTATCTCAGAACCATTCTTCCAAAGTAACAGAAGAATCGCTCTGCATTTCAATATTGAGACAATATCTTGTACATAAGACACAGTTTTACAAACACCATGGGTTCACCTAGATGGGGCAAGGAGTATGATCAGAGGAGCTGAACAATTGAATAAGTAAATGAATAACTACCTACATCATGGCACTTTCTATGTTATTATATTATTTTCATTTTACATACAATTTCATACAATTCTGTCAATACAATACAATACAATATACAATAGTACAATACAATGTCAATACAAAAAACAATTTCATCTCTCAATTTCTTGTTTAAAGGAAATCTGTGGAAAAAACAAAACAACGTTTAGATTAATTTGAAACTTTGTAGCTCATGCATAGATAAGTTAGTAAAAAGGAAATTATTACCAACTACGATTAATAGGTACTGCGTTACCACATCAAGAGGCCTACAACAGACCAAAATAATCTTTAGGAAATCGTGAAAATCTATACTTACTTGTGAAATGAGAGTGTGCAGTACTCAGTTTTGCGATTTATGCAGTTAAATGCCGCACACACTTCAACCATTGTGCATTATCAAAGAAATTTCATGAGTAGATAAACTATAATAATACAATCTTTATTGCACATAAATAAACGACGTTGCCCCCAATATGGCCGACTACAGACCGTTCAATTTGCAACGCGACACTAGCGCTACGAGTGGGTCTAGTTTACTATTACAATGTCTTTGATGTTACCTAACTATGAACGCCATGTTGAACTTGAACCTATGACCAATAAAGAGTCACGTATAAAACCTATAGTAAAGATACAATATTTACACCTTGGAATGGTGGATACTCATGCTAGCTTGTTAGTTCGCCTTTATCACCTATATAGATCGCTCTTTATCTGAAAACCACATATTATCTTTTTTATTTGATTTGGTGTGTCCTCAGGCGGCTCTGTCTCCCTTCATCCAGACATCAGCAAAGCCAAACAATCGCGAGGAGAAAAGAAGGCTCGCAAACTCATGTCAAAATTAGGCCTCAAACCAGTAAGTTCGCGTTTCATTTTTTAAAAAACTACTATCTTGTGTCTATATTGACTGTGGCTGCCTCGTGGGCACGTAGCATATAATAGCAAACTTTCATTTCGAATATTTGAAGCTATTTCAATTGCTTAATTTTTTGCAAAAATTCGATAAAACAATTAATGGATGCATATATATAAAACTAACGCACATAATGAATAATCTCCTTGTTTGGAAGATAAAAGGCGACTGAGGGCGATCGCCCCGTCCACATTTCTCTTGTAGTGTGGATGCGAACGGATCCTTTCCAATCCTACGGGGTGCCCACCCTTGTTCCGCATTGTGTGGACTTGGCTTAATGAGACATATTCGTACTATACTGGTCACAATTTCCATCGTGTAGTGTTGATACTTTGCCTGCAGTAGGGTCAGACAATATTTTCCAAAGGTGACACATCTTTATTGTTATTTAGTATCATATATATAACACAACCTACCTTAATGATTATTAATCGTTGTATTTATTTTCCAGATTCAAGGAGTTTCGAGAGTCACTATCAGGAAGTCCAAAAACATCCTTTTTGTCATCAACAAGCCTGACGTTTTCAAAAATCCTGCTTCAGACACTTACATCATCTTTGGTGAAACTAAGGTAAATATTGCCTATGAAATTCCTTGCAATGGCTTTCATTATACCTCTTTTGATACTTGAAAACCTGTGGATCAACTCATTGTACTAGCTAGTTCACCCGTGCGTTGCACAGGTTGACTTGAATATGCGCAAGCCCCCCCCCCCCCCCCCCCCCTCCCCCCCCTCACCCATCACATTTTGGGACACCAAAGTACTTACTTAAAAAATACCTATTAGGACCAAACTACTGAGATCAAATCCCACTCCTTCTCCTCAAACACCCCCCATATTTCAGATTTAAAATATTCTCGGCAGGTAACCCTAAAGAAAGTTTAGACAAATCATATTTCATTCGTCCGAACATCAGATCACCAGTTCGTTCGGTGATGACCAAATTATTCCATTTTATCACCCCCTCCCTTTTTCCTTACCACGAACACCTCCCTATGGTTGAGGCTAGAAAAAATTTTAGTAGCCTGTGATTGAGGTTAACGTAATCTAACCATATTCGCCCAATGAGATGCCCAGTTTGTTCAGTGATGTCAAAGATACCCCTTTCCAAACCCCCTCCCCCAAAAACACCCCAATGGGTCGGAATTGAAAATTTTTAAGTAGCCTGTGGTTTTTTAGTGTTACCGAAACATATTTTATCAATCAGGTCCTCAGTTTATTCAGTGATGTTCAAGGTACCCTTATTCCACCCCCACCCCTCCCTCAAAATACCGTTTATTGTTCAGATTTGAACATTTCAAGTAGTTTGTAATTCAAGGTAGAGTATTCCAAACATATTTATTCAATCAGATCCTCATTTTATTCAGTGATGTCCAAGATACCCCACCCCAACCCTAATTGTCGGGTTTGGACATTTCAAGTACCTAGTCTGTGATTCAAGTTGGAGTAACCCGAACATATTTCAACAATCACGTCTCCAGTTTATTTCCCGATGTCCATGATATCCCATTTCACCCCCTCCTCTCAAAAACCACACCCTATGGGTCAGATTTGGAAAATTTTAGGTAGGCTGTAATTTAAGTTAGAATAATCCAAACAAAATCGCCCAATCAGATCCCCAGTTAGTTCAATGTTGTCCCAGATACCCCATTTCACCCCCTCTCCTCCCCTAAAACACCCCCTCTGGCTCAAATTTTAAAAACTTCAAATAGCCTATAATATAAGTTGGACTGATACAGACATTTCCCACCACTCATATCAGTTGTGCAATGACCCCTGTAACCGGTAAAAGCGGACAAACATACGGACAGACAGACCGAGAAAAATTGAGAAAATGGTACCAATCGTCTACAAATAGCATGAAACGGAAAATAAACGCATAAGTTCATGATTCTAATCAATGTACAGTAGGACATACTTACGATTTTATTAATATCGATATGTTCTAATATTATTATTTATTAGTGTTCTTAATTTCCTTAGCCTAATAGTAAGCTATGAAACCATAATATAGTATTGGGTTTTTTGCAGATCGAAGACTTGAGTCAACAAGCTCAAGTTGCTGCTGCTGAAAAATTCAAGGCTCCGGAAATCACTCTGAACACCGATACTGGAGCAACCACTGTGAGTATAATATCTCAATGAGTTTACTTTGGATGGAATAATTTTACGAATCACCAATCTTAAATTATGAAACACGAAACGGTTGTTCTAAAATAATGTACTTATGTGCTTGTGGACTCAATTATAATGAATGTGATGCACAAATATATTCTTATTGGTAGGAAAACAACGTACAAAACGTGTAGGTACTCTACTGAGACGGAAGTCATAGTACGAAAAGAATTAGGTACAAATAGAAATGAAGCATCAGATGGTGCACGTTACTAATAGAAAAATTATTGTAGTTGTAGCTCAAATGAAGACTGAATAGAAATTCAAATGCGTGTCTAACCTTCCATTACGGTAACAATATTTGATTCAACCTGCATTCGAAGGCTCATTTAGTGACTTGTTTATGGAGTCATACATCATCAGCCATGGTTATCAACTGATTTGCATGCACTAGTGAGAAGTACATCTGTAACACAAATCAGCTCTTCAGATGGGCTTACAGAGTCTCTCTCAAATTAGCTTCTACGGCACAATGCTTTTTATTCAACTAATTGTGAAAAAAAAAAAAACAGTTTCTTTGACTTCGTTTCTTTCATTTTTGATTCTCTGGCAAGTGATTCATAGAATAAAAGGAGAGTCAGATGTTCTTTTCGTTCTCATTACCTTCTAGGAAGGTATGTCGAGCAACGTGAAGACTGTCATGAGGAATAGAAATAGAAAGAAAAGAAAATGGGTTGCTGGGTAATCCGAACGCCGGTTAAGAGAGAGTCTACCATCATTGAAATCGTTATTTGTGTGTTAGTATAAATTCGTTCACAGTGTGGCAAAGTACAAGTTTATTGCACAATAATTAGTCTACTCTGCTATCTTTGGTGATTCCCTTAAGCCTTTTGACTAAAGAGTGGGGCCTCGATACGCCGAACATGTGATTGTGCATGCGAGCAACGTCCCCCATACATTTCAAATCACCCTTAGTGATCTACCATTTCCACCCATCACCAAGTTGGGTGGGCAGTAATACTTCCTCACATTGAAAATGCAGCAAATAATTACTCAGAAATCTATTATTTTCGTTTTGCCCCTTTAATAAGATTTATCTATTTTTATTTTTTCCATTCCCTTGGGATTGTAAGAAATTTTCAAATTGTCCACTCCCACCCAAACCATGGGTTGTAGGTCTTGATGGTATGGGGACTATATCCAGTCACATCCATACATCCCACACCGAGCGAGCGAGAAAACCCACCCATAGCGAGCAACATCCCCTACACACGTCGGATTTCAACGGGGTTTTTCCTACAAATTCGGGATGGACTAGATATACCGTCGCATCTATACATCCCACAGAGAGCGAGCGAAGCGAGCAACATTCCTACACACCCTTAGTAATCCACCGTTTCCAATCATTCTACATGTCCCACTCAACAGTAAAGACCATCGGATCTATACAGGTAGTTAATAAATATGGTGCCTTCAGAGGGTGCTAACATTACCATTTTGTTTTTGGTTGACCTGAGGTTCACCACGTGCCCACCGGAGATTATGTTAACGAAAATACTAATAACATGCAACCAAAACAAACTTCTCTTATCCCTTAATATAACCTTCACTGATAAACAAGGTAATTAGTTCACTTATAGTTCGCTTAGGGTTAAAATGTGTTGATATGCAGGAATGGTACTGTTACTCGTACTAAATTATGAATATAACTTGCAAATAATATATATGTACTAAAAAATATTATGCAAGTCGCCTCAATGTAGCATTGAGATTTATCAAGTGCAGCAATACAGGCCCATTTTGCGTTTTTAGGTGGTGGCTCCCATACAGGAAGAGAGCGAAGAGGAGGAACTTGACTCGACGGGCATTGAAGAGAAGGATATAGAACTCGTCATGTCCCAAGCCAACGTCAGTAGAAACAAAGCAGTCAAAGCCCTCACGAACAACCAAAATGATATTGTGAATGCAATCATGGTAAGTTATTCTGTTTTATTATATAATAATAATTGGGAGGGGAATCGGGCGAAAGGTTTGAATTTTCGTTGAAGGAATGGAATTCAAGGCTATAAGAGAATCGATATCTTTCGAAGCATCGTGAATAATAATTTTCCACTGTATGTATACCTAAATCCTTTTAGAAACATGCCAGAAAAAAGTTTATCAATTTGGTTTTCTGGTTGTGTTAGCTTCAGCATAGAGAATAGAACAAAAAGTTATAATCAGTTATTATATAGGGTGTCCCACTAAAACTTTTCATCAACCTCCATCTCTCCATGTTCTGATAGTTTATAGGTCGATTAGGCTTTACTGGTTCAGGTTCACACTTTCGTTTTTTCTAAGTTTAATTGTCGTCTCTCAACTCAAACCACTTTGCACGAGTTTCTTCTTGCCAGACTCACGTGGCTCCAGCCACATCAAGCTTTTTGTGGTCGTGCGCTATCTTTGTTTTTGCAAATACGCCCATATTTTATATCAGTTTTGGATTCTCGTGAAGAAAGAAGAAGTTATTGCGAAGATCAGTAAATAAATACCACTACTAGATTCAGAATGATAAACTACCAGTGTAATATATGCGCTAACACTTTCTAACAGAGATTGGTAGGTGGAGGAGGCTCACGGTACTCTATGAATCATGAAATTCACCTTCAGTCGTCTCTTGAGTTACCTTTTATAGTGTAGAACAAATGATGTGAGGTAAGCACGTCAGTCTGAAAACCCTTTTTAGCCTGTGAGTGATGGGTGGAATTACAGAGCGCTGTGAGATCAATCCTATAAATAATTCGCTTCAACGTTATTTTTTGAATTTTACTCAACCAAAAGTCAAGTCCTCCTTTTTTCATAATTACTTCTGGCATTTTTACACTTGAGTGTTCCTTGCTCCTTTAATTTATACATTGAATTATATAAGAGTATGCCGTAGAGCACAAATTGTTCAATCTCTCTGATGACGAAATAATATTCTACATGTTGGCTAACAAAATGTTGATTATTCTCTAGTGTCTACCATTATTATAGAGAACGTTTCAATAGATTTGTGCACATGAGCCTAAAATTTGATTTATCATTATTTTTAAATGAAGCTTAGTTTCTTGGAATTCTTGGTTTCCCGCCCTTGTTTTCTTTGTCCGGTTGTCTCCAATTTATTATCTTCATTAGTAATTGTGTGCTAATACATATATTTTGTATCAAAGCTATGACTAATTATTGTGATATTGTTCATTTCAGGAGTTGACTATGTGAAGAACGGCATAGACTATTTAAGGCTTCGTTATCTTATTTGTAATTTAAGTAATCTGTTCGTTTGAAGAAAAACAAAACAAAATAAATTTAATAAATCTAATTAAGGGTAAAATCCAAACTGTGTTGTGTTTCAATTCCTTCTTCCTGTTTTGAGAAGTGGAGAACTCAGGATTGCTCCATGCTGTACCCACTAGTTTTATTGGCATCAGTTTATGTCCAGGTAATTGTTTCATGCCTAATGTTCTTTCTGGAGCACCTTTTTACGTATGTGATAACAACTTTATAACCAAATCGGTATGTGCAAACAAATTTCGAATGGGAAATCATATTTAATTAGATGGATAACTTACATAGGCCCGAAATGTTTTCATTAATTCTCAGGGTTTTCCTGAGATGTTTTGGTATCAAAATTCTCAGGTTCCCGGATAGAATGTAAATCTGTTGAGACTGACATCGATTTCGCCTTCTTTTGCGAAGACTGCAAACTCCCTCTAAGGAGACATAAAAAAAACTACCATAAAACTTGTCGAAATATCATAATAAACCAATCCATTCAGTAATGTTATATACTAGCTTAATAAATAGATCAGAAATATTTTTTGGAAGTTTTGAGAGAAAAACTGGTGGCCTTTGGGAGTTGAGTCAATGTTACTACTGCATCTAGGCAAAAATATATAGCACTCAACCTACTGTTGTCCTATACTTGGAAAGGTGACTAGTCATTCTACAAGTAGAGCGGATATGCTAGCGCTACTAGCGGATTCTTCAGAAACGGCCCACGGTTTATGGTTCTCCCGATCCTCTCCTTATTGATTTGATAGCTTGGGCCCAAAAAAGTGTAGCTTATTATTTTCCCAGGTAGCGTCGGCCAAGTTTTTATGAGGTCGTCAGACTTCCTCTTTAGATATTGTAATAATTTGTGAAAGACCGACTTATTTCTTAAAGTTAGGAGTTATCTGTTGAAATTTGAATAATTTATCTTAGAAATGCTCTCTGTGATTGTAATACTAGGAAGGAAAATGAGATGTGTTACTCTGTCGAAATTTTAGAGAAAAAACTAAAGTTCTTCGGTTTACAACCTGATATTGATGAAAGACTTGAACTGGTATGTTGTGAGAAGATCCTAAAAAAAAAGAGAGAATAGGAAAAAGCCAAACTGGTCCTTCAGAAAATGACGATTATTTATATTTTAAATTTGACGCTGTTTTTAAATTTTGTTATATTGTGTAAAACTTGGAACGTTTCCTGAAATAGCCCAAAGAAATACATGCAAGAATAACAGAAATAACATGTATTTCCAAATTAACTCTTATGCCGGGACAATTCGGGAACGCTATTTAAAATATATATATATATAGCACCTCCAGTGGGCATTTTCAACTTAGAAGCTGCAGGATTATAGCTTAGGGAATGTGACATATGTTCAGCATTAATGCTAGAAATAATTGTGGAGACGTGATTGAAAATTTGGATAACATTTTTATAATAGATTATCTACGGCACTTCTGAATAATTTGAATTTTCATGACATTGGAAGTAGGTAATTATTATTATGGCATCTAATGGTTAGTTGTGATGAAAACGTTTTAAAAATATACCTATAGGTAGTAGAATTAGCTTTTGTGGCTAGATGCTTTTGTTCTGTCATTGAACAGTCTCGATTCCGGTTGGTTGGGGGACTTGGTTCGGCAGTCATTGGATCAGGATACTTCCAGACCTTATGCAGGTGGTTCCCTTAAGGTGGAATTTCCCTGACGCGGCCGGCGGCTGCGGCGCGCGGTTTTGCCATGTAGATACTCAGCCGCCGGCCGCGCCGCGCTATGAAAGAGAGTTTTCTCAGAGAGGCGCGGCGGCGGCCAGCGGCCGCATACCTAGGCTCCAGCTTCAGTTTCGATCATGTCGAGCGAGAATGTTGTTGTGGCCGTTTAATTGGCAGAGGAGGACGAGGAGGAAGAATTATTGGTGATGAAAAGGGAGCCTCAAGCACTAATGTTTTCAACTCGAACAGAAGAGGGCGTTTTCAACATTCTCGTTGCCACCTGATAAATGATGAACAACGTTTCAGATCTTTCTTTCGGCTTCAAACATTTTATGAGCATGAAGCTAAAAAATTATTTTACAAAGCAATGGTTCATTCCTTGTTGGTTTAAGGTGTAGTGACATGGGATTCAACATTTGAATCAAAATTAAATCCCCTAGCAATCACTCAGAAAAGGCTAATTAAAATTTTGCTTAAAAAACCGATCAGATTCCCGACTTTGTCAATTTTCAAGGAGTTCGCAGTGCTAGATTTAAGAAAAGTTGCAGAAAAAACTACTATGATATTTATTTATAAGGAGTTCTGTAGTGTTGAGCTCAAAAGGAACCTCAGTCTTACGAGGGCAGCTGATGAGATCACCCTGCTTACGCCGAGAATGAACACTGCTATGGGGCAGAGGTTGTATTCATTATGGGGGGTCTCTCGTTTCAATTCTCTCCCATCCTCCTTGAAGGGGAAACAGGTTTCGCTACTTGTTTTTAAAAATAAATTGACAAAGTATTTCATTTCAACCCTTTATGTATGCCTTTTGGAATTTCGAATCATGTATTCGACCGATTTCATTGAAATACAAATTCGTTTCCGTGGTAGATTTTCAATGTATTTCTGTTATTCGTCGATATCCCGGTAAATTTTGATGGTTATTTTATTTTATATTTTTTGAATATATATACCTATATATATATTTTTTTTGTAAGATACATTACGTATGTTGATATGATAAATTTAATTATAATCAGGATGAGTCAGCACTCCGACCCCCAGCACAAGTTTTCTTATAGGGGGTCGTAACATTGTCATTTTTTAAGTAATATGTATCACCTTTAGCACAAATAAAAATGTATAAAAAAAAAAAAAAAAAAAAGTTCACCACATCGTTTCGTTGGTGAGAGAAGACCTCACGAAATATGGTACAGCACAAGTTCCAGTACCTATTTCTGCCGAAGAAAAAGTCGCCCTAGCTTTGAGGTAATAATTGTCATAACAGCCTCAAATTCTAAAGTTTTGGTCGGATTTCGATATTCGATCGGTTTTCAGGGATGCTGGGTAAATCCTAGATGGTGCTATATAATGTAGGTATTTAAAGCCCATGCGCATGCGCGAACGTCAGGGATGAGGAAGCTATGTGCTAGTTTGGCAGAGTATTTTTTATTATGAGTAACAATTGTTTGGGTACATACATTTCTGAATGCACAAACAAGTCGCTCTTTTCAGAGGGATGTATAATTTTGAGGGGAGAGAACATTGCGGGTCTGCATACCCTAGCCGCGTAGGCGCGCGGCTAGACTGCTCCCTTGAGCAGTCTGGCCGCAGCCGCGGCGGCTGTCATGTAGCGGTTTTCAAGACCATGTAGCCGCGGAGGCCAGCCGCCGGCCGCCGCCGCGTCAGGGAAATCGGTTTCATCTAAATACACTGAAGGAGTGGAGAGCGGCTGGTCGCCCGCCGCAGCCGCGTCAGGGAAATTCCACCTTTAGGAACCCCGAGGTTTGTCCGGAAAAGGAGTCCTGAACTGTGTGGGACTGACAACGCCCAGTTTTGACCGTTCGGAGAGACAGCCAGTTCTGAGGATTCCTGGAACCACAAGTTCGGAGAAGGAGTCCAGAACCGTTGAGAACTAGTTCAAGTGGTTCGAGATTTTTGCCAGAATCTTTAGTTCAAGACATGCACAGTAGGCGTTTTCACACTTATTACATATTTAAGACCCTAGTTCGGACTTCTACATTGAAGACCTTAGTTTGATCCCAAGCTTGGGACATAATATTATTTTGCATTCCATTCAACCTCCGAAACATAGTTTTAAACGTCATTATTCTAAACGATTTAAATCATACTTTAAAACGTTGTTTTGATATATTCGTCCAAACTAATCTGCATTTTACTTAGGGATTGACTACTTGATGTTATGTATTTTTGAGATGCGAGCATCCAGACCACCTAACTATACAAATCATTCTGATCTATTTCTCCAACTAATCTGAAGTTTTACTGAGGGATTGACTACTTGATGTTATGTACCCGTACTTTTGAATGCAAGCTCACGAGCATCCGGACCACCAAACTACACAAATCATTTTGATCTATCTGTCCAACTAATCTACATATAGTCAGTGGACATAAATTAATAAAAATTGAGGCACCAATTCATTCAACGGAACCTATTCATAAGAAAAGGCTATGGGGGAACGTAGTTACAATTCAAGTCGGTAGGGGCGCGCACAGCGGGACATGTTGTGTACCCAACGTCAAGTATGCGAGACTGGGCCGTTCTCGGCCCTCTCATTCCCCACTCATAGGTGATCGCGGTTCCCTCTTCACCCAGGAGAAGAGGGGAGGGGACCGCGAACTGCCGTCTCGCATCAGCCCGCCACTGCCCCATCCACAGTCCTTTTGCACTTCTAAATACTGAGAGAGCTATACCCAGGTATTAATCTTGATCAGATTTTTGAGATAAGGCTAAATCTAATAAAGCATTAATTATAAATTGATATTTATTCTAAAACATAGGAATCTATTAATACTTATAAGCAGATGAAAAATATCTATGTTACAAAGAGGTGTTGTAAATTTTAAAAATTAGAGGGAGTTGAGGCCATAGGGTCACTCACGTTAATGTTAATAGTGAACAAATTCACCGCCGTTAGCGCTAAACGCTTTTCTCAGTTCCCCTTCAAAGAGATGACAAGTGACTGATAACCCAAAAATGTAACTGTCGACCAGAGGTGGTCTGCATTCCGAGGGCGAATTCTGCTGGAGAAAAAGGAACTACTTATAGGTACCTTTTTATTTTACGCTACTTGAATGTATCAAAAACAGTTTGAATAATAATATCTTATATCTCAAAGTCACACATCTCGTAAACTTAGAAAAAGTAACGCTGTTTGATAACAAGTTGGCGCTTTTTAATTTAGATAGGTACATCAACCGTCTTTACCAAAGGGTAAGCTTGATATTAACCCCCCCGGGACCCCAGAAAACACTAAAATAGACAATGCCGAGGCGGGATCCCGCGACGGCAACCCCACTAACAAAAACTTATTTACAAGAAAACGAGGATTAGCTGCTACACTTAATAAAAAGGTGAAACAGATGTCCGCAAAGATAGAGATAATGCAAAAACAGGGAAAGGAGGCACCCGCCTCCTATAAAGAGAAACTATTGCAAATTAAACAAGAATTACTGAAAGTAAGGGAGGACTTTTTGACTAGGGAAAAAAAAGACGATAATAAACGTAAAAGAAACGAAATTACACAACCAATAACAAAAGAAGAAAAGGTAGAAGCAACAAAAAATGCCATCACAATAGCCGAAAAAGCTCTGGCTCGTACGGTAGGCAAGAAACGAAAACTTAGCAATGAACGACAAGTGGGTCTGAGAAAAAAAGACAATTGGACCGAAGAAAACATTACAGAAATGAGGAAAATCATAATTAAAGAACTTCTAAACACCATTGGTAGAAGACCGGGAGCAGATCGCTCCATAAAAATGGGCTTTTTGAACTCAGGAGTACATGAAGATAAAAAATATTATATATTCACCTGCTTAAATGAGGCAGCCATGCTGTCCCTCACTAACATCTTACAAAAAGTGGCTGAGGAGAACGAGTGGGAGGTGGTTAGTGAAGAGGAGTTCCCAACTAGAGAGATCTTGTGTGGAAGATCTCATGGTCTAGTTACCGAAAGAGAAGATTTCCTAGACGTAATAGAAATGAACAACAGAAGACACGAGGAACTTAACTTCGAAGATTGGAAGCTCATGAAATTTGACAAAGACGGTCCACTAACATACTTTGAGATTTCTGTATCAAAACAAGATGCAAAGAACCTTGAAGAAATAGGTTTCTTGACAATCGAGTTTTGCCTAGAGAGGGTGTGGATCAGAGGTAAAAGATTCGGAGAACGTATCGATTGGGATTTAGATAAGGAATTTCCCACACTAGACCAATCGTCCATAAAAAACGAACCAAAAAAAATTAGGGAAAAAACACCTAACTCAAGTGACAATACCCTTATCACAGTCGATAATGAACAAGAAGAGAACCTAGTGCCACTATTGGATGACCTAATGAAGGAAAATGAAGGTTATAACAACTTCGCAACACATGCCAATCGGAAACGTACCTCCTCGCCGTCAGGGTCAATCGTGTCTGATGACACCTTCATTGACGAAGACGAGATCCTAGGGGCGGCGGTGGAAATGGAAGTGGAAGAAACAACTAGGGAGGTAGAGCGGGAGGAGGCGAATTAAAAAAAAAAAAAAAAAAAAAAAAAAAAAAAAAAAAAAAAAAAAAAAAAAAAAAAAAAAAATGAACTTAAAAATTACACAGATTAACCTCCAACACTCTCACCAGGCCAGCGCAGACATACTGAATGAATGTGCTAAGGGTAAGACAGATATTTACCTAATAACAGAACCACTACTATATAATGGAAAGATTGTAGGATTGAATTGTAATAACTATCATCTCATAACTACTCATTATAATAACCCAAGATCATGTATATTAATTTCCAGGAACATTGTATTCACAAGACTAAATGATTGCTGCGACAAAGATACGACGGTAATCAGGATACAGGACAAGGATAACAATAAGAAATGTATAATTGTATCACACTATGCAGATGGACTGCTGCAACAACAAATTATTACGGAAAAACTGGTAAGATCTGTGGTAACCGCACGAACAACTAACTGTGAACTACTGATTGGCATGGACGCGAATGCGCACTCGAGACTTTGGGGGGATAAAAGAGACGACGCGAGAGGACTTCGTTTAATTGAATTCATTAATAACAACAACCTATTCATAGAAAACAAAGGGACAACACCCACATACCTTTCTTCTCTGGGAGAATCCTGCATAGATATAACTGTAACTAACAATAAAATGCATGACAAAATCACAAGGTGGCAAGTACATGTTGGGGATATACTATCCGATCATAGAGCAATTCGATTTGAAATTAAACATAACCCATTGAAACAAACTTCAGAATATCGCAATCCCAGAAATACGGACTGGGAAAAATATGAAACTAGAATTAATGAATTATTAGAAGCGTACCCAAGCAATGTTATAGATAGTAATGCACAACTAGAAATAGAAACAAATACTATAATATCAATAGTACAAAAATCATTTGAGGAATCTTGTCCAATAAGCTACCACAATGGTAAACATAAACCATGGTGGAAGCAGGAACTAAAAGAACTTAGAAGGATCACTAGAAGAATGCACAAAAAACTTAACAAAAACAGTAGCGAATATCAATGGAAACAATACAAAACTCTTTATTATAGATATAAAAAATTACTTAGACAATCAAAAAGAGCGAGCTGGAGAAAATTCTGTGAAGAAATTGACACGATTCCGGAAATGTCGAGAGCTTTCAAAATTATGGAAAAAAGTAAAAATCAGACTATGGACAAAAATATCGGTACACTTTTACTTCCTAACGGTAACCAAACAATTAATGATGAAGAAACATTAGAATACCTAATGGAAACCCATTTTCCTGATTGTAGAGAATGTGATCCTGAAATTCAAGGCATCTCGCTTGAACACACGGATAGCATAGCAAACACAAATATTGTAAATACTAATAAATTGGAGTGGGCATTGCAGTCAATGCAACCTTTTAAAGCGGGGGGCGTTGACGGTATATGCCCCGCTCTAATACAAAAAGGAGGGAATATACTCAAACAAAGAATATATAAACTTCTTATAAATCTATTTAGGTTAGCTTATATACCAGGTATTTTAAGAATGGCAAAAATAATATTTATAGGGAAACCGGGAAAAACGAACTATAATCTTCCAAAGGACTTCAGGGCTATTAGTCTCTGTAGTGTATTCATTAAACTGATAGAAAAAACTATAGACAGATATATTAGGGACGACATATTAAGAGAACAACCCCTACATGATTTACAATTTGCATACTGCATAGGTAAATCAACAGAAGGGGCTCTCCATAAACTAGTAAGCAAAATAGAAGAGGGAATCATAAATAAAAAGGAATATGTAGCCTGTGCCTTTATAGACATTATGGGTGCATTTGATAATGTACTATTTGAGGCAATCGCTGATAGTATGCTTGCTAGAAATATCGATAGTCTAACTATTAATTGGTGTAAGCTACTTCTGTCTAGTAGAGTAGTACAGAGCAGCTTAGGTGGTATTACGAAAACGTTTACAATATCTAGGGGTACACCGCAAGGCGGATGTATAAGTCCACTATTCTGGTGCTTAGTGGTAGACGAAATAATTAATATGATTAATATAGATATGGGAATACACTGTCAGTTCTACGCAGATGATGGAGTCTTACTCACTAAAGGAAAAGATCTACTGAAAGTAATTAGAGAATTAGAGTCGGCTATAAGACTATTAGGAAATTGGTGTCCAAGCAAGGGACTGGATATCAACCCAAACAAGACGACAGTTGTCATATTCACTAGGAAACATACTAATTTGGATAATATTAAAATAAGAATAAAAGATGTCGATATAAATATTAGCGATAGAGTTAGATATCTAGGTGTAGAATTTGATACAGGTCTGAAATGGAAATACCAAATAGATAAACAACAAAGTAAAACAATCATACTATTAAACCAACTTAAGGGAGCGGTGGGAAAAACTTGGGGACTCACTCCAAGAACTTTGAAATGGATATACACAGCAATAATTAGACCTAGATATATATATGGTGCGATTGTGTGGTGGATTGGCATCAAAACAAATAAACTAAATGAATTAAAGAAACTTGACAGACTTATTTTAATGACCATCTCCGGGGCTTTTTATAGCACACCAACACTGATATTATCAATATTACTAGGGGTACTTCCACTTGAATGGGAGATCAAACAAGAGGCAATGAGAGGATTTTTAAGATTAAAAAAGAATAATCAAATTCAGTTAACTAGCACTTTAGGAGGAAAGGGACATACCAAAATAATACAAGAGATGATAAATGAAATTCCTGAAACAGAATTTCCGTATGATGATATTAAAAAGGAATTTAACTTTGACAAAAATATTAAGACTATTATAAAATCAAGATTAAATTGGGACCGTAGACCAGAAATAATAGATGAGGCGGATATAATATGTTATACCGATGGGTCCAAAATGTCAGGACCCAACGGTAACACAGGGCTAGGTATTTGGATACCGCATTTCCAAACGGAAACTTCAATCGCTCTGGGCAACTACACAACAGTTTACCAGAGCGAACTACTAGCCATTGACTTTTGTTTACAAGAATTAATAACTAGAAACACCGTAAATAAAACTATATCAATATATTCAGACAGCCAGTCAGGTATTAAAACTATAGGAAATGTAGAAATAAAAAGCAAACTAATTAAAGAGATTAATAAACAAAGTAAGGAGCTAATTGATAAAGGTAATAGGATCTCACTCAAATGGATTCCAGGGCATAAAGGGTACTTTGGTAACGAAAGAGCTGATGAGTTAGCGAAAAGAAGCACAGAATACACATTCATAGGGCCAGAACCATTTATGGGAATCACCCTTCAATTGTGTAAAACTAAAATAAACAATTTTATGTGGAATAAGGTTACTTCCAAAATTATGGAGAAGGTAAATCTATACAAACATTCGAAAAACACAGGAACTACTAAATATATTTCAACCTGTACAGATTGGCTACTAGGACTGAATAGGCTGAAAATAAGAAGGGTAATAGGGGCTCTGACAGGACATTACGCTGTCAGATCAAAAATAAACAAAATAAACCCGAGAGTATCAAATAGATGTGCATGTGGAAACATAGAAACCATGGAACATTATTTGTGTGAATGTCCTATATACTTTAGATCGAGACTTCTTAGCTTTGAAAATACTATAATTAATATAAATGATATTAAAAACAGTGATTGGAATACTATTCTTACATTTATGAGGTATTCGGGAAGGTTCAAAGAGCCGTTCTAAAAGGAATAAAAAATTATTCATAACCAACATTCTAGGATGCTAAGATAAGATAAGATGATAAAAATATAAACATACAAAAGTAAGTAATGATGAGGAAGCCTAAGGGGAGATAGGACATGGGCCTCTTCAGGCCAAGACTACAAGTCATTGGTCCTCCCGATTTACTCGGGCTCCCACTGTTGAATTGAATTGAATTGAACCCTGTCGCAATAAAGGTATTCAGATGATGTCTACCCAAGAATGTTCCCAGAAGTAGTTTTTGGCCAACAGCAAAACTTTTCTTTGACACTTCAAAAAAGTTTTAAAGAAAAGTATTCACAAGTAAAAACAAAGCTTCCCTGCCTTCGGTAATGAGATGAGGTAGCAAAAAGCTCCACGTATAAATAACGCAAGGCAAAAAGCATTGTGGAGAAAGACGAAATAGGAAAGGAGAAACGAAAACACACCACGGTCGACAAAGAACAAAAAGAAGATGAATATCTCAGATGGTGTGTTTGTATATTTCCAAATTTAGTTGCCTTTGAAGTACATTGTCTGGAGTGTAAACAAAATTACTTTTTGTGACTCTAACATGTCTTTCACAGTTGTGCGTACACTTTATTTGATGGTATTCATTATACGATAAATAATTCAGTTATTTTGCGATTGAAAGGAAGATCAAATTACGATGTTCAACTCTTCTGGTTTGAAGGGTTCTCCTTCTTTCATCATTCGACGTCAAGCAAAACAAAATTTATTCACAGCGGAGAAACTAAGGAATGAAAAATACAAGAAGAAATATAATATAATCAAAAGGCAAGTCAGAGAACTCATTTTCGAAAATGCCGCACTGTGCGACCAGATTGCTCAGTTTCAAGAGTCCACGCTTCTTTTGATAGACGAGCGCAATTTCTTGTTCAAGAAGCTGCAGCAGTATCACCCTATTCCGGATCCTGAGGCAAGTCAAGGAATCGTCGTTGTAATATGACTAATATTTCACTATAACCCATATCAAATGAAATGCCACTATCGTGTTTATAATGCAATTATATTAAATTTAAGGTTTTTCGAACAAACTCAATCCACAATAACCATCACGACTCAGCGTCCAAGAAGGCTGTTCTGAAAAAGCGGACGGAGCGAACGGTATCGGATTCATCCACAAATGACAGCACGAAAATGTCTAAACATGCCAAAAAACCACAGGTGCTTATTTGTTTCAATTTTAAATTTACTTTGTAAACGTTAGTAAACTAGGTGGGTAGAAAACATGAACCTGGGAGGGGATTCCCCTCCTAGGTTCATGGTACCAAATGAAGTACGCAATCAGCCATTATGTGTTTTGTAATAATTTCCGAGTTACTGGAACTAGGTACATGGTATTTTTCCTACTTGAAGCCTAAAAAATCATAGGTAACAGGTGAAAAGCGTTTCGTGGATTATTCCCCCATCAACTCTGCCAACATCTTAATAGAAATTTTATAGAACTCTTCATGTAGGAGTAAGTAACATGTTCCATACAGTATAATGCCGTCATCAAACACTGAGAGGCTCTGTGAAACAAAAACTGAGGTAAACCAGCTGTTGGCACAGATAACATCAATGCACCAGCATGATTTTGATTTGCATGAGTGCTATCTCAAAGCTGGCTGTTAGGTTGGTGGTGTTGTAGGCAGAACTTTTTCCCCCAAGAGAGGCTACAAAATCCGAGGCATGGGGGGAAAAAATGGATAGCTGCATATTTCTGTTCAACAGCACCACATAACTGTTGTTTCAGGAGATCTTATAGAGAGCTGTGGATAAATTAACTGAGACAAATATTTCACTGTTCAACTGCTGTCAGGCAGCGACGAGGATCATCTGGAACAAAACCAGTAACCTTGAAAAAATATATTAAATGACTCTCCTTTTCTTTGAGCTGTCTGTTTCTGTGTGACGTTTTTTGACTCAATTCTACCTTCCTCCTGGGACAACTATTGGTCGGAGGACGCACCTGGAACTGCAGTTACGTGAACTACCACAACACCCATCCACTTTTTCTACGGTCGTCCCCTGGAATGAAGCCATTCGTTTACAGCTTTCTACCATATTTTTACGTACCTACCTATTAGATTGCACAAATTAGAGCTATTGCATTAGCACAGAATCCAATGGGCACGAAAACTCTGTTTTCTACAGCTCCAGTTTAATAATTTGTTTCTCACTCTGTTCCCCTCAACCATGGGCTCAGTAAGTTTTCACACAAAATTCATGAAATTTCCCGCAACGTCCTTAGCACCTGCAGCGATTAAAGCCTTCCCCCCAAGCTGTATACACTTTCCTTGTCTTATGGCTTCTTTGAGTTATGCCAGGCTTGTTTTGACTCATCCTGGTTTTTAGGAAACACCTCAAGAAAGAGTCAAAAGGCGATCCCCTATTCGTGAACGTGAACCTAGGGAAAACATCAGCAGATGCTAACATGCACAGTCCCTTACATCTGTTTCGTGGCCTCACCCGCATGGTTTCTTATCTCCAACCTTCAGCAACATTGGTCTTTCCCATCCTTCATGAGTCATGTTTTGTGTTATTTGTATTACTTTTTCATTTTTTGTGAGAATAGAATTGGATAGTTTCATCAATTTATATGAAATGGATGATGACGTACTTGAACAAGCGTTTCTGGCATATCCTAAAGCTGTCAAGAATACTCCTAGATCGTTCACTTATGTAGTACGACATTTCCCTGTATTACCTACATATTATTTTTGTTAGCTTGCTTATTCGATCAGAAATTGGTACCTAGGTTCACATTGATAAATGTAAAGATGAATTTTGTACTATTCACCTGAATATATGAGGATTATTCCTGGCTACAAACGCTTCCTAATAGGGAAAGCTAGGGACGCATCTTCGAATTTGTAGTCATTGACAACTCCTTACATAAATATGTAAATTGACCATTTCGTTCAATTCTTCTTCTGCGGCAAGCTGCGCGTTAAAATCGACTGTTGATGCGTCATGCCGTGCGGGGGTAAAATATGGTGTTCTATGTGGAAATGCTAGGTAGATCATTGAAGTACACCTGATGTACTCAGGCTCTTCTAGGGTTTTGCTTTCATGCAGTCGTTCAGCAAATTTGAGTTGCTTACCACTTCATCAACCCAACTCTGTTGTATTATTTTGCACAAAATTATCAGAAATAAGAAATATTAAATAAATAAAAAAACGAAGTAGATCAGTGGAGGAAATCGTTAAATTCCTAAGTATAGTTTGTGAATTTTATCAATCGTAATCGAAGTTGAGTGACGGTGAAGCATTTCAGGTCATATTCTACAATGACAGTGGACACTTTCGAGTACATTGTGAAAAGGGGACTTTTGTAATTTGTACCCATAACACAGTTTTGTGTGTAGAGTTATCACTCTTTTCAACTCTTTTGAAACGACGCCAGTTCGCTCTAGTTTTTTGTATGATCACTTGTTTTGTGTGATCAGTTGGTTTGTGTGTGACACTCGACATACCTAATACACGTCGGACTCTTGGCGTGTGGTGTAACACTAACAAGTTATTGTTTGTTACTGATGATGGCCTGACCGTCGAAATCGATTTAACAGTGTAACTCTTTTATTTTTCGTGGAAATAGACAACGTTTTTCACTAACTTCGGTTTTGAAATGGGTTTCCACAACTTCGTCGCGAGTGATTTAGTTCGTGCCATGTTCATCCTAACTTGTCTCGCCAATGTGTAATATTTGTGTAATATACTTCGTGGAGTTGGGTCAGCAGAACTGGATGTCTACGCACTTCCAATTTCAATAATTCCATGATGATAATAAACAAAAAATTGCAGAAAAATGATCAGAAACAAATGTGGTACGAAACTGAATACGTGAAATACACACATGCCGGTGCGAGGCTGTGACAGAAATATCAAACTACCTATTTTGAAAACCAAACCAAAGCGGCCGACGCATGGCTAAGGTCACGTGACAATTTCTATGGTTTTCATTGGTCTACGCCTCGACAAAACCTTTGTAGGTCACTGGGTATGAATAAATAAAAAAACCATCAAAGAGTTACTAAAGGAATAGCGAGTCGCTTTTTGAAGTTCTCCATACTTTTTCTGCAAACTGGACCGCCTCATGATCCCGAGACCATGCTTTATTAACCTATACCTACATTAATTTAAGTTCTAGGCTGTTTAGTTTACCTACCTTTACCAAGAAATCACGCTGTGTTATCATCTCATTAATATTGTATTACCGTATTGATACCTCAGGTTGCAAGGAAGAAGAAGATAGTGAAGGCCATCCCTCTTGATTCCTGCGGGAAACCCATTTTCCCGATCGTCTTGGGAGATTTCAAAGTCCATAGCTTAGGAGAGGTAATGTCATCAGTTCAATCTGCCATACTATTTAAGAATCCTGAGCCTACCTTTAGGAAATTAACGGTGATTTTGAAAATGGGCAATTACTAATGGGTAATTGGAGAAACTTGGGTTTTAAAAGAAAATACACGGGGTTTATTAAGGGAAAACTCGGCGCTCCGTGCCTTACCAGGGCTGGACGCCCGTTTGTTTTAACCTGGAGCCAAAAACTAAAATTGACGAACGTGGAATACACTTTTACCTCTGGTGTCAGTAGTAGAGGCTCTCTACCCAATTTCAACAACCATGGGTGAAAAAAAAGTATTGGGATCACTCAGCTGATCAGGATGGAGTCCGTCATTTTCTTCGACTCTTGTTGTCCCATAAAGGTTTTCTGGCAAATTTAAATTTCCTAGGGTGGAAGGGTGAGAACTTAGCTAACTTAACTAATCAGGAAAGAGAGACAAAAGGAGACTTTATTCGTCTCTTGATGTCCCAGAGAGGCTCCCTATCAGCTTCCTTGGAAGAGAATTTTGCTCACTCAGCTGATCTGGATAGAGCCTATCATTTCATTCGTCTTTTAATGTTCCAGAAAATCTCTTTATCAAATTTTCACTTCGTCGAGTGAACAGGAGGGAAGTTAGCTAACTCAGCTAGTGTAAATCTTGTCACCTCATATTTATATCCTTATGTTACCTCCATGACCTCCATGCATGCCACTAGGCATGGAAGCAGGTAGAAGATGAAAAAAAAATGTTGTCAAGATAAGGTATCACTCCTTGGTGGGGTGACGTCACTACTAAAGGTTCATGAATAATTCTATGGTTCCCAAGAATTATGATGAGAGGACAATAATAAGTGTGCCCAAAAATATGGATGGTGGAGAGGAATGTCTGATTACCGGGGGGGGGGGGGGGGGGGGGGGCATTGTTGCACGACGTGGAGGCATTCCAACTCATGTGAACATACAGATCCCACAGTTTTACCAGAGAAACTTGTGTAGTTGGTCTGTTGTGCGAAGTTTTGGTCTATGCTGTTGACATAGCATAGCACACAACACTTAGTACTCCCAATCTTATATTTTTCAAATTCATAAATGTAATTAATAATGTGCATATTATTTTTACAGGTATGCGAGAAGCCTGAATACCATACTGAAGACTTAATCTTCCCTGTTGGTTACTGCTCAACCAGGATATATGGCAGTTTGAAGGACCCGGAGAAACAGTGTATGTACACTTGCAAGGTGATGGATGCAGGGACAGGCCCAAGGTTTGAAATCGTGGCAGATACAGACCTCGACGCCCCGATCGTCAGCTCTTCCATTGACTCCTGCCATTCAATGTTGCTGTCTCTGATAAACCGGTGCCTTGGAATGGAGATCGTAAACACCAAAGGCCGTGGTGCGGATTTCTTTGGCATATCCCACCCGACCATCCATCACCTCATCCAAGCATCTCCAGGGGTCAGAAAGTGCAAAGGTTACGTTTGGACCAAGTTCGAGGTGAACCCGTCATATGAGTATGCGCCGGATGACGAGGCGTCCCTTAGCTACTCTGCTCTTCTCCGCAGTATCTCTTTTTCAAAGTCTCACTTGGATCCAGGGATAAAGGCTGAGCCTCCGAGTGGGGAGTACACTGAAGATCACACCGCTGCTCTACGAAGTCTCCTCATGTCTTAAAAAATCAATCATATGAACTACTATTGATTATCCTCTTCTCTTCTACAATAATAATTATTATGTAAATATTAAATGGATATTCTATCTTATGTTATTTATTACACCCAATCCTCGTTTGATTGATACATGACTATAAAAAGTCAAATCAGGGGTGTAAACGAAAAAACGCCGCAAATTATTACACAATGGTTTATTATTTCTGTGTTAGCCCTTCTACGCAGATCATTGGTCCTTAGTAATTAAGCCCCGTATGTAATATATGGTCAGAACATGGCACTTAGTGCCTTTAAGAAGGATTCACGCTTTTACAGTTCCAAGACCCCACAATTTTACGCTTCACAGTAAAGATATTTAAAAAACGGGAAAATGATGCTTGAAGTAATTTACGTTAGCGCATGCGCAGAATGGAGTAATTATTTGAGAAAAATGAAATTGGTAGGGTACAATCTACAGCCTAACTCACAAATTCCCGGAAAATGTAATCAAAATCAGATTAAAACTAGACCTTGTTCTCAGAGTACACTTTCGCGCAGTAGCTAATAATGATGCAATCATGTTGAAATTATCATGGAATAATTAAACCATTTTTCCCCAACTATTTACCAAATTTGAGCGGGATTGGACGACTAGGGCGTAAAAAATAATGCTTGAAGGAATCTGCGCATGCGCAAAATGGAGTAATGATTTGAGATGTATGGAATTAGTAGTGGACTATTTACAGCCTAACCCGCACAGCACATTCCCTGAAAATTTCATCAAAATCAGATGAAAACTGTTCAAATTTGGCTCGTTTAAAAAAGAATACATATATTCGCGCATGCACAATAGCTAATAATGAAAGGATCATGTTGAAATTGCTTGGGAATGCTCAAATTAACCTTGTAAGGTGCTCTAGAAATAAGGTTTGGGAAAAAAGAATGAAAATACCCATGAAATTCCTTTTGGGTAGTTTATTCCCAAAATAAAAATTAGGGATCCTACCTAACAAAGAAAGGGGAAAATAAAGGTAGTTTCCTTCTTGAAAAAATGATAGAGAAGAGGGGGATGCAGTCCTTCCCGACACTGAGAATCAATAAAAAGGAAAGGTCTCACCTCGGTAATCCAAAAGTTTCGGGGGGTAGATTCCACGAGGAAAATTATTACAAAAGTCCGGAAAAAATGTGAGACGAGGTCTGATCGGCACAATCGCGAGGTGGCCACTGAAAAAGGAAGGTCCTGATTGCCCTGAGAATCGTCAGGTGACGAATCCCCCCTCGTCCTGTCTCGTTATCTCTCTGAGAGGTCGCAGGTCAGAAGATTAAAATAAAAGCTTTCTTGACCGTGACATCAGCCCCCTCCACTTGGAAAATTTAATGAAAATTAAAGGAGAAATCGATTCCCTGTGTCGAGATGGCGAAGCCACACGAAATTATCCCTAAGGGAAACTACATGACAGTGGGGTGTTTGGAGGGCAGTGATTCAAAAAAACCACTGTTGCAGGAAAGCCAGAAAGACCAGGCAGGTCTATGTTACGGTCATGAAGCTTTCCACATGACAGAGTTGTTAAAATATCAACTGGTCGTTCCGGCATAAAAAACTGCTTCAGGGAATCCTAGACCTCGATAAGAGTACAATACGAGGTATGTTAGAAAATTTTGGCGTAGAAATACAAATGATGGAGAAATTATAGTGGCTTCTTCTGTGGGGGCTGGTTGGACAATAATCGCTAATAGGGATTTTGTACATAATATGCCTAGCCGTGGGAGGCCGCATCGTCCCAGCGGCAAGAACTTAGAAATTATGAAATAATTGTTAATGTTCTTCAATGTTCTATATATGTTCTCAACATGGTAATTTATTTTGATGTAAATTTTTGGTTTAGGTCATATCGGAGAAACTTCACTTCACTATCACACTAACACGAAAAAAATAACTAGATACTGAGAACGAAAACATTTTGGTTTATGCTTGAAATTAAATAAATATTTTAGTAACACATTATTCGATTTTTTTTTTTTTATTCACTGAAATTAAAAATGCTCTGTTATCGCACTGTGTTGGTGACTCGTGAAGGGAGTACTCTTTTGAGTTGTGAAACATGCGCTGTTTTCAACACCGCTTCATTCGTTGGATCCTGAAGGAGATAGGTGACCGGCGACAACATTTTCCGCACGATGAAGGGTCCTCTGAATTTGGGTGCTAATTTTTGGCTGATACCTTTTTCCTTGTCAGAGAGAATGTATATTTTCAAATACACTTCTTGACCCGGCTGAAAAGTTGTTGGCGAATGACGTCGATTATAATGTTTTGCGTATCGCTGATGCTCCGAATTGATGTTTTCTATAGCTGCACGCCAAGTTTCTGGTAGAGTAATATCCGTACTATTTATGCTCCACATGAAGTGTAGCGGTGTAAGGAGATTTCTTCCCAGAAAAATCTCGACCGGGCTAAATTTGGTAGTCTCGTTTAGTGCCGAATTTAGAGACATTTGTGTCAAATGTAGATGGTGAGCCCATTTATTATGATTAGCCGAGCATTGGGCTCTCAGTGACGACTTGAGGTTTTGAATTTGCCTTTCTGCTAGGTTCGGATTTGGGTAGTGGGGTGGCAACAGTGTATGTTTCATGCCACAACTGAAAAGAAAGTCGGTAAAACGCTTGGATGTGAAGTAGGTGGCATTATCAGAGACTATTCTTTCCCAAAACCCAAAATACCGGAAAACATGGTTGTTTAGAGCGTTGATGATTGTCTCGGAAGTGGCTTTTGTTAATGGGATCAAAATACAATATCTGGACATCCCATCAACGGCAATTAAAATATGGTGATATCCGTAGGATGGAGGTAAAGGACCTGCAATATCAAGGTATAATGTTTGCCCTACACGGGTGTCAGGTGATGATGACAATTTCCCTTTAGGGAGGCCCCGTTCAGGTTTATTTTCTAGGCAAACTGTACAAGACCTGATTCGTGATTGAATGTCCTTAAACATCCCTTTCCAATAAAAAACCTTTTTAATGGCATGGGCTGTACGTTTGAGACCCCAATGAGAGCCTAGCACTGAACTATGGTAATAGTGGAAAATCATATTAATCAATTCCTTGGGAGCCACGGCGCGTTTGTGACCCGGTTTTGTCTCGAACATTAGTCGGCCCTTATGTAGGCTGTAACGAGAGTCTTGATTTTCCCCATTTTGGACATCACCGATAATTTTCTTTAAATTTGGGTCCTCGCGTTGAGATTGGTTGTAATCAGAAAAAATTTGGGGGAAATCTTGAAGTATGGCTATGGTGTTTGATGGTATGATGTGGGGTGAGATTGCAGATTTTTTTGATTCGTTATCTATCGAGCCGCATTCCGAGCTGTCGTCTTTTGAGTATGGGATGGGGTTGCGGCTAAGATAGTCACTCATCGTGTTGGACTTACCCCTAATGTGATGCACGACATATCTAAATGGCATGAATTCTGTGACCCATCGTGCTAGTTTACCCCCATTTTTTGCCAAACTAGTTATGGCTGTCAGGGCCTTGTGATCGGTAAATAAATCAAATTCACTATTTTCCAAGTAAATTCTAAATTTTTTAAAAGCGAAGGAAATTGCCAAGGCCTCCAGTTCATACACTGAATAATTTTCTTGATGAGGTCGTAACTGCTTACTAGCAAACGCGATAGGGCGTGGTCCATCGGAGTGTTCCTGTGCGAGAACGCAAGCGATCCCTAACTTAGACCCATCAGTGTATAACTGAAAGCGTTGAGAAAAATCTGGAGTGGCTAATACGGGTGGTTCCGTGATGAGTTTGCGAAGAGTCTCCAAGCTTCTTCTGCCTTATCATCCCAAACCATTTCGGAATCCTTCTTTTTAAGGGCGTTCAACGGCTTTGCTAGCAGTTGGAAACGAGGTAAAAATTTTGAAAAAAAATTGATACTGCCTAAGAATGAGGCGACTTGTTTGGGAGTTCGTGGGCGGGGAATTTGTAAAAGGGCTTCAACACGATCGGGGTTAATCGTGATTTTGCCTCCTGAAATTCGGTGGCCGAGGAAATCTACCTCTGTTTGGGCCAATTTGATTTTGTCGGGGTTAACCGTGAGATTAGCAGATTGGAGCCGTTTTAATATTTCCCGAATATGCTCTATGTGATCTTCATACGTTTCACTGAAGATGCATAAGTCGTCGAAGTAGTAGAAACAAAATTTATATCGTACGTCGACAAACAACATATCCATTAATTTTGAAAGCACTTGGCCGCCTCGGTTGACTCCGAACGGGAGTTTTTTAAAAGCAAAAGTGCCAAATTCGTTCTGAAATGAAGTCAGCTTTTGGGATTCAGGGGTGAGCATGATTTGGTGATATGCTGAATTAAGGTCAAGGACAGTAAAAAATTTCGCCTTTTGAAAATGCATGAATGCTGATTCTAAGGAAGGCACAGGATATTGAAGGTATTCTAAATTCCTGTTCAATTCGCGATAGTCGACTACCATTCTCCACGAATTGGGCTGGGTACTCTTTTTAGGGACTAAAAAACACGGAGAAGCGAATGATGTTTCGATCGGTTCAATAACGTTTTCTGAAAGTAGGTTATCTATTATATCTTTCATTGCTTTCTGCCGGATCGGCCCTTGAGTATAAATTACCCTGCCAGTTTTCAATTTGGCTCCTGGTTTTAAACTCAAATGACATTGAACTAGGTTGGTTGTACCTAAATCCTTGGTGACAACATCCGGGAATTCTCTTCTAAGCATATTCAGCAATTTTTGTTGTTTTGGTGCATTTTCGAGAATGCAAACGTAATCAGCACACTCCTGTGCGCTGAAAAGTGGGTAGTGCACATTACTATCAAATTTGAAAGAGAATGAATCGTCAGAAGGATCCAATAGCAAAGTTGTATTTTTGATAAAATCAATTCCCAAAATTGCTCTGTGTGGTAAATTGTTTACTATGCAGAATGGATACGTCCATTTATTTCGTTCGATTCCTATTTTTAATATTGCTTTCATTTTGATAGAGATTTCTGATGAGTCACCCAATGTAACTATAATATTCGTATTCACCAAAGGAATATCATTTTGGGTTTTCAAAAGCTGTAGAAAATCGTAGCTCACACATGAAAAGCTTGCCCCTGAATCAATCATCACGGCAGCTCCAATGCCGTTGATTGAAATTTTCGCTAAATTTTTTTTTTCTTCCCCTTCAGTTTTAGTGTAGCGTTTATATTTTGCATTCCTCACGGTAATTGTTTTTTCTCCCGATTTTCCCGGAACTCCCATATTTAGTTTTTTGATTTGTTTACTCGTGCTGTTGAATTTTGCTGTTGACTAGCCGTTTTTTTAATTTTGTTGCCCGTTGTTGAACCTGATGTTGAATATGTTGACTGTTGAATCGGGCTGGGTGATCGTGACGCTCCGACTGACATTGTCGTTAAATCCCAAGGGTTCTGATACAGGAATGGGGGGTATGGGTAAGGGGAGGGGAAACCCATATATGGTGTTTGCTGCTGGATGAATGGATGTAAAAACCCTTGCTTAAAAGGCTTATTATAATTAGGGAAATTTTGCTTGAATGTTGATGTTTGTTTATTACCCCCGTTGTTTGTTACTTGTAGCGGTTTTTGTTCCATTTTTGAATTCGGTCTTTGAAAATTTTGTTGCGATGATGAAGAAGGTGCCAACCGGTGAGGTGGAGGGAGTTGATATTGTTTTTTACCATTTTGTTCAGTAGACCGATAATTATTGTTGTATTGATTGTTGTGCCGATTGAAGTTTTTTCGGTCCAGTGTTGCTAGGTTCGATCCAATCTGATCAGAACTACTCGATTTTGATTTGTTTGCCCTTGCCTTCTGTAAATTTTCTGTCAGCTCTAGTTTTTCAACGTCGGCTACTAAATTTTGCAATTCTGTGAATGTTTTCGGTCTATTACTAAATTGAAATTTCGCTCGTGTATTAGTATTAGCCCCTTGGAGAATACTCTTCACTATCTCAGTTTCCGTGTACTGGGAAAGAATAGAATTAAATTTTGTGATAGCGTCTACGTAAGACCGAAAATTCTCGTTTTGATGTTGCGGGCGTAAAATTTTTTCCTGGACTAAGTTCAAACGAGTATGAGGCGTTGTAAGTTCTTCGAGCAGTTTCTTAGACACGGACTTGAAGGTAATATGGGGATCGGTGGCTATACGTAAGAGTATCGTGTTTTCTTGACAAGTAGCTATTCTTTGGAAAAGGGGTTGAAAAATGCTTTCTTTCATAGAATTTAAAAAATGTAATTTTTCCAGGAACTTGATCAAGCTCCACGGGTTATCGGTATACAGTTTTGGTACTTTCGTGATTTCATTTTCAATATATTTCGGAATTTTATCGGTGTGTTGAGGATGTTCTGTTCGGAGGTCAACTGGTAAATGGTAACCTGTTCTAGGGTTAGACGCAATTTCGCGTTTAAATTCCTGAATTGTCCCCTGCAACTCGATTAATTGGGTTTGGAGTGTCTCATTTTCTTGTTTGAGAGCGGCAAAATCGCTGGGGTTGATTTGAGACAATTGGGATCGTAAGGCATTATTTTCATCACTTATTATTTTCATGTCACTTTTGATTTGTTGTAAATCCTGTAACAGATTAGAGTACCAGAGAGGAACCGGTGTGTCGGGGGAAGGAAGTTGAGATTGTTGAGCTCCTTTACAAAGATCGCATTTCCACACAGCTCGTTTTTCTAGATTCATTTTGGTCCAGTTTTGAAGTTCTTTTAATCTAGTACAAGAAGCATGAAAACGTTGCTCACATAACGAACACATAACTGCATCGGTCGGAGGATCTGTGAGATCACACTTAGCACAGGCGATGGACATGATGTTATGACGAAAGTTGTTTTGCAAAAAATATGAGCAATGGCGGAACCCGTGTGAAAATTAGTTTACTGGTGAAAGATGAAAACTTTTAGCAGTTGAAACGTTGCGACCGTGAATTTTACTCTGCTACCATTTGTAAGGTGCTCTAGAAATAAGGTTTGGGAAAAAAGAATGAAAATACCCATGAAATTCCTTTTGGGTAGTTTATTCCCAAAATAAAAATTAGGGATCCTACCTAACAAAGAAAGGGGAAAATAAAGGTAGTTTCCTTCTTGAAAAAATGATAGAGAAGAGGGGGATGCAGTCCTTCCCGACACTGAGAATCAATAAAAAGGAAAGGTCTCACCTCGGTAATCCAAAAGTTTCGGGGGGTAGGTTCCACGAGGAAAATTATTACAAAAGTCCGGAAAAATGTGAGACGAGGTCTGATCGGCACAATCGCGAGGTGGCCACTGAAAAAGGAAGGTCCTGATTGCCCTGAGAATCGTCAGGTGACGAATCCCCCCTCGTCCTGTCTCGTTATCTCTCTGAGAGGTCGCAGGTCAGAAGATTAAAATAAAAGCTTTCTTGACCGTGACAACCTCTTAAGGTGGAATTTTCCTGACGCGGCCTGCGACCAGACGCTCTTCACTCCTTCAGTGCATTTAGATGAAACCGATTTCCCCGGCCTCGGCGGCTACATGGGCTTGAAAACCGCTACATGACAGCCGCCACGGCTGCGACCTGACTGGTCGAGGGAGCAGTCTAGCCGCACGACTAGGGTATGCAGACCCGCAATGGGGTTATCTATTTTACTGTACTCTATTACGGGTTCTCTATAGAGGGGTACTCTATTTTGCCAAATTCAGACTCACCAGAAGATAATCAGTACCAAACCAACGTTCTTTCCCCTCATAATTATACATCCCTGTGAAAAGAGCGACTTGTTTGTGCATTTAGAAATGTATGTACCAACCAATTGATACTCATAATTAAAAATACTCTGCCAATCTAGCACATAGCTTCCTCATCCCTGACGTTCGCGCATGGGCTTGAAATACCTACATTATATGGGACCATTTAGGATTTACTCCACATCCCTGAAAACCGATCGAAATCGGAACAAAACTTTAGAATTTGAGGCTGGTAAGACAATTATTACCTCAAAGTTAGGGTGACTTTTTCTTCAAAAGAAATAGGTACTGGAACTCGTGCTGTACCATATTTCGTGAGGTCTTCTCTCACCAACGAAACGATGTGGTGAAATTGTTTGAAGTTCAGCCGAAAGAAAGATCTGAACCGTTGTTCATCATTTTTCAGGTGGCAGTCGATGAGAATGTTGAAAAAGCCCTCTTCTGTTCGAGTTGAAAACATGGGTGCGAGAGGCTCCCTGTTCAGCAACAATAATTCCTCCTCTGCCAATAAGCGTCACAACAATATTCTCGCTCGACATAATCGAAACTGAAGCCTAGGTTTGCAGCCACGCCTCCTTGAGAAGACTCTCTTCACAGCGCGGCGCGGCGGGCGGCTGAGTAGAAACATGACAAAATCGCGAGCCGCAGACGCGTCAGGGAAATTCCACCTTTACACCTATCCTCCAAATTTGAGCGAGATCGGACAACAGGGGCTTAAGAAAATGATGGTTGATAGATTTTACGTTTGCGCATGCGCCAAGTGAAGTATTGATTTGGGAACATCGAAACTCATTGGGATAATATAGAAATAACAACCGAAAAAACAATATAATTATACTTAGGACATTTTTGAGATCTCGACTTTTCAATATTTCAGTCCTCAATGGCAAGGTAGGAGGTACCCTTTAGGGTATCGGGAGGGGGAGGGGTACTTTTATCACTTAGTGTGTTTTCATTTGTAGAAAGTGATCGAACGGTGAATAATTTTAGTTCTTTATTAATTAGGTATCGATTCACAGACGGAAGATTCATAGAAGAAAAAAAAGAAGCGAGACGTTCTTTCCACCTCATTACCTTTCAGGAAGGCCATAAAGCGCCTCGATACGCAAAACAAGGAAAAATAGATCTTTTCTCCTCTTCACATTCTAGGATGGTCGAGGAAAGTGAAGACTTGAAGACAACAGGTGAAAAAAGAAAATGAATTCCCAGTAAGCATGATCATATGAGCTAATTTCCCTAAACTATCGAATTATATTTATATTACATTGTATTGGAAGTTGAGCTCTTCGAGTTCAAAAGAAAAGTCATTATAATTTTAAGGCAACAACTTTTTCTAAATACAAATAACCTGCTATTAATTAAAAAAAAAAAAAAAAATGGATGTTGAGGTCTCCCCACAGTAGGTATTCATCGATTTTTTTTGGCACATGGAAATTAGGTAGGTACTTTCTTTTTTCAGCATGATTTTGTGTATAAATTTTACAATGTTTTAGTTTACAGTAGATAAACTTTATTTGAGTAATATTTTGCTAAAAAATATATTAACGATTTTTTGTATTTTTCCGCCATTGTCAGTGATGTTTTTCTGCACTTTTTTTTTTTTTTTATGACTTTATTGTAGGTACCTACTGAAAAGGTGCCGCCAAATGCCTTTCTTTTGGGCGTCTAGAAACGTTTTCATGAAGTCTAGAGCCACTTAGATCAGCTGAGTGAGATCTGGAGCTACGCTCTTTGCTATTAAATCTATGAAGCTAACATTTTAAATGGAGAGCCCTTGGGAGGTTAAAACGAATCATAAGTCTAGAGCCCTAAAAATCTAAAATAATACTGAATAAGTGAATAACGAACTAATATTTTCTAAAAATGATTATTAAGGCTGAACAGAGACTTGAAAGACTTGAGAACAGAGACATAAAATTGTGCTGACTCGGATGTTTACTCGTCACCGTGACAACAAGGTTATTAAGCTTTGTACGGATGCGCTAGTGTCGAAGCCTCGAGAATATCATCTATACATAACTTCATTTTTATTGATAACCATTCAATACCTTCAAAAGGAAATTATAGACGTATTAAAGCTGATTAATAGTAGTACATAACAGTAGTAATAGGAAAGTAAGTAGGTACCGTAGAACCCAGTAACTTCATGCTTAAGGACGTCGCATACGTCCTAAAATCTAGTAGGTAACTTTTAAACGTTTTCTAAACCTTCTGTCAACACTATCTGACACATTGAGAGACATTCAGGGTTTAGAGGTTTGAATAAAACGGTTATCAACGTCAAAAAAAATTTATTCTTGCAAATTAATTATGTTAATTAAGAAATAATAATAATTTCATACAGTTTTTTCAAGATATTGCGACCCAATGTCGGTATATAAACGAAAACAACTCAATTAGTTAATTGCGAAATAATTTGCGTACCTACCTATTTGTCAAGTAGGTAAATAATATAATAAAGGTTTAATTGGAAACCACGAAGTCAAACAAAACGTCGAACTGTTGCAAAAAATTTGAATTATTTTACGAACGCACTACGAAATATCTAAAATTTGTCGCCATCACATCCTCATTACTACAATCTAAATATAGCTAAGCTATTTTCTAAACATCAATTTTCTAAAGAATATCAATTGGTGAGTAATAATATAGCAGGGTAAAGGATTAAAAGGTGGCGTAGGGTGCCGAATGGCCTTTGATCCTACGTTCCCCAGTAAGGGCAGCTATAACTAACACTTGGCGAACATTGAGGTCAATAGGGAAACTTCATGATGATTACAAGGTCAATGCAATAATTAAAAGGCGAAAAATTAGCAGGATTTGTTAAGAGTTGGAAAAATTCAAAAGATAAAAAAGTCTATAATACACATTTGTTTTTTCCCTAAAGAATTGTGCTGAATAAAAATGGACGATTCGAGGTCAAAACCTAAGTATAGTGAAAGTGATACAGCAGTAATAAGGTTGAACAATGTTTTTAGCAAACACCGGGGAACAATTATTATAAACATAAGTTGATATAAAGTTGACGACAAATTGAAAATCAATACTTGCCTACTGTTAATAAATTAACGATTGGTATTTAAAATGAATACTGGTATAAAGTTGAATACGTATATTATGACATCACTCAGTGCAACAAAAGGAAAATAAGGACGAAAGGAGAGGAGGGTGATAGTACATGTCATCTGTTAAGTAATGCTACCTTATTCAACGAACGAGCGGATTTTTCATTCCATGAGCACTTCAAATAACAATACTCTTCAAGAATCGGCCAGTTTTTCAAGAAATGCACAAGATTTGAGTAAATTAAAATATTTTCAAAGATGCATATTGATTATTACTAATAAATTAAGGTTCGTTTAAAATGTTCAGATAAATTTAGTTTGCATTCAAGGAGAACTGCGTGTATGGATAAAGTAAATTTGCGCCAAATTCGTGAGTAACTATCGATGTGCTGTTTAATATGGATGAATTATTGTAGTACAATAATTGAACAAAAAGGCAAGGAAACTAAAGGAAATACTTTTGGAATCAAAACTCCGCTACAATGAAAATAAAAAAACTTATACTCGATTTACCAGTAATACTTCAAACTAAGCTGTCTATTAAAATTATCAATAACCATTGTGAGTATGCATTAAGAATTTCAGTAAAATTCTAGAACAATTAAAGATGAAAACTTCCATTACAATCCATAAATTTTCAATTTTGTTCTTTAGTTACAAAAAAAGCCAATACCTTGATATTATTTGATGCATAATTTCATTAATTTATAGGAATAATAAAGTGAAAATAAGAAAAACATTGTAAGCAAACTTTACAGATTCATTCCTAGACACCATCTTGTGAGAACAAGAAGAACGGATATCTTGTTCACGATCAATCAAAGAAAAAATTCAATGATTCCAACAACAAAAAGCGTGGACAATATTAAAAGGCGAACGATTTGTTCTCTAGAAAAGTGCAGCGCATTTCCTAGGTCAGTAGTTAATACTCTATTTTCAGTCCAAACAAACAACACAAAATGAAATGAATTGGAGATCTCACTTCGTGCAAATATACAAACACTCGTTAAGAAAACATAAAACATCTAAAACTTATTCAAAGTGATACAAAAAATCAAGACACTCAAACATCATCCCCGAAAATTACTGAATCTGAAAAAGTAGATAACTTATTGAAGAAACGATGCCACGAAATTGATAAAGGATACTCATTAGATGGCGGTTTTGAAGGTAAGTGGCATGACGGGAGGGGGGAAGCGCTCTCTTTCCATCCTACTTTCATAGTGTTCCACTCTATTAGTTTACTTTTATTCCTACGTTTGCAAAGTGAGTTATCCAAATAAAATGTAGTTTTTTTAACTCCTTAATTTCCATTGTTAAGGAATCGTCACTTAATCTCTCATCTAGTAGGAATATTTCAAATTTTGCACGCTTAGAAGGAAAATTAAACAAAAAATAAATAGAGGAAGGGAAAAAACTGGTTTAAATTAACGTTGAAAAATATCTTTTACTGAGTGAAACATTATCGGAATATTTGCATTTAATGAAAGATGGAAGAAAATTAAAAATCACAGATGTGCACGGAATAAATAGGAATATGAATACAAAGAACGATTGGGACAAAAAATAGCTTAAAAATCACAGCCATAAAATGAAGAAAAATAGGATTTCTACAATAAATTGAGGTCTCAGTGTCCTCGTTAAAAATATAAAATAAAAACGATTGGAAAAGGGATGAAGAGAAAGTGAACGATACTTGACTAGAAATATTCACAGTGCTGTGCAGTCCTAAAAAGGATGAAGAAGTTCTATGAATAATTTATTTTTAGAGTCATACTATTAAGAAGAAAGTTGCAATCTATCGTATAAGATGGGTGAAAAAAGGTAATTCAATTTATTCGTTGTATTGGAACAATTGTGAGCTTAACGTAATGAAAAACTTAGTGTTATGCAGAGTTATCAGCGCAGTAGATCTATCCAATCTCTACATTATGTTGAGTAACTATTAACGGGAGGTTATCTGGCTGTTTTCCGTTTTCTCAAATAAAACGTTCTAGTTTTGCTTACACTTTGTATGGAGGCAAGTCGAATCCAAATAAGAGTTCATCCTTTCAACGAATGCACAACATGTCAAATAAAATACTGAAATGAAATGTCACACTTGCGTTGTCCACAAGGGAGGGGGCAGGGGGCCTAGTCCCCATAAGTTTTTATAGATCTTTTTCACCGATTCAAAGAACGACAGTTGATTAACATGATTTGAATTGAACTTTAGTTCCAATGTTTTAAAATTCAAAAACTAAACATGAATCAACGAAAAGAAAGATAAAATCAGAAATTTCCCTCGAAGTGGCTACCCAATTGCACTGCTCAAGGGGTTTGGGGTTTAGTAGTGGCATTTAATAGTGGGATATCAATTTATGGCTGAAATGAAGTGCTGCTTCTGGGGATTTTGAAGTACAGTATTCTACCCCATAGCCATTTGGAGGAACAGCAAGAGCAGTACGTTTCTAGGAAGAAGGTAGGTACTGTTTGATTGAATATGCTACTTTTCTTCAGCTAATTTCCACTGTAACCACTTTGGCATTTAGAGATCTGGTTGGTGGAGGGAGTGGAGATCTGTTGAAAATATCAATCAAAATATCCTCCGGGCTTCAGGGGCTCGACTGTTCCCAACACTTGAAGTGATGCCACAAAATTCCGTTATTGGTCAAGAGCAGTTGGTCAATAGTTACATAACAGTGCTGAGACTTCGGGCAGTCATCAATATACCAACCCAACAGTATCTACCCTGCAGACACGATTCACGTCATTCACCTTTTATCTAAAAATAAATTCTGTTTTTCATAACTTTTTCCATTTCAGATCATTCCTTTCATCAGATCCACAAAAGTCCAGTCACTGTAATGATATGAACATCGATGAATAGAAGCCATCATATGCGATCACGATAATCTACATACGTGATGCACTCACCAACGTTTTTATGTCTCAGACCTTTTTTCTTTTCAACATGAAACATAGACAGTATAAACCGAATTGTGATTTATCGTTCTTTTCACATAATGAATCGCTAAACTCCGGTCATGAATAAACTAATCACAAGTCAAAAACACCCATTTCGGTCATAATCTAAGTTACGCCATCTTATTGATGTCCGATACAAACATGACCTGCTATTCATTCTACGACCCCAGGGCAGCTCACAACGAGAGAATAATGTCATAGTTTCACATAAATTAAATTAAGGTAACTCATGTTCTCATAATAAAAATAGGCAAATATAAAAATCACAGCTTACAAAACAGTCTATTAGTTGAAAAAACGGTACCACAAGAAAATCTATTTTGAAATTGACTGACACGATTTTGTACTTGAACGTGAAGAAATCAGCCCACAAGTTGAAGTATTTACGTCGGAATGAACACTTCAACCTTGGGGTAGAAATAAGAACCTATTTCAATTTTAGTTAGAAGAGAATTAATATGTATTTTAATAAACTGGTAATGATCGAATAGAATCTTTTGATTGTCAAATAGTAATTTTAGAAAATATGGGTGCTCTACAGCATTTGTGTGCAATCTCATTTGGAAAGTAGTAGCTCAGGTTATTATATGGTTTTTTCTTGTGGGTACCAGGTTAACACTAATTTTAAAATTGAGATACACAAATATAAAACTAAAATTATAAATCAAGTACCAAAGGAAGAACAAGTCCATGTCAACTTCAATTCCAGTCGGACTGGAGTGAGATGAAAGCCCTATGCTGGCTCCCGTTTCTCACACAGCCTAGCAAGATTCCTAGACCATTTGGACACTGGAATCCCTGAGAAGAGCAGAATACTCCTTTGGTTTCAGAATCAGGCTTTAGAGAAAGTCTGGGAGCTTTGATTTACATCAAAGATCCACCACGCTTTCTAGCACCTGGGCTTCTTTTCATTGCAATTTTAATTTAGTCATTTTATTTATTTCATTTGTTCATCAAGTTGTCACGCTTCCGCAAGAAAACGGGTGCCCCCACCCTTGCGAGGACAACATAACACGATACTACGAAGTAGACACCAACGCAAATAAAAAGGAGGATGGAAAGAAGAGCTTCCGGGGTCTACAGCTCCGGCTTATATTACGATTACGAACAACAACACTACGATGATTATACGAATAGAAGAGATGACACTTACTAGGGGAGGGGATGTTGGAGTGGGGGAGACAAGATGGCGACGATGGTGCAGCTGTTAGTCACAGGATGTAGTCACACATGGCGCAGAGCAGCCTAGTAGAAGGCTCTACTCCATCCCCGTTCCTCCCTCCTCCAGGCAGCAACTCCACATCTTCGTCCCCACGCCCCACTGTACAACAGATTACACCCATAATAAGATACAGATTAAACCACTACAAAGCACAAGGGGAAATATTTTGTAGTCAACACCTAAGTTAAGGAAGTTTTCTTTGGATGAGGACTTGAGTTTTCTCATCAAAATGGTGAAATGACCGTTCCACCAATGCTTGACTCCAGATCTACTTGTGATTATGCACAGATTAATCAAGGTTGGGTTAAAACACGGATTATACCCATAATAAGATACAGATTAAACCAATACAAAGCACAATGGGAAATATTTTGTAGACAACCCCTAAGTTAAGGAAGTTTTCTTTGGATGAGGACGTGAGTTTTCTCATCAAAATGGTGAAATGACCGTTCCACCAATGCTTGACTCCAGATCTACTTGTGATTACGCGCAGATTAATCCACCCATTGGGGTGGGTTAAAATACGGATCAGCTCTGATACACAGCTTTCTCACAGCTCGCTATCTTGAAAAATCGTTACCTATCCCTGTTTTTCCATTTGGTGTTTTTCATGTTCACAACTAAATCGTATTCCCGTAATTATTAATTTTCTATTCTGTTGTGGTAATGAAAAAACAATGAGTTTGTCTTCTGCAGACAAAGATTTCATGGAATTTTTGTTGTTACAATTCTTAGAACGAGAAGGGAATGAGTGGGCCACTTGAATGAGTGGGAGGACAACGATTCTAATACTTTCATGTCTTTAACTCTGACACACATCGGGAAAAATCGACAGTTTTTAGTGTTATTTACTAAAATTTCTTTCTGATGAATTTCTTTTACAATGGTACCAAGCCGTTCCAAGAAAAATGTAGCTCTGGCAGTTCTTATCCGATAGAAATGATTAGTCACTCCTTGGAAACATCTCAATTTGTGCTACAATTTTACGTTGCCTGAATCACTCCAACAATGAAAGCAGCGAGCTACTCATAATGTTATTAATGAACAATAAAGTATAAACAACGCTCAAGATACAAGTTTAATAAATGATTTGGTACATAGTAACTAGGCTGGCTGGCTTACGACTTGTTTCATTAACCAAGAGAAATGTGAAGGCAAATTTTAACTACCGTCTTTGTATATCAGAGGGGGCTATTTATTTTTTGCTTGACTTAATAGAGAAAACCCAAAAAATACTATAGCTCCAATTTTTCGTTATTCACTAATTTTTGGTTTGACGACAGTCACTCGGATGCTAACTAATTGATCCAGACTAATAGACATGGATAGACTAATTCGAGATTAGCTGGTGCAGGGATGAAACACGGATTGGCTAATCTGGGATCGAAAATCGATAGTGGAACAGTCGAAACATTAACTTGCAGTTGTTATCTAGATCCTGTGTTATAAGACTAGGAAGTTAGCTCGCTCCCATTGGTGGAACTAGGCCTAATGCCGGTTTCACATGGAGCGGTATGTCCGGAGACGGAAAGACGGAACGCAATGTGATTGGCTGTTGGGACAACAGTTGAGGATGGTGGCTGCCATGTTGCCGGAATGGGCGGTTGGCGGTAGAAATTTGTATACCGTTGCCGCGTTCCGTCGAGCGTTGCGCAAGCTCATTGGACAGGAATGTTGATAACCGCAAGTAGAGGTTTCAGATCAGAGAGGGTTTCAGTAGGAAGGATATGATTCCGTTTAGCGAGGTGCCGCTTCATGTGAACACCCTGCCGCATTCCGCCGCCCCTCCACTGGGTTTTCCGGCCTTCCGTCTTTCCGGTTGTTACGCTCATCCCGCTCCATGTGAAACCGGCTTAATAGTTGAGTAAATGTCATCAAAATATCTATTACACAATTCAAGCAAGTAATTTTCGTCAAAGAAATATTAATAAGAATAAAGAAACCAACTAACTCGGCATTGCATGTCTCAGCAGGGGGCCTGCCCCCTGCACTCCTCCCAGTTAGCTATTTAAGCTCTCCCCGCTAAAAAATACATGGAACATACTTTAGGTTAAGAAGAAATTAATTTACGTTTATATTATGACTGTTTTTATCTCTGTACTTTGTACTTCGTTTCATTCCTGTTCTTCTTTTTCATTCATTCGTCATTCAGTTGATGAGGATAGAGCCATGCTTTTGTCTCTTGGTGTCTCAGAGAGGCTCTCAGTCAAATTACAACTTCCTAGAGTGAAAAAGAGAGAATTTAGCTCATTCAGCTGATCAGGAAACGGCCCATAATTTCAATTGTATCTTAGCCTCAGAAAGCCTCACTATCAAATTTCGAATTCCTAGGATGAACGGAGAGAAGTTAGCTCATTCAGGTGATATGGATGGAGCCCCTCACTTCATTCGTCTTTTGTTGTTCCAGAGAGGCTCCTTAACAAATTCCAACTTCCTGAGTTGAACAGGAGAGAATTTAGCTCATTCGTCTGATCAGAATGGGGCCTGTTATTTCTTCCTCTCCCTCCCTTCCAAATTTTAAATTCCTAGGCTGAGTAGAAGAGAATTTACCTCACCCAGCTGATCAGGAAAGAGCCTATCATTTCAATCATATCTTGTTGTCTCAGTAGAATATTCGAACTTCCTAGGGCGAACCAAAGAAAATTGAGATCATTTGGATCCTTTCCCACCTGAAGTCTCACAGAGGCTCCCTATTAATATTAAACTGCCAAGGGCGAACCGAAGGAGTCAAACTCAAAACCAACTCCAATAAATTTAATTTATGTATGCACCAGCGGTTCTCATAAGAAAGTAATTAAAGGAAGTGGCAGCATGTGATATGGTGTGATGTGTAATAACATTAGAGCTTTCCAACAAGCGTAGAAAATTAAAAGATTTTTGTAGATAGAAAACGAACCAACTACAACTCCTTAGTTTGGGGTCGTATTTTCGTCTCTAGATACCGTGTTTTCACTCGTTTAAAAACCCACATCAATCCACATAGATGAGGAATAGTGAGTCAATGTCTAATAATGTATGTGAGCCAATAAGTCACTAGTCAACAGTATCTGACGCACGAAGTGGTGCGTCTTGGATAAGCAAATACATTGCACGATTCCGTTGCCCTTCAGAAAAAAATTCCTGGACAAGAGGCAACATGGCTAAGATTTTCCTTATTATTGTATTATTTGAAAGTATACTAGGCCTTAACCTTTCCTGTTGCTGCAAATAAACGAATGAATGAATTATCAAAATCAAGTCTTAACACGTTGAGTGCATCTCGATGGACAGGTAATCAAACACGGGGAGTGACCGACGTCTGAATATCGGTCACTGGGGGAATCGATCGAGGACTAAGAATCGATTCAGAGTTGGATATTAGTGTATGTAGGTAGGGGTACCTCTCGTTGTACCCTCAGAGTTATCACAAAATTAGAATCGACCATTGAAGAATTACTTCGACTTTGGTGAATAAATCCATTTTCATGCTATTAATGAAAATCCTTAAAAGCTTTTGTGTTCCAACTCCTTGGGAAAACGCCCACATTATATCCAAGTCGCCAAACACCTCTTTCAATTGGCTAACAGCATTAGCAGAGAAGAGGGCAGGGAACTAAGTCTTCTCAGAGGTGGATTGACAACCTGCAGTACAGTATGAAAGAAAATATGATTATGAAGAGGAAGCAGCAGATCCCACCGGATCTAAAACTACCTCTCAACACGTACACGAACTGATGCAGCACCTAGTGTTCATCGAGATATAGGAAATGACGGAACAGAGGATGACTCTACATCGCAGGAACAGCAGCAGCAGACAGAAGAGCAGCAGCAGCAACAGCAGCAGCAGCAAGAACAACATCAACAACAGCAACTGCTACACAAACAACAAAAACAGGGGCAACAAGGCAGAGATGATTATGGCGATACAGAGGAGATCACGAAACTAGGAAAACGAAGGAGAGCAGCAACTCACCGGGATAGGGAAAGAAAGAAACTCCTATTGAGCAATGCCAAGCAAATCTCTTAGACGTTGACATATTACAGATGGAATATGAACAGTGGAGAGCTGACTGGAATGCTTGGGGGTCAAACCCTAACAATATTGGTGACAAGCCCTTCAAGACAGCCACAGCTAAAGTAGATATGGAGTAATCTGCTTAGGAGCTATGCTAATGTCAAGGAGGAACTGTGTGTTTTGCGACAGCGCAATATTGATATAGGAACACTCACACAATCCATAGAGCATCTGGAAAGCACAATGGCTGGGGCCAGAGCCAGATCCGATTCTATTGGCACAGCAAGCTCTGCTGAGAGCGAGTCAGGACTGCTAACATCATACATTGGAGCTCTTAAGGACACAATGCTGGAGGGCTTCCGGAGTGTTGGAGCACAGCTCAGCGCTGTTGACAGGAAGGCAGAGGCATGTGCCTCCAAAGTGGACAAGCTGGAAAGAGATGGATTAAAAGCCCTATAGGTGAGACTGCAGGCGAGGGACCAAAGGGAAACACCCAAGCCAGTTCCTCAATTCAAACACCCTTGGGCTCCATCAACCACTGAGGACGAGGAGCAACGGGAGGGAGAAAACACTGCAGGCGAATCGAGTGGAGGATGGATGGAAGCCACACGCAGGCGGAAGAGGAAAACCACCAAGAGAGAGAGGAACCTCCTCAAGGAAAATTCCACCAGAAATAAAGTGGACGTAGCCATAGAAAAAGCAAAGAGAAGGCTTGAAGCGCCTCAAACCACCCTGATTGTGCAGGCACATAAAGAAGCACCCTCGGTGGGCCAAGAAATGGAGGATTCGGCCCCAAATATTTCTTACAGGGATGCCCTATGCTCCCCCGATTCAGTGAGGCGCAGAATGAGGAAAGAGATTGACCTCCGCAGTATGGGCATGGCGGTAACACAAGTGTTTCCAGCAGGCAAACATGCTTTGAAGGTAGCAGCTGCCACGCCTGAGGAGAGGATCAAACTGGCAAATGCATAACGGACAAGGGCTTCGAGGTGAGAAAGGAAAGGCAGCCAGATAGGCCTATTCTGATGAAGATCCATGGTATAGACAGGGATATAACTAAGGGGGACCTTCCTGGATATGTATGGGACCAAAATAACTGGGTACGGGATAACTACAGCAAAGAGGATTGGGAGAAACAGTTCAATATATATATATAGTTTCTCAAAATTCCTTTTAGGCAAATGAATTTATAAGATTGTTGAACGCCGGCGTTGAAATGGCTACCGAACTTAAAAGAATTACTAGCAGGGAAGTCAAACTAACACCCTGGATAACTAGAGGCCTGATTAAATCAATAAGGATAAGAGATAAACTGAAAAAACTTTCGACGAAAAACCCACTAAATTTCAATTTAAAGGAAAAATCAAATCGTTATAGAAATAAAGTAAAGGAGTTAATAAGAGCAGCGAAGAAGACATACTTTGCCAATGAAATAGAGAAAGCCCAAGGTAATATGAAAAAAACTTGGGACACTATCAAATCTGCAATACGAGGAACAAACGGAAGAAATAAATCAGAATGTCCACTGATCAAAGAAATAATGAAAAATGATCACGTCCCGGAAAATGTAGCGCGTAAAAAAGCTTGCGATTCACTAAACTCATATTTTTCCCAAGTAGGAGAAAAGCTCGCTGCGAAATTCTCAAATATTCAGAAGCCCCCAGATCCTCCGCCTTCAAATGAGGTGGCGGACACAATCTTTTCTCTTAGAATGATGACGGAGACAGATCTCGACAAACTACTACAAACTATGAAGGGATCCTCGTCACCAGGTATAGACGGCATCCAGGTACATCTTATAAAAAACCATATAACGAGTCTGAAAAAACCTCTTCTTCACATATACAATCTTAGTCTCACAACAGCAACATTCCCTGAAGCATTCAAAGCTGCAAAGGTCATCCCAATTTTCAAAGGCGGGACGGTGGGTGAACTCGGAAATTATAGACCAATCTCTATGTTAAGCACGCTGTCCAAAATACTGGAGAAATTCGTGAAAAATCTGCTGTACTCATATCTTGAAGAAAACAATTCAATAAACATGAACCAATTTGGTTTCCGCAAAAATAAAGGGGTAAATGATGCGGTATTTGCACTAACCACGGACCTTTACGACATTAGGGACAAGAACAAGAAAGGTGCTCTCATACTACTCGATATCGCTAAAGCATTCGATGCAATCGATAGAGAACAACTTATGTACAAGTTAGTTAAATTAGGAATCATAGGCCCCAGCTTAGAATGGTTTAAGAGCTACTTGAGAAACCGAACCCAACGAGTGGCAATCGGCGAATGCTCTAGTGAAGAAAGCAATAATGATTTTGGTGTAGTTCAAGGAAGTACATTGGGTCCACTATTGTTTTTGGTGTATATAAACGAAGTGGCATCTCTAGAACTACCCAATACCAAAATGTATTTATTTGCGGATGACACTGCCGTGTTAGTTGAAGGTGACACGTGGGAGAATGTATATAGCAAGGCAAACCTAGCAATCAATGTGATTGGACGATGGTTCTGTGAAAACTATCTTACATTGAACACTAAAAAGTCAAAATTAATTATTTATGGAGGAATGAAATCATATGTTTACGATAAAAATTTAAGCATCATACTACATACATGTAGATCAAATAATAACTGTTCCTGTGGGAAAATAGAACGTGTAGCTGAGCATAAGTATCTTGGGTTAGTCTTGGACGAAGAGCTAAACTGGAAACCTCATATTGACTATACTCACAATAAAATTAATAAATACATGTATATATTCTATAATATTCGACACACACTCCCTAGAAATACGATAAAACTAATTTATTACAGTATGCTACAATCTGTACTTCAATATGGCATAATTGCTTGGGGTGGGACATTCTCAACCCATATTAATAAATTACATGTACGCCAAAAAATCATTGTAAAAATTATGCTGTCTTTACCCAATGTATTTAATATCGCTAAGCTATTTACTATAAGGCAATTATATATCAAAAATTTACTTCTGCATTTCCATAAGGATCCACAAATAATAGGTTCACAACGTAAAGACAAAACTACAAAAAACATATTTTAACCTGGCTTGTAGAAAAGGGGGAAGCGGGATGTGAAACTGTTTTAAGCAGTATTTATGTACAGTGATTATTTTAGAAAATTATTATAAGAACATTATATACATAACATTATATTTTTAAGTACCGTTTGTATCATAGAATAGATAGATTGTAAGACATGAGCGAATCACCAAGACCTTCCCCAACAACACGGGCCAAGCCTATCGTTGGGAAAGAAATCGAAGTAAGAGAAGTTTGGATTTTGGGACACACTCAACGTGTTAAAACATAAAACCATAATATGCCAAGTTAAACTAACCTAGAAGCCACCAGTAGTTAGACAAGTACCGACGTAACCCTGGTACAGCGAGTAACTGATTCAGGGCCTCACGATCGCTCCGCAAGGCCTGAAGAGAAAGCAGCTTCAATGAAACGGGGTGGGAGACCGACATAGTGACACGCATAGCACTCTGGGCAGCAGTCGAGCACACCATGGGATAAAGAACAGTGTTGCGCAGTGATCGGAATGCTATACCTGAAAAAAAAATTTTAAACATTATAATAATATTTCCTCATTCATAGGCACAAACACTCATTGAAGGATGCATGTATAAAAGTTAACACGTTCATTGCGGACCGTTTTCCCAAATGGTGCCCAGGGGCATGATAGGATGCCTTCCCAGGAGTAAGGGTTTCATGAAACATGTAAACACCAGACACATAAAAGTGGAAACCAGTAACAGCGCGCATTCTACCGGTGGCTAGGATATCTAAAACGAAAAACAACCCACTCAGAACCAATCACAATGGAGGATTCTTTGTTTGGGGTGATATAATGGAGGAGCTGACATGGAAATGCACTTAGTCGAAAAATCAAATTTTACAGGAACTTCCTCTTAACTCTTATCAGATTTATTGGACATAGGTAATCTCTTCTCAATGCAAAGGTGTCAGGACTTGATGATGGGGCGATCTAGCGACCTTTGCCGAAACTAAACTATTAACGAGAGGACATGAGGCTTTTCCCACGCTATTGGCGTGACTGTTTACTTACATTTCAACGAAAACTTTTTTTTTTTTGGGCTTGAGTGCATTTCTATGTCAGCTCTTCAATTATGGGAGCGCGACCGCCCCCAGTAGTTGGTAAGGTAGAGCCGTTCTGCGACGAACGTGTTAATGCAGACCCATAGAAAAAAAGGGGGGGGGGGGGGGGGGAGAGGAAGATTCACTCCTGTGGTGGAGTTTGAGATGTCAGGTTAGGCACCATATAGCTTAGAAGCAATTTTTAAAAAACCATCTTCAAAGTAATTGTTGTTAGACAGCATGATCAAAAATGGTGCATTTTCATGTAGTCATGTCCTCGAAAACTAAATCTTTACTCGGCCAGTGCTAGATGTTTATCAATGAAAAATCATGCAGCATCATTGCATGAGTGAATTTTCTCAAATTACCTTTCATATTATAATAAGCTAAATCGTATTAAAATTTGAACAATTTTAAATTAGATTATTTCTGATTGTGCCATAGGACAGTCAAACACCTTGTTCAGACATTGAACCTCCTTCTAAAATATGAGCTTATAAAAGATCTATGTACCATGAGATTCATTTACTAGTTCAAAAAGACACGTTTGGATTAATATTCAATATCATGACAATATTTTCAAATTGACAAGATAGAGACATCATCCTAACAGGGATGGGACAATAATTGATGAACGCCTGGAAATACCGGCCTATGACACCAAATCACAGTAGACTACGAGCTGTGAAGAGAAAATACACAAAAGAGGTGTTCCATACCAAGAGGGCGACGGTTCAGGAAGAATTCAAGTGTTCCTCTCCACATGTCCAAATAAATACCGATGACGCTGCCTTTTCCAAAAGGAGGTCCATACCACTCGGATTTCCCATTATGTTGCAAACGACCTGGAATTGAAAGTATGAAAAATAAAAATTGCATGAATACGTCAAAGATTATACTGAATTATGGAAACTGTTAACATCAACATTTCTTTCTATATCATGATGTGATAAGTTTATAAATTATTATTAGGTAATCAGTATGACACAAACCGGTATAAGAGAAACCCCATGACTCCTTGTCCGATCCAAGGAGACTGCAGAATTGATAAGCTGAGTTATGGAGTTCAGCAGCTTTAGTGCCGACACCGACCATCTGTTGACAGCATTGTACAATTAACATTAGTAACGTGAATTACACCTATGAAACTTGTGGAATTAGGTTCATAGTGCCTAACTGAGTTTCTACAAACCTTTTACTGACTTAAGGCCCTTGTACGTACACAAGGAAATGCAGAAATAATAAGTTCCTGTATGTGTATTTAAAATTAAGAAAAGTCAAAAGCTAGGTAACTATGCAAAACTTGCAGTCAACCAGTCCATGGACATAGGTAATAGAGATTTTTCGCTTTCAACGGTCGCTGAACATACGGTGTGTTCATGTGATCAAACTTAGGAACTAACCCAAAGTTGCTCCTGTTCCATAAACTCCACGAATGTGGAACGGGAACTAGGAGCTCTGTATGGCCTCCGATATATAGCCCCACCAGCGTAAGACTGATAAGAGGATCCTCACTGGTACTCTCATTCTCTTTCGGTTATCAACAGAGAAAGTAGTTAATCATTACTGTGTTATTTTTATACTCGCTATAGCAGAATTAAACTAACTCGTCATATGCATGGAGTATTTGATAACGACGAATTTGAATATTCGTTCCCAGCCTGAATTGAAGCAACTGCTGTTAGGAATACTCCTCATGGTTCAGGCAAGTAGAACACAAAATTTCTTTGTATATGTATGCACCCAGTATTTGTACCTATTAGGTAATCAGTTTCACGTTAAATGAGAGCCAACATAAACAAAATAAGGTCGATAATACAGATAAATTTTGTACTATTTACCCGAGTAGCATTCCTGATAGCAGTTGCTTCAAGAAAGGCTACGAATACATCTTCGAGTTCCCCCTCATCAAATTATGTAAATTTACAAATTCGTTCATTTTTCCTTCCATAACAAGTATAACAATAATAAAAATACACAATATACGACGGAAGAAGGCCACTAGGATGAAAGATGTTAGATTGACAGGTTCATTAAGACATTGTGCAGGAAAGTCACATAAAGGCCCATTTACGATGCCAGAGCATTTGTCGCGAGCAGGGGTGACGAACAGAACAGGCAGTCGTTCGAGGCTCAGGCAGTGTAAACAGTCACCGCGAGCCGATCAAGGTCCAAGTGAATGCTCGTTCGTGCTCGGACCTGATCCACCCGATGTCGGTTCTTCGGCGAATCACCAAAGGGACGCTCAATGTGTGTAAACACCCCAGGATTCGACGAATGGTGTTCGATGAATCTAGTTCTCGCCTAGCTGTTGAAGGGTAAACGTCTCCCATTTTGTGTGTGGTGTTTTTTTGCTTTTTAAGTATTATAGTGATGGAGTGGGAAAATGAAAAGTGCCTTTTGTTAATTTTCTGTATGCGGAGCACCCCGAGCTGTGGGTGTTTCCTTCTATTCTTCGCAATATGAAGGTGAAATCTTCAGGCGACATGCGGCTAAAATTGCTGAATAGCCCACTGTTATCCTCCTTCAAATACTTCAGCAATAGAGATTAATTTCTTTTCTTCAAAAATGACGACTCCCACATGCGAAGTCTTTCTTTTTTCGCTTTTCTTCCGCTAGATGGTCTAAAATGAGGATAGCCGCCGTGGAAACCGCAATTTTGGATAGCGTGGGTGCCATCTATTTGCTGCAAATCCTCACGAGCAACTGATCGTCACAAATGCTCAAGCAGTGTGAACAGAGGGCTCGTTTGTGTTTGTCCTTGTTGAAAACTGGCGAGCAACGATCACGAATGCTCAATGCTCGATGCTCGGGGATGTTCAGGCAGTGTAAACGGGGCTTAACATAGGGAAGGGACTGTGGAAAGAGCTTGCAGGTTATCTTGTGTTTTCTCTACGTTTGCGTTAACTGTAGTGGGATACTGTGGAAATCAAATACTCTCGCACCATGTCAAACTACTTAAGCAGGAATGTCTCTACAATGAAACACTGTCCACTTTGCCTTCTTCAAATGCCTATTGTACAGGCGTCAAGGAGTGTATGGCTTTGAAAAATTACATCAAACAGGATCTCTTCTCATTTTCCTGGGAATTCAATGATATCTATCATACCACCCAAGGATCAACCAGACTGCAATCTGTACACTAGATTTAATTATTTCCATCTATTCTGATTTATGTGAACAGGCCATCACAATTTGATAAGTCACTGAGCAACACAATGGTAATTCAAATTGATTAATTTATTATGTTCCCAGAGATTCAAATTTTTATCAAAACAATGTACTGATACACATGTATTTTGTTAAATCCATTTAAAAAAGTAGATATTACTCATTATGATTTCCAACTTAGATCAAGCAATTTAAGTAAAATTACTATTGAATCAAATCAGAAGATCAAGATCGTTGAGCCACAACTTACCACATCAGTGCCATAAAGACACGTGAGCATCTTGATTTCCCAGTAATACACGTTGCCCCTGCTGAAAGGGGAGTCTCCCCTGATGGCAGCAGTCCCGGAGCTGTATCCTGGATGGAACCTCACCTCCCGATTCTGCTTGCTCAGTAATGTAGCAGGAGACGCTGCATCATTGTCCCACGCCCATTCATGGACTGTAAATACAAAGAAGAAAAAATAGGTACACATATTCCTCCAATCTGATTTGAAATTATAGTCGTTGTCCCTACTCCTGGGTTTCATTTTCTAGAGGAAACCAGGGTCTTTCCCTAGTATATTCCTCCGTGAGAAATTAATTAAATAAAAATCTTACTCCAGGCTGTTTGAATTAATCCACATACTGACATTGACCATGAAAGAAAATAAGAGGGAAGTGTCACTAGATGGGAGGAGAGTATTGCAACTAAGATTTTTCTATGAGTCTAGGTTGACGATACTCCAAAGAAGTAAGACAGCTGCAAAAGCTCTGCTGGTAAGAACTAAATCATTTCCTACGTTCTTAAGTTGTGGAAACAGATTTCAATGAAAACTCGGCGCTCCGAGACTCGCCAGGGGGCAAGCCCCCTGGACCCCCGGTTACCTCTATTCACATACTTCGGACGAAATTATTGAAACACAGAATGTGTTTTAGCTCACGCGTTTCACATAAACCCGTATTCAATCTTAGGTTGAAGATTGGTTAACTTCCAATAGTGAGATAATAACTTAGAATATTTATAACTCATAAACCGCGTCATAACAAAATATCGCATAGGTTACACCAGGTTACACGATCCTTAGTTCCGTATCACCGGTATCCATGTTGTCGTCCCAGATTTTGTTACAAAATTTCGTTAGCTTTTTTGGCTAGTTAGTCCATGGCTAAAACACATTCTATTTGAAATTCACTCAGCTGATCAGTGATCACCCAGGCGTCTTCAGCATTCTCCATTGACCCTCCCTCTCAAATTTTAGCTTCCTGAGTTGAATAGGAAAGAAGATGGTTTTGGAGCTCACTCAGCTGATCAGTGATCACCATTGCGTCTTCAGCATTCCCTCTTGACCCTCCCTCTCAAATTTCAGTATCCTGAATTGAATAGGAAAGAAAATGGCTTTGGCACTCACTCAGCTGATCAGTGATCACCCTGGCGTCTTCAGCATTCTCCCTTGAGCCTCCCTCCCAAATTTCAGCTTCCTGCATTGAATAGGAAAGAAAATGGCTTTGGAGCTCAGTCAGCTGATCAGTGATCACCCAGGCGTCTTCAGCATTCTCCCTTGAGCCTCCCTCCCAAATATCAGCTTCGGTTACATAGGTTACACGATCCTTAGTTTATTTAACCACCGCTTCACAAATCAAACCGTTCTCGCAATATTCGGATCACCTGCTATGAATCAAATCATCGAAACACCAGCTCAATGAAATCATCAGAAATTAACAAGCGGTTGCAATCATGTTCACAATATCAATTATTGAGAATGATCACCTGAGTGTACACAACTATTCAAATAACCATGCTCATAACAGCTTGTTGGCCACGCACTTCACAGTAGTTATTAACATAATATGGTTGGATAAATCGAGAGCTTTCGAACGAATGGTCAACGAATTTCGGGGGATGAAAAACGACGAAGTACCATTTCCCTAGCTACGACTCGGTTGTAAGCAGAAATCATCAGAATATTGTCGTCACAGATTTCGTCCCACATTTCGTTTCAGATTTCGTTCGCTTTTTTGCCTAGTTAGTCCATGGCTAAAACACGTTCTGTGTTAAAACGGAAGTTATTGAAGGATATTGTCAATTTCCACAAAAATAAGGAGTTACAAAGTTGATCGATTTCAACAGTTAAGCCATCATCAGTAACAGACAATAACGCAACATACATTAGAAAGCATATGGCTTATACAGTAATAGGTGAAAGGAAGCTTGAATCCCATTGGTCGAGAGAAATGAGAGGGCCAGGAGGTACAACCAATCAAGCGTGAACAAAGTGAAAGGGGATTATAGCTAATCAGATGAAGTGAAGGTACAACCAATAGTGCTGACACAGTAAAAGGGGATTATAGATAATTAGATGAAGTGAAGGGAGGGGTGAGTTACTCAAACTGGTTTTAACCAACTGGTGAAGGGGTAATTCCAAGCTTTACAGAAATGGATCTGTCAGTGGTGAAATATATGGGTGGCCGGGGTGAATTTTTTCACTCTGTTGCGTTTCACTCCAAGTGAACAGAGTGGGTTTTCACTCCGACACGGAGCACACAGAATGGATTTTTCGCTCCCCACTGTGGATCGGCGTGTGGCTCTGGAATTACAGAAAAACCGGGGGTTCACTCCCATTGATGTCTAGTCACCACTGAATGACGAGGACCTATACATATCCCCCATGATCATTATCTCCCAACGTTTCGATATCTTACCCTAAAACACTGATTCATTTCTCCCCTATGTATCGACATTCAAAGACATACCAAGGAAAAAAGTGAGTATAGATTTTGAAATACTACGACGGAAGTTTGAACTACTAAATAAGCGGGCAAGCAGCTTAATACCATCATTAGCAATACCAATACATATATATCAAAATATGATGTGATATAAATCACAGTCACAATCACAGTGAGCCATAAATTAGGTGTACGAAAATATCAAATATCGTGTAATAAATAGTAAAACACTTTCCCCATTTGGAAGATAATCAATAATTTATGTAAAATAATATTCTAATTTTGTAATAATGACTGCTTACTCATCAGTAAGTACAATTAATGGTGTTCAATGTTCATATTTTATAATATGTAATCTCAGAATGGAGCTTATTAAAAAACAGTTCCCTCTTTCAAAAAAGTGTGCCACTAACGGTTTTTCTGGTGCTGGGAGTAAAAGCCCGAACCCCTGTGCAACTAAAAGGTAGCGACAGGCTAATTTACTAGGAGCGAGACGCCAATTCACTCAGTCATGAGGGAGCGGAAACCCCACACCGAGGGACGGTCGGGATTGAAACCCCAGATTTTTTTGGTGCTGGGAGTGAAACCCCGAACCCCCAAATACATTGAGGGATATCCTAATTAAAAAATTTACCACACCTGTCACTTTTGAATCTTTCGAGTAATTTCAACATTATCTCCCGTAACAGCTTTACCCTTAACCAACTCCCTTCATACCTACCTCTCTTGGTGTCAAATACTAGAAAAGACTGTAGCTTGACTCACTCTGCTCTTGTGCATTTTCTCGTCTCGTGCCTCTCAGCGAGCAAACTTCTCAACTGGGAACGTATTTAAATACGAGTATGTATCAGAATCAGCTTTATAAAATAGACCTTCACTCCTTAATTTTTTTTTCTTTTTAATTAAACTCCAACGTTTCTCTCCAGGTACTAGGGCTTCTTCAGGGAGATTAATATTCAAAAGAGTACAATATTTACTAACTTATAGTTTTCTTCTATTTTTTTTTTTTTTTTTTTGTTAAAAATCGAATTTAAAGTTTTGAGTTTTTTGAAAATCAAATTTATAAAGATTGTAATAATCTGAACTGTCCGAATAAAGAAACGTTATATATCAGAACCTCCGCAGTTCCCACAGCAAGTTGAGTAAGTAGTGAACTCCGGTCAGACAACTAGGTATTTACATAAAACTAATAACTACTCCGACTAGTTTTCTAATGTAATGGTGAACTATAAGTAATCTTAGAAGATCATGCTATCAGATATTCTCCCGCTGCTCCTATATTACATACCCAACTTTTACCCAGATTTGAGGAATTTCGAATGAATTGTACTAGCTTTTTTTCCCGTTGGGATGGGTAGAAGATCGTGTCACTGAGACCAAGTAAGATCTATTAGAACACCTAGATTTATCTTAATCCGAAATTGCCTAAATCGCGTCTTCTGTTTGCATAATGTAGGTACATACATGTATACATTGTTATGTGTAAATTGTTTGTAAGATTGATAGTTGTAAGAAAACGTTGAATTTGACCTCCTGTTAGAATGGCAAACTACATGGCCCTGCTTTTGTACACATAGGTATCTAGACATTATATTGTGTCTCCCACCAAGTTTTCAACTCTTGACAGCTTCAGCGGACTAAGAAAAGAGAATTCACACCCACAGCTTAGGGAGAACCGCCTCTCCGCGCATGCGCGGTACGGTAATTGACGTTAAATAGGAAAGGATATGGAGTATTAAGCTGGATTCACATGGAGCGGAAAGACGGAACGCAATCTGATTGTCCGTTGGGACAACAGTTGAGGAGGGGGGCTGACATGTTGTCGGAAGGGGCGGACAGTGGTCGGCCGTAGAAATTTTCATACTGGTTCCACAGTCCGTCGAGCTCCGTGCAAGCACATTGGACAGGACATGTTGATAACTGCAAGTAGAGGTTTCAGATCAGAGAGGCTTTCAGTAGGAAGGTTATGTATGATTCCGTTCACCAAAAGGAGACCGCTTCATGTGAACACTTTTCCCGACTCTGCCAACCCCTCCACTGGTTTGTCCTTCTGCTTTCTGCGCTCGTTCTGCTCCTTGTGAATCCAGCTTTAGGCCGTGGAACATAACTTGCATCTCAGCGAAACTCAATTTTTAGGGATCACCCACTCTTCTTATCTGCCATCGAATAGTCTCCATAGTATCGATTTAGCTTCCCAACACATAGATTTGCCCATTTTGAAATAAACCGGCCTTTTGAGTGCCTAAATTGAACAAGTGCCAGCAATCCGTTAGTGAAAATTCAGATTTGTTGGACATGTAGGTCAGAATGATGTGTATAGTTTGGTGGTCTGGATGTTAGCAAGCTCGCATCTCAAAAATACATGACATCAAGTAGTCAATCTCTTAGTGAAAATTCAGATTAGACATACAGATCAGAATGACGTTTAAAAATATTTTTCAGGGGTTGAGGTAAAGTAGGTACGGAGCAAAAAAAAAGTTACATTAAACATTGGATTCGAACCCAGAACCTTCATATTACGTCTCTGCTATCTTAACCAGAGGACTACGACAGACTTTACGAATAATTATTGAACAATCACAGTACTTCGCTACTCAGCATGAACCTAGGAGGGGAACTCAGTAGGGAATGCTTTTAAGGGAGGCCGCAAGAACGCTCTGAAACGACCCCTATCACTGCATCTGAGTGCATCGATGTGGTGGGAGGCAGAATTGATACAATCGAGACTATTCGGTGGGGGATCCCTAAATTTTGGGTTCCACGGAGACAAAAGTGGGGAACATAGGTATAGTTCTGAAGTGGGTCAAGCTACGGGGAGACCCAAAATAATAGTTTTTATTCCCTTCGGGGGAAAAACTAATATATTATTCATTTGCCGTAGTGTGAATGTCTGAAATCATTATGTGCATTCTATGAAATGGGTATGTTATGTATACAAGTAGAATGGACCATAGAGGAATATTATACACAACAAGAGCAGTAGACGGTAATCGTGCATAAATTCCCTATCTATTTTCCGAGTTTGCAAGATGCATAAGATTAGTGGCTATAAAGCGATGGCTCAATAATATTTCCTATCACAATCGGTGAAATTAATAAATCACCTAATTATGTAAAATGGATTCTCATCATGGGGTCCAAAATATACTTAGATTTGGAAATCAGTTCGTAGATCTTCAAATACAGCCTCTAACATAGATAAATATGAGTGTGTACAAGAGCGTAGTAGAATCCAGTAATCAATATCGAATGAATATAAAACAGGAGGAGGCTGGTGTCATGACACAACTAGCCCTACACAGCCCGCAGGGAACAGCCATATTTGAACACAAAACAGTAGATGAAAACAATCATTTTTCAACATATCTCGAGTAAAAAACCAATCAAATAAACTTACATATCTCAACTTTAAACGTCGAAGACCTCGAATCAAAATCGTTAAGGGATTTAATTTGTAAAATTACCGAGAACTCACCGTTCAAGTCTTCACCACAGTGACAGAAAATGTCATAGCGGCAGGCGCAGGGTTCGCTCTTTTCTTGGGATTTCTCGTCCACAAACGTGATCTGACGTTCTACGGTAGCCATTCCGAAACAAAAATCAAACTTATGAGAAAAAAATGCTTGCGCGAATTGCGACTTTTATCTTCACAAACGGGAGAACACTTTTTCGGATGCAAAACAAACAGTCAGCTGGATCCTGGGTTCTTGTCCCGAACTTTCTCGGATCATCCAATCAAATTGCGCGATACAACAAATGGAGAAACCACATGTGAGATCATATCCTTACACCAAAAAGTTCCAGTCATGCAGCATTATCGTTTGAGCGAATTTTCGTACATTATCGTACCATGTTGTTGCACTGTTTCGAAAATTAACCACAGAGAGAAAAGAAATTTGTAATTACCGGTGTTATGGCACAAAGCTCGTTCTAGATAGTAACCTGCAATTCAAGAAGGGATTTTGGAGTTTTAACTTTTTTTGCAGTTTTAACTAATTTTAAGCACATTTACCTACTTTACATTTTTCAAAATAATTTTCACATCAATTTTCGAATGTTCTATTTTATAGTTAATAATATTTATTTGCGTAATATTCTGCTATAAAATATAAATTTAACGTTTTTTTCTATTATTAGTGATTTTTTCAGTAGGCACTTTTTTTGAAATTTGACCAATTTACCTAGTGTGCTCGAAATATGTTTGCCAAAGAACACACATACATACACCCACACACACACATATACCTATATATATACATATATATATATATACAGGGTGATTCTCTCGCAGATGCAAAAAAAATTTTGGGTGAAACTACATCAAAAATGGAGTAAAATGCCGCCAACTGATGCTGGCTTTCAACATCCATAGAAAGCGAAGTCTTGAAGAAGTGTTTTTGCCACCAATGTAACATTTTTACAAGTTTGGTAAATTTTACAAGCTTATGCGTTTCCTGTAAATCTGAGAAAGGTGGTTCCAAGCACCGATTTCGTTCAAGCTATTAAAAACTCTTAAATAGCATATTATACCAATTCTGAAAGGAAATTTAATACGGTTTCTAACGTTTTAACGGTAGTAGTCAATTTATTTATGGATGATAAAAAATGGGAAAAGGGGCAGTTTTATAAGGGGGTTAAACGAAAATTGCTTGGCAATAGAGGACCCGATAGGAAATCACCCTAGAAATCGATAAAAACACAAACTCGTTACCTACCAGAAGTGTTCTATCAGTGTCCGAAATCATCAGTCTAGAATGCCCACCACCACCACTTTTTCAATGGACGAATGATTTGATAACGATTTTTGATAACAAGAGCATTGTTTGTCAAGTGTGAAAACCACAAAGCTTAAGTGAAGGTCTATCTGAATAATTTTTCTGTTCAGTACAATATTATATTACTCCACGACAGCATGAGTTCACCTTTCCGTTCTCCTATTAGATCAGATTCAATTCACAGTTTGGATGGTGGTCACAGTCCGAATATTCCCAGTCCTCTAGTTACCAGACGGACAAGAACTGATTCCACGTGAGTTTCTTTCATTACATGGACATACCAGTAATGAGATAGGTACATATTTAATAATTTATTAGGGAATACCTTCGAATATAATTGACTGTGGTGCTCAATAGAATTTTTAAAGTAGTAATCAATTAGTTTCATAACTTATGGCAATTTAATGCTTTCCCTTTGGTCGTCAATTATCAGGACAGTTTTTTTTCCTCTGAGGCTCTGAAGTGAAGAAAAATAGCTTCACCGAAAATAGCGAATTCTTTTTTGGCTGTTGACACATATTTGGCAGAAATCTATTTTACAGGAATAAACTCGAGAAGGGGTAACCTTGACCTACTTGCTAAGCTCAAGTCTTCCCAATCAGCAGTTTGTTCCCAAAGCCAAGTCATTTTTATTTGATCGGTGTACTTACCTATAGGTAGCTGAAGAAAAAAAAACACTTATTTTTAGATAATATATGCCTTATATTTTGCTTCAGATCTGCAAGAGCTCTGCTAAATCCACAAGAAACTGGAGTTGTTAAATCTTTCTGCCGCAACAAAGGTCACGGTTTCATCACGAGAGATTCAATTGATGATACCCTTTTTGTCCACATTTCAGAGTGAGTGTTTAGTTCTTTATAACCTAATTCTACCTATAATTTAATCATTAATAGGAAAAAAAATCAAATGTTACCGCAGAAGCAATGCGAGGACCGGAATTTGTATTTTGAACTTCAATTCGAACTTAACTATCAAACATGGTTATGGTGGGGAAGGACCCGCAAGTGGGAAAAATGGGTTACATAACCTCACAGTTTCTCCTGCAGCAGAAACGTTTGCCAACGGTTATTAAATTGGTCACGTTGTTGGAAGTGTTTATCCCAAGGTGGTATATGGTTCGAGGGAGAAAAGCCGGCAGCAGGATTGTCAGGGGTTCAAACCACCCAGAAATATTTCTAGTGCCTGTCCGTCTGAAGTGGACTTGAACTAGATCTTGCTGTATGCAAAACAGAGGATCGCAGAGAGCGCCATCAGCAACCAACGGGGTCGTGTGAAGCATGTATCCCCTGTATATATACAGCTGGTAGTCATTTGCAGGATTGATCGTGGTGAAGCAAGTTAAGTCCCAAGCATCACCCTTTAATCTCTGGGATCTTCGAATTAGTTTTCTGATCAGGGTGGAGACATTTCTTCGGTATCTTTTCTCATCAGTCAATCTGGACTCCATACCTCAGCCTCACAATTCTCCTCTACATCCACTTGATGTAAACATCCATTTGATGTCTACATCCACTTGATGTTTAGCGTCTGGGTAAGCAGGTTAATCTCCTCTACCTTTTGAAGGGGTTAATACTCGTTCTCCATTCTATCACCTCCTTGACATATGGCAGTGGAAAGTGGTTCTGATCCCCCTACTCCCACACAATCCCTCTTTCAACATGTTCACTGTGGACCCAGTTTTCCCGAGTGATTCCCAGGGGCGAGACCCGATTTCGAATCCTCACACAGTAAACTCTGCTATCACAGTAAACACCGGTCTCAGAAAAGTGGAAACCGGTAACGGTACGCATTCTAGCAGTAGTTAGGATATCTAAAATGTCGAGGTGTGCCGATACTCTCGGATCGGAATGTGGAACCTAATCCCTTGGTGGAACTGCTCCGGAGCTGTTCCAGAATGCTCAAGATAACGATACTGATCTGTCATAGTCACAGTGGCATCCACTTAATAACTCCATAATCCATATCTCTAAAAAGTTCTCTCTCCCTCTCGATTTTGTCCTTATCATTGGAACTAACTGATATCGATCCGTAATGATCCAGATCTGGTTTTTACTCAAGATCGAGTTTGCTGTCTTCTCGATTTTGTTAATATCATCGGAACTAACTGATATCATTATCCAAGTGGCTATTGCTATCTGCCTTGATTCCTGTCTAGAACACGATGCAACCAATTTAACAACCCCCCCCCCCCCCCGTATCATCGGTAAATTTAATTAATTTATTTATTTTTATTTTTTTCAAGGAGAATATTCCTTGGAAAACTTGTATCACCTATGAAGAAGTCTTGTTCGAACTGCCGAAGAGGTAACATCGGAGAGCGAAACAAAAAACGAATGTCAGTTGTTTCCGCGAGTGTTTTCGCGCGTTTGCGGAATGGAGGTCACTGTCCTCGAAGTGATATCGCAAGCGCTAGCCCAAGCAAAACAACAACAAGAATTTGTCAACACCTCTCCAGAGCTTCGTAATTCGCCTGCTGTTCATAGCACAGTTAGTGAGTTATTAAAAATCATTACCCATTTATGTGATATTTTGAAGGAAGCTAATGACGCTGGTCTATAGGAACGTGCTCGAGTCAATCAACTGGAGATTGAGATCGACACAATCAAAACTAAAACACTGAGCAAAACAAATCAGCCAGCCCCTCCCATTGAGTCCTATTCAACAGACGAAGAAATCCTAGCCGAAGAGACGGGCGAATGGGATAACGTCATTCAAAGAGGACACAAAAGAAAAATCTATTTCACGTCCACTAATCATAAATTCTATTGCCAAGCCAAAACCAAAAAAAGATCCAAAACCTCCTCCCGTTTATATTGAAAGGGTTACTTCCTTTCCAGCCCTCAAGAAAATGGTCGAGGAACAAACCGGCGAAGTTAGTTTTACCACTATGTCAAATGATGTGGTCAAAATTAACACGATGGATTCAGATGGCTTTCGTGCTATCACTAAGTGTTTTGCGGACAAAAAAATTCCGCACTATACATACCAAAATAAACAGGACAGGCCCATCAAAGTCATGATTAAAGGAATCCACAAATCATGGACAAATGAGGAGGTCCTTGATGATCTGAGAAACCAATTTGGTTCCCACAGTGTACTTCAAGTAGACAGAAAACTCGAATGGAAATCTAAAAATCCATTAGATATGTGCATTGTCGATTTTCGTAAAGATTTAGATCCCGAGAAAATCTATGAAATTAAGCAGGTTCTCAAAGGGCGTGTGACAGTGCATCCGATCAAATCTTCGAAACATCCATCCCAATGTAAAAGATGTCAAGAATTTAACCACACCAAAAACTACTGCTCCAAGCCACCTAGATGTGTTAAGTGTGCTAAGGGCCACTTCACTGAAGAATGCACCAAAACCAGAGATACACCTGCAAAATGCGCCAACTGCTCTGGAGACCACACTGCAAATTATCGCGGTTGCCCAGTAGCTATTGAAGCTATTAATAGAAACAAGAAAATTCCTCATCAACAACAGATGGAAAAGTTAGAGCAAGTAAAACCCAATAAAGAAACATTCATACCAAAAAAGCCGTTACTCTGTAATAAAAAAACGGCCCAGGTGGTCGCCAGTCAGGTCTCTAATCTCCTGTCATACTCGAAAGTTCTGCAAAATCAGAAAAAGCTACAACAACTGCCAACCGGGCAATCGGTCGATCCCGTCAACAAAGACACCCACTCAAAAATAAATCAGATTTTCGAAATAGTCACAAAACTCAGCCAGAGTATCAGCAACCTGGATGAGCGTGTTCGTAGAATCGAAAGCACTCGTCCGGAAAGATCAACATGAATAGTGTCAAAATACTCTGCTGGAATGCCAATGGGCTCATGTCACGAAAAACTGAGCTTCAGTTGGCTCTAGACTTCAACCGGATTGACATTTGTCTCATTTCTGAGACACATTTTACCAACGAATCGTACCTCCGACTCAAAGGCTACAAGTGCTACCACGCCATTCATCCAAGCAATCAAGCGCGCGGCGGCAGTGCAGTATTGATTAAAGAAAGCCTTTATCACCATGAGCAAGTCAAAATAGAAACTGAAGCGTTCCAGATATGTGCCATTGCAATCAGGACCACTTCATTCATGATTAATGTTGCAAGCATATATTGTCCGCCGAGGCACCAAACGACATACGATGAATACATGGGTATACTCTCCCAACTTGGGAATCGTTTCATCCTAGGAGGGGATTTCAATGCTAAAAATACACTTTGGGGTTCAAGACTAACTACTACAAAAGGTCGTAGATTGATTCAAGCAATCAATGATAAAAACTGCGAAGCATTTTCAACCGGGAAGCCAACATACTGGCCACAAGACCCCGACAAGACACCCGATCTGATTGACTTTTTCATTACGAAAAACATTTCAGCGAACTACCTGCTAGTCGAAGAAAACTTTGATCTCAGTTCAGATCATTCACCCATCATACTGACACTCAGTGATCGAATCATTCAGAAGCCATCCAACCCTGCCCTAGTCAATCAGAAGACCAACTGGGAGCTATTCAAGCAAGAAATATGCAGACATATCGACTTGAGTAAGTCCTTACCAGAACCTTCCGGTACCTTCTGTACCTTTTTCAGAAGAAATTGAACACGAGCTCGAGCATCTTGTTTGCAGTATACAAACTGTTGCTTGGGAAAATACACCAACACTTACAAGGCGACTCCGAGGGATCAATTACCCTCGGGAAATAGTCACTGCAATAAAAGAAAAACGCAAGGCCAGAAAACGATGGCAAGTAACTAGAGCACCCAGCCATAAATCAGAATGGTACAAGGCAGAAAGTGAACTGAGGTCTTTGACACAGGAGATCAATGAAGAAACCCAAGAGCACTATATCATGGGACTCACAAGTCATCGTGATACTGATTACTCACTCTGGAAGGCTACCAAATATCTTAAAAGACCAATAATACAAGCTTCACCCATAAAAAATTCCGATGGGAGTTGGGCTAAGAGTAATCAAGACAAAGCAGCGATTTTTGCTGATTACCTAGCAAACATATTCACTCCAAACATTGCTATGACAGATGAACTGACTCTAGAGGTCGCAAATGGTATTGATCAAGATGTCGACATTCCACCCGTTACTATCAAAGAGATTAAGCTCATAATCGATAAGGAAATCAGTCCAAAAAAGGCTCCTGGCTACGACCTTATCACTGGTCAGATCCTTAAGCATCTCCCGCGTAAAGCCATTGCAAAAATAACCATGATTATTAATGCAATTATAAAACACCGTTGCATTCCTCAGTTGTGGAAGATTGCCGAGGTCATAATGATTCCTAAACCTGGAAAGCCTCCCACGGAGCCCAGTTCGTACAGACCAATCTCACTTCTACCAGTATTATCAAAATTATTTGAAAAACTAATCCACAAGCGACTAGTACCCATAATCGAAGAACGTAAGCTGTTCCCAAGGCACCAGTTTGGCTTTCGACAGAAACATTCCACTATCGATCAAGTCCATAGAATAACACATATAATTGAACAAGCCCTTGAGGAAAAGAAAGTCTGCTCAGCCGTCTTCCTAGACGTCGCTCAGGCGTTTGACAAAGTTTTTTCATGAGGGACTCAACTACAAGCTGCGCAAAAATCTAGCAATAAAGTATGCTGAGCTGCTTCAGTCTTATCTCACCAATCGCTATTTCAGAATAAAGCAAGAAGACGCCTACTCAGAGCCAAAGCTAATCAAGGCAGGAGTCCCACAAGGGAGTGTTCTTGGACCGCTCTTGTATGTCCTTTATACCAGTGATCTCCCAGAAATTGGAATGAACACCACAGCCACCTTCGCAGATGATACAGCGATTTTGGCAGTCGGAGAATGTAACACTGAATCCACCAACAAGTTAAATCAATCAATATCCAGCATACAAAAGTGGACAGCAAAATGGAGAATCAAGATAAATGAAACTAAGTCGGTACATGTCGATTTCACCAACAAGAGAATCGGGTATATTCCGGTACATTTCATGGGAAAAGTTATTCCGAATGCTAATGAAGCCAAATACCTAGGCATGACACTGGACGCCAAACTTAGATGGAAAGCCCATGTCAAGAAAAAGAAGGAAGAACTCCTTCTAAAATTCAGAAAAATGCATTGGCTAATGGGGAGACGGTCGAAGTTGTCAATCCAGAACAAGCTAACATTGTATAACCAAGTCCTTAAACCAGTCTGGACTTATGGAGCTCAGCTTTGGGGCTGTACGGCTCAGTCAAATCGAGACATCATCCAAAAATTCCAGAACAATGTGCTAAGAACGGTGGTCAATGCACCATGGTAAACCTATGAAGTAAACTGTGTGCAAAAAATTGATGGAAAAAATGCACCTCAATTTCATTAATAGATATTAGCACAAAAAACCGAAAAACCTGCCAAAAACGGAAAAATCCGAAAACATTTTGAATTCGGATACTATTTAGTTAGGTACTTACTTCTATGCTCACAAAGCCATAGAATTCCAAAACAATATAATATAATTGTCACAAATATGATAATTTATGAAAATTCGCTCATACGATCTTACATATTATGATATGAGGACATACCCTCATCCATATGCTGTGCTTCTCAATCTCCAACGCATTCTGGATCCGGAGTGATTGTGATCCATTTTCGATTTGAGTTTTCACTCCTTATCGATCCTGTTCCTTTAAGCTAAACTGATAAACGTCATTCCTTGTTTTCAGTTTCCGTTCAGCCCTTTGTTTAGGGTCTTATTTTAAAGAATTCTATCAGTACACAGGCAAGTGACCATAGTCAATGTTGGAAGATTATAGGTACCTACATTATTGTTATAGAAGGCGGGGAACTAGGGAAGGCGCGGGTATAGTTATAGGTGCCTGGATTGGTAAGCTGAACTGGATCGGTAATTTGAAACTGTTCCCCGTGCGGAACTGGAGCGGGTTGGAACAGCTACAACGAAGATCGGGATCGGCACATCTCTACTAAAACGAAAAACAACCCACCCGAAACTAATCAAAATGGAGGATTCTTAGTTTGAGGGCAAATAATAATGGGAGCACGACCACCGTCAGTAGGTGGTGGTGGAACTAAAATGCCCTTCCCTCACACATTTCCCCATAGGCAAAATGGGCAAAAATATCTAACTTACACCACAATACAATTAACCATTCCCTGCCTATTTGCAAGCCTTTCCTTTCACTCCCCCCCCCCCCCCCCCGTTTTTTGAAAGCCCCAAAAGTGTGATGAACATTTCCAACTACGTCATTCCTACTCCTCCTTGTCATACTGCTATGTAGCCATTTTTCATTTTCACAAAGGACTTGAATCCTTATAAAAAAATGCGTTTTTCATTAAACTAGCATGAGGTTTTGCCCACAACTTGTTACTTGAACAACGTGTCATTGTAATGCGAGGCAAGTCAAGTGGAAAGAAACAATGCAAGTTCGAAGGGAACTTGGCTGCTGCTACTTGTCTCGTGTAACCTGGTTTTTATTGATAAACGATAATTCTACTATAGAGTGACACTCGTTGAAATACATGATAAAATAATCTGTTTATTAATGTCTGCCAAAATTATATGCATATGACCAGAGAAATGCCGCGGCCTCTCATCTGCTCATCATGAAAGCTTAACTTGTAGTTCAGTTTTCAAATTGATTAGATGAAGAGGTTATGTAGCTTACTTGAAGGGTTATTGACCCCATAAAATCATGTCCACAAGTTAACTCTAGCTCTACTCGTACTGCCCTGCTATTGATGTTTAGTTCCAGTAAGTATCCACATGCATACAAATTGAGAGAGGCCAAGTGCAACTTCTGAAAAGTAATCATGAACTCCCTGCACTTTCTCGTGAGGTGGTTCACTTCGCACAATACTAACTCAATCGTTCTTGCAACCCCTTGAACTGAGCGTGAACTAACGTTGCAACTTTTCATGGTAAAAACAGAGATAAATGAGCTTTAACTGAACATGTCCTATTTATGTACCACGAACAAAGCTACTGATCTGGCTGAATTGGATTAAATCTCGCATTGTGAATTATCAGTGTTTGATTGATTTCAGTTTTAGCATGGGCATGATTAGTGGGAAACAAAAATGTTCGTTGAGGAAATATTGAAGCTTGTCGAATAGGGTTAACATAAAATTACATTACAGATTATGTCAACGGCTTCCCGAGAATTTTGTCATCAACCGCACTGTTCTACGTAATTTACTTCAGTTTTATTGTCACAAATTTTCAATGGGCAACTTCCCTACTGTTTTGGAATTTATCATTTTTGATCGAAGATTGGGCTCTGTGCACTGTGATGTTTCAGCTCAAAACTTCTAATCTTTCGGGCAAGAAACCTTATTTAAAATATTTTAAATGAAAAACTGAACCACAATGGAGAGACGCCGCAATCTTGGCCTTCGTTTATATCTCCAAGAGTTCTGTAAATCTTCAAATCGAAAAAGGCCGCCATGTTTTACCTTGGATTATTTATCCAGGTGTTTACTCTAGTAAACTTTCTCACCACCTCCATAGGTGGTCATAAGATTTACGGATGGCGTTGAGTTACTCTGAGATTTTGGTGTTTCCTCGTCCCTATATCACCTGTAATTCATTGGTCTATATTTTTTTCATTATTCAAGTATTGAATATGAATTTAACCATGTGTTTAATGGTTCTTAATGTTGAAGTGGAAACAGATGAAATTCCTATTCATTTTACCACCATAGGAGTTGACCCTTGGCGGTTCTGCCTGAAATTAATACTCTCGGTTAGTATACAACTGTTGTTTTGCCATTTTTCGAATGGATAGTTAATCCATTGTTGGTTATATCTCGAAAAGTTACAGAACATCCTCCAGGACCAGTAATAGTCATTAGCAAAAGAAACTTTGCAAAATTATAGATATAAAACTACGAGTAACCACTGTCATCTGGAGTGATTTCAGCCATGCGGGGTGGTTTCAGCCAGCAGGTACATGCACCCTTTATTTTCGCGCTGCTACCTACTGGAGGGTCGTAGAAACAAAAACTTGCTTTCTGCCCGATCTCTAGTTGTATGCTCTCTTAATGGTGGTCAGGGTCACCTTTTCGCTTTTGTGCAGAACGCCATTCTGCAGCTGAAATCACCTCAAATAAATCTAAATTCGACTTTTCATAGAGAAAACAGGCTTGACTGAAATCAGCTCACTTCATGACGTAAACTCACCCACAATATGATTTTTTTCTGAAAAAAATCTATATCAGTGCCTCTAAATTTTAACAGTATGTCTACAGAGAATGCTACAATATATGTTTAAATTTCTAGAGCTCGAAAATGAGTTTTAAAAATGTCACAGCAAAAAAATAGTGAATTTTGGCTGAAATCACCCCTAATGACCGGGATTTATCATAGGAGAGTGCCATTGATGTCAAAATTGTCAGGATAAAATGAATTTTCATTCAAAAATATGAAATTTTACTATCATAAACAAGCTCTATTCATGTGTAAATCCTTCTTGTGTAAAAATACACGTAAACATGTCTTAATGAAAGCTTATTTTTAAATAGAAGAAGAAAATACCCAATGCTTTTGCTTTGTTTGTAACGGCTCTCCAAATGGACAGTTTATCTGAGGTCCTCTCGAATGTAGAGGAATATAAGTTGTATACAACATCAATATTACTTCTAATATCACTTATTTTTCTAGTGTGGAGGGCGAATATGTTCCACTCCCAGGTGACAGAGTGCGGTACCGTGTTTGCCCCATCCCGCCCAAGTTTGAGAAGTACCAAGCAGTTCACGTTGAAATCATAGATTTCGTTCCTGAAGTCCACAAAAGGTGGGACTGCCTCGACCCGTAACCATAAAAATGTAACCTTACATTACCTTCTTCTTCCATTTTGAAATCCTCTTTCCCTCTATACCTCTAAATGGAAAAAAACGGCTTCTAAGCGTGTTGCATCATGTAGGTTGATATAGTTAAATGCATTGTGATTAGGTTGATCGAATTAGACGTCTGTATCGATTGTACTTGAACAAAATATTGTATCGTGAGTGTATTATGTTGAGTTTACAGATTGATCTAGATACCTGTCTGTACGTTATTTCTGGATATTACTGCATAATTAGCGCAATATATTATTTAATTAATTAATTGATAATAAATATAAGACTAACATTCAAACAACAGCGCAGAGTAATGCAGTGAAGATAATATTTTGTTGTTTATTAATTTATTTAAAATCATGTTTATATTATCAACATCGTCCAATAGATTCACCGTCTATGAGAAAAGCAGAATCCAAAATCTTGAAGGAGTAAAGAGAAAGACCGTAATATTTTGCCCACCGTATTTTTGCAAAGAATTCTATTTTTATTATTATAAGCTTTTCTTATTGGGGTAAGTTACAATTATGAACTGAATTTGATATAAAAGCCCGCAGAGTGGAATATATTTTCTATGTGTCACTTACAGTTGATTTCTTCATGGGTGTATGTAGGCATGTATGTTTGTGCTATTGACTGAATGGGAACATATTTGTGTGTCTGTTATACCAACGTTCAATCTGTGAATTGTATTCTTTGTTGCTGAATTTTCTAATTTAGGTTTTTTTCCCAATCAAATCCGAGTTGTTAACAGGTACTGTCAAATTGTCAAAGAGCTTCTAAAATCAAATGAAGAATAAGTAAGCAGTTGAGCAGAATTTGCGCATCATTATTCATCTACCAATTGCTTCATATTTATATTTTTAAATGTATGATGCATTCATTTCGCTCGGTAGTATGTTTGTATTCCTTCCAGGTGGTTAATTAACTGAATTAAGAATCAACTTCTGTCCACTATCCTACACAAAGACCGCTCATAGGCCCAACATTGTGCATAATGTTCCAATGGTGCTCCGGACTAAGAAGGTCCGCCGCTAGGGGTCGAAGGACCTAAGGAACGTGGTGGTTGACATGACTTTCCCCTTTTTGATACTTTGCGTCACCCTTTTTCGCATGACAATCCGTTCTCCGCACCATAAGTCTCTTCAACACTGGTCAAAAATGAGAATTATATTATTAATAAATAAATTATTGCAATAAAAAAACACAAACAAACCAAAACCGGCAAAGGAACAAAAATAAACTTGTGTCCGTCTTGAATTCCCTTGTAGGCAACAACAGAAGAATGAATCAGCAGGTCCTCGAAAATTTCTAGCGAGTTTTTGTAGAAAATAAAGCTCTACAAATTTAATTTAAAATAAAATTTTTTAAAAATTTTCTTCATTGAAATCCGTTTTGTGGGATTATGAAACGATTCCTGGATTGTAACACACATCACACACTATATATACATATATGTATGTGTGTGTGTCATTCCTGACGATAACTCTCCTTAGGATTGAGATACAAATCCGTTCTTGTGCCAAAAAAAAAAAAAAAAAAAAAAAAAAAAAAAAAAAAAAAAAAATCAAGCTTACCAAATGAAAGGATGAGTTTGATCACTTTTAGAGCACATTCAATTGCTCAAATTTCAAAAAATGTACTTAAAAAATAACTAAAAATGGCTGTAAACGGCTACAAATTGTGAATTTATATTTTTTTTTGCCAGTCACAATGAACTCGAACATTAAAAAATGTATGCACACAATTAGACTGAAAATGTACTTAAAATCTACTTAAAAATATTTGGTGAAAAATCGGTTAAAACTAAAAATCTAGTCTATTTTAATTGCAGAATGTCACTTTGAACAAGTTTTTTCGCCATAAAATTGGTATTTGACAATTTCTTTGCACTCAAAGTGCTCAAATTTCAAAACAATGTAGTTTAATGTAATAGGTATCATATTTTAAGAAAATCCGCTCATACGATCGTGCTGTATGACTGGAACTTTTTCAAGCAATGTATGTACATTTGTTCCAGCCTTTTATGTACATTCTGAGATTTTCGAATTAATTTTTCTTATCTCTTTCGAATGTTTTCTGTCTCGAATTCCGTTTTAGAAGATTAGACATTTTGATAGCAGCTCATAACAACTTGAATTTGATTGAGAAAACACTACATTTGTCTGGAATTCTACCTGTACCTACTTTACATGAATTGAGTATCGGTGCTTACCCAAGTGATGAATCCTACTTTTAATCCTTATAGTTAGGTGATAAATAACACCCTTATCGGCAGTTACTGAACGATCATCATGCAACTAGTACACAGTGTCATCAAAAATGTTTAATATTTCAAGAACAAATCAAAAGTATGATATAGTTTGTTGGCAGGGGCGTCGCTATAAGGGGGAGGGGTGGGGGGAGAGCCTCGGGAGAAGTTGGCAAAATTTGGGAGGTGGCGATAAAACCCTCAATTCGAAGAGATCCCTATCAAATCCTGATGTTCCCAACTTAAGGTACCTGGTATTTATAAAAGACTCGAATTATTTTCATTTTGTGCATGAAACTGGCATTTTTTGTTAAAAATTTCCCAAATTTCCTCAGCATTTCCCAATTATGTTACATCTCGAAAATGGATTAAGATACGAAATTGCGCTTGACGACGTTACTCTATTTTCGGTCTACTCACCCAAAACTCTTGACATTGAAGATTTGGTGTGGTACAAGCGTGGGTTAGATTGAAAAATTGGCCTACCCACTTCCAATAAAAACTCAACCTTTTAAACACTAATCGTATAGAGATGAACGTATTAATAATTGTATTTTTTCTTATTATTATTTTATTTAAATTGTAATTATTGTTTCAATTTAATATATATATACATATATATTTGATTTACTAATGAGCAAATCGCTCTGTTCTTTTAATAATATCCGGAAGATTTAGCCAGGGTTTTTTTTGCACATTCTTTAGGTTTTGAATAAAGACAATAATTATTGTCTTATTCTGTAACTAATATTGTGGGCTTACTACAAAAGATGAGTTATCAAATTAATTTCGGTATAACGACTCACATGAAAATGGCCATTTTACAGATGTGTAACGAGAACCTACTTAATAGGCATTTATAGGCAGTAGATATCAACTGTAGGTAGCAGGTATCATTTATAAGTGATACTACTTAAATTTTCTTCTATTCATTTTCCTTTTTTGAGTTTGGGAAAACTTTTGGTTCGGTTGGGAATTTCATGATACTTCCCCACTCACTAGCGACGCCCCTATTTGTAGGTAGGTACCTTCCTAGTTTGTTAGTACCTACTACCTATACAACTTTAGTTTCAGTGTTGGTGAGCTTTCGTAAACTTGGTGCTGAAGTAAAAGGGGTATTCTTGGCCCATTTCGAAAATCGAATTCATAGAAAACTGATGGTTTCATGATAATCTCTCGTCGAAAATCAAAGTGTTTTAGTAGGTAGCTCCCTAGCGGGAATTGATGAAAGCCAAATCAGTGCAGTTTTATCATCCAACCAGGTTGAAAATAATAAATCATCAAATTATTTGTAAAACTTTAACTATCTTTAAACAACAGAATTCGAACAACTTTATTGACCCGTCAGTAATATTTGAATGACGAGAACAACAATCCTGTTTTTTAATACAGATATTTCGTTCAGCAGCCGATAGAATCATTACTACTTTTCGATCATTCGACGTCGTTTCGTGATTCTATCGTAAATTGAATCGTCGTCAAAGACGCCGCGCATGCGCTTTGAAACCTGTCGAAACTTCTGGACCATGAATACCCCTTGTAACTTTATGGTTGTGTGGATACTGAATAGGTTATCTCGCCCATGATTGCATTAGAGTTTTGTTATTTAAAAATTCTTCTAATTTCGTCCCGTACTGACTTTTATTTGATGCACTGCCCCTACTCCCCACTTCTAGAATGTACACACCTGTTGTTTGACCTTCCTCATTGTTATCTTATCTAGGTTTCTATTCTATTTTAATTTCTCGTCCATAACTACAATTTGTTCTTCACGCACGGACTACTTATTATTAAAATAAAAATGTTTGTTGTCATTATCTAATAGCATGTGGTTTCCCCTTTGTCAATTCTTGTTGGATGTTTAATAAAAATGATGGGTTCAGCATTTGATTTTATTTAAATTTCCCCCCCCCCCCCCCCGACCTACCTGTAATCATCGCGTAAAGAAATTGATTCGGTAAAATATCATCCATATATTATCAATACTCCCAGTGCCTATGGTGATCTACAGCTGTAACGCCAGCAAACTTTTTTCACTCAGCAAGAAAAATTATCAACGTAATTTGTAAAAGACGAATATTAAGAAACCTACATCGAACTATTAGATAGGTAGGTACAACTAAATTAAAATCAGAAAATTCGATCTGTTCGCTTTTCGCGGTTGTGTTCCAAAGTAAAAATGTCAATTGGCATTCTGCGTTTATTTGAATTGGTACACTAAAATTTGTTAACATTCGTAGATAAAAATCTGCGACAGCAATCGATCAAATCTATATTATGATTAGGAGGTAAATCATCGTGCAAAAACGGCAATCATATTTGTTGCCCTACATAACATTCCAATTTATAATTTGATTAGCCAGCTACCCAGGCTTAACATGGGCCATCAGATGGTGAGACCTCCCAATAATTCTGAGAATGATTAGGTAATGATGACCACATCAGAGATAATCATTTAGTACTCATTCGGAATGACAACAAATCCTACACAGGAAGAGAGTTGTTAGCAAATTTTCGAAGAAAAAGTGAAGCTGTTGCTATGGCTATGGCCCGGAAAATTTAAAAATCTGAAACTGTTCTCCATTGAAATCCGTTTTGAGGCATTCTGAAACGATTCCTAAAGTTTACACTTTTTCATATAAGACACATACATATAGGTATATATATATATATATATATATATATATATATATAATACGAGTATATATATGTATGTGCCATTCCAGACTATAAATCTCCTTAGGCTTGAGATAAAAATTCTGTACTTGCGCCAAAAAATCAAGCTTTCCAAATGAAAGGATTTGTTCTTTGGCCAGCACTTTGAATTAGTCAAATTTCAAAAAATGTGCTGAAACAATCACATGAAATGGCTAAAAACGGCTGACAATTGTTGAATTTATATTTTTTAGAAGAATACTGCTCAAATAAAGTTTAGTAACTATAAAATAGAACATTACAAAATGTATGTACAAAATTATACTGAGCAATTTAATTAAATTTCATTGAAATTTGCTTTCAAAATCGATAAAACTGCAAAAAAAGATAAAAATCCAAAATTCTTTTTGAATGGCAGATATTGTTTAGAATACTTTTTGCCATAAAATTTATGGTTAACAATTTCTTTGCACTCAAAAAGCTTAAATTTCCAAGCAATTTAACATTATACAATACGATAATATAAGAAAATTCGATCACTGGAACTCTTTTTGAGGAATTCTAAATTTTGAGTCATGTAACACAAACATAATGTAACAATTTACGTAATTTTTCAACTATTACATTTTGCTACACAAAAAAAAAGTTTTGCTATACAAATAAAAAACAATGCTTCCGCTACCTTTAGGTAGACTCGGAAGCAATATGTATACCTACCCTACCAACATTTTAGAGTTTTTATAGGTTTTTTAGTAATTAGTAACGAAATTTAGTTCACTTTTCGGCACGAATTTCTATATGTTCTAGTTCATGATGAACTTTTTCCAAGTAATAGTCTGCTAAAAATATAAATTTAAGGATTTTAAGCCTTTAAGAACTTTTTCTCTAATTTTGGGCACATTGTGCTAAAAAAGTGCTAGGTATCTAACGAACTCTCTTTTCATATAATAATTTAACGCTTGATTTTAGCGAATTTGAAAAGAAAAAATTAGCTGTTTAGATGGCTATATAATTTTGAATGTGGTCTGGCAGGGGCCTCCTACAAATCTTTTTCATACATCAAAGAATACAGTCCTAGATTTTAACGTCGTAGGTATGTATATATTTATAGGGTGTATTTCCAGACGATAACGTCCTTAAAATACAGCGTAAAAGTTTTGTTCCAACGCAGGAAAATCCTTTTTGGCAATAGACTTGAGTACCTACGATGGCTAAGCTCGATCGCTCCAGAATTTCTGGTTCGAATTTACAATTTAGTGGCCCAAAAAATGCTAAAAGATATTTTGACAAAAGGGCATGTGGAGTGTCAGAGTCCAAATATTTTTCAGCTCTGAGTCGATTTCGACCACTCCCAGATCTCTAAGATTCATAAAAGAGTGAGAAAAATCGATTTTTAGGTGAATATTCCCAAATTTTCGAACTTGGCTGCGTGTCAGTAGAGTTAGTGCTCTATGACTATGCTGTTAATCTTTGATTATTAATAAGATCTTATTAATACTCAAAGGTTGTTAATCAGAAGTAGCCGTAGCTTTCTTTTTCATCTGCCAGGCTGCAGGCAGAGTTGCCAGGCTCGAAGAAGCAAAATACTGCAGATGAAAAAAATACTGTAGATTTTTCCATTCAAAAATACTGTATAATTCCGTAGATTTTAATCAAAAACCGAGGAATACTGTAGAGGTTTCTATTCAAAAACATCTGATATATTCATGATGCTAAGCCAAAGGGATTAGCACAGAAGACGATGGCCTCCATAATTGAAATACTCACCTTACGTATATTCACACATTTAAAGGGTAGGGAGGGAAGGAACTTTTAGAACAAAAATCAGTAACAACAATAACATTAAAACAATTATATTTCGCACAAAACACTTGCTTTACTAGAACGCTTTGTCAAGACTAACGAATAACTTTCGAAATGAACGTCAAAATAGAACTTCACATCCAAAACAGCTAATGACAGTGGATAACAATTTTTAGTTTCGCCTCAATCCTGCGAATTACAACTTGAGAAGGTACAAAAGAAGAAGTGAGATTTTCGATACGATGTTCATCATTTTTACTTTTTCCTATTCATTCCAATAAAAAACAGTAGACAATTTGCAAAATACCGTAGAACTGTAAAAAATCTGTGAAGGGTTCAGAATACCGTAGATCTACTGGAAATACTGTACATCTGGCAACCCTGGCTGCAGGTTGGTTCTCCGAAATCGTCAGTGATGTTTTGGAACGGTTAGGGCGGGGGAAGTGATTCTGTTGGTACCTCTGTGTGAATCAGCTGACCGCTTTGACAGTTGGCACCCCTGTGACTCCCTCTCCCTTCCCTTTCACATCTCCCTGACGTGCCCCCTTGGCAACAGAGTTGAGTCGAGTCCTAGTTCTTTGTCAACTCTTCGGGTAATTTTTTTTCGGATTTGCCTTCGCTGCCCTTCTGTACAAACCAGTTGTTTTCTCCCAAAACTAAATCCAGTTTTCGGTACTTATTCCGATCGACGAGTTCTCCGGTGTTTCCCCATTGTTATCAACTATGTTTTATTACAATTCGAAGATAATCGTTCGCAGCAGTTACACTTCTTGACAATAAGGTGAGTTCCCTTTGGTCTTTCTGCTTTGTCCACCGACCTCCATTCTTTAAAATTCCTTTCCAATCTAAAACCCTAATGTCTATATATTTTCCTTGTCAATGCATTATCTATTTCCTTGTTTCATCCCAAAGTATTCATTGATTTACACTCCATCTCTGAACTGGTTCTTACAAAGCCTTAAATTTTGGAATCCGTCAGAAACAGTATATACGAATCGTATTACAATCGTCTGACAAATATTCCATTACTCTTCCTCGGAATTTATAGTTTTTCTGAATTTTTCTTGACGCGTGTTGTTTCACTCCATCGTTTAAATGGTTCATCGTTCGTCTTGTCTTGTAAATTCGCAAATGCATACTCCCAAGTCGAACTTCTTTGAAACGAATCCCATTCCTTGTGCTTCTGTTCGTCTTGAAGTGAGATCAGATGCTGCGAACTCCGTTCTACATCTATGAAACGTGGATAATCGGGCCATAGAAATTCGAAATGTTGCACAAGCCTTGAAGCTTAAAGTCTGTGGAGACTTTCACCTGGATCCTTCTACTTGGGAGCTACTGCTCCCAACTGTATCAGATGACGCCCATCACAGCTGTTGGTCGTTCCAACCCCTGTTTCTTTCTCGATCGTTGTTTCTACCTATTGTGTGAATTTCATGTCTTGAGATTTATCAGCCTAACATTCTCTGTAAACTGTTGAATTGCTGGGATTCATTATATTCCTCGTTGGTGTGGTACTTTCATGAGCCGTTATATACCTTATACATAAATATATCGGTAGGTATCAATATTTGCTGAATATTTTCTCCAAGTGGTCCATGAAAAAAAATAAAATAAATTAATAAACCGCTAAGATAAAAATGGACCAGACCACCGTGTTGACGACCTAACCAATGATAACAGAGGAACCAACGTTCACTGTTGAAATGAGGTAGGTATTGTGGTAGATAAGAAGTAGTCATTATTTATATTTCAAATTGCATTCGTTAAACACTTGTACAGTTTGTTTGAAAACACAATAGATAACAAGAAAACTCCACATTGTATAATTAGGTAAGAGCTTTTATCTGTTCTCTTTCTATTGGATTATGACTCGTAAGTGAATAGCAATTTTATCATAAAATCATTTCGCGTTATTTTAGGGCTAAATTATAGTTTTGAGTGCAGTTTCAGCAGCACTTTACTCATTAAAGCGTGTACCTACATATACTACGAGATGTACCTATTTATAATCGTAGTATCGAATTGTAAGGTAGAATTTTACCTTACAGCAATCACTTCATTTAGAAGTGTATTCCTTCACGACATCCATTTGAGCGTGTAACTTTGATTTTACAATAATTGAATTCAAACTGATTATCTAAAGTTAAAACCTCAACGCTCACTTTCTAATGAATTCGCCCATCAGGTTGTGAGCAATTTATATAAATTAGGTTTTGTGATTCCCCTAGAGGACCGTGTAAGACCTAACGCATTATGAAAAGTCATTCAATCTACGGATTTGTTGAAACTGGGTGAATGTTGAGTGTGGCAAATATTTCACATTTGCGCTTGCGCAGTGGCTGATATTGATTTAGTAGACACAGAACTATCAAGCCTATAATCATTCCTCTATATTTGATCTCCCTCTATCTAATTCTTGTTGCCCACAATCGCTGAAAATACTTGGCAACACTGCGCAAGAAATAATTGACGATTGCGCACGCGCAGGAACACCTATTGATCCATCCTTGAGTATATGCATTGATTTCCTTATATTACGGGACCAGCTAGAGCCTAAATAGGGTATTCTCTAAAAAATTTGGATAAATGTTTTTCCAATGAAATCCATCTTGGAGAATTCCAAATCGAACTCTGAATTGTATGCCTACATAATTTGATCACTATATTATGGGTAGTTGTATCTGGTTAACAAATGTCCTTAGATACCAACTGCACTTCCTTGAAATCGTAAATAAAAATATGGAATTTCACCGAAAAAATGTTGCACTGTATAATTTAAATCGGCAATTGGTAATGAGCTCGAAGGACAGCTCTTTGATGCCCAGAAATTTTGATGCAGCAATGTTGAAAATCATTTTAGAAAATCGTACCAGGAAACAGGATGATCAGCTGAGTAAAGAATGATTCAATTCAATGATTCAGGATGTTTCAATTTCCATTTTTATTTATTCATTATTGGTGAGTCAATGATTTTCCTCTTCATAAGTTTGAAATTTGGGCTGCTGGAAACAACGAAATTTGGAATGGAGATTCTTTGGGACTATTGAGGAATATCTCTAGGAACAGCCCTAATCTGCTGAAGGAGGTTAAAATCTCATTCTTAATCAAGGAAATTGAAATTTAAAATTGATGCCTAAAGAAAACAATGTCTAGGTACCTACTTACCGAGATAGGTAGGTATCCAGCGGCTCGGTTCAGACGAGCGGTATTGGACGCTGCGGTACCAAAGCCACCGCAACCAGCAGTATCGGACGTTAAGTTACTGCACTTTGAGTAAAAAACTACGAATTTTATGGTTAAAAAAACTTATTTTTAATAATATTCGGTTATTAAAAAATTCTTTTCGGCTTTTCTGCTTTTTTGCAGTTTTTGTCAATTTTCTACAGGTACTAACAAAGTTCAAGTAGGTCCATTTTTTTAGCATAAATATGTACATACGTTTTTAATATGCAAGTTTATAGTAGATTACCATTACCATTTTGAGTAATAATCTGCTTAACAACTATAAACTAAATAATTTTTAGCGGTATTTAATGATTTTGTCTGCACATTTGTTGGAATTTGATCAATTTATTGGGTTCAAAAAGTTGTGTCCTACGAGCTCATCCTTTGTTTTTGGAATGATTGATTTTTCTGATGAAAGAACGGGCAAGAATGTGAAATTATGACTCCTTTTGACTATTGGGACACAGTTTCATGGTTCGCAGCCTCTTTGATCAGCTATGTTACCCCCTATTTTGTCGCTATTTAACCTCTTAATACTAAAATTTGGAACGAACCTCTGTTGAGAAAAATCTTGAGGTACGGAACTGCATTAATCAGCTGAATCATCTCTGAGGCTAAAATTATTTCTTTCTTAACCAACGGTGCTGAAATTTGAAATTAGGTTTTTTGAGCCCATCAGAAAACAATGTCATGAAAATTAATCACGCTAGTCAGCTGATACCGTTCTGAAGCTAATTCAACATACGTATGACATACCTTACTGTTTTTATACTGAACCTCTTTAAGACTGTTGGAGAAATGTAATTTTTTGTTTGTTTAATAATTTGTGGTCTAGACGTGCGAAAAGTAAGCGTTTTCATTTTGATGATGGATTGTTTGGGTGAAGGAGTGATGGAGGGGAAAATTACTGGATGACTGTACAATAGTTAATCTGTTCTCAAACGATTTTCGTGATTCTTTTTTGTTCGATTATTTCAATATTTTTCTCTCTGTGAAAATATTCTCAGTGAATTCAAACTTCATAGTGATCGGAATGATGGGGGGGGGGGGGGGGGGGGGGGGGGTACCGTTAAACCGTAATATTTTCAACTTATTTCTGGGGATCTTTTTATAATGTAAAAGCATCCTTTGTTATGGTTTGAGGAGAGGTAGCACATTCAATCGAATAATGTAGAATCATGATCGATTTGCTAATCTAACTAAAATCTTATATATGAACCGAATGTAGGAGACGTTCCTGTAGTTTTCTTCACAGGACAGCAGCAGGGCGGGACATTAATAAATACATGTATACCTAGATCTATCCCGTCCTATGACCCTTTACACATTAGGTAGGCAGGTACAGGACGGAAACGTCCAGTGCCAGGACGCGATGTTTCTTACTTCGAGAGCGATGCGGCGTTTTCCGTCCATTTCCTGGCCCAGGTCCTTTAAGGTCCCCACTCACCAGACAGGAACAGGACGGGAAACAGCCGTGGGACGCGGGTCGTATTTACTTACCTACCTAATCTACCAAAACGCTGTGAGGAGGTCATGGGATTGCCGGGCGGTGGCAACAGTCATGTCCTATGCCTCTCCACACATTAGGCTGGAGCAGGACAGGAAACGTGTGGTGCCAGGACGTAGTTTTTTTTTCTCTCTCTCTCTTAGAGCAATCACAGTGTTTCCAGCCCGTTGTCTGGACAAGGCCGTCACCGTCCCATCCCGCGGCAGTTTCCTGTCCTGTTCCTGCGTAGTGTACGAAAGGGCATAGGACGGTTCAGCTGCCGCTGTTATCCGTAAATCAGTCCCGCGGCTATTTCCCGTTCTGTCATGCCTAGTGTGCGGGGACCTCAAGTCATGCAACTGGTTCTGTCATGATACTTTAGAGAAAGGCTTTGAAGAGATTCATGTTCGTGTTTCTGACCCTAAATGGGCGCTCATATCGTCTCCTTTCCCATTCATGTTTCGAATCCGACGAATAAAATGACATGAGTGTTTACATTATGTATTCTTTGTTTTTCCATGTCATATTGTTCCCATTTAATCCTGTAGTACGTGAGAAATCAATTTGGCGTAAGCGTTTTTTTTTTTTTTTTTTAATTTCACTCTATAGATATGTTATTGTCTAATCTTACAAATTGACTGTTGCAAATCATTATGTTTTTTGAAAATGTATAGAGCTTGTATGTATTTGGATGTGGAACAGGCCTGGCGGTCTAACATGTGTGATGGCGTGGTGACAGTTAACATCTTAAGTCATGGCCACAACTGTCATCGTGCGGGAAAAGTGCCACTGAGCTACTGGACTTGAGCATCTCGACAGGCGTGTTTCGTGGTGTCACCACCCGCCTCCTTCGGCGCTCTCGCCTTTGGTGATCGTTCTTTAGGGGCAGGGTTATCCACCTTACCTAGGCCATCCGCAGTAAAATTTGGTATCCCTCGTATGTGCTTCCCTTTTTATAGGGGTAGTAAAGGTTTTAAGTTGGGTGTGGTACAGAGCTTCAAAATATTCGTGATGTGATTGAATCGTTAATCGTTGAAATGTATTAGAGAGATTTAGAAAATATTATTTTATAATTATACTCACCCCTAAACTGTAAAAATGTTACCCATTGAATATCAATTATCTTGGATGTAGAAGTGCATAAGTATAAAAGTAGCGTTGTTAGTGTTCACTACTTTTGCGCATGCGCTGATGCACCCTTTGATCTGGTCTCAATAATATATTATATGTATATCATAATCCATATAACTCTCTGATCCCAAAACCGCACAACTGTAACTTTAATCGAAATTGAATGCAAACTGTTGAAGTTCTGAGTGCTACAAGGATCTTAAATTTGTGCATGCGCAGAGGCTACTGGCAACAAGCTCATAGGGGATCTCCGGCGCCAACCCGCATAATGAAACTTTTAAAATTTCATTGAAATTGTTGCAAACTGTTGACTTTATGAGTGTTACAAGGTTTTTACTCGTACCTTCGCACATGCGTACTGGCTGTTGTTGATCCGGCGATGATAAAACTCATAAGGGACCAAATAAGTCCCAGTCAGTGTTTAAAAAATAAAAATTATGTTACCATAATTACTGTATCTATTCTAAACTGAAATTATGAACATTTTTATGCACTATCTGGAAACTGTATAATAATATTGATAATTACCAGGTTGAGGAAATTCTAAAACTAGGGTAAAGATGCTCCAGTACCATTTTGTTCCAACTGTTGCATTTGGTATTGTGAATAGTATATTGTGTAATGATGAAATTATAAAAGAATAAATGCTTATTAAATATATATATATATATATATATATATTTATATATATATATATATATTAGATATATATATATATAGGCGAAACCCGCTCAGCCCCTTCAAATTCCATCAAAATTGGTATGTAACTTCGTATAGTCTTGATTGTTTGTATTCTTTGACTTGTAATAAGTATGAGTTGACCTACAAATTTGAATTTGGGCAGTGGGGTTTCATGCTCATGAGAGAGACAGCCTTTAAAAAGCAGCTCCTTACGTACATTTGGGGGGAGGGGGGTTAGAAAATCGGAATAGATAGGTCGGCGTAAAAACGTGTTTTTTACAGGATTTTGTTGTTGTAAATGTTTTAAAAATGGATCATGGGATTTTGTTGAAATTCACTGGCGTTTCTCCTTTTTCTCTCGTTAAAAGTCTTTTCCGGTAGTTAAGAAAAAACGTTTGTCAAGTTGGGTGGGCAGTATAGCTTCCTCACATATTGTAACATGGACGTATAGAATTAGTTGAAGAACAAAGTACGAGTCGAAATGATTGATAAGTCGACTTTATAAGAAAATAACGTTTGCGCATTCGCACAGACTATTAATCCAACGGCAATGCAATTTATAGCAGTCTTGGAGATTAATCGCACAATCCTTGAAAATTTCATAAAAATCGGTCCACTAGTCTCGGAGTTTTGTCTGTGTTGAACAATTTTAGTTTTGCGCGTTAGCTATAGTTATTACTCCACCAATCGCGATAGAATTCTTAGGGATTTTCACTGTAACATATACCCATCTGCTCCTCGAGTTTGAACGAAATCGGACCAATAGGTGATAAGTAATCGACGTTATAATAAATTAACGTTTGCGCATGCACACAGACTATTATTTATGCTCCGTCCAGAAGCTATCACGCAGAATCCCTGAAGATTTCATAAAAATCGTTCCATTAGACTCGGAGTTTTGCCTGTGTGAATCGATATTAGTTTCGCGCTTGCGCAATGCTCATTACTCGATCTATCGTGATATAATTTGTAACACTTTTTCTTGAACATATACCCAATTACCTACCGAGTTTGAACAAAATCAGGCAAAAAACGTGATGAGAAATTTACGTTTGCGCATGCGCACAGGATACTGTTGATTTGACGGCCTTGAAAATTATAGGGGACAGTCTAGGAGCTAACCCGCACAACCCCTGAAAACTTCATCGGAGTCGGACTGGAACTTGGTATAGTTTTGGGCGTGACAAGGATTTACCACAGACAGACAGACACGGAACCAAAATTGATCAGCAAGCTCTGAAACGCAGAAAGCAAGTGGACATTTTTATTTTGGAGGATAAGTTTTTTCCGTCTTGAATCACGAACAACTTCCCTACCTTCGGTAGTGAAGAAGCAAAAAATTGTAATTTTTTTTTTTAATTTTTCAGTTTTGGATTGAATATATTTCTGTAGTCCAGGTAATTATGCCAATGGTGTCGCTATCTCTTGACTTGAATTTTAATATTAGCAACCATAAAGTATCAGTTAGCCTAGTTGTTTTTCGTTCCAGCAACCTTGGCTGCCTCGGATTGGAATCTGAAAGGGCTTTCGGTCCTTTAAAGTGTGAGTGTCTGCGTTTTTGTTTAGTTTCAAACAGCTTTGGAAGGGAGCAGCTGGGAGGATCAATGGCAGTGGTAATAATCTCACGGAACGACGAGTGGGGAGATCATAACTAACCGGAGGGCCCCCTGAAAGCTGTGGAGGGGATTCAATGGTTATGGAGGGGTGAAAGAGCGTTGAACCTCACCAACTGTTGGTGTGGGGAGGGGGAAGGGGACCCTCAGATGGCCCTTTAATAAAAAATAGCGGTTCGGGAGAGGTGGGTACCTATTCGGGTGGGGCATTTAAACAGTTCCCGGGCCATTTAACAATAATAACTGACAAACTGCGCAGTTTGAGCCTCCTGTGCGATCCAGTTTATCAAGATTTTTTTCATTTATTTAATTATCTAATGATTTAAGCCGCCTCTCAGCTAGAAGGGTCATAATCGGCATTGAGCAAGGTGTCTAAGGAGACACTGCAAGTACCACGATTCTAAGGAGAGCCATGTTGACCTCTGTCACTTAACAGAATGCTAACATGGACTTTTTACCAAGATTGATTGTAATTTTATCACTATCATATTTACCTACTGAACACCAGATCATTTAAACTCATACTTCTGACTTGTGGGCTGGTTGGGAAAAATGGGATGAATTTGATCGTCTAAGTAATCTTTGAGGCAAAGCATGTTACTTGTATCATTTTTTTCTGTCCATTTTTGCAAATTTTTTCGTGTTTGAGGTTCTGAGGTTCTTGGGTATTGAATAGTGGTTGTACCTATTAGAAATAACTTTTGTAAATTTCAGCTACATCTTTTCATCCACTCCGGAGAAAGTTCGAAAAACCTAAGAAATGTATTTAAAAAACCTCGTTTTTACACAGCTTTAGATTTATCCACTCTACTTTACTACTACATATCTGGAGTAATTTTACAGGATGTCTTCGTCATTGACCCTTCTGGTCATGTAACGAATATAAAAACGCTGCAAGTCATTACACAAAGAGTTTGTATTAAAATGTAATTCTCGCGTAATCAACTTCATGGCTGTAGAATAGTGTACTGTACTGCTCCATAATCGATATTAGTTTAACTATCAGAAGCGTGTCTCAAAACCTATCAAACACGTTCCTGTTGATTTGTTATTAGTCTAATCACGGATACTAGAATACACAATAGGGGTCAGGAGCCCGGGGGAACGGAGTAATGACGTGATGTGATATCCTTGAGACGCCAGACCTCTTATCTATTTCATATCACAACAATATGTACCTCAAAAATCTACTAGGTATATCGTTTTCGATTTATGATTTAAATTTGACCCCAAAAGTAGCTGAGTGAGGTACCTACATTCTTTCGCATTCTCACCCTAGGAAGTTGAAGTTTGGTAGGGGCCGTCTCTGAAACTCTCAGACGAATGGAAGTATGAGCTACATCCTGATCAGCTGCGTGAGCCATATTCTTTCCTGCTCACAGAAGTTGAAATGAAATGACGGGCTCCATCCTCAGCTAAGTGAGCTAAATTCTTCCCTATTCACTCTAGAAGGTTGAAATTTGATTGGGAGCAGCCTCTCTGCGACTAGTGTCAAATGAAGTGATGAACGCCACCCTCATCAGCTGAGTGAGCAATTTCCGATGCTTCAACGATAATTGAACTACCATCAACGGTATTCGGATGTTCAAGCCTTCACTGATTGTTTTTCAAACTTTGAAGTATTAACGAAAACCAGCAGCCAGGAAAATATTTAAAAAACGCTGCAAATTATTACACAAAGGTTTGTTATTTATGTATTAGACAGCCCTTCCTTCTACGTAGATCTCTGGTCCATAATTATTAAACGCCGCTTATAGTATATTTAGTATCGGAACTCGGAGCTTCGGACCTCACAAATGGGTTCAATCCATTACAGCAGCGGAATCTCACAATTTTAAGCTTTTTAATATAGTTGATAAACAAAACAATTTATTACCAAGCCATCTTTGCAACACATAAAAGTGTTACCTATACTGTATATTGATATCATCTAATTGGTCAAATTTCAAAAAATGTGCTGACAAAATCACTGAAAATGGCTAAGAATTGTTAAATTGATATTTTTTAGCATAAGATTGGTCAAATAAAGTTTATCAACTATGAAATAGAAAATTCAAAAATTTATGTACGAAATTATGCTAAAAACTTGAACTTCATTAAATTTTGTTTTAAAGAATCTATAAAATTGCAAAAAATAGCCTAAAATCCAAAATCTCTTTTTGAATAGATATCATTTAGAATACTTTTTTTCCATAAAATTAATAGCTAACATTTTCTTTTCACTCATAAATCTCCAATTTCTATACAACATGAAATATACAACAAAAAAAAAGACACTTTTTTAACCTATTTTGGCTCATAGCACCCATGAGAGTGGAGCGATCGAGATGGCGAGAAGTTAGGACCAACTAGACCCCAAGTGGAGTCTATGTGCGAAAGAACAGATTTTTTAAGTCAATTCTAAGGCCTTTTATGGCCCGAACGGCGGACGGACATTTCAAATTTGGATTCTAAAAAAAACGTAAAGTGGCAAAGTTTGAGGGGGGGTTATAAAAATTTTTTGCTATACGATCACATAGGCTTATTATTGGAAATAATAAACCAAAATCGGATATCGAGAGCCAGCATATGGCTCATATTGGTCATGCTTTTGAATTTTCGCCGTTTGTTTTTATGCGGTTGCAAGGGGGGTCCTGGCCCCCTGCGAGTCACGGTTTTGCTCGAAATACCTTGACGTGGAAAACGCTAGTTGGGATTTTAGTTTTGGAATGAGAAAAATATTTTGTTTTCCGAAAGTTTAAGGCTTCTCCAACTGGTATATACGTACTTGACGGTATTCCTGTTCTCGATATGACTTAGTCGCATTTAAAGACGCACGTATATTATTGAAGCTCCAGGGCCCAGACAACTAGATTTAAAGGTCTCCCCAACCTCTCCGACGCAGCGTCTTTTCCTCTTTTCAAAAGATGAGGGTAGGTTGTATTGTATATATAGGTAGTGAGAGAAATAGGAGTGTTTAGGTGAATCCTCCACCAGCTGGTGCCTGTCCGTTCTCCGGGCTAACAACAATAGTGTCAGTCTTCTTGGTTTGGACGGCTGTTCTTGCCTTGGAATGAAAAGACCTTTCCTCCTTGGCAGGGTAGGTACCACAGGTAGTTGTGGGCACCTTTTACTTCAGAAAGAAGTGTCCTACTATTTTGTCTCAGTAAAGGGAATCGCCATGTTTTATATCACAAATTCAAAGATAACTGACAATTGATAACTTACACCCTTCGACACTCTAAACATTTTTCTCAGACCTTGCGTGTGTTTAGTGGGAAGAAGGAAATTGTGTAACATGGTGACAAAGATACTTGAGCTACATGTATTTAAGGAAATTTAGTTACGTACCTATCGGCTTTTACTCTGTGGAGGTCATCAACTTCTTGCTATCACGTGCCTTGATAAGTCCTGCAGTTTCAGAAACCTTGTCTGTTAACTACTACCCATGAACTAAATTTAAAATTGATTGCTATTTGACTCTACTTTCCGACAATCCGTTTCCACGATGCGCTCCCTCTTACTCTAATACATCGTACTCAGTTATCGATGAAGGTACTCGTGATTGGTCTAAAAATGAAGCTGGATAATATGCACCAAACCAAATGTGCCGACAACCAAAATGTCACAAAAGTTATTATGCGACGATGATTAAGCTATTCAGATATTTGTTAATGATGAGACGATGTCCGCTAAAATTTCAGGCAGGTGTCGATTACTGACACCAGTTTGTATCAATACGCCACTAATTATTACAAAAAGGTATAGGTATTATTAAGTAAAAGGTGTAGGTATTTCGGTATTATATAGCCCTTCTGCTATGGTCTCTAATAAAATACATAATTCTGAATGACTTTATTACTGTAGGATTAGTTTAGTTTATTGAAACGATTCCACGACTAATACTTTTTCGATAATGTAGTTCACCAGAAGCCTTGAGATAATGTCACTCACATTCTGTTTTGTTTTTTGCTAAAATAATTATTCAGAACTGTAGCTAGTGTTGAGTGCGGTCAAGTAGTGTAGTGTCAAGTAGTCGCTGTGATTTTTTCCACTTATAATGCAGCTTTGAAGTAGAAAATATCTTGACGTAGATGTTTTTCTGCTTTCTGACTACCATAAATAGTGTATGTTTATGTTCATTCTGATTCCAATCGTACCTACCGCTACCTATTTCCATTTCTAATATACAATTTACGTTGCTGTTTTGATGATTGATTCCCAGCCTCATGTATTTCAACATCTATTTCTTTCGTCCAAAATACTCAGCAAATGTCCAAAACTTTCTTACAATCCCTGGGTTGTTTGTGTCTTAACTTTGACTGTGATCTCAAAGTGAATGATTTCAAATTTTAAAGCGATTGATGCGAAAGATGCGAAACGCAATAACGTTTGGCCCAATTTTGATGACTTTTTAGGAGTAGTGCGGTAGCTCCTAGGTCAGTGAGCTTCATCGCCATTGGACCTTTTTGTGAAGATAAGCATTACAGAAGTCCCATTTCATTCAATTGATGTTATCGAAAGTTCCTTGTGCTAGTAAGAAAGGAAACTAAATTACCCACCCAACTTTAAAAGTGTTTTCAATTGCACATTTGAAAAATGTTTTGTTCTTTTTTGGCGTTAGTCACCCAGAACCTTAGAAGTGCTGACATGAATTAGAAAGACTCCATTTTTTGTACTCGTTGAAATGATGATGAAATATGGGTTTGTTGCATCTTATCGGAATCGTGCGTGTCGAGAGGTCGTCGGTGGTGGAGCACAACCAGCTGATGACACCTGGTCACTCTGAATGTCAGCACTTCCGCGTGACAAAGACATTTCCTAGGTTTTGCGTAGTTGGGCCAAGGTTTCCTTCTGGGAGAGAAGCTCAGCTTCAAAAAAGGAAGTTCCCGAACAAAGTCTCTGAGGTCAGGTCGGCAGGTCCGGTGGTGGGGATCCTGCTTGGGAGGAACAAGACAAAACGGGCTCGAAGGCGTAAAGAACTGCGAATCCGATAGGGACACAGGATGGTGGTTGCAGGCACCAGTCATGGAGGAAGGGAAGGGGCAGCCCAAGGACGTCAGCTGGGCTCCCCTTTTTCTTCACCCGTGGATACGCACAGATGTTGAGCTTTGAAAACTGCCCTACTCGCATGCTCCATCTCTGGAAAATGTATATTTCTACTGCTATTGATGCTTACACCTAATTTCGTCATTCGATTATCGGGAAGGTAGCCAAACAAACGCTTCCTCCCCGAGCTTTCGTTACATTTATTATCTTTCAGGGCCAATAATATACACACTAGCAAGCTCAACCAACGAATAATGGCAACTTAATTCATAAACCATTACAAATACAACTTAACCTGTAAAAATAATTAAATAGGAAACAGCTAAAACTTACTCAGAGGATGCTATAGTGTGAATAAACACCGCTCAGTCTTATAAACCACCAAAAACATCCATAAATGTTGATTTTGAGGGGAAACGACAATTGAAATCGTAATCCTCTCAGAAGAATAGAAACGCCGTTTGGGTACTGACCCTTAAAATGTTCATTTTTGGATACATTGGTGGGCACAATACTCTATCTCCCCTCTCGACGAATCCTACTTCGTATTTGGTATTTGACCTAACGACACAAAGGTTCCAAAAGTCTGAACAGGTTTAGCCGTAAAACCTTATTTGCTGGGCACACTGAATCTATCTGGATTCAAGTATTGTGAACTCGACAAATCTACTACATATTTTTTCAAAGGTTTCTACTTAGTTTCTCAATTTGCACACTCATACAGGGCGAGTTTTGCGGAATGTTCGTGCACACGTGCAGACTCCTACTTCGATGACGAAGAACTTGTGGGGGTCTTCCAAGAGGTAACGCGTACAATTCCTGAGAATTTCTTCGAAACTGGAGAAATACTTTCGAGGTTTGCCTGTAGCAACATATTTTACGTTTGTGCATAGGCAGTAGATGAATGTGATTCAATCGTGATTAGCTTTATCTCACGCGCTCATCTTAGGACCTTCTTCCAATTTTCCTTAATTTTTGAATAGCTATTTCGAACAAATTCTGAAGTTTTATCCGAATAGTGAAAATCGAATCTTCAAATCGGTTACCAAATTGAATGTTTTTTTAGCACATCCTGCACGCTCTCACTCGAAACACTTGAAAACTGTTTTATAGGGTTCAAACTTACACCAATCAATATTATTCCCCTTCTCAACCAAGTTTATAATTTTGACTGAACATTGGAAACAAATCATTGGATTTACCTAAAATACCTGTGGCACATTTTTATAAAACTGTAAATAGGAAGAATTATGGTAATTTCAAAAACCGTGGCATCTCTCAACGCAGAATCGAATGGCTCATCTCCCGTGCCTCCCAGACTAACAATCTAATTTTAGCTCACCTTAGCTTCCAAGTCAAAACACTGCAAATAATTACGCAAAGGTTAACTAGTTCTTAGGAAATTTCGAAAGGATGAAAATGGATTAATCCAAAATCAAGATTTTCACTAGCATTTCAGGTTTTAAACCGTCCGCTCCCCTGAACAGTTATTACGGTTTAGTGTGTGTCAGACAATCCATGTATCTTAATAATCCTTATTCCGTGCAATGCTGCACTATATTAAAGTCCAATTTTGATCAAATCTAATTATGTGGGTTCGCCAATTGTGCCTAATTGGTCCCCTATGAAATTCATAGCTTCATTGATAGTTTCTGCGCATGCTACGGATTTCATCCGATTTCCATAAAATTTAAATTGCTTCTTTGCTTGATGGTACTTTGCTAATGCGCCTCTTGCTCGTCATCCGCAAATATACCGTGTATGACGCATTTTATGTACGTTTTCGTCCGATTTCAATGAATTTTTCTAGGATTTTACGCATTGAGGTTGTCCATGAATTCCATTTTCACAAGATCGAACTCTGCGCATGTGCCACTAAGTTTCCACTAAGCTTGTGCCACTAAGTTTCTATGCTTCTACTTTCATGATATGATTGCCATTCAATAAAAAATTTCAATGACATTGCAATCATGTTATTTTTTCTGTATGTTCTATTTTATAGTTAATAAACTTTTTTGAGCAATACTCTACCAAAAATATAAATTTAACGATTTTTAGTCGTTTTTAGTCATTTTAAGTGATTTTTGAGAATATTTTTTTAAATTTGACAAATTTAATGTGGTCAAAAAGTGCTGGTCAACAAACTCATCCTTTCGTTTGGAACGCTTGATTTTTTAGCGCAAGAACGGAATTTTAATCTCAATCCCAAGGAGAGTTATCGTCTGGAAGGACACGCATATAAATAAATAAATTATATATATACTCCTGCTCAAAATTAGAGCACCACCATCCATTACTTCGTTTGTCCCCTTCTTTTTTCCCTTATCAAGTTTTTATCCGTTGGCACACATTGTTTGCAAACACAGAAGGAATAAGGTAACCAAAAGAAGAGAAAATTCATGAAGAAAAGATGGTTATAATAAAATTAAAGAAAAATTTACCTTGTGGTGAAATTATAAAAATTGTAAATTTGAAAAAAATATACCAGTTTTGCTTTTCAATCTTGGTATTACCTCCTCTAGCTCGGATGAGGGCTTGGAGCCTTCAACCCATGCCTCTAATCAAGTTTTGGTTGATAGTTGGTTAGGGAAGAAACAAGGGGACAAACGAAGGTGGTGCGCTAATTTTAAGCAGGAGTGTATATATATATATATATATATATATATATATATATATATATATATATATATATATATATATATATATATATATAAGCGTTAAACTCTAGGATTCGTTTCAGAAGGACTCAAACCCGATTTCAATGAAGACATTTTTCACAAATTTTGATTTTAAAATTTTCCGAACCATTGCAATAGTTCATTTTCCACGAAAAAAAAAATGCAAGGACTTTAGTGAAGTATACAATTCTATGCATCAACGTCATAGTCGAACAATGTTTTCAACCTAGTCAGCTAATATTGACGTATACTCCACGTGTACTATGTTGGTACATGGATTGCGTTACTTCGTAATCCACTTGTGCCGTTTCGAGGTCATTCACTGACATTTTGATCGCTCGGAGATATTGTGGCGGTCTCGTTTGCGAAACATTTTCAACACTTGATATCTCCCCCTTAGTAACCCGTGTAGTGATATTAAACCTTGGCGAATTTCTCTTTTTGGCTCAGTCTCCTGTAACCAGGTGTGAAGGGGCCGCTCCCACACATCCGTGACCCATCCTGCTCTCGGTCAATGCTCGCAACTTCGCTAATTATCCGTAGCTGCCGACCTTTATAACGGAATATTGTATAGGAATAGTTTTCATGTCATGAATTTAAACGTTGGAACTGTCTGTGAACAAAAACGTGATAATTTTGCGATATGATTTACTCATGAGCTCATGTATTCTGCTGGACTTTCCTTCGTGGATACTATCATGAGGGCCTTTTATTTAAGCTAGTGGTAGGATAGCTATCTGGAGCAGAGAACATTTTAATAATAACGTTTTACAAATTTAATTCATCATTCAAGTATTCTATTCAACTCCATCGGAGGAGTGAATATGGAATTCAGCTGATTTATCTAGAGGAATGTTTCGAGTATTGAATAACTGTCATTACTGGTCAGTTGTACATGTATATACATAAGTTCCTATCTATTTCGCAACCTCTGCACCAACTCAATATCTACTGTATGATGAAAATTTCTTTTATTTGCAATGTCGAACTGTTTCTTCTGTATGAAATACCGAGAATCGCTTAATTGATATGTTTGAAGGGATTTTTACGTTGTAATTAATCTTTAACGGGTTGAACTAATTCTGTGAATGGGGATTGATCTGTGGTGCAAGATTTATATATTTTTAATTATTACTTTAATCTATATATTTAATGCAACAGATTACTTATCCAAATACAGAAGATGATGAAGATACGAAACCTCAGTCGAAACGAGATTAAAAACCTTTTCATTCATCAAGAAATCAAGGATATCAGAAGAAATGACAACGATGTCAAAAATGGAAGGGTGAGTTCGTAGGTCAGCACTTGTTGTTCACATAAATGCAAAGTAAGACTCAAGAAGAGAGAGAAAAAACAGCCAAGTGGCCATAAATCGTAAATTGATTTTTAATAGCAAAATCTGGCTGATAGATTTGTGAACGTCATTAATTAAAGCGTTAAAGTTTGCTTCGAAAAAAAAAAAATAATAATGATAAAATAAATAAATGAAATAAAATAATAACAATGATAATAATGATTAACAAAATAAAAGGGCCAACTATTTTTAAATTTATTTCTTCTATCAGTATACCTATCATTAAATTAGAATAAGTTTGTTCGTCATAATTTTGATTCTTTTGCTTTAATATCAGAAAAAATTGATTCAGACGTAAAACGTGGAAAAACTCACTAAAATTCTTTCAAACGGTAATCTTGCTGGACTGGGAATTTTAACATCTTCAAGGTTTTGCAATTATAGCTCGGTCATGTTCAACCTTACAACCCTAAATTTCGGAAAGTAAGGTAAGATCATCGTTTATTGTTATAGTAATAATGTTTTACATACATGCAGAATATATCAATTTAAACTAAATAAATTCACTTCTATATTACAATATTAACGCATTTACACAAAATTTATTATAATTCGATAATATGCACATGTAAGTATGCTGGATAGTTTAAAATTGAGGCCCCTCATTTTATTCCTCTTATTTAATTCATCATTCGAAAGTATCAATATGTGTCATACAAAAGTTGTTATTTCTTACTTTATTCGGCTTCTAATCAGTTTAAATGTAAATTTGGTAAAAACCCACTGCGACCACCTCATATCTACGTTTTTCACACGTAACATTTCTTTTTTCAATTTCAAGTAATTTAAAAATTCTCTAAATGTGCCGGAAGGAAATTTAATGTACTTTACAATTATAATCATCATTAATTTTCTAGATTAATATTAGGTGTTTTAGCCGATACTGGATGAAAACCCGTAATTTAATAAAAGAAAGACCCCCAAAAAAAAAGAAGAAAACTTAGGGTTTTCAAGAAAATAGTTACGAGAAACTTTGCCAAATGAACCAAATAATCTATATTTGACTTTTTACAGGCCTGTTCTCTGTATAAGGCTTACTTCTTATATTTCATCTTTCAGTGTAAATTTCAGTTGAAATTTTTTTCTTGTTTACAGCAAAATTAATGCCACAGAAAGATTCATTGTCCGTAATTTTTGGATCAGCGAAAATTAAAGGGTTAAAAATCGTGACCCCGAAAACTTTTGAAATGACGCGTTTTTTTTCTCCATTACATGCAGGTAGAGATTTAAAAGTCCTCTTTCAAATTCCTCTTTCTCTTCTCCTTCATTTCAAATTCCGGGCCCCCTAACCAAGGCGGGGCCCTAGGGGGAATATATATACCTAGTGTCCTAACCCTCTCTACGGGCCTGGGGCCAACCTAGTAATACGCCTCTCGTATTCTGTGGTCTCAGGTGCTTCTGCAAGGGAAAACTCGAGCTTTGCGGTTTCTTCGGAGGTCTCGTTTTTCCTTCGAAACCTTGGAATCGCCTTGTGAATACGTCGGGAAGGTCGATTCCCGTCGGATGTTCATGATTTCTATCTCCCCATCTCCCAGGATCGGCCCTGGAACTTTGGAAACCTCTGGATATCCAGCGTTTCGCGTCGGTTTTGCAAACGTCATTAAGTAGCTGGCGAAGACGAAAATTGCCGGTTATCCACCAGAGAAACCAGGAAGGGGCTATCGCTCACGTTCCTGGGTGCCACATAACTAAGTAGGCCGCTGGGTCTCTCGTTTCGTGTTTTGTGTAAGTCGCAGAAGAGAATGTTTCTCTACGGAGTTGTAGGTAATCGAGTTTTTCAAGATATATCACATCGTTTTTTGTTACAAAACCCAGCATGATTGGTCAATTTGATTTTCGTACTGATGTTCCAGTCCAAAAGGGCTAGACACTCCAAAAAAGGATACAATCTATTCCGTCATCCATAAGGATGTCGGTTTAGGAGTTTTGGAGCAAAACCTTGCACAACGTCTTCGTAAAGTAAATTTGGTCTCTCTGAAGTATTTCGAAACTAATGATGTTTGGATCGAGTGTGAGCAAATGGCTTGACTTGGGTCCAAATTTGCTCACTTTCAATGGCGTCTGCCAACGCTTTCTTCACGCCCTAGCTGTCTGGTCATATGTTCCCCATCTTGCGAAAGCAGCAGGATATTAGACCAAGTATAAACACAGAAAAAAAAACTGGGGAGACCCCAGACCCAATTTTGCTTTCACCTTGAGTCTTGGCTCAACATTTGAAGAACGTGGAGTACGCTTCATCTCAAATTTTAACTTCATAGTTTGAATAACAAAGAACTTAGCTCTGGATCTCATGAAGCTGATCTGGCGGGCTCTTGACTTCAGAAGTCCCAAGAGGCCTCCATATCAAATTTCTGCTTCATAGATTGAATAGTAAAGAAAATCGCTCCAAAGCTCACTCCGCTGATCTGGGGAGCGACAGGCTTCACGATTCGTATCTAGACAACCCAGTTGATCTATGGAGCTTCAGGCTTTATCATTGGTTTCTAGATGTCTCAAGAGGCGTTCATTTAAAATTTCAACTTCATATGTTGAACAGCAAAGAACTTAGCCCCTGCTCTCACAAGGCTGATGTGGGAATTGTTAGCTGAAGTTTCAACTAGATTGAGGACCACCTACATTAGTTAGTTGGTTTCCCATCCCCAACTACTTTAGTTAATGGAAAATAGTTGAACAGTTTCTTAGTTGTAGTTGCTGGTTAAAAAACTAATTTAGTTGGGGTTGTTAGTTGAACTTCTTGGCAAACTTTCTTTGTACATTTTAATGATTTTTTTTAAAATATTGCCGCTCAATTGTGTGCTCGAATTTCTGAGTGCTTTATAGGTCATTGTTGATAGACCTTTTTTAAAACTAATAATTCAGCTAAAAAATATAAATTTAACCATCTTAAGTCTTTTTTTTACCATATTATGCAAGTTTTTATCCGCCTTTTTTGAAATTTAGCACGTTCTTGTGCTCACTAGCTTGAAATTCTTGAATTTTCGGCGACAACGTATTTTTCATCTCAATTCTAAGGAGAGATATGTTACACATTTGAAAGTTTGGAAATCCAGGAATCTGTTCAAAAAGCTTTAAATATCTATGAAGTAAATTAAAAAAAAAATTTAATGTTTATATTGTTGCTTATATTCTTTGAAAGTTTGCGAAAATCAACGGCCATGGATGGTGGTATTGCACAATCCGGATTCGACGGTGTGTAGGTAATTCCATTTTGTCGGAAAGCTGTAATTTAATTTATGGCGAGGTTGCGATTAGAGTGTTGCTAAGGAGGAGGTTGCTAAGACCGTTCGAAGGTCTTGTGCTGTCGACTGGAACACGGCCGCTAATCCGAATTCGTTATCCCATTCATAGTTTGATCGGGCGCCCCTTGTTCGCCAATTTAACGATTTCGCGCTTACCGATTACAAATCACATAACTTCCTTGTAAATTGGTGTGACGTTGGTAAAACATTTTTCACGGGAGTCATATTGTCGGTACACAATTATTATGAGTACAGTCCTTTGGTTGCGTACAAATACAAAACAAAACACTCCGTAAAATATAGTTTGATTAATATTAAATGCGAAACGTCTGTTAAGATGGTTTTGGCACATAGCTTCCTCGTATCCGTAACATGAATGCATACGTACTCGTATCATTGAAATGTTTTAAATAATCTTGAAATATTCCATTGGGGGTTTTTATTTTTATAACGATCGAATCGCATTTTTCGTACTATCTTCCGTGTTTGAGCAAAATCTGTTGATTAGGCAAATTATTATGACAATAATGCATCATGGATGGTATTTTTGCGCATGAAGTTGAAGTTCAATCTGTCCAATCCATGAAAATTTCACCGAAATCTGATGAAAAATGTGTAACAAGACGTAACAAAAACATTCCGTTCTGTCCTTCAATTGTTTTTTTTATTAATCACCAATGTTTCTCCACAAGAACCCAGGAAAAATTTCTAAAGTAAATACTTATATTTTTCTTTTTGTGATAAAAAATCGAATTCAAAGTTGTCAGTTTGAGAAAATCAAACTTACCTTTATAAACTTGAACAATTATATATTTGATTTTCTGAAACTGATAAATTTGAATTCGATTTTTTATCACTAGAAGACAACGATAAGTATTTATTTTACAAATTTTGAATTTTGTCCCCGTGAAGAAGCCACAGTTCCTAGGGAGAAACGTTGGAGATTAATGAACAAATTTACCGTTTTCGTAAAGTCATGTTGTATAATTTGAACTGTCCAAATGAAGAAACGGCGCGAAAAATGTGTAACTCATGCTTGTTACAAAATTTCACATTCACGCATCTGCAGTAGTTAAATGTGAAAGAGTTAAATTAACATTTTCGTAGTAAAATTACGTGTTGACTGAAGTATTGATTGGTGATTAATGAAATTGATGAAGGGAGCACCTACTGCCTTACCTACACATTCCCTGAGAATTTAATCAAAATCGGATAACTGTGGAAATTAATCTTGTTAAAAGAATTTCACAGTCGAGCACGCACAGCAGGTATAATTGACAGTCATGTTGAAATTGATACGGAATGATCAAATCGTCTTCTCCCAACTATCCTCCATTCCCTGACAATTTTATCAAAATTGAATGAAAACTGGGGAAATATTAAGCTTGTTAACGGATACCCGACAGACAGACACGGAACGAAAGTTGTTCAGAACGGTATAAAACGTAAAGTGAGTGGAAATTTAGATTTTGGAATAAAAAATTTTTGCCATCACCCGAAAGTTGAAACAATGCTCCTGCTACGTATAGGTAGACTCGGAAGCAAAGAATTTTCAATTATTTTTTTCCCCTTTGTTTGAATGTCGAAAAATTTATTTGACTTCGGCGATTCAGGTACCTATATCTTTTGATATTTTACTACTTAATTACTACTTGGCACCATAATAGCATGACATTCCCAAAGTTTTACTTCGATTGCTACAAAATTTTGGTAATAGGGCGAGGGAGAACATACTGAAGATTTTCAGAGTTAATTTGGGACTTCGTATTATATTTGGTAGTATTGTTGGTTTACAAAAGCCCTTCCAGAAATAAACACCGTTCTGACGGGACTGTAAGTTAACCCTCAGAGGAAGGTTTCATCTTCCACCTGACTCCGTGAAAGCGCATCGGGCTCAACTTCCTTCTTTTATCGAGTGTGTAAACTGATATCTTCAGGCCCTCTCAACATTATTAGGTATTATTATACACAGAGTTAGAAAATATTTGAAGAAATCTTGTAAAGAAAATTGAAATATGTACCAAGAATTGTTAATTAAAACCAGCAGACAAACTACGAGGCTAAGAGAAATGACAGGGGGCCACCCTGGTCAGCTGATTTGAAAAATATTTTCATGTTTATCATTAACTAGCTGGTTTACCCGGCGTTGCCCAGGTTATGGGAAATAAAATTGGTGAGGGGTTTACATACCTATAGGGGATGCCCCTACCCCAAATTATTTCCCAAAAGTTCCACAGAGGGAGTAATCGTCGTGATTTGAGTATCGTTATAATCCACCTTACCCGTGGTTTGTTTTGTAGCCCGCGGTTTGTTCCGTTATCCTGGTTTGTCCCGTTATCCTGGTTTGTCCCGTTATCCTGGTTTGTCCCTTCAGTCAGGAACTATATAAATGTGAATACTGGTTTCCGCTGAAGCAAAACTAAAATGGTCAATATTTCTGCTCAAGAAGACAAAGGAAACGTGTATACCTAACCAACTACCGTACCTCCATGATCGGATATTTCTGTTCCTCGGGATGCAGCAACGCTCACTCTCTTCAACAATAAGTGAAAACAAAAATCTCCGCATCATAGGTAAATTAGCTTCAGAGCTCACTCGGCTGATCTAAAGGACCTCCGTTCCAAGCCATACCTCTCATACGCAGCAGTCCCATAATTGCTCCATTTCCACATGATTTGTTTACGATATTTTCGCTTATGATGTTCACATGATTATAGGATGGGCACAGTGGGGCTGAAGCGTGTAGAATCACTACGTGACTTGGGCGTGCTTCTTGATGACCAGCTGTCATTTACTGACCACATCTCTGCAATTACAGGCCGTGCAATGCAATTATTGTATTGGGCTTCATGAAACGGAATACACGAGAATTCAACTATGTGCCAGATCTGACTGCTCTTCTCATAGGCCCTCGTGGTTCCAATCTTGGAATATGCATCCCTGGTTTGGTCCCCACATTACAAGTACCAGATTGGACAGATCAACAGAGTTCAAAGAAGATTTTTGTCGCATATGAGCTTCATATTCCCCGGGACTCTGTTGATGTTGATACCTTGGAGAGGAGGTCGGGTATTCCGAGTCCTACCAGACGCCGTTCTATAGCAGATGTCTCATTTTTCCATAATCTAGTGGGGCTGGTGAACTCACCTAACATGGCTGTCCACAGTAAATTTTTTGATTCCATGCTCTGGACGGCGATCGGAGAATTTATTTCGGATCCCGTTTTCCTCTAGATTCAAATTACTTGTATCACCGCCCGCTCTGCAGATTGCCTCGACTGATGAATCATATGATACATAAGTATTCTGATCTTGACAACTTCCACGATTCTCCGTCTTCTGTTAAGAAGAAACTGCTTAATGTTGATTTTACTTGATTTATTTATGCCTGGACGTTATTCTTTAACTTTCTCTTTTATACTTCAACATATTATTCATCATTTCATGAACTCAATTTTTTTTAATCAGTTGGTAGGTACCTACTAAAACTGTATAATTGGTTTATTTATGTTAATAAAAAAAACCAATTGAAGGACCGAACGGAATTTTTGTAACGTCTTGTTACAAAAATTGTTTTTTGTACCCACATTTTTCTTCAGATTCGATGAAATTTTCATGAATTGAACAGATTGAACTTCAACTTCATGCGCAAACGTACCATCTATGATGCATAAGTGGCATAATAATTCGCCTAATTAACAGATTTTGCTCAAACATGGAAGATAGCACAGAAAATGCGAGTCAATCGTCGCATGCGTAGAGTGAAGTATTGAGTCAGGAACGATGAAACTGATAGGGGACCGTCTACACCCTAGCCCGCACATTCCCTGAAAATTTCACCCAAATCGGATAAAACTGTGGAAAACAAGCTTGTTACAAAGATTTCATATTGGAGCATGCGCAGTAGCCACTGGCGATACAATCATGATGAAATCGATATGGGATGATGAAATCTTCATCCCCAACTATCATCCAAATTTGAGCGATATTGGACAACTAGGGCGTGAGAAAATGCTTGGTAGAATTCACATTCTGCTGTGGAAAATAAGCTTGTTACAAGGATTTGCGGACACACGACTTACACACCACCCACAGACAGACACGGAACCAAAGTTATTCAAAAAGGTCTAAAACGTAAAATGCGAGTGGAAATTTTGATTTTGGAGACCCAAAATTTTTTTCTCCCGCAAGTGAAAACAATGCTTACGCAACCTATACTTAGACTGAGGCAATACATGTATCAACAGTTGGTTGTTCGAACCCTTCTTTTACTCAATATTACTTTAGTTAGTGAAAACTCATCCCGACAACATTGCTGCAGTTAATGAGTCTTTATTATCAAATTTAAAGATCAATTTTCGCGAATAAAAACGACTCGGCTCAACCCACCTAAATCGTATTGATATCGTTGAATTTGTGTCTAAAGTTCTCTACTCGTGAGTCCACCCCATCTACATTTGACGTGGAAAGTTCGACGCATCTCCGGTTTTTTCCTTAATTACAATGTTGTTTCCCCGGACGACGTCGTTAGGGAAAGCCTAGTTCTCGATGGTGGAGTAAGTCTAGTGGATTGCAATATAGCCTTAAACCTTCCCTGGAACTTGTTGATAATCTCGGGAAAAACCGCATTAAAATTGTTGATCCGCTTGGCCAGCAACATGGGATAAACAATACAACATTCTCATTTATATATTACACATTATTTCACATTTCTACCACAGGACGTAAACTCGTCAATTATCCTATTTTCCCCCCCAAAAGGGAAAGAACTAACATTTTATTTGTAAAGGGATCTTAAGCATTAAATAAATTGAGCAAAATAGTCCAGGAACATAGCAATAGCAACATTTTCTATAAGAGGTATTTTAGCTTTAGGGAATCTTAGTTTATGGCTGAAGCAGTAACAATTATTTTACAGTGTACATAATAAATACTATAAAGGCCCATTTACACTGAGTGCGCCGCGCTGCGCGGAACGTTTGCAAACGCCAATACGGCGCCTTTTCGTAATAAAAACGTTGGAATGACAAACTATACACATCATTCTGACCTATGTATATATCCAAATAATCTGATTTTTACTAAGGGATTGACTACTTGATGTTGGGAATTCTTGAGATGCGAGCTTGCGAGCATCCAGACTACCGAACTGAGGCGGATCACGCTCAGCCTTTTTGTCCAATAGAATAGGTTCCTATTATTCAAGCTTTACGAGTATTACAAAACGGCTAAAAACTACCAGGGTGATTGTCATTCCAACGTTTTTATTACGAAAAGGCGGCGTATTGTGAAAAGGCTAGGCTTTTTACAAAAAGGCTGATTTCACAATAGGGCTGCGACATATCCATTTCCAACAACTGGTGTTGAAATTGGCTAGGTCTTCTGTTCCGACAGCCACAGGTTCTGTCTTGTTTCCCTGTGTATCATGGAATCATGAAATTCTCCAATTACGTGGTATCGAATAATGAACCGAAATTGGCTTGACGTTCGACGACAGGGCCCGACGAGTTTGTGGGGGAACGATAAATTAATTAACAAGGCAACAATTGGGAAGGGAACGTCAGCGTTCAAATATTGATCGGCTCGGATTTTCCACGGCCGCGCACCCGCATTGCTCAATAAAGACTTGCATGGGGCAGCTCCCGGCTTTCCACTTCCTTATCGCCGTAGACGTCCCGGGGACAGAAGATGGAGATAACCTGGGTGGAACCTTCTACCGTGACGAGTCGAAGATACCCGACGGGGCCCGAATGGTCCCGGGAAACTGGGGCGCGTCCGACATAACGAAGTAAAAACCATTTTTTCACGAGATGGGAGAGTCTCGCATTCGCGAATGATTTTTTGCTATACTATCCAGAAAATGACGTTCTCCAAGAAAAATCTAAATTACCTTTGTCCACTAATTATATCGAAATAACGATTTTTGAAACAGCATGCATTACTCCAACTCAAGTACAACATACATTTTGCTTCTTCCGCAACTGAGCGAAGCTATGTGTTCTTGCAAGACAAACCTAAACAACAAACAACGACAACAAGACGAACAAAAATGTTCTTAATGCTTATTGACGTCATTCTTATTTAGTATTTAATCCTGTTAAGTCTATCTTGTAGCTATTTTTATGTCTGCAGCTGAGGTACTATTTAAAGTTCTCGAGTTATAGCTAGCTTTTAGATAATATTTACTGGGTTAGAGTTGTGGAGTTATATATATATATATATATATATATATATATATATATATATATATATATATTTATATAAACCTATATAGGTATATATATATATTTTTTTTTATTAGTTGGTTTGTTGTATAATGAATGCTTGTGTGAATGGAATTTATTGAGTGTATGGCTACTTTTTTTTTCTTTAATTACGAAGGGGGTGGTCTTGCCTGGATTGTTACTCGCGACTCGTGTCGGGAAGCCGCCATGGTGGGTCTGGTCCGGGCTCGGCCAGGAAAGCCTTTGGAGGAACCCAATTTATTAAAACCAGCATTTTACTTCACCATTTTACTTTAAAAATTTTTTCCTCCCTCCCTGTTTCGGCTACATGATACGTTTCATGATTTATAGCTCCTAGTTTTACTCCTGTTAATTAATTTTGACAATCGTCCTGCACATTGTATTTGACAAATATACCTACCTGATTTAATTTGATAAAATATTTGACTTGGAAAATCGAAAAGTCTACTTGGGTTTTGCGCTTCAGTGCTTTCTGATCAATTTTGGTTCCGTGTCTCTATCTGCCAATTCCTTGTCACGCCTAATAATATACTACGTATAGTCCGATTTTGATGAAATTTTTAGGGATTGTGCGGATTTGCTCCTAGATAGTTCCCTATAAATTTCGTCAGCGTTGGATAAATAGTAGCATGTACGCATGCGCAAACGTGGGTTTCTTATACCGGCGTTTTCTTGTGATCTATCTGACTGATTCGAGTCAAACTCGGAGGAGGGGTGTAATAAACATTCCACTTAACATGATTGATTAAGTAATAATTAATGCATAGGCGCAAATCTATAATTAATTGGCACAAGCAAAGCTCCGCAACTGATGGATCGTGTTTGATGGAAATTTTCAATTTTTGTCCGGGCTAAATCCTAGACAATCTTCTACCAATTCCACCGCCTTCGAATGAATCGTAAATGCGCAAACTTAAATTCTTACAACGTTTTCTTATTAATAATTTGCTATACAAAATAATTTTTTTTCAGATTTGGTAAGTTTTTAAGCATATTTCACCTATTCGAAAAAAATCTAATGAATAAATCCTGACCATGGTATTGCTTTTGAGCTCAGTAGTAAAAACGTACCTACTTCTATAATGTACAGTAAAATCAAAACCTTAGAATCCACCCGCTAGTTTTCTTCTTTGTATGGCATTATGAATTAGGTAATAGCAAGCATATTTGAGATTGTAATGGTACACAGGTCACCAGCTTTATTAATGAGTAAATCTCACCAATTTAACCTTCGTTCCGTGTTTGGTAAGTTCCTACCTAAAATCGAGCATACCCAAACAGTTCTTTTAAATTTCCTTCTTGAGAATTTACCGAGTTGCTTTTAAATCAGTGTTTTGAATCACTGTCCGCCGTCTTGGCTACTCCGGTTTGGGCACCCGCCAATAATTTTTGTTGTTGTTGATGTCGAAAAAACCTGTTCGAGTGTCGTTACTGGGGGAGAGAGTGTTGTCACAATTATAGCACCGCCTGCCCCCCTCACTGCCCAGTCCATCCCCTCCAGAGCTGATCAGCTTCCTTTCCTTCCCCCAGGCTTTCCTCTGCTCTCTCTCGCGCCTCTCTCTCATTATGGAAGCCGTCCAACTGATAATTTTAGTCGAGCAGTCCTTTATAAGGTAGTTGAGCTGGCTCGGATCCTTTCGGAGTAACCCTCACATGGAGAACGGCACAGGAAAGAAAAGCGTTATTCAAACAAAGGATTTCAAGGATTACAGAACGATTACCTATCAATCAATAATGTTCTCGTCTTTCGTCAGACTGAGCCTTCGTTTCATATTTACGGTGCTATTATTAACTTCCCTGGAGTTGTATTGGCTACATCCCAATCATCAGTAGTCTGGAATGAGAATCACCCATGAGGTATGACGAGAGAAGTACAACGCATGGCATTGTACCAACTGGTATGGTGGACGTCAACAATCCTGTCGCGGCTTGAAATTTCACAAAATCCACAATTTTAATTAAATTCTACATGTTTTATTTTATGAAACAGAAAGTAAAGGGGCGGTCCTAATAAATGTAGTTCTACCTGCTGGCTCATCCTAATTGTGACTATTGTGTCCAAAAAAATGTAGCAGATATAAAACTATGTGGCGAATCAATTTTGGATTCCCCAAATTACTATTCTTAGTTCTGTATTACTAATGATGTTATGTGACAACATTCATGAATGTGCGCAAAAATGGTTCTGGAATCTGTTTTCAATGCATTGTTCATTTCTAAAGCAATCTCCTTTTAGGGCTCAGGTGTTTCGTATTTCCCAGGTTTATGACATGTAGAGAAAATAACCGAACTAATCGATGTTTTTGCGCAATGTGGAAACGGGTTACGGGCATTTTATCTGCCTCGACAATGGGTTTCGCGCTCCAGTGAAAAAACAAGGGTGTAATTACCGCCCGACGTTCGCTCTTTCGGATGATAGCACGCTATCTGGGCTGCCTGGCGAGACTGCGCGGCTCCATGACATCCAATATATCTCTACATGTTGCCGTAGCTAAACCGTTTTTCACACACACACACACACACACACACACATATAAATATGTATATACTTTTAGGTAAACTCGGAAGCAAAAAGTTTTTTGAAATCGAACTAGCCGTTCGCAAGATACGACAAATTATACAATAGTGGCTGGCGGCCATTTTGAATTATCGCCATTTTTGAAAGCTACGGTTCTGAGATGGCTATCATGGTTTTTAAATGCTCTACGTGGTCACAAGAATATTATACCAATTTGCTCTTTTTGGGGTCTGGCACACAGACTAATAGGATCCATTCCACCTTTTTCAAACAAACGAGTTTGAAAAATGAAACTTTTGGAAGCTAATTAGTCTTTAAAACCGAGTGCCATTATATTTGTGGGGAGAGGGTGTGTCTGTGTGTGTTGTATGCTCCAAAACAAGGTCCTTTATCTTGTAAACTCTACCCTTCTTCAAAATCGAAATGGCTCTCTCGTAACAAAACTAGCAAAAACTATCTAAGTCACCGTTTCATCTTATCATACGTTTACGATGCGATTTTAATTATTTCACAGTCGCACTGACCAAGTCATCTCTCAGTAGTTAATCGATTCGCTCGACTCGCAAGCCCTGGTAACTTCCGAGTCATGTGATTCCTTTGTCTGAGATAATGGCATAATGTTGGGCATTGTTGGCATATCTCTTTGTACACGTTTCTGTCATGCTGATTGTATCAGCGAATTTTCGTAAATCATGATGTTAGGTTGTTTGAAATTTGAGCACTTTGTGCAAAGAAATCCTGAACGTTCTCCCTGAAATTTTCTTCCACGCACGTCACCATGCATATATGTGTCATTAAGAAGGGAAGGGAACACCTTTTAGAAACAAAGGAAACAGAAATGTACATCACAAACTAAATTTTATATTTCGGCTAATATAGTCTGACAAATTAATAGAAGTTTTCCGTTGTCAAGAAATTCTTGCTGGAGACTATGGAGTCATTCGCTGCGGAAACAAGGCTTCTGTGTAACAGTGGTTAGCAACATTTTCATCTGATATCGAGTCCTGGTGGTTCGTAGGCTCTCAGAGCATTGCTATGAACTTTCTCGAACTGAAGCAACTTGTTTTGTTTTCATTAGGCTTCATTTTTCGGAGGACCTTTATTTCATAGCACTCTTCAAATGAAGCGTTATGAGAAATGGCATGGCGGCTTACTGGCAGATTTTTAGCTTGTCCCACCACTGAGTGCGTGTAGTTGTTGACTCTTAAATTCACCCCTGAATCAGCTTTTCCAATTTCAACTTCCAAGGTTGAACTATTTTTCCACAGCAGCTCATATACGCACATTGGTGTTGGACAATATACTCACCTCAAAAGAATTAAGGGGTCACTTTTCCTTGTAGGTGCCAAAGACCCCAGATCAATAGGACAAATTTCACCTTTTCTCTCTTGATTAGGTACCTAATGGAGATGGGATTTTCACCTTATTCTTTTTGTTTTTTCTCAAACACTGAGAAAGACCGGCGTTATCAAGCTCCGACTTGAGCCAAAACAGAATGACATCTGAGCATTTTCTAAAAAGAAGTAACCCCCCTCCCTCCTAACTTTTCCCCAATATTTTTGATATATCGTAGTGAAACTTGGAGAGCGTTTGTGGGGATACTAAGTTTTAGGCAAATAAAAATCAGAAAAAAATCCTAAAATTTTGTGGACTACCTTTGGACTACCATTTTTTGCTGAGTGACGCCTGATTTCAAAGATTTTTAGTGCTGAACACAATGGTGAAGCCAGAATTGCGATATCTTATTCCGTTCTCAGATTAGAGCGGATAACAATGAAGGAGCGAGATTCAATCTGTTTTGGCTCAAGTAGATGCCTAGCTTCGTATCGCTAGCCGTTCTCAGTGTTTGTGATAAAACGTAAAGAATAGGGTGAATCCCATCTTCACTAGATAACTAATCAAGAGAATGTAAACTTTGTCCGATTGATCTGGGGTCTTTGACATCTACAAGGAAAAGTGGTCCCTTAATTCTTTTGAGGTGTGTACATGGAAAAGCGTTACTCTAGTTTCGTTGCAGAAAGCCTCAAAACGGATTTCAATGAAGAAATTCTTCGAAAATTTTGATTATAAAATTTTTGGAGCCATTTTAGTTTGTACAAGAGTAGTTTCATTTTGTACAAAAATTCGATATGGGGGGGGGGGGGGGTGCCAATTGAGATATAAGAATGATCTTTGATCAAATAATTGATACAATTTCGATAATATTTCGTTGAGGAATAGTTGATTCAGAAAAAAGCTTCAAGTTGAATAGAAGGAGAGGAATGTGAAATTTAATCTGTATTTTGTTTGTTCGCAGGTAATAAAACCGATTCCTGGGTATTATACAGCTCCGTACGCCTGCGTAAAGAAAGGTAGGTGAAATATTTAGCGAAATCGAAGTTGAAGAATACAGCCCTCCCATTTTAGTGGACCAAATAATTATGGATACATTGTGAAAGTTCATGGTTTAGGCGGGAATAGTAAGTTGTGTCTTAAATGTTGACATGATTCAGCGGTTGTATTCGTGGACCCACCTACTTTGTTCATAGGGCGGTATCATGGCCGACTTTGGCTGAAACGCGAACCTACTCCAGGCGTGGCGTCACGAGAATATGGGCCATACGGTTAAATGTCAAAACTTTAAATTGAATTGTCAAAAGTCGACTTTACGTTTAGTTACTGCTAACTAGATCGCATCAAATACAGCAATATAAAACCTCTGAATGTTGTAAGGAGACGGGTCGATGACTGCTGTCGGATCATCCTGACATGCATACTCTAGCAGTACTTGACTAATCAATCGTTCTTACAACTATGCAATAACCAGCTATAAGCCTTTGCGCTATCTCAACGTCAGCTGAACCGCATGCATCCTTTTATACGTATACAAGTCTATGTATGCATCACATTGACCTGAGGATATAAACTATAACGTAATCTACATTAATTTATAGTATGGTTACTCCAGGGTATGTACCCTTACTCACGTTTTATGACTTCATATTAATTTATATGAATACTAGCTGTTTACCAGTGTTTCGCTACGGACTACTTACGGTAATTACATAACACCCTGTACTATGGCTTTGCACCTTGTCATTTTTTAACTAGCAGTCCCAAAAAGGCTCCAGTTCAAATTTCAGGCTCCAATCAAGTTTCAACTTGTAAATGATATTTTTTTTCTCAACCAAGTGTCCCCGTTTCTTACTCAGTACGTACGTTAAAGGTCTTGCCGTCCAATATTGCTGCAGTTTTCTCTATCTTTACGAAAAATATCTGCTCGGCTCAACTCACCAAAATCGTTTTGGTATCTTTGCATTTGTTACCGGAAGTTCTTTACTTGTGAACGCACCCCATACACATCAGACATGATTTGCGATTCAGCGCGGTCGACGTCGTTATGGAAAGTCGAGTTTTCGATGAAGGCGTAAGACTAGAGGATTATTTTATAGATAAAAACCGTACCTGAAATTTGCTTGCCAATTTACGTCCACCTGCATGAAAATCGGTGCAACCGTTTGAACATTTATTGCGGACAAACGAACTAATTTTCTCTCATTATGTACTGTGGCACAGATGTGCGGGGAAATTAACAGCACATATATTAAGAAAGAAATTGTAGGTATATGTATATAGAGATTTTAATTATTGGAATGTATATAGAGATACAGTTACACAAAAAAATAGTTGGACAATAGCAGTAGCAAACAGAACACAAGCTGTCCCAACCGTAGCAATTGCCAATTCAGATCAGGTAGCAGCTGTAGAGATTAGTGGGTTACTGGATGAGACAGCTTCTGCTCAAAGTCCAAAGCTTTCTACTGCAGTATGCTTCGACCATTTAGTGAGCAACACATTAATGAAAAGCGTCGGAATAACGTTGTCTTGGACATTCTTAAGTAACTGGTGGGTCTTCTAAGAATGTTGCCATTCCAGATCACCATTCTTACAAGTCAAAGAATAAGCTGTCAAATTTGAACAGAATCTCAAATACCACAGTGACCTGAGAAGCTAATCGCGAACATTCATAGCAGGAGTACCGTACCGCATAGTAAAGCTTCATGTTTCTTGACAACGGTTTCTTTCAAACAACACTATCTTTCTAATTTTTTCCGAATCGGAATGCAGTATGTACCAGGTATAACAACAGATCAAAACAGGAGAAAGTAGCAAGTTACAATAGTAGCAAGTGCCAATTAAGATCAGGTAGCAGCTGTAGAGATTAGTCGGTTACTGGATGAGACAGCTTCTGCTCAAAGTCCAAAGAATTGCCCGGACTCAATCAGCAGTATGCTTCGACCATTTAGTGAGAAGCACTTGAAGTCACAACAGTTGCTAGTGCCATTTGAGAACAGATACTTGATGCAGATCTGGTAGCAGCTGCTAGAGACGACCAGACAGAGTGAGTTATCAAGGTCGGCCTTTCGAGGTCGAGGAACTGCACCGAGCAAAACGACGTTTTTTGTGCCGAACAATAATTAAAAAAAAAAAAAAAAATAAGATGATAAGAGAAATAAAACGACGTCTGATGCGCACATTCGAATCCACGTTTTAAATGGAAGAATCGTAAAAAATTTGCCGAGATAAGACGGAAAAGGCTGGTCTATCTTGCGGATCGAAATGGCGAGCTGGTATCTTTTTGCGAGTGACCCGGAGCGAAACTCCAGATAACAACAGATTTCGGTCACGTTGAGAGAAAAAAGTCTTGGGCGGACAAGTTGGGTCATTGTACACTTTCACTGGGTGACAGAATCTTGAGACGAGTTTACTAACTCGACACAGAAGTCTCTGCTACCAGCAATAACAAAAATAAATAAATAAAAAATAAAAGTTGTACCTTAATTAGTTGGGCTAGAGCTTAGCTAGAGAAATCATGTTCTGGTAGTGAAATCCTTGAATTAGTGTGTCAATGGATTTATCCCATTAATAACCCCCAGAAAGTGTGTTTGGAAATGTGTGTGTCGTGTAAATCCGAAGATTATATCAGCTGATATAATTCCACTGGAATTATGACATCGCAAAATCGAGTTTAATGTAACCATTGTCCCTAATGATGGACTGGTGCAGAATTTCATTTAGTAATAGTTTTGTAACCCTAATATCGATTTTCAACAATTCCTTCGCACTTAAATTGCTCACATTTTAGTACAATTTAACATATTTTAATGCGAAAGGGAATTCGATAAAATGCACTGATCCGATCATGTTGCATGACTGGAACTTTTTCGATGCGTTTGTATGAACCCTGTATACCCTACCTAAACAATTTCACACATTTCATATTTCAACTTATACAGCTTTGTACACACCTAGCTCTATACATAGACACCCAAAGTTAACCATTCTGTTTATCAAGTTCACCGTGGGCTGTTTGGAGAAGGGCCATAATATCAGCACCGCCTACGACCCGAGAGGTGAAGCTGGGAGATCTGGGTCAGCAAAGTAGGTCAACACGAACCCCGTGGAATTGCACGTGTATCCGATCAAAACTGGGAGCAGCTATCGTGTTACCCGCGCTTTGCCCGGGATTTCGACATTTCGCCTCTTCAATAAACTAGCGAATGTAGTGAATACCTAACATTTCGCTATACTTTCTACCTGATATATTCATTATCAAAGAACATGGAGGGAGAGATAGTTAGCTAGAGATTTTATTGATCTGTTTGAAGACAAAGGTGGTACCTCCGATCAGGCTATTGCAGGAACCCAACTCAGAGCTAACTTATTCATCCAGCTACTCTCCTTCCTGTAAGTGTTTGTTCGTACGAATCCCACTACATTTTATTGTAAACCTATTTCTTCTAATTTGGTTTGCAAAACTGCTAGAATGATATCGTCGTGTGCTGATTTGACATCCAGAACAAACACAGAGTGGTCATGTTCTTTGTCAGTACAAGAATATTATTTGGAATAACATAAGGTACATATTATTATTTGGAACATAAAATGTTGCGTTCGATATCATTAAACTAGCAAATGCAATGTATACCTAACATTTCGTTGTACATTATACATTTCGTACTTGTACTATGTAGATTTGTTTGCTGAAGCCACCAAACCAGTTCGCAACCCACGTGGGGCGTTCGCTGAGTTCTCTGATCATAAATGCCCAACCTGTTTGAAATCACCTAAGTTGGCTGAAGTTGCGCATACGCACTTCACCAATCACCAACTAGTTTGAAACGGTTTGCAAACCACCTCAGCGAACAAACCTCATACCTAATAGGTTTTTCACAGCGTGGCCAAGAGAATATGAATAGAAGTCAACTAATTCAGTACGAGATCGGAGGTGGTGGGGATGAGTTCACGAACTTTTCAGTAATTAAACTGAACCTGAACGCTGGCTGCTCAGTGGGCCAGAAACCGATTCTAGGTGGAAAAAATTATTTTATTAGCTATTCTTATAGAAAATTGTGAGCTGATTCCGAATATACCCCTTCTCCCTAAACCTAAAATCGCTTCTTCGACCCAAGAAATAGATTTTTAACAATTTTTCTCACTTTTTGACCTTTGAAACTGACTTAAATTTTTTTGTACTGAAAAAAAGTTGTAGAGGAAGAAATTTTGCATCGAATGAGACCACCAGATCTCTACTCTTTTCCTCGATTTTCGGTGATTTTTCGAGTTTTTCGTGATCACTTCGTGACTCACTCGTTGAGGATTTCCATTGAAGTGGGACATCATTACAAGGTTCAGCACGACAAAAATACTCCAAAATCATGTACTACATGTGGTGATTGAGTATATTTAAAAACTCAGCATTTCACATTTATTGTACTTTCGAGCAGAATTGCTTACTTTTGGAGCGGAATTGCGCCCGTTTGTTCGCACCTAAAAAATCAAGTGATGTGTCATTTCTTCATGGAATTTCACGTAGAATCCAAATCTGCAATAAAAATGGGGGTTCCCATTTAATATAACGAAGTTGATGTAAATTGCGCACGTGCGCAATTTCGTCATTTTTAAGGAAAAAAAAGATTTAAGGAAAACGAATTATTTTTTAGACCCATTATTACGATTTTAGGGGGAGGGGGGGGGGGGGCACCATGTATACATATGAAAAAGCGTGAAACTCTGGGATTCGTTTCAGAATGCCTCAATGAAGACATTTCTCAACAATTTTGGTTTTACAATTTCCCGACCCATTGCAATAGCTGCATTTTCTACGAAAATTGGCTAAAACGAAGACTAGCCTTTTTTCCCCATAGTTGTGCACACAAGTGATAAATTTCCTTTTAATAAAAGACTGACGAAATGCAAGAATGAGTTCATAAGGTTTATGTTACATTACTGTTTTTGGTTTAAAAGAAAACGTTTATTTCTGAGCTGGAGGAAAATCCAACAGATCCTGGGTTAGGGCTTCCTAAAGGGTGGGAACACCTCCCCCCCCCCCCCCTCTTCTCCCTTACAATTCTAATATAAACTGACCCAGTTCCAGGGTCGGGGGCGGCTGTGGGGGATCGATGGTCGGAATTGCCACGTTTCTTCCCACCCCCCGCGTTCCCTACCGACGCCTCACCCTTCACCCCTCTGTTTCCTCCCGACCGCCCCCTCGTGCCGTGCACGTGTCGTGCCGCCTCCATCGATCCCTGGGAGGGTCAGGGGTGATCCCGCAGCGGGGCTTCCCCCCTCGTCACCCTCCGAGTCAGCTGATGCTCCCTAGGGGTGTGTTGTTGGCCTCGACCTATCTCCGTCGGCGCATGCGCGCTGAGCTCGGAAAATCATCGACAGTTCGAGTCATCGACAAACCGAATCATCCGAATTGAATCTCATGAACTAACGCGCAAAGTAAAATCTAACCAATCTACAGAAGGAGAAAATTACTTTATTTCCCTATCTTATAGGAAATTTTAACGCTAATATCGAATATACCCCATGTTCCAATACCATTTATACATTTTAGCGAATTTTCGTAAAAAGTGAAAGCTATTGTAATAGCTTTTTTTTAATCAAAATTTTTGAAAAAATTCTCCATTGAAATTCGTTTTGAGGCATTCTGAAACGATTCCTGCAGTTTGCGCTTTTTCATATATATATATATCATTCCAGACGATAGCTCTCCTTAGGATTGAGATAAAGTTTCTTGCGCCAAAAAATCAAGCTTTCCAAATGAAAGGATGAGGTCGTTGGTCAGCACTTTTTGAGTACATTAAATCGGTCAAAATTCTAAACATATGCTCAAAAATCACTATAAATTTATCATATTTTAGTTTAGCAGACTTTAAGCCAAAACAAAATTAAAAACGATTAATTAGGACATTAAAAAAAATAGTTACACAAAATAATCCCGAAAAACATACTTAAATTTCATTTATATTTGTGGAAAACTATTGAAAAAAATGAAAACAAATCTAAAAATCCATTTTGTTTAACAAATTTTTAATCGTCAAATTTGATTTAGCATGAGTTTTTCGTTGTCATTAAATTAGTTTTAACAATGTATTTTTACTCAAATTGCTCAAATTTTTAACAGTTTTAACATAACTTAATACGATAATCTACCAAAATTCTCCCATAAAATCATGCTGCGTGACTGGAATTTTTTTATCTTCTTGATTACTCAAAACATCTTAAAAGTGATAGGTAGATCTTTAAGTTTTTATAGATAATATCGACGACCTTCGAACGAAGCGAGTTTAAATCGTCGACAGCCTCGCAAAGAGTCGGCAGCCGAGTTGTGGAGACCTTGAAATTGGACGTACAAATAACAACAAAAAACGTCAACACAACAGAATTCTGAGAGATGAGGGGGGGGGGGGTGGATGCTATAAAGGCGAATTCTTAGCATCCACGCGGCGAGTGGCAGCCAGCGGGTCGTCACGTGAACGCCTCAACGGTCCTCCTACGCTCGCACGCGCAAGGTCGCCGCGAAAACGATCCACCGAGCAGATGTTTACTAAACGAAATAATATCAAAACCCGAAGGTTATCAGAAGAGACGATTAACTCATGTTTTTTTTATTTCATGTAATATTTTATCGTGATAAATGCCACTAATTTTGCGATTTTATGTCATTTTAGCGAATTTTTGTAGAAATTAAACTATTCCAATGGCTCCAAACATTTTTAAATAAAGGATTTCCAAAACTTTCTTCGTAAAAATCCGTTTCGAGGCTTTCTGAATCGATTCCTGGATTATAACATTTTTCAAATATATATATATATATATATATATATATATATATATATATATATATATATATATATATATATATATATATTTATTTATTTATTTATATATAATTGGAGGTTGAGTTGACCAAACTAGACTTGAGTGGTCTATAGATATATATCCAGATATATATATACATTCAGTTATATACATCCAGATATATATCCATAGTCTATAGATATATATATATCCATCTGTGAGGCACAAGGAGGAGTTAAAGTCGTCTCCATCGTTATTTTCTTTTCGTTAATTGCAGCTTGACTTATTAATTAATTGGAAAACGATATCCCAAATGCATTTGACACAAAAACTATGGAAACCCCCATTTCGATACCCATTTTTCACATTTGGGTGTAGGGTAAACTTTTTGGGACCCATCGCAATCGATTCTGGGTCAAAAATTATATGGGAAACGATTCCCAAGATGTCTATGTCATCAAAAATCTCGAAAACACAGCACGAAATTTGATAAAAAATCTATTTGTACGTACTTGCACGATTTTATTGAAGCTTCATTTGAGAGTTTTTGTTGTTCCCGTACGATCCCCTCCCCCCGCCGCCGTTAACGCGTAGAGCAACGTCTAGAGCAAGCAACTGCAGATGCTAGCTCTTCGCGTATTTCTACACGTAGTTTTACTCGTATGTACACGAATAACCAAACATAATCGTCACGCTAAAGTCTCTTCAGTATTCCAATGTCAACGATTCTCTTGAATTCGAGATTGAGTGGAAAAAGAATTCATTTTACATTTACACTGCTTTATCTGCTATCTTCATAGGCATCGAATAGAGGTTCGAGTAAACAGACCTACGACCTATGAAAAAAATTGTATTCACCAACGCCCATACCTCGTTGAATACAATCGGTTCTCGTATGATCACCGAAGTTAGGTAACGTCGGGCTTGGTTAGTACTTGGATGGGTGACCGTCCAGGAGTTCCGCGATTTCGGCATCTTTTATATTTTTTGTCTCATCATTCAATTTTTCATCTATCTACATCAAGTTTACTTAATCAGGCCTCGTGGAGTAGTTTGTTTTGAGTGCCTTCCCTGCTTTATCAAATGGTCATTTCCAAGATCTGAGAAGGTACCTAGCACAAATTCTACTACCAACCTACTCAATTTGTTATTGGACTGATAACAGCTTTTATATAAAATCGTATGTTTAAACACAAACCTGATCGTTGTCTGACTCTTTATGTTGGTAGATACAACTTTGTAGTACGAAATGTACTAGCGAATGCTTCCGAAGAATAGGTATCTACTTGAAAATCGGAAAAGTATCAACGACTGCATTTACACCCTAGTAGTTAACAGGATATCTGGATTTCCGACGAAGTAGGTACTTTGTTCACTTAATCAACGGAATTTGATTTAATAATACAATTATTATATTTATCATAGGTTTTTCCTTTTTTTCGACTAGGTAGGTAATTGTGGAAAGGAAATGTTTAAGACGACAGTCAGAGGGAGAACAAATAAGTATCTAATCTATACTCTAAAAACTGCGTTCACCTTTGTGTCACGTTATGGTGACTACGCGTAGGACGGGATTCCAACGAAAGCATTTGTCCCGCTTACGTGTAGGTAGGCCTCTTTCCCGTACACGCGTAGTACTACGCGTTAAGAGCAGGCTGTGGTGTCGGCCATGTTTTCTGCTCCCATAAGGAATCAACGTTATTTTCCCGACGTCATAAATCCTCGAATCATGCACCGATTTCCATGATTCTTTTTTTAATCTTCAAGTGAAACCAATCTTTAGCAATCCGTCGAGGCGTTTTTTGAGAAAAATGTCACTAGAAGCTGCAATTCATCAACAAAGTCACAGCTAAGAGGGTTACTCTATTCGGGTGATGATTGCTTTATTGGATGATGATTTATCGCAAATCTGCCCTGACGGATATCTTCCTTAGATTTCACGCTTCAATTTAAGTGTTCAAACGACAAAATCGGTTGATTTTTCATGAAGTTCTGTGATCGGGAAACTGAATTCGCGATTCGATGGCTTTTCAAACTTCCGAAGCGAGGCGGGCGTCGAGGAAGTTCAGGGGTTTTACGCTAGATGCCACTAACTTCGACCACTCTTCCTGCCTGCGAACTGTGAATCGGGTCCAGTTTCTCCCAAAATCTGAGATCGGGTCACTAGGGGTTTTGATGAAACAGTTTGAGTTTGACATCCCTTTGACAAAATGATATCCATTTTGTTGACGGAACCTGTCCTTACTTTTTTATAATTTTTTTTCCTAATCGAGCTACCGTGCTGAAATATATATAGATATAAAACAACGAATTTTGAGGGGTGTTTAAACAATTCGCGTTAGCAGTCGTACTTGAAAACAACTCGACGTGTGTGTAATTGCCCCGTAATAGAGAATTTCTCAATGTTCCACAGATCGTCAGATTCACATTCTTGCGAATTTTCACTATATTTTGTTCGTAGTTTTTTGGGAATTATTTTCTGGGATTCATATTTATTACATCCTGCAATCGGCATACCTAATTCGAGTTGCACTCTGGACCGATATTTGTTTTCATGTTGGCTTCTATGTAATAAATATTTCGTTAGTCCGAGTTGTCGATAATTAGTACGAGTTGAGGTAATCCGATGACCCAGCCCTCTGCAGGTATCCACGCGGTCAATCGCGGATTGTTGACCGTATTTGTTGAGACCAAAGCGTTTTTGACAGTTCATAGGTAGGTACAGGTACCTACTATTTATTTGTGTGCCCGTATTCTGAACAATGGGGATTGCAGCCCAAGATTGACTGATACGAGAAATCTCACTATGGTCATGAAAAATAAGCTGTTAGAAAAACTCTAACTCAAGTACCTAAGTAAACAGACCCCAAAAGGCATCTATGTAATAAACATGTCATTAGTCCATTAGTGACGTCTTGAGCTAATCCGATAAGGGTGTGCAGCACACCTGATTCAGTTTAACAAAAATCAGTATTTGAGTGATCGGTATTTGAGCGATTTTCCACAGAAAATTCAAATAGTTACACTAATAATTGAATAAGGTTTATTTTTCTGCCATACCGTGATGGGAAAGAGCATGTGAGAAAAAGGTAGGTATATCTAATAGAAAATATCAGGAAACGCGGCGCCATTGAAAAATAATTGGAGAAAATGTTACATTAAAAAAATACAGGTCGCATTGAATACCTCCCTTCTATTGGTTTATTATTTTCAATAATGAACTTTTGTAATTGACAATGAAAAACAATTTTTAATCCTCCCCCTCGAATTTTTTGTTTTGCGTTTCAAGATGCGTAGATGCCGTACGCCGTCCGCAGCTTGGGTCAAAAAATCCTGACTGCAACATCAAAATGGCCCAACTCCCTTATATTTTCGGGAAATGTTCTCAAATCCGAAGTTATCGTTTAAAAGATCATTCAATTCTCTAAAACCGTTTTATACCTAAAATTACAATTTTAAGACCAGCTTTTATTAGTTTAAAAAAAGTCAGTTTACTCATACAAGATCTGAAAATTTTTTGTCATGTTTTTGAGTTGTCATTAGTACGAGTTGAGCTAATCAGATGACCCAGCCCTCTGCAGGTATCCACGAGTTCAATCGGATTGTTCACTGTATTGTACACCAAAGCGTTTTTGAGTTGTCATTAGTACGAGTTGAGCTAATCCGAAGACCCAGCCCTCTTCAGGAATCCATGAGGACAACCGGATGACAACGTAAGAGTCTTGAATTCCCACCAGGATTTATCAAGACCTGACTCACTGAATTGATACCCCCTCTTTCTCTAGGATATATGTAGGTAGGTATATATAAACCGCCAGTAGTTGATAAACTTTTTCATTCAGTCTTGAGTTATCGAAACCGCCAATATCCATACCTCTCGATTATTTTTACTAAGTGTTAGAGTTATTCAAGTGATTTGTTTCTTTTTCGTGATTCAAAATCTGTGAAGATGCGCAAAGATCTGAGACCACATGGGACCCCCTATCAGAAGAACAAGAAAAACAGAGGTAATCCCAAATCCCTCCAAAAGTTGCGAGGAAGCAGGGCCTGCTCGACTTCTACCCCTGAGTCGCCTACTTGCTCCTCCGACCATAACATAGAAGCAGTCACTCCCCTCTCATTACCCCCAGAATCCGTGGATGATATGGTCGAAAAAATGAAAGGGAGGCGTGTCATAGATCTCACATCATTTCTACTCCAAATTCAGAAACTCAGCAATCACTCACCATTCTCTTGCTCTTTTCCCGACATGTCCGTAGTAAATTGTAAAGAAAGTGGTCTCATCTTCGCAGTAACCTTCAAATGTAAAATGTGTGGTATAGTGGAAACCGTGAAAAACGATGGGGAAGACAACTCACATAAACTTGATTTGACCACATCTGCAGTGAGCAGTGCTATCGCAGCTGTGATAGTCATTTTCATGTGATAATAATCTGTAAGAATTTTATGTAATAATTATCATTTCTTATAGTGTAATAACCGTTTTTATGTAATGATAATTTGCAAGTATTATTATGTAAGAATTCTAATTTCTAATTTCCTATTATCTAATAATTATCATTTCTTATTCTGTAATAGTCATTTTTGTGTAATAATAATAATAATCTGTAAGAATTTTATGTAATAAATATATGAATACAATTTTTATATAATACAAATCTGTAAGAATTTTTATCTCATGATCATTTCATCCTCATTCTGCAATAATAATGTGAAATCTCATAATTTATCTCCCAATGTACATCGTTAGTTACTAAATAAACCGAGAGAAACATTTTTAACATCTTCAATTTCGAAATAACCTATTTCGTTTTGCAGCACACCTGGTTCAGTTTAACAAAAATCAGCATTTGAGTTATCGGTATTTGACGAATTTCCACAGAAAATGCAAATAGGTACACCAATAATTGTAATTTCAATATTGATATCGTCTGAAGGTATCGTTGAAAAGATCATTTAATTCTCTAGAACCGTTACATATATAAAATTAACATTTTTAGACCAGCTTTTATTAGTTAAAAAAACTTCAGTTTACTCATACAAGATCTGAAATTTTTTTAATACCTATCAACGTTTTTTCTACCCCTTTTTTTCAGAAAGAAGGTTTTCTCATGAGCTTATAAAACATGGAAGCCCGATGTCAAACTCATTTTTGTGTGACAAGACAAATCGGTGAAAAACGTCAATATATGCCCGGCAAGGGTGTAGAAGAGAACCGAGTCGGGTCCTCAGTTGGGCTCTGAGGGCGTTCGCCTCACCTAGGCCGCGTTATTTTTGGTAAGAGGCTTCGATGACCCACCCCAATCACCAGGTACCTTCAGGGTTGCTCATCACCCAGCTACCTCTACCGGATTTTCTTGTCACTCGCTCCTCTTGGCCAAACTTGGCTAGTTAAAGGTTTTCACGCAGAAGGACATGGCGCTGTTTTGGCAGCCCGCTCTTAACGTGTAAATGGGTAGAAAATTACGGGAAGAACAAAGGATTGAAAAGCTAGGATTGCCACCGAATGCGACTTCAACGAAACCCACGGATCTCGATTTTCCAAGATTTCACGGTGTTTTTATCGAAATCAAAAATCTGAATATTCAATAATTTTGCAATAAAGTGTTCCTCACTATGTATGTCTACGCATATCTAAAGGACAATCAGCCATCGCGGGATTTTTCTCGCTGGTAATATTTGAAAACAACAAACAGGGCAATGGCTGTTTACAGACCGAGTGTCGGACTGTCTCGCTCCCATCACTCGGATTGCTTTAACCGTCAAAACAATAACAAGGTTCTCTAATATGTTAGTAAACGAATCCAGCTGGATCAGATGCGTTTTCGTTTTTTCAATTTCCGCCAGCTTTTGAGGTCATTGGCCCCCTATGTGCATCGCTTAAAAACGTTAAACCGTGAATTCATACTGTTACGGTGGTATGAGAAAAAAACCGGACGCTGTGAGTCGAAAAGGCAGATTTAAAAAACTATTAAAAAAAGGAGCTAAACCGCACAATCCTTGAAATTTTCATAAAAATCGGTTCATTAGTCTCGGAGTTTTGCCTGTGTCGATCAATTTTAGTTTTGCGCATGCGCTATACTTATTACTCCACAATTATATAGTTCATAACGAATTTTCCAAGAACACATCTATCTCCTCCCCGAGTTTGAACGAAATCGGACTAACAGATGATAAGAAATAGACGTTACAATAAATTGACGTTTGCGCATGCGCACAGACTAATGTTAATGTAACGACAGTGAAAGTTATAGGGAACCGCTTAAAAGCTATCCCGCACAATCGCTGATATTGATGAACTGTTGTTCCCTGTCAGGGAACTCGCGGGTTAGGTTGTAGATGGTCCCCTATCAGTTTCATTGTTGCTAAATCAATACTTCATTCTGCGCAAGCGTAAATTCCATCATGCTCCATTTTTAGCGAATTTTTGAAGAAAATTAAGCTATTGCTCTCGCCTCAAAATTTGTAGAATGTGAATTTTTGAAAACATTTTATGCAGAAATCCGTTTCAGGCTATTCTGAAGTTTAACGCATTTTTTTATGTATGTATGTATATATGTATGTATATATGTATGTATGTATGTATGTATGTATATATGTGTCATTCCAGACGATAACTGTCCGTAGAATTGTGCTAGAAACTTCAAACAAATTTTAAAATGTTAAGGACACAAAACGAAAGTTCAAGTTCGTTGGCCAGCATGATCGGATTACATCTTCGAGTTGAAATTTTCAAAAATGTAGTCAAAAATTTCAAAATAGCCTGTTTTTTGCGATTTGTTGTGCGAAATAATTTTTTCAGCATACTAACATGTGGTATATTCGGAATCAGCGTAAAATTTCCTATAAGAATATTTATCAAGTTTTCAAAAATTTCAAAGTTGAAAAATCAGTCAAAAATCGAAATAATGCCGTTCGCTAGTTGTAAAAATCGGTAATATTTGCATGAAACATTGTCCAAATTCAGATTGAACTACTCTTATGGAAGTATCCCTGTATAACCAATCCTAGAACCATGCTGTTTTAAAACGTAGGTAGTAGGTGCTTGTTTAAAATTTCATTCCATGTTTGTCTATCAAAATCATAAACTAAAATTTCTCTACACGATCAATAGCGACTGAAATGTCGAAGATTTCTTCAAAAATTCGCTCATGGGGTCATGCTGCATAACTGGACTTTTTTATCCCCTAGTGGTTCGATTTCGCTTAAATTTGGATGATAGTTGGGAGAAGACGATTTGATTACCCCATGTACCATTTTTAACATGATTGTATCTTTAACAGGTACTGCGCATGCGCCAATGTGAAATATTTCTAACGACCTTAATTTACATTGTTTTCATCCGATTTCGATGATATTGTCAGAGAATGCGCGGGTTAGGTTGTAGATGGTCCCCTATCAGTTTCATTGTTGCCAATTCAATACTTCATTCTACGCATGCGCAAACGTAAATTCCAATATGCTCCAAGATAATTTAAAACTTTTCAATCATCTATACATTCTAGATAGGTAGACGAGGAAGCTATGTGCCGCACCCAACTTTTTTTTTTATTTTGCTGTATATTATACACATGTACATTAGTTCTGTTTCAAAGGCATCTCCCATACAAGCTGATGGGTGCAGCTCTCGAATGGAATCTTTCCAGGGCAATCCTTATCTCGTGAACCTGACACGAATTCGCTCTCCTCTCAACTTCTCGTGTTTGCTCCCGACCGACTGACGTTCAATTTCGAGCTTCTTCCTAACAGTAGAGCCGTCGTAAATTTGCGCAACGCCCTCGTAAAATCAGAATTACCCCGAGTGCTGTTTGGATTCAGCGACATACCCTACTACATCAAGTTACTTGAAAATGTCTCAATAATCAATCTAATCAAATTAAATAATTAAAATATACAATTAAATTAATTAAAATAATGAAACAAATAAGAATTAAGAAAATTGGTCGAGATTTGTTGCTTGGGCAGCGAATGAAAAAATCGTTAATTATCCCCTCTACTTCCCACCTAGACGGCGAATCCGAAATTCTCAAGTTTTGTGCACAACTAGACTAAAATTGGAACAAAATAAGAATCACGTAAATCGGTTGATATATGTAGCCTGGGTGGCGTTGACAAAATTTGTCTAAAAAACTACTTTTTCCTGTACCCCCTCCATTCTCCTCTTCCATCTTGAAATTCAAAATTTCCGATATTTGTTGCACGGTAGACTAAAATTGGGATCGAACAAAGAAAGGATCTCGAAAATCGGTCCTGAATTGTGGCCTGGACAGCGTTGACAAACACACACACACACATAAACTACGCACACTCTTAGGAGTTTTTCACGGATTCGGTCTTAGAATTGTCTGAATTTGTATGCGGTTATTCCTTTTTTCACGCTTGGGTTGTCCCACACCCCCTGAATCAATTCTAATAGGTCGTACCTGTATTAGTGAAGCTTAGCTTCAGAGGAATATCCTAAAAACGAGGGGTTCAGGGATGACCACCGCTTAGCCCTGACACCTGATAGAAACCCAAAAATAAACTGATACGACTAAGTCTAGGTGTTGAATAGGCTAAATACAAGTTACTATCTATAAAGGTTTCAATTCAATTCAATTTTATTGTATAACCCGTAGGTATCACAAGGAGTTCCTTAAATACAATTTAAAAATAGCTCATGATATCTTGCCTTCATTTCTGCCTTAACAAACAATGTTAGACTTTTACGTATGATGTATCTAATAATTACTTATATAGGTCTACATAATTTACGTATAATAAATGTGCACTGCATAGTTAACATAGATCACAATCAATAATGTCTACACTCCACTGCCAAATTTCAATAATAATCCCGAGTCTTTGCCAAATTTTCCAAAGCCCGTGTTGATGTTCGTTCTGTCTGTAGAACCAGCCAACTTACTTTGTCCATAGTGAATGATAAGTTTTTTCCATCAACCAGTAGTTCATCTGCAATCAAGACGGCATGCTTCCCGTCTTTTCTTGCTTGAAACAACTTCGGCAAGAGATGCTTACTAAATTCCCGTGTTCGTCTGTCGTAGAACTCGAGTATATCAAATTGGGATCACTTGAAAATGTTCTGGCGTACTTCAGATTTAGAGAAATTATTAGCGAAATGAATGTGAACTGGTCTACTCCTAGCAAGGTTCAAGGTATTATATGTATGTGTTCAATATTATACAACCACAAACATAATTTAAGTAAAATACAAAATCTAAGTACCTCTGATTGTTTCAAAAAATACCCATCTCAACATTTCAAGTGTACCATTACGTATTTTTATATTTCAAATGCTATATTCGTATAAAGGAGAACAATGGGATTTTCAGATTTGAGGTATTTAACTTTGCAGGTTGACAGAAGCCGTATGTAGTGCCAGTCTTTGTAAGGGTTCGCTCTCAGTTGTGTTTTTCTGCCGCATCTTCCAACGCTCTCCAAATCTGAGTTGATTTCACCTGTAGACAGCTTTCTGAGTGCCTTAATATTTCTCGAGTTCGAATGTATGAGTCATTAAATCGTCATTAAGTCTATCGAAAAGATCGAGCCATCGCTAAGTAGGTTTATCAAAAACCAGAAAGTTTCAGTTTTGAAACTAATGACAACAAAAATAAGGTTTGGTAGGTATTTAGACTGCTTTGCTCAAAATAAGGGTTGTGGGGGTGTGGACTAGGTTTGGCTTAGACAAACCATGATAAAATTTCTGAACTGGACCTGGAATTGGACTGGAAAAATCTTAGCTTAGGAGGAATAGTAGGTAATTTATTTGTAACAAAACTGTTAACGAAACCTGCGTGTGTATTTTAAAATCGCTTGTAACATAACAATAAAATTCCTTTGATGATTAAGATTATAGTAAATTAAGGGGAACCAGAAGATCAAAAATATGAAGAAAAAACTGAAAAAAATTTGTTTGCAGATAATCATATAGATATAGTAACATCAAACAAATAAGAATAGCTATACAAGAGTTTCATTAAAAATCCATCTGAAAGAAAATTCAATCCTTCTCACCCGCCATAAAATTCAATTCTGCTCCCCTTAAACTGTATCTTCTTATGCGACGTCATAAGGTAGTATCCGTCATAGGGATCCAGTTGCTAGACTGGGGCGAAATTGGTGGCCCTACACCCGCCAATCGTTGAAGAAATCTACAATCTTGAGTACAATATTGCAACATGAAAACAAATCGATTATATATAAGTCTTATTTAAGCCAATGCATTTTAGAAAACTCTTTACCTGCAGTTACTGATAGATTTTTGTTTTTGGAATTCCCTACAAATATTATAGTATCTGCCCCACCAATAATTATCCATGCTACTTTGATATCCATATAATAACCATGGATATAGCTTTATTATTATGAACAATAAGTTTAAATTAAAACGCCCAGACTATCTATCCAATTTTGATGAAATTTCAAAGAACTGAATTTTTTTCATCGCTGTTGGATCATCAAAGCATCTAAAGCAGCAATTTACCTAGGCAACGTGTGAAATGCGCTCACGTTTTCTCAATTTTCCATAATTCAAACGTCAAACAACAAAGAGTCTATTTGATAGTTTATACGACTTTATTGACTCCTCTGTAGGTATTAGATTTGAGGAGTGTTTTCCTGTTTCCCCCTTTGCCTTGTATGTATGTGCACCCCGTTTGTAAATATAGCCTGCAGATATATTTAGGTCCGACGACGCGCTCGGTTTCCTGCTACTTCCCGTTGTCTCTTGTAATCATAACGGTTGTTGGTACATCGCAAAAGAGCGACGAGAGGAAATCACACAAAACTGAATTCAACATTAAAATATGCTTTTGAATGTATCGCATGTTTTCAGTAACAGAGTTTTTCATAAAATAGCACGTTTTTGAACTGTTTATACTAGTTTCACGCAAATCTCCAGGCTTCAGAATGCTGCCCTATAAATTTTAACTCAATAGGTTCAGCAGTAAGATTTTAATTCAATATCCAGGCATTGTGCTGGTCAACCTGTAAACCATCTCCGTTGGATAAATACTAGCGCATGCGCGAACGTAAATTTCATTCAATTTTCATCGGTCTAATTTAGTTTTTATTGTGGGAGCGGAGGGGGGGTGTTCTTGGTTCGTTTCGTCACTAAACGGAAGGAAAAGTTTAAACGTGACGTGACGGCATCAAAACGCGGTTGGTCCCCCGCTGAAGGGGAGTACAAGTTTTTGCCAATTTCTGGTAATTAAATATCCATAAAATTGCATCTTTTTGGAAAGCCATGTATTATATATTTCTGTTGCAATCACGGAAACTGCTCTTCCGTTTTTTATCTAACAAAAACGTTTATTAGCCGTTGATAAGCTCATATCTGTTATATGGAATGATTTAAAATTTATCAGATAGTATTCACTTCATGCTGCCGAATCCCCCCCCCCCCCCCCCCCCCACCATGTTACCTATTAAAACTGAAGTTGTTTGAATTTGTGATTTAGGTCGTGAAATTATGCCTTGAAAGTCTCTAGGTCCCTATAATTACAAGAATATCTACTTTGCTTGGTGAATCAATCATCTTATGTGAGAGATTACGTAATAGAGCCCGATGTGTTATTAATTTTGGGCTGTGGAGTGGTTGGGGATTTTTGGCTTGGAGGAGAGGGGGGAGGGGGGGGGGGATCGCGACAAGGAACGGGTTGTTCTTCTTCTAGACACTTCCAGTGTGATTTAAAAATTATTTTATCGTGTTTACTGAAATCCTGGCTTTTATTAGCTGGCGAATCGAATTAATTTGTATCTACACCTGTACGAAATGTATGCAAAGAACTTCGTCTTGTGCTTGGTGCTTACGAAATGGACGAGATATCTGTCCGAAAATGCATTAGAATCACTCAACCTCTTCGAACTGGTTCGTTTCCCAATCCGCCCTGGGTGTGCGCAGTGGTCCATGCAAATCTGCCAATCAATTAACAAACCGCACACGCCCAGCTGTATCGAGGACACCCAAGCCTCTGTTTTTAAACTCTTTCTCTATAGATACCTGCCAAGGAATGAACAAGTGACTTACATGTGCGGAATATGAACACTATTTGTACAGAAAATTATGTGTGGCCGATGGCTGTTGATGCATCTACGAATTCTTAATGAGGCATCCCATCTCAATTATAATTAACAACAAATAATACTAAAAACAATTTCTCCCATGTAGCTTGATATTTGCGCATCATTAAGGAATATATTTATAACGATTCACATGGAATATTTCTTGAAAATCACTCTAACACGTGGGAGCCAAACAAGTAACTTAGGTCACGTGAGAATATCACGTTATGCGCATGCGTAGACACTCTCTTCTTTCTGTGAGAACACATCAGATCTCTTCAAATGTAAGTATCTCAAGTTGAATAGAAACAATCCAGCAATCTATCAGCTGATTGGAGTGTTTTGTTTTCTCGACGCTCTTTCGCATCGATGACTCCATTCAAATATTCAGCTTCGTTAGTTGAATTGTAAGGAAATGAAGGGAATGCATTTATGAAGCTAGCTACGTTGTAGTTCCCACGCAGCAGACCAGCAGAGGCTCATTTTAGAATTCATCGTGACTGGTTGAATAAAAATGGATTATCTGATCATAGATCCTTAGGCAATAAAATTATATACGATAGGAACAGCGGGCATTTAAAATGTAATACAGCCACAAACATAAATAAACAATAATACAACAACAGTAATAGTTGAGGTCAAACTGTAAAGTTACAAGGTCAAAGATAAATAAAAAGAAGTGTTAAAATCATTAGCCCAAATTATAAGGTTTCGAAGAAATATGAGTATTTTTATTTTAACTGATTTTCTGAGAATATGATGTTCTTGCAATGGATTCCAAAAATTAGAGGAAAGTAGACACAGCTCAAAACGTAAGGAGAAACAGCTCCAAATAATTCTATGGATGTGCCATTCCACAACACAATAAAAAAAATGTCTGCCAAGTTGAGAGTGACATGTAGATTCATTGTTACGTATAGGTCATTGAAATTGAGTAATGCTGAAAGCTAAATCATTGAACCCCCGAAATTTTTATCGAAACCGGATGAAATCTGTGCACGTCATGCTTGTTACAAGGGTTTAAGGTTTGCGCATGCGCAGCAGCTACTGATCATACGATTGTGATAAAACTCTTGTGGGTAATTTCCGCCGAACTACCCTCCGAATTTGAGCGAGATCGGACGGATTTGCCACGAGGAAATTACAATTGACGGTTTTTACGTTTGCACATGCGCGGAGTGAAGTATTGATTTGTGAGCCATGAAAATTAGAAGAGCCATCTACAAGCTGACCCGCACATTCCTTGAAAAAGTCACCAACTTGGATGGAAACTGTATAAATAACTTGTTACTAGAATTTGCGGACGGATACACTCACTCGGAGGTGGTAAACGTAAAATAATAGTGGCAATGTTTATTTTTGTAATGAAAATTGAAAACATTGCCGCTACGTGTATACCGTAGACTCGGAAGGAACCTAAAACTGAGTTCTCAACAAATAATTAGATAAGTACTTACTAAAATAATAATTGTTACTTCCTCACAACCGCAGGTAGGTTAGCTTTGTGTTCGTACACGAAGTCGGAAAAAATTGTTGTCTTCCAAAATCAAGATTTCTATTACTTTTTGGGTTTCAGAACTTGATGATCAATTTTGGTTCCGTGTCTATCTGTGTGTCTGTGGTAAATCCTTGTTACGCTCAAAATTTTGATGACATTTTCAGGGATTGTGCGGGTTAGCTCCTAGACGTTCACCTATAACTTTCATTGCCGTTGGATCAATAGCCTGTACGCATGCGTGAACGTGATTTTCTCATAACGTCGATTTCTCATTATCTATCCGTCCGATTTCGTTCAAACTCGTGGGATCGGTCCGGTTGATACTCTACCAATGTATTTTATCGCTATTGGTCGAGTAATAAATATTGCGCATGCGCAAAACTGATATTATTTGACACTTAGGGACAAATGGGTCGATTTTAATGAAAGTTTCAAGGAATTTGCAGGTTAACCACTAGACAATATCCTACCAATTCCATGTATACCTTCTTCGTATGGTTCGGTATGTGTTTCTTAGGATTGATACAAAAATCCCGTTCTTGCGCCAAAAAATCTAGCTTTCCAAATAATAAAAGGATGAGTTCGTTGAACAGCACTTTATGAGCACATTAAATTGGTCACATTTCGAAAATTGAGCTAAAAAATCACTAAAAACGGCCAAAAACCATTAAATTTATAACATAGCGGAAGTGTAGTCAAAACAACAACAAGAAACAACAATGAACTAGGACATTATAAAAATTTTGCACAAAATTATGCTGAAAAACGTACCTACTTGAAATTCATTAATATTTGCAGAAAAAAATATAAAAAACTGCAAAAAAATTTAAAAATTCAAAATCTTTTTTGAATCGCAATATTTATTTTAGTATGAGTTTTTCGTTATAAAATTTGTTTTTAACGATTCCGTTGTACTCAAATTGCTCAAACCTCAATACGATTTAACATATTATAATACGTTGGGTAATTTAAGAAAATTGTGTTGCATGACTGGATCTTTTTTTGTGTTTTAGTTATTCGGTAATGTATTTCCTTGCTCCCAGTCGAACAATTTCGATAAGTACTCGATAGGTGTTCATAAAACACCAATCTTCCCTAAAATTCTATTAATGGACCAATTAGACGGTGTTTGGAAAAGATGAGCTTATTTTAACGTCTAACGGGTATAATAAGCGGAGATAGAGGCATTCGGATGCTTCGGATATAGACGGCATGTAACGCTGAAATAATTCAAGGCGTGTTTTTAACTACTCATCATACAACGGTGCCAGCTTGGAAAATGCTGCAAATTAATACACAATGGTTTAATATTTTTGTGATAGATAGCCTTTCAACGGATCATTGGTATTAAATCCGGTATGTAATATAGGATCAGAACATGGCGCATCGTGCCTCTGAGAAGGGTTCACACTTTTACAGTTCCAAGACCCCGCAATTTTACGGTTTACAGTAAAGACAAATGTGCATGCTCAAACATCCATCAGTTTTGTATTTTGCATTCAATCATTTGTCTCGTATACTTTGTTCTTCATTTATTTCTATAAGTCTATGTTACTATTTGTAAGGAAGCTACACCGCCCACCCAACTTGGCAGCCATTTTTCTAATCCCTCTCTATATTCGTTCATACGGGGGCAGCGGAGAGTGCGTAGGTTATCTGCATCATTAAAACGGATGTGTTGCCAAGGGGTTCACGACTCGCGGACGTTACGAATATGATTACCATTAAAATCCCATTTAAAGCGAGGTCGCACCTGGCGAGGAGCACAACTGATGAACGCAAATAGGCCTAGTCGTATCGAACTTCATTAAGGACAGCGATGGTTTTGCGATATTATTCCAGCAAACGGTTTGCTGTTTTGTTTCTACTTTCCTAACATCCGAAGGTATCAAGTTAAATTGTGTAACTGGCTCGAAGAATAATTCTCCCGAAAATCCCCCAATTTATGGGCTGAGCAACAAACTGAAAATATCTACGGCCAGCCAGTAAAGAATAATAAAGACTATATCAATGTTTTTCCGAGAAAATCAATGCATTTCAAATTTCCCATGGTAAGAAGGGTTTAACTTACTTGACAATTATAGTCATTCACACATCTTTCTTTGAGAGTCTTTCTCTCATAACTTGTTTGTTTTGGGAGCTGGAGAGATATTGGGCCTGTTACAACCATCCAAATAAACTGAAATTTTGAGAGAAACTACGATGGGTTGTATATTTCAATTTCGTAGTTTTATCATAAATATACCGGAAAATATATACGCCGTATATATTTTTTGATTTATATAAACCGGTAATATCAAAAAATGTTCAAGCCCGCAACATAAGTAGGTGCTCCAAACACAAACAATTATAAAACGTTCCATTTTCTCCCCACAATCCTACCCCTTGATTAGTAGGATATGGTGGTGAAAACTCAATAGTAATATTGCATAATAATATTAACTGATAATCTACCTGAAACATAATGAAGAAAAAATTGTTTGCCAACAAACCCAAGCAGACTCGCATACAGAAAAAATTAAGGTTTCCCTATAATAGAAAAACTTTTTTTACCCTGAAATAGTATAGCATTATTCTGCCAAATGGGTCCTTGTTAGTATTTTAATTTTCTACTAGGTTCCGTTCACCAAATAACAACGAATTTCTGAGATTTCTGGCGTGTGAATGAGTGTTGAAAGGACGCCAGTACACTCTAGTAGATGTTTGATGAAGGTAGATCAGCTGGTTCTGTGTGTGTTGATGCAACTAATTTAAAAATTCCGAAACCAGATTTTATGCTTTCTTGAAGTGTGGTAATACTATTTACATGTTTTTAACTTCTAGATCGCCACTGTTGTAACATCTGACGAGAATGAGGTTGTACACCGAAAACATGGTTTTTAAATAACCAAGATACAAAAGGAAATCCTTTTAATCAGTTTATCTTGAAGGATTGTTGAGAAACTCGATTTTGGGTGATTCATTGATTATCTTCAGTTTTGGTTTGAACCCCATTCAGGTTTGTTTGCGAAAAGTTTCACTCCGGGAGACTCCAGTTCCTGAGCCTTATATGGTTGAAGTGTATAGAGCGTACAGGTTAGGAATAGGTTTCCAGATGAAATTTGGCAAATCAGCAAATAGTGAGATACTCTTCGATAGCTAAGTGAGCTTCTACCTTTTCTCCCTGCTAGCTTGCTGGTTTATCAAGTTTTGGATCTAGGCATATCTTGTGCGCAAGATCTACTGCTTTCAAAAACTATTGCTTATCCTCTGTTCACAATTTATTACCAGAACCAATAATCCCAAGTTAACTGGAACGAAGCTCAGTCAGCTGGTTGGGTCGGCGTCTCGCTATTCACTGATCTGTCGAATTTCAGTGTTGAGTATGCAAACTAGGAGGAATGGTACGAGTATTTCAGTATACTCGTATATAATTTATTCAGGGCGGGGAATGCCTTCATACTCAGCAGCTATATACAGAGCCTTCAAATTATATTTGTTGGTTGAGCAGGATATTAAATATCTCAATACTGTTGTCTTAGGTAGAAGTTAAGCTGTGCAGAGTGAGCAGCACCAAACTTCTCATGACCTGCATCTCAGCGTTCTTGAAGAGCCATGATGTCGAATCGTAGCTTCTTCGGCACTATTGTGTTGTGTGAGGTTATATATAGCTTTACTGTTTGAAGAAAATTTTCTCTTCCTAAAATATTTCTAATAATTCCTTGCAGTTCCAATCAATTTTTCTTCCAAACAATAGATATGAATCATTACTGGAAAGCTCACATCAGACTCTTTTGTCAATAAACTGGCAAGGTCATTTCAATTTCCCAACAAATTACGTTTGTCAAAAATACCTGTACATATTATTTCAACCAACGAATATTATGTAATTTTGTGGTAGCGTGCTATGAGAATTTGAATCTGACTCGAATTGTGACGTTGGATTAATTGTGGATTATCTGAACCAATAAAACCCTAATTCGACAATATCCCTACTTGGCCGGATTTTAAAACACAGCCGGTTCCTACTATAATAGCCAGTCATTAACCGTAGCTAATGGCCGGAATTAACCTAACATTAATAGCCACAAAATTTCACCGTAGCTCTAATCGCCGGAATTTCAGCTCGTCGTACTACTAACTAATAACAAGAAAAACACTAGTTACCTAATTACTTAGGTGATGGATGAGCTGTAGCAAAATTATCAAATAAAGAAACGAACTACGGAGAGATGACTTTAAACTGCAAATGAAGATTGAAGTGCAGATCAAAGAAACTGTTGCGCGAAAGCAATAATTAGTTCAATATAACTTGTTGAGTGAATGAGGTGGTCAAAGAAAGAATTGGCTTGAAAGGTATAGTGGTATGAGCTCTCTGAGAGTGCGGCTGCCTTCTTATATCCTCTCTCCCGTTGTATGTTCCCTTTCCAGGGTACGCTCTCTCCCCTGTCGACTAGGTGCAGCACGGTCGAAGGGCCGTATCTTGTTTTATTGGAAGATACTAATATTCTGTTACAAGGGACGACTTATGATTAATAGATATATGTGTGATGCATCGGCAAACAATATTAGTGTTTACTTACTCTTGGTTTTGTTTTTTCCAGGTGAGTTTCTGCTGCTAGATGCCTGGTGTGGGAACCATGCGTTGCGACATTAGCTGTAATCTGAGTAAGAATATGACATTGCTGGTATTGCTGCTATTAATGTTGGTATGGATTTAAAGAACACCATTGCGTTGAAATGGTACACTATTCTAACATTCATCAATTGACTCTTCACCAAACCATTTATATGATATAGGGCAATTTGACTGACATTCATGAATTATTCCCAGGAAGCCATTTGTCGCACGGCCATATTGCACTTCGTAAAACAATAGTTGAATAGGAATCACGAATGACAACTCCTCCCGGTTCGATCCAACGCTATGAGAATAAATAATTCCGATGCGTATAACTGCCTCATGGATCATTCAACTTCCGTGCTCGTCCGCAAACCTTCTGTGTGCCCTGGGCCACTTGAGATGTAAACTCGTCGCTTCCGCTAATACGAGACATCAAAGCACAAAGAGACTACGCCTTTCTGGCAGTGACGTCAGAGCTCTAATTTTCGTCTGAGCTCCAGAAAACCTGAGAATTAAAAATGGCGCAGTGAGCCACTTTAGAACAGCCGATTCGTCCAACCAACTCATCAACACAAAGAACTTACGTGTTGGGAATTGCACGATACAGAACTGCTATTATTCAGTCAACCTTGACATATGAACAAAATAAACTCACTTAGAATTTGCACTGGTGGTGTATCTTATCCATGTACTATACATCATATTATTTATTTTAATTCAACATAACAAATTTGTTAATCAGTCTTAACAACAGATGTATATCTTTTTTATGGACAGTTTTTGAAATTTTATCACTTTTAATTCACCAACCAAATAGGTAATGATTTTTTTTTTTTTTTTTTTTTTGTGAAATTGGCAAGTTTTTATTTTTGTCATTTTCCCAGAGCCAGATATTGTTGTAATGTAACTGCTGAAGGATTTACTTCATATTTTGATGTGTATTCCCGTTTCAAACAGATTTCTCTTTCTCCCCTACAAACTTCGCGACTATAGAGTCATTGGTATATAACTAAACCTTCAAGTGAATATATGGATATCAAATGAAAAAATATTCTTATAAATCTAAAGACCTTATTGAACCTATGTCCTTCAATGAGAAAATCTTCGATGTCAGTATGCGGAGAATCCCCACGATGATAGATTTTTGCCGATAGACAATTTCTGATAAAATGGGCAACAAAGGGGTTAAAAATTGGGTTTTAAAACTAGAAATAGTCTTAGAGCATTACTAGGTTCCGTTAAAGACAAAATCAATGTTCAGGACAAAAGTGGAGTTTATAAACTAAAATGTTCTTGTGGCTACGATGCTGTCAAACTGGTAGGAAGTTCAGGGAAAGAATAGACGAGCATCAGGAGGTTTTCAGGGGGAAAAGGGTCAGCCTACATTTGCAAAAACATCTTAAGGAATCCAATCTTAGTGCCAATTTTGATTTTACAGATACACAGTTGGTAGAAAATCTTCTTTTTTGTCCAATGGGATGTATGTTGATTGTACTTGAAAAATTCTAAATGATCAAAAATGACAGATCTGTTAAATGTTTAAATAAGGAACTCCCTCGATATATTTCACCACTGATAAGTCAATTTCTATATAGCTTGGAATCACCCCTTCACACTGTTGAAACCATACTGAGTCATTCTTCTCCTCCTTTCACTTCGTCTGATTAATTATAATCCCCTTCACTTTGATTGCACTTCATTGGTTGTACCTCTTGCCCCCTTTCCTTTCTCTCTACCGATGGGATTCAATCTCCCTTCACCTCTGACTGTATAAGCTGTGCCCTTTCTAATGTGTGTTCAGTTATAGTTTGTTACTAATGATGGCTTTAAATGCCGCTCTCCCTGTAATTCCCCCTGTAAAATTTAGCTTTGTTCTGTTGTTCGCTGATCTTCATTTGAATTTCTTCATCGAAATGTCAACTAGTAGCTCGCCAAGTTCGGAAAGCGATAGTTTCGATGATGGTGAAGTTTCATGGTTTGTAGACGATGAGGACGAGATTGAAGTTGTACTTGGATCTCGTCTACATCCACGAAACTCGAAATTTTTTCGACGAAATTGAGCCAAGGTTCGACGACGATGAGTTTATTACAAACAAGTTCTGAAATCGTTCGCAGTGCAGAACGCGGTTCCACAAGTTCCGGAACGCCCTGGGGTTTTCCATCCCAGTTCTGATGAGTTCAGTTCCTCGCGAGATCAGGGATGTTATGCAAACGCTGCACGGTGTACTTGGATGGGAGACTGCAAAGAGAAATGTCTCTCATCCAACACAGTTTTTCACGCACATGTACTGCAAACACCTCCCAACTCAAAGGGGCGAGGCAATGAGTAAGTTTAAGCAAAATCATCCAAACAAATTATTTTCTTCCTTTGGAGGACAGCTGATGTCGTCCGCGAAGCTGTGGCAATTTGACGAAAAGCTCCAATCTGAGATAGTTTGTTTCACTACTAAATTTATATAAATAATTTTGATGATCTATTCAATCTTGCTAAAAATACTAAAGCTGATTGGCTCACCCAGTTTGAAGAGATTTATCTTGTACAGCCATAGATGTTACAAGATTCTTACAGGCACACGATACCTACGGTATGGAACCTTGTCAACTACATCCTTCTATTTGGATCATAGCCAGTATTGTTGTTATTTGTTTGATTCGGTTAATTCGGTTAGTCCACATTGGCAACGTTGCCAAATTTTCAAAATACCTTCTCGGGCTGCGAGGCTAATCAAAAAGGATGCGCAAGACAGTTTGGTGCTCACCCTTATTAATAGCTTTGAAGACACTGAACCCGAAGGAATCGTTCCAAATTTGGATTAGCCCAATTTTAACGTGAGAATGTTTCTTGCGTCACGTTACCTCTTATATTTCAACGCCACCCTACAAAAATGTGAAGATCAACTGGAAACAAAAATGTGGATGATTTTAATCTAATTTATTTTTTTAAGAACAATTTGTCACCATCTCATCAGCAGACACGAGTACATATAAAAATTAACTAACTCGCAATTTTTTGCAAGAACAGCCTTGTTTCATTTGACCTTTGTTTTTTTCTTTAATGTACATTTTATTGAAATTCTTCAATTTGCGTTTATTTTCAAAATCCCACGACAAATTGTGGGATCCAAAGCATATTGTAGGTTTAATATATTGTCGGGAGTGAGAGAGACCAAATGATTTAAATAAATAAACTAGTTATGTTCTGAAAAGCAACTTCGTCCTCCTGTTTTCATATTGGTCACTTATTATGTAAGAATCTTGATTATGCAATTCGGTGATGAAATCAATGAATTGTAAGCATTGCGCGGTTGCAACCGTTATGGTTTATACAAAGTCTCTACATATTCTTCTTCTTCTATAGTTCGTTTCTCAGCATTAACCTGTAACGCTCAAATCAAACAAAAAACAACCAATGAAATCTTTTGAAAATTTAAGCCCGGTTACATTTCATAAAATGAGTAATGAAACACACAGTATTATACTCCATATTCTCCTCTCCCGTTGCATATTACGAAATTCTGGTGATTTAGTACACAGTTAAACCAATTAGAAAAAATATTTTTTACGTGCGATCCAAAAAATGGATTTTTTGACCCCCATTTTTATTTATTCATAAAATCGTACTACCTAAGCCAGTCATTTTATGAAACTGTCCTACTTATTTGAAGCTCTTTTCTTCCTCTAGCAGGACCATCCTGCTACCATGAACCGTTTTTGAGATATAGATACCCAAAGCTGGAAGACATTGATTTTTCAGGAGAGAAGTTTTTCCAAAAAGTTCGCCTCAACTCATCGCAACCTTTGTGTCCACATGATACGAAAAGTGGACACAGAGTGTGACATGACAAAAATGAAGAGGAAGAATATGTGTTCTATCACGCTTATAACCTTATCATATCACTGTTTTTCTTACCTATCAGTTGAATCAGCTGAATTAGCAGAAAGCGAAGCAGACGAGCCATCCTACAGCGCTGGGAATTTTTAGGCATTTCAAAAAAAATTTCAGTACACTTAGGAGCATCCAAAATTACTTTTATCACGCCATTTTATTTAGGACATTGTCTTTTCTTTAAGACAGTAAAAAAAATTCGAATGTTTTTTTATCTAACAGCTGGTAAAACGATTTCATACGCAGCCGGCTCGATGATAATGCATGAGTGACACCAAAATTGCCAATGAGCGTTTCCATTGCATGCTATCTTGTGGATAGAGGTCATGATTTGCTAAATAAGCACCAAAATTTTGCTAAATAACATCAAGGCAATAAAAGCCTTAGGAGAGACAGAGCCGATGCTGCCTCTACTTCCTCCATTGCTCGAGGTTGAGACGGAACTGGGAAGTATAGGCTGAATGTATACACTCCCTGCCCTCAAGGGCAGTAAAATACGGCAGTCTGGCGTTGTGGAAGTGGCTGAATGTATACGGAGTATATGAAGAATCACAAATTTTGTTGATCTTCATGCTTTGAAGACGCCTTGGAGTGAATCACCTTCAGATACGTCCTGCGCTTGAGGAGAGAAGAGCAGTTCATTGATGACACACTGTCGACATGAAGCTTCATCCGACCTGGACATGAAAAAAAATTTTTGGGAAACTTGTCAGCCAACCTTCTCGTGGCGTGTCCTGGGTAGCGCAAATGGGCTGACACAAGACAAGTTGGGCCGCAACTCATACCACCCCCTTCAGGAATGTGGGCCGCAACTTATACGTCTCGAAGGGAATTGGGCCGCAACTAACCACGTTCGGTGATAAAATGGATGCAAGACTGCAATCTGGAGTAGGAGTTTAACAAAAATCCATAAGGATTTTGTCAAGGATTTGGATGCAGGATGATCTGAAACGGATTCTTATCTGAGCTTTGCAAATTTTAATTGGATGCTGTCCCCATCCGATCAAAATCGAAAACAACAGACTTATACTGTATTATTGAGTCTCTACGAGTTACAGACAACCAGTCACACATACGTGCACGTATTTATTTGTAAAAATTTCCAGGTAAAAGATTTGCAAAGGTTTGTTTATTATTTGGATCTTTTGATCTAAAAATAGTTGAAAATCGTTCACTATCCAGGTTTGTTACTGCTCCATACATCTGCGTCATTAAAAGTCGTTACAACCAGAAACAGTTCTATAGGTTCTTGTTTATTCAATATTCAAATCTGTCGAAAATGCGACGACCACCAGTTCGTCAGGCCCAGTATGTCATTTGCTAACTGGCATCGAGATGGACTGGACCTGACGCGTAAACTAAATGAGGGGAGTCCGAATTTCTGTCAGTGATTGAGCTGGTTGGAATCAGTAAGAAGGAAAAATAGAAAATGACATGCAGCCGGAGGGAATTTGAAATTCATAACTGAACTCTCCATGTCAACGTGCAGTGGGCCGACCTACTTGGTGGCTGTTGAAACACTTTTGAACGGTCACTTGTAACCAGGATAAAGTAGGTTGGGAATTGAATGTAAGGTGAAGTGGATAGTTTGATATTTCAATTTGTCCACCATTTGGCTTTCAACTCATCTTACAGGTTGTAGTGGATTTATATAGGTTTGACTTGACGTTGGTAGACCAAGTCGGACATTTATATCCCGGTTATGCGGGTTGGTTTCTAGGCCGCCCCCGCGAGGAATGCGGGCGGAGCCGCCAAGGTCAACTGATTTCGCGGGCCGGAAGGGTGGATAGTCCGTGTCGCAGCCGCGCGGAGCGCTAGGCTCGTGTACCAAGTGCTGGGTTCGATCAGTTTCGTACTGAGCCGTTTTGTAATATTCCGGCCTTAGATTTACATCTGAAAGGGGAATATACTGAGCTTGGTTGAGGTACTGAAAAGTATCCTCTGCTTTTTGTGCATTTGGAGTGTATTTGACACTCGGATCGACCGTGTAAGCCTGCGTCGGATATCGTGGGTAGTCGGACAGCTTGGTCGAATCGTAAAGATCGGCTTCAGAGCGAGTCTGAAAGGTTTGCTCGATCTTTTGTGTAGGTGAGTCTTGTTCGAAAGTTTCTCGAACGAATACGTCGGGCGAGAAGGCGATCCGGACGTGAGGGTCGCGCCTTGCGCTGATGTTTGGTTCAGCGGGCTCACCGTGTGGCCGGTAGGGCGCACTACGTTGGTCACTCGGCCCGGCCTTGCCGCCTTCCTCCTTCCCTTGCAAGGGGAAGTAAGAAGGCTGACGTTCCATCGAAATGATCGAGTTTTGGCTCGTTTCGATGCCTCTACGTGTGAAAAATAGAGGGTTTTGGAAGTGGACTCGCTTGCCGGAGCGTCTTTCCAATGCTCAGACGGCAGGGTCCTACCTCGCAGTCTTGAAAAAGACTTCTGTAGACGGTAAATTAGAGCGGAGGAGCTGAGTAATTTACCGGCGTGCCCCAGCGGTCGACTACGAGCTTAAGGCTATGTAATCCGGGTGACACGGCTCGGAACGTCCCTCGGGCGTACTGTCTAAAGAGAATATCGATAGAAGTACCGGGTGGCGTCCTAACAGAAGAACTACGTTGGGCAATGAGCAGGATGAATAATCACTGGACTCGTAGATGCCAATGCGAAATCTGTGTGGAGAGAAGGTCTGGCTTGTAGAAAGCAGTAGGAAGCCGTTCTTGAGATGAACTCGCAATGCAGAAGGTTCGTCAGCGTAGAGCGTGTAGAATTCTTCGTACTTCGGAGGTGTCGTCGTCGAGAGCGGAGAGTGGAATGAATTTCGGAGGGCTCCTAGCGGGGTATTTATAGGGAGGTGGCCGCCTCCTGCCGCCTCCTGGTTGGTCCGCTTAATTTCATAAATTCGACTGTGCAATCTCATTGGTTCGCACAGTGTTTTCTCAGTATCTGGGCATATGATAGCTGAGTTGGTTTTTCGAGGTGGTTTCCCTGCGTCCGTTGCTTTGACGGGGTCCCCGGGGGTGGCTGAACGACCTTGAGTTTTCCTGTTTGAGGTTTCTCATTCAAGGCGACTTGTTTCGAACTTTTTGTCGCATCTATCTCGCCCAGTAAATGTTTGGGGAGGTCGCCTTGCGTGTTCTCGTTCAAGGCGACTTGTCTCGAGATGTTTGTCGTATCTCTCTCGCCCAGTAAATGTTTGGGGAGGTCGCCTTGCGTGTTAATCTTTAATATTTCACTTTTGGGAGAGAATTTAGTATTTTCTCTCCGGTGAAATATTTTGTTTGACGGAGTTGTACTTCGACGTCTTGTAAATATTTTTGTGGTGTGCCTACCTCTTTTTGGTAGCCCTGAAAAGGGCTGTTGAAAAGAGGTGGTGGATTTCACCACAGGGGCCCCCCCAAGACGTCGTGTTATCAACGACGACGCCGATGGGGGAGAACTGGGAGGTCTACCCGGAATTCTCCGTAGGAGAACCTCGCCAGTTGGGGCGGAGGCGGAGGTGCAGGCCTCGCGTCCCGTCCCTGTGGTGCGCCCCGGCCTCGCCGGTTTCGACGAGCGTCGCGGGGCGGCCTTGGCCGGCCCGAGCTCTGCCGACGGGAACCAAACCCGCGAGGGTTTGGCCCGCGGCCGCGGCTGGGCTGTTGCGGAGGAGCCCGGGAGGTGCTGGGCTCTGACCACCCCGCGGTGCTCATCTCCTCCCAGCGAGGAACCGGAACGTCGCCCGAGGAGATCCACTGCCTGGGGGGTGCTGGTAGCTGGTGAGCGGGCGGAGGCGTAGGCAGTGGCTGGGTGGGTGGAGCTGGTGGCTGGTAGGGCTGGGGCCTCGTCCAGACCACCTCCGTGGGAGCTGTTGTAGTCCCCGTCTCTCGTTTTGGCGAAGGCGGTAGTGGGCCGAGCGGAGCTGGTAGAGCTTCCTCGGCAAGGAGGAACTCCTCGACTTCGTCGGTGAGCATGTTTGCTGGAGTAGAAGCTGCCATGGTTGAGATTGTTATGGTCTCTGGCTGTGGGGCTTTCCATATTTATACTTCCCACTGCTCCTACCCGAGAAAAATGGGCGTGGCTTGTTTCGAGCGCAGTTACCCACTTTCCGTCAAATTTGGTAGATGGGACGCGCCCTCTGGCGGATTTTCGGGGAGTTTTCTCCTTACTTCCTGTCTGATTTTGTGACAGAGATTGTCCTTGCGATACAGCTTCTTCCGAGTGTAGAGTATAAGCTGGCTTGATTTGCTGTTTGGGAACTTTCTTAGTATGTTCGCCAATTTGCACTGTAACCGAAAACTTATCTCTTTTAACTACTTTGAACGGTCCCGTGTAAGGACATTGGAGAGAGGTGAGCTGTGTGGGCACTCTGATATAGACATGAGTACATGTATCCAAGTTTTTGGGCATGTTTACGGCATATTTCGTGTTATTATGTTTAATATGCGTAGGTCGGAAGAAAAGAGGTTCCGAAAGGTTCGTAGAAGTTACGAAAATGTCTCCTGGGAGTGGTACATCAATCCCGTAAACTTTTTGGAAAGGCGTAGTTTCAGTCGCCGGGTCTACTGCCGTACGCATGGCGAGTAGAACTTTGGGAAGTGCATCGAGCCAATTTTCGTTTTGAGCTTTGAGAGCTTCTTTCAAAGATCTGTTTCTGCGTTCTACCATACCGTTTGTCGATGGTTTGTATGGTAACGTGTGAGTATGTTTTACTCCGAGACGTTCCATAATGGAATTGAACAGATCTGATTCAAATTGGGTGCCCTGATCACTTGTGATGTATTTAGGTACGCCTTTTGAAGCTACCCAAATATTGATAAAGGCATTTGTGATTGTGGTTGTTTCGATGTTGTTGAGAGGGACTGCCTCTAGCCAACCCGTTGCTCTATCAACCATCATCAAAATGTAACGTTTCCCTCCTTTTGCTAAAGGTAAAGGTCCGGTAATATCCACGTGTACGTGTGAAAATTTGTTTGCCGTTTCAAATTCGGAGTAAGGGAGCTTCACGGAGCGCGTGATTTTTGCTCGTTGGCAAGTTTCGCACGCTCGGACCCAGTTTGAGACATCTGCACGTAGTCCGTGCCAAAAATATCGTTGTTTAACTTTATACACTGTAGAGTGTATACCTGGGTGTCCCAAATTGTGAATTTGGCTTATTATTTCTTCCCTTATTTCGTTTGGAATATAAGGTCTAGGGTGTCCTAGGTCTAGGTTACACCAAATTTCTCCTTGAGAGAATTCAACTCGTGTGAGTTTCAATTTGTCCTCCGCGGTAGGGGGAGAGCGAATTTGTGAATTTGCAATGTGCAGTAGAAGATTGCATTCTATTGCAGCCGTAATTTTCGAAATTTCAGCTATGGGTGGACCCTCGTCCGTCTGTGTTGAAATCGATTTCGTTTGAATTTCAACCGGATCGAAGGGTCTGGAGAGTGCGTCGGCGACGACGTTGCTCTCTCCTGAAATATGACGAATGTCACTCGTCATTTGAGAGATGTATGTTAACCATCTTAATCTCATTTTAGAAAAATGAGCATTCTTTTTAAGCATCGTGCCTAGCAGAGGCTTGTGATCCGAACAAATATGGAAGGATCTGCCGTCCAAGTCGTTGTGCCAGTGAATGCACGCTTGGTAAACGGCGAACATTTCCTTGTCGAAAGATGCTTTGTTCTTCCATTGTTCTGGAATCTCTTTGCTGAAAAATCCCAATGGTTGGTACGATTTCGAGCCATGTTTGTCTGTAATTTCTTGTTCTAGCGCTGCTCCGATGTGTGTGTCGGACGCGTCACAGACTAATCTCCACTCCGCTGTAGGGTGTGGGTGAGCAATGTTATGCAATGTTGCTTTGATCATTGCTTGCTTTAAGCTGTTAAAAGCTTTTTCTCTCTCTGATGTCCATTCGATAGGTGTTCTGTCATTTTTTTTGTTTGACTGAATGGAGTCATACAGAGGTTGTGCCGTGTGAGCGAATTTGCTCGAGCATGCTCGGTAGAAACCACACATACCTAGGAATCTGCGTAGACTTCGTACGTCCACTGGCCTAGGAAATTGTTCTATGGCTTCTATTTTGTCTCGTTTAGGAATTATTCCTTCCTTCGAGATAGTGAAACCTAGGAAATCGACGGTAGGTTTCGAAAAAATGCATTTATCAAAACCTACTCGAAGTCCGTGTTCCCCTAGTTTGTCAAAAATTTGTTGGAGGTGGTTCATGTGTTCGTTATAATTCTTCGAAGCCACCAGGATGTCATCTAGATATACAAATGCGAAATCAAATTTTCGCATGATGCTGTCCATGTATCTTTGCCATGTTTGAGCCGCTCCGGCCAAACCCATGCTCATTTTCTTAAACTCATAAAGACCGAAAGGTGTAATAATCGCAGTTTTATGAGCGTCATCTGGGTGCATCGGGATATGATAATACGCTGATTTTAAATCTATTGTTGAATAGATTTGCGTATCATGTAAATTCGCTTGGAACGAGCGAATGTGAGGAGGAGGGTAGGCGTCTTTCTTCGTTTTCGCGTTGAGGAAACGGTAATCGCCGGTGATTCTCCATGACCCGTCTTTTTTTGGCACACAGTGTAACGGAGATGCCCATTCGGAATCCGATGGTGCAATTATGCCTTCTGAAAGCATTTCGTCAAAAGTCTTTTTGACTTGAGCCCGTTTTTCTCCTGCCATGGGTCTCGCTCGGAAGTGTACTGGAGTTCCTTCCGTGGTTATACGGTGGTAAACCCCGTTGTTCTTCCATTTACCATGAATTTTGCTCATTTTATCATTGTATTTGCTAATGATAGAGCGAATGTTTTCGTCCTCCGTGATTTGCACGTCCTCTGGTTGAGGTGTATTGTCACGGTGAGGGATAGTAGCTGCAATTTGTTCGTCAGTGAACTTTTTGTTCATGACTGCAGCTATTTTTTGATCGGCATAGCACTTCATTTTATCTTTATAAATGTACTTGTGTTTGACCCGTATTCCGATATCCCAAGATTCGAGGAATGGGATACCTAGGATCGCTAGATCAACTTTCGTGATCATAAACTCGGTGGTCATGTCCCCGAGGCCGATATTAATTGTTGTGTCAGCTCGCCCTAGCGTATCTATAGGGGCTCCGTTAGCTGCCGTGAGCTTAACGTTGGATTTGAGAATTTTCAAGCCCAATTTTTTTGTGACATTGTGGGGCAGAATGTTCACTTCTGCTCCCGTGTCAATGAGAAATTCAGTGCCATTTAGTTTGCACTTGAAAAAAAGCCTTTTATACTCAGTAGACTGCCGGCGTATAGGCTCAGATACGCTGGCAGTTATTCGTTTTCCGAACTCTCTGTGTCGGAGGTTGGAATGGTACTTTCTTGTACCGACTGCTGAGTATTTTCGGTAGGAACCCGGGTTTTAGGCTGGCTTATAGTCGCAGCCTTTTTGCTAGTTTTGGAAGCAGTGTTTGTCTTCCAAGTGCAGTGTTCTGGGTCTGCACATTTGCGAGTTTCGTTACCGAAACGTACGTGGTTTCGACAGACGTAGGCCATCGGTTTGTGAGGCTTACTCTCCACTGGTTGGGGTTTGAACTCAGCTTGTTTCGAGAGGGCCTTTTTGAAACCAGTATTTATGGGTTTCGGAGTAGATTCAACTCCTCGTATGTTCAGAGAAGTATTCTCAGCTCTGTACGCGTGTAGCGTATCAGCTAGGTCGAGTCGGGAGGTCGTGGTAGGCTGAGCTGCGACCATACCTCGTGCTTCGGTGGGAAGAGTCTCAATCCACTTTTGAGTGATTAGAGCTTCCGAAAAATACCCAACAGCTTTCGAGTACATCTCGTGGTACTTGGTGCTGGGTTTTTTGGCGAGAGATGCGGGGTCCTCGAGTGCGAGGAGCCTATCCTGTAAAGACAACCCATATTCTCGGAGGAGGCGCTGTTTGGCCTCTTCGTAGGGTGCGTGAGGCGCCGTGAGGTAAGCTGAGTCTATAGCTTCCCTCATTTCTTCTGGTACCCACTTGTATATAGCTGAGAAGCATTCGTTTTGCGTTCTCATGTGTTTTCTCACGCAGTATTGATCGAACTCGGCGAGTGCACGATCAATATTCTTCTTTTGGAAGACTGGTTTTTGATAATCTCCCATCTCCTCTAAAAGTGCTTGAAAGCCACTGTTTGTAGAGGGATGTTGCGTGAGATGTGGGGCGTAGAGGCCCGGCGGGGGTCGCACGCCTGCAGTGGTTCCCTGAAATCCACTAGCTTCATAAGAGGGAACGAAATGCTCCGTGTTGAGCCTGTTCAAAGGCGGGGTCACCATTTGTAGTGGATTTATATAGGTTTGACTTGACGTTGGTAGACCAAGTCGGACATTTATATCCCGGTTATGCGGGTTGGTTTCTAGGCCGCCCCCGCGAGGAATGCGGGCGGAGCCGCCAAGGTCAACTGATTTCGCGGGCCGGAAGGGTGGATAGTCCGTGTCGCAGCCGCGCGGAGCGCTAGGCTCGTGTACCAAGTGCTGGGTTCGATCAGTTTCGTACTGAGCCGTTTTGTAATATTCCGGCCTTAGATTTACATCTGAAAGGGGAATATACTGAGCTTGGTTGAGGTACTGAAAAGTATCCTCTGCTTTTTGTGCATTTGGAGTGTATTTGACACTCGGATCGACCGTGTAAGCCTGCGTCGGATATCGTGGGTAGTCGGACAGCTTGGTCGAATCGTAAAGATCGGCTTCAGAGCGAGTCTGAAAGGTTTGCTCGATCTTTTGTGTAGGTGAGTCTTGTTCGAAAGTTTCTCGAACGAATACGTCGGGCGAGAAGGCGATCCGGACGTGAGGGTCGCGCCTTGCGCTGATGTTTGGTTCAGCGGGCTCACCGTGTGGCCGGTAGGGCGCACTACGTTGGTCACTCGGCCCGGCCTTGCCGCCTTCCTCCTTCCCTTGCAAGGGGAAGTAAGAAGGCTGACGTTCCATCGAAATGATCGAGTTTTGGCTCGTTTCGATGCCTCTACGTGTGAAAAATAGAGGGTTTTGGAAGTGGACTCGCTTGCCGGAGCGTCTTTCCAATGCTCAGACGGCAGGGTCCTACCTCGCAGTCTTGAAAAAGACTTCCGTAGACGGTAAATTAGAGCGGAGGAGCTGAGTAATTTACCGGCGTGCCCCAGCGGTCGACTACGAGCTTAAGGCTATGTAATCCGGGTGACACGGCTCGGAACGTCCCTCGGGCGTACTGTCTAAAGAGAATATCGATAGAAGTACCGGGTGGCGTCCTAACAGAAGAACTACGTTGGGCAATGAGCAGGATGAATAATCACTGGACTCGTAGATGCCAATGCGAAATCTGTGTGGAGAGAAGGTCTGGCTTGTAGAAAGCAGTAGGAAGCCGTTCTTGAGATGAACTCGCAATGCAGAAGGTTCGTCAGCGTAGAGCGTGTAGAATTCTTCGTACTTCGGAGGTGTCGTCGTCGAGAGCGGAGAGTGGAATGAATTTCGGAGGGCTCCTAGCGGGGTATTTATAGGGAGGTGGCCGCCTCCTGCCGCCTCCTGGTTGGTCCGCTTAATTTCATAAATTCGACTGTGCAATCTCATTGGTTCGCACAGTGTTTTCTCAGTATCTGGGCATATGATAGCTGAGTTGGTTTTTCGAGGTGGTTTCCCTGCGTCCGTTGCTTTGACGGGGTCCCCGGGGGTGGCTGAACGACCTTGAGTTTTCCTGTTTGAGGTTTCTCATTCAAGGCGACTTGTTTCGAACTTTTTGTCGCATCTATCTCGCCCAGTAAATGTTTGGGGAGGTCGCCTTGCGTGTTCTCGTTCAAGGCGACTTGTCTCGAGATGTTTGTCGTATCTCTCTCGCCCAGTAAATGTTTGGGGAGGTCGCCTTGCGTGTTAATCTTTAATATTTCACTTTTGGGAGAGAATTTAGTATTTTCTCTCCGGTGAAATATTTTGTTTGACGGAGTTGTACTTCGACGTCTTGTAAATATTTTTGTGGTGTGCCTACCTCTTTTTGGTAGCCCTGAAAAGGGCTGTTGAAAAGAGGTGGTGGATTTCACCACACAGGTTGAGAAACCTTGGGCGAGCTTGCTTGAAAGTTGAAATCAAAGGAAAAATAGCTAAATACTGGACGCATTAAATCAATACAGTTACATAAAAGTAGGCGCCAACCTTTCACATTTGCATAAACATTCCATCATTCGTCATTTTTCTAATGATGTCGAAAAATAAGATAAGAACGAGATAAGATTAGTTCTAACGAACTGGATGTACGATTGGAAAAAATAATAATTGTATTGACATAGGTATGTTGTATATTTATCTTTTCATCACAGCAACTCTATGGTTTTTCCTTCATTTCATTTGAAGTCGCGATAGTTTGGAGGCGACTGGGCTATTTGTGAGACGAAATATTTACTGAATGTTTAACACCAAAAACATCAGCTTGATGGTGCAGTACATAAATGAGGAAGGAACAAAGAAACACGTGAGTTCCGTGAACCGCATTTATTTGGAACGAGAAACATTGAGGGGTATCATCACCTCGACCTGATTCTTCCGAAAATCGAGAACTTATTCACTTATTCAGGTAATGAAATTAGCCGATTACTTAATCACTTTCCTATCCTTCATCAAAACACTTGAAACCTTTGATTCTCGGTCCACTAGTCCTGAAAGTAATTTGAATCCCATATTATACCATATTATACGTATCTGCCTCACAAAGGCTCCGTTCCAAATTTCAGCATCGTAGGATAAAAACGCTGCAAATTATTACACAGAGGTTTATTATTTCTGTATTTTGTAGCTGTTATACGCAGAAAATTTGTCTATATTATTAAGCGAATCATTAGGTAGATGTCTAATGTGTCTGCATAGGTGATGACGCCTACTGAAGGGAAATTGATGAAATTAAATAACACACCTAAACTTTCCTTACACGAGCTGATGATGCAGTGCAAAACCGCATTGGCTGCTGCGCGTATGCTGCGTAATACCCAGCAGTTTTGGAAAGCTCTGGACTGCGGACGGACGGATTTTTTTAAATTTGATTTTTAGATTCTATGAATTTTGAAACGTAAACTAACACATATTTTGTCGATTACTAAGGTTTATTATTGAAAATAATAAACCAATCGCGTAGAAATTTGCGTTAAGAGCTCATTCAGTTGATTGGAGTGGTTCAGTAAATTACAATCCTATTCTACCTGTCTCACAGATGTTCCGTTCCAAATTTGAGCTTCGTAGGGTAAATAGCAAAGAAATTGGATTTTTGAATCTTGAAGTCAGCTCACGCTGCTGATTATCATTGAGGCTTTTAGCAACCACTTTATTTTGAATGACTAGCTGATCATTTTGCGACCCATCCCGTCAAATTCGGTCCAGCCGTTCTCGAGTTAATGGCTGTGCACATGCATACATAATATATATAAACATGCATTATATACACATGCTGCATACATGAACAAAGTGGATGCATTTATTTTTATTTATTTATTTTTATTTTTTTAAATGCACTTAAAATCTCTTAAGAGATTTATATCAGAAACCAGCTCTAGAATCGACTCCTGGAGTCTGTATTTGACAAAATATACTAAATAAACAGGAAAATACGGCCTAGCTGTCATACTCTTCTGGCCATATTTTGGTCGACTGGTAAACCCTTCACCCAAGTTCGTAAGAATTGGAGGGTACAGTCGTTTTACTTTCCCAGCATCCCGAAGATCTAACGGGAAGTTTTGTTGAGTTAATGAAGTTCTAGAAAACTCGGCCCCCCTGCACGAAATGCTAAGTATGGAATATATACTTTCTTCTCGCTAAAACAACGACATAAATATTTTACTAATCAAAATTAGAAGGAAGTACCTAGGTTGGTAATTTTATGTTAAGGTGCGCGTCTATCTACAATTACTATAACCAAGATTAACTTCTCAACCTAGTGACAACAAAACAAGCGGTATTGTTTACTATATCCATTTATAACATGAATAAATATAAAACAACGACATAAATAGACGAAAAAGTACGAAAGAAATGCGTGATAAATCGATAGCTTTCCAGCGAATGGAGAACGATTTTTGTCCGATGCAAACTAAAGAAGTTTCATTACCGCAGCAAGGCTTGGTTGTACTTGAAAATCATAAGAAAATTTCGTGTCAATCTCTCGTAACGTTTTCGGGCAGTTAGCTCAAGGCTAAAGCATTTTCCATGCTAAAAGTTACAAATACGTAATGAATACAAATCTAGACCAATATATTCGTAATTCATCCCAATAATTATACACCTTAGTACATCTACTGTATTTTGCATACTCGGACTAAGCTAATGTGCATTGTCCCTGCACAAAATCTGTTTCTAAAGGTGATTCATTGGAGGAAAACGGAAACCATGTATGTCAGTAGGAGAGAGAAAGTGAGTTGGCTCTGGGCTGGTGAAACACAAGATGCCCCTGTTATGTGAATGTGGGAAGCAGCCGAGAGTGATCTGTGTTGTGTGATCTCAATTGAAAACTAGGAATGGGTTATATTTGCCGTTATAAAAGATTTTTGTAGCAATGTTCAGAAACTACATGGCAAGGGTCTGATAGATAATAAAACGTCTGCCAAGTTGGGTGGGCAGTATGTATAGCTTCCTCACCTATTTAACATGGGCGTATAGAATTAGATGAAGAACAAAGTACAAGTCGAAACGGTTGAATGCAAAATATAACAATGAAGTTGAGGGTTAGCGAGGGTTGGTCAATAATTCAAAAACTCTTCAACGCCAACGTTTCGCTATAAAATTTTATGCAAAATCTGATACATGAATTAATGTGGCCACTTATAATGGAACGTTTGAATAATTATGACACTGAAACTAGAAAATGTTTCAAGTAAATGTTAGGTCCTCATTGCACGTTATACAGTCCTTGCTGGACACATTGCACTTATACAATATTTTCATACATGCCAACTGGAGACTGCTTATGGTAACAGAAATTTGATAATTATGATGAAAATTATTAAAGAGGATACGCAATCTATTATAAACAGTCTCCAGTTAGCATGCATGAAAATATTGTATAATTGCAATGTGTCCAGCAAGGATTGTATAACGTGCAATGAGGACCTAACATTTTTTCCTGCACCACAGTTAAAACAGTTTCTAGTTTCAGAGTCATAATTAGTTAAACGTTCCATTATAAGTAGCCACATTAATTCATGTACCTATCATATTTCTGCAAAAAAATTCTTTTAGTAATTAGGTTAACATTATGTACCTATGTTATATCAGTTTTGCTGTCTTTGTAGTCTATATGCCAGACTTTACCACTTGTTATCCTCTGTTGTACTGTGGTCCTGAAGATGCTATACAAATATAGCGAAACTTCGGCGTAGAAGAGTTTTTAAATTATTGACCAACCCTCGCTAACCCTCAACTTCATAATTATACAAGTGGTCGAGAAAACTAACATAATTTGCAAAATATAACAGTATCTAATACATGTGTATACGTATGCTAGAATGCAAAGTAGGGATATAATTCATATTCACATGTGCGGAAATCGTCTAATGGTCAACCCTCACAATAATTTTATAATTTCATGAAAATCGATTATTATTCTTGGAGTGTCATCCAATATTGGTTTTTGTATTCAAAATAGTTATATATTCAAGCAAATACGATAAAATACAAAGGGCGTCATCCTGTACGTAATAAACTCTCGAGTTTGAACGAAATCGGACCAATAGATGATAAGAAGTCAGTGTTGTTGATTGAGTGTTGTGATTGAGTTGTCAATACTCATCTTTTCCTTTGTCCTTCCTTTCATAGATTTGTCTACAAAAGTGGAGGTCCAGTTCAAAATTAGACAAATCCAATCTTGTTTTTGAATTATTTAATCGTGTAATCAACATTTCGGTATCATTATTTTGTGACTCATCAACAACAGGAAGATTTACCATGTACAGGATAAATCTTCATAAATTCCTGTTGGCAGCCGCAAATTCGTTTTTCCTCATTTCCCATTAATTTTATGTTCGTGCAATTAACAAACGCAGCAGCTGGGAACCCTCTACATTGACTTTTCATAATACCTAATTTTTCTCAAAAATATGAAAAATGTGATTTTTTTAAAATGAAAAAATGCGAATTTCTTTCTTTTAACGATGTATTGTGCAATTTTATAGCATTTCCAAGTCGAATTGAGAATTTTCCAAACTAAATTTAGAATTTTTCAAACCAATTTGAGATTTTTCCAAACCAATTTTCCAAAACAATTTGAGAATCTAGAAGAAAAAAAAGAGGAAAGCTTTCTCAAAAATCAAGATTTACGTGAGAAACGTTCTTATTGAGTAACCGCAGGATCTCGTTTTGAGTGAAGTGATAGATCGAAGCATCCCCACCATTTCATCAGCTGATTGCAAAAATTGGATGATGGACAGGTTCGTGCAATTTCTTTTCTTATTTTCTTTTCTTTCTTTTAACGATGTATTGTGCAATTTTATTCCTTATTAAAAGTTTTGATTTGCTTTAAAAAAATTTCACTTTGGTTTGGATGATCCCCTTCTTTCTTTTTTAGAACATTCTTAGTTAGGAAAATTCTCAAATTGTTTTGGGAAAATCTCAAATTGGTTTGGAAAAATCTCAAATTGGTTTGGGAAAATCTCAAATTGGTTTGGAAAAATCTCAAATTGGTTTGGAAAATTCTCAATTTGGTTTGGAAAATTCTCAATTCGACTTGGAAATGCTATATTCTATTTAAAAGTTTTGATCTGCTTTGAAAAATTGTCAATTCGGTTTGGATGATCCCCTTCTCCTTTCTTTTTTAGAACATTCTTAGTTAGGAAAATTCTCAAATTGTTTTGGAAAATTCTCAAACTGGTTTGGAAAAATCACAAATTGGTTTGGAAAAATCTCAAATTGGTTTGGAAAATCAAATCGGTCTGGGAAATTCTCAATTTGGTTTGGAAAATTCTCAATTCGACTTGGAATTGCTATATATTATAGGCCCTGAAGAAGGTAATAAATATATCGAAAGCTTGGCGAAAAAGGAGGAATAATTTGTTTGGTCCCATTCCTGATAATTCTACGACAGATTGCTGCGTTTGGGTCGATAATCATTTATTCTGTAATGCCGATAATGATTTATTATAATTTATGTTTTGAAGTTTCTAAAAGTTCTCTCATGATTTTTTCAACATTTTAATAAAAAATAATTTCGTAAATAAATTATTTTATTCAAAAGAAGAAAAAAAACCCTCATTTTATCAAGTGAAGTTTGAGTGGTTTTTCTTCATCTTCTTTAAAGCGTTGATGGACGCACATCTAAGGGCCTTCACCAACAATTCCTTACTATGGTTAAAGTAGATAATTTTTTTACGGAAGCAGAGTATTGATCGTTGATTTAAAACAAACGGGTTTCATAAATGTAATCAATGGCTACACAGTTATCAGTAAACATCGATTTACAGCGTTTCCGTGGAACGTCGATTCAAAGTTTAAACGTTGATTTAGACTATATAAAGGAGGCATTTGCCCGCAAAATGAGGGTTATAAATGGAATGAAATTGTTTAATTTGTAAAAGCCTTCGGCGATACAAAAGTTAGTACAGGCAGTGACAATTTAAAATGAAATCTAGGTGAATTCCCAGTGAAACAAAAATGAAAAATACAAAAGTAATCAAGGTAGAAGATTTAAGAAGAAAGAGAGAAAGGAAAAAGAATCTGTACGTTGAATGAAAAGAATACATGTAACGAATCATACAAGAATTAGAGCGCTATAACAATAGATGTAGTGCAAGCAATATGTACGAATTGAATAATGAGAAGCAGGTGAAGAAAAGTTGCACAAATGACAGTAGGTAGTCAGTAGGTAGTCAATGACAGTAGTATATTCAATGTAGTATAAAGAATACTTTATAAAGAAGAGTGCAACGCAAATACATTATTACATAATTAGAAAATCCCATGAGGTGAGAAAAGAAAGAAAGGAGAAAATATACATATGACAGAAAATTGTTACGACAATCCCTCATTCAAGAAAAAAAACCCTAGTCCTTATACAATTTTTTACGAAGAAGAACATTTTCTTGCAATGTCTTCAAGAGAGAGTAAAGAAGAAAGCTTATCAAAAGATAATTCATTTTCAAGAAAGTAAGAGAATTTCTCGCCACGAAGGGCAGGGCAAACGCAGAGGAAATGGAAGACTGAATCAGGCAAATGATAATTATTCTGTGAGCAGTCTACAGTGGTATCAAATTTTACAACAAAGCCTGGTACACTCAGCTTAGGATAGAAATTCCCCTGACCTGAGCGAGAAGCCTCTTAATATGAATTTCTGTGTCAAAGTTGAGATAAGAGGGAGATTCGCCCCCTGTGGGCAATAAATCTTGTATATATAGGGCTGAATGAGGAATCCTGAATGTGCAAACCATCCGACCATCTCCAAAACAGCTCAATTTTCTCCAACGAACTATCCCGGTTAAAATGATGGTAATCCTTGGACGACCAGATACGACTATATTCATATTTGGAGAACAAAGCGCACATTTGGGAGGCCCAGTTATAATGAGTGTCAGGCTGGGAAGGCGGTTAAAGCAGAGCTTAGGGAGCCTTGAATCTTCCATAGTCCCAAGTTTCAGCCACCAGTTTAGAGCCAATTTTACAATTGTAACTTCCAAATTAATGTGGGATTGCTAGTTAGACACGAATGAAATAGTCCGGGGTATTATTTGGAAGAAACAGAATAGTTTTGGATGCTCTAAGTTTGAATTTTTTCTAGATCTCATCCCAAAGCGAAACACCCCATGATTCTACGGCATGTAGGTGGGTTGATAGAACCAACGAACCTACCGCAATTTTCCACGATGAGAATGGGCCTCCACGGACTTTACAAAGCATAGGCATTTTTCCTGATTTCTCTACAATTTTATCTGGGAATTTGTCAAATTTTGCAAAATATTGCTCATTCGTTCGTATGATCATGTTTATATATGTCCAACTTTATATTTATGAGTCCATGCCTATGTTTGGTAATGACCATAATATTGATGATAATGATCGTTCCTTTTCCTTTCAACCTTGACTTTAGGTTTTGCCGTATTCGGATTAGCCAAGCCCCTGTGTGATGTGGTGGTCAGGGGGAGGGGGGATCGCCGCTGTCGCAATGCCGTCGTGCGGCCCGCGGGGAAAAGAGGAAGGTCGGGCGAGCGCGGCTTGTGCCGCTCCGATTTGGGTCAGTGGGGCGGACAGCTGTGCGGAGGGGGGGCCCGCGGTGACGTTCGCCCGCGGAGAGGGCGGACCCAGCTGATCGCAACAGCTGGACGAGTCGGTACAGCTGTGGAGGAGGGAGCTCTCAGCTGTGGTGGGGCGCTCAGCTGTGGGGAGCCCTTTCCCCCACCCGCCTCGTGGGCTCGTCGCAGGACCGCAGCTCCTCCTTCTCTCCGCCCAACGCCCACTCGACCATTTTCGTAGCTCATGGCTTCTACGCAATAAAAAACGTCAATAAACATCAGCTGTCGATCCTCAACGCACAAGTCAACTCTATTTCAAAATGTTTTCAAACTGGGTATTTTACTTTTGAATCATTCCTAAAACGAATATTTATCCTGTTGATAAAACTATCTTTAATTTAACAAACCTTTCAAAGCCCAGAAAATATTATAAACACTGGTCAATATATCTACCTACAACTTAAAGTTGTCAAGTTTCTGAGTTTTGTAGATTTGAGAATGACGCGTAATAATTTTCTGAAATACATAAACTGTAGATTAACATCTGAAATCCAAATTTCCTCGATTTAGGTACACTTTTGGTTTATTATTTCCAATGCCTTATGTGATCGTATAGCAACAAATTTTTATAACCCCCCCCCCCCCCCCCCCCCCCCCTCAAACTTTGTCACTTTACGTTTCAAGGTGCGTAGAATCCAAATTTGAAATGTCCGTCCACCGTCCGGGCCATAAAAGGCCTTAGAATTGACTTAAAAAATCTGTTCTTTCGCACATAGACTCCACTTGGGGTCTAGTTGGTCCTAACTTCTCGCCAGCTCGATCGCTCCACTCTCATGGGTGCTATGAGCCAAAAATAGGTGAAAAAGTGTCTTTTTTTAATATATTCCAAGTTGAATAGAAATTGGAGATTTATGAGTGAAAAGAAAATGTTAGCTATTAATTTTATGGAAAAAAAAAGTATTCTAAATGATACTCTTCTATTCAAAAAGAGATTTTGGATTTTAGGCTATTTTTTTGCAATTTTATAGATTTTTTAAAACAAAATTTAATGAAGTTCAAGTTTTTAGCGTAATCTCGTTCATAAATTTTTGAATGTTCTATTTCATAGTTGATAAACTTTATTTGACCAATCTTATGCTAAAATATCAATTTAACAATTCTTAGCCATTTTCAGTGATTTTGTCAGCACATTTTTTGAAATTTGACCAATTAGATGATATCAATATACAGTATAGGTAACACTTTTATGTGTTGGAAAGATGACTTGGTAATAAATTGTTTTGTTTATCAACTATATTAAAAAGCGTAAAATTGTGAGATTCCGCTGCTGTAATGGATTGAACCCATTTGTGAGGTCCGAAGCTCCGAGTTCCGATACTAAATATACTGTAAGCGGCGTTTAATAATTATGGACCAGAGATCTACGTAGAAGGGCTGTCTAATACATAAATAATAAACCTTTGTGTAATAATTTGCTGCGTTTTTATATTTTGATTCGCTGACAAAACTTCAATTTCGGCATCCCACTTGACGTTGTTAATTTCGTTTGTCCCCACACGCCAGTTTTCATTTCTGCTGCACTTGTAAACTTAGCTTCTACCAGTGTAACTTTTCTACACTTGTACTCCCCCCAACAGGCCCACCTAACTTAGGAGACTTTTTCCCAGTGTTTTTTTTTTTGCTCTTAACGTGTAACAATCCCCTCCAATGAACACACTCGTAAATGTAGGTACGGAAATTTGTTCATATGGTCATGCTGTATGTCTGTAACTTTTCATCTCATTGTTAATTGAATTTTTCATAATTGTACCTACTTTGTTAAAAACTATATAAATTTACCGATTTTTAACGTACCTTCATCTGGTGATCACTGATTAGATTAGGCCTTGTAGGTCGTTTCACCATCGCCACGTGTCTGCTAGTCCACTTTCATTTGTGTTCTTCTTCGGCCTTGGACGCTCAGAGTCGAATGCAGTCGCGAAATGACGCCACCTATGTCGAAACATACGGAATCTGTTTCCTTCTGATAGGTGGGGATTTATGATTCGTGGCTTAGAGTTGTTGTCGGGCCTGTTGTAGGATCGATCTGGTTATTTGAATATCGTCTTCGACCAGAATATCGTCAAGTAAGTGTTTCTTATTACATGTTCATCATAATAAATGTCAAACTTTGTTAATTATGACAAAAAATGCAGTATACAATTGGGTAGCAACTTTTAATTGCTTTTAATTTTATGGCTACCACCATAGGCCATCTCAAAATTTAAGCGCAAAGGGGTTGAGGATAGAAGGTATGAAGGCTTCTCCCAGTGTGGTGATAGTTTATTTTCATACGACTAGTTTCGCCTTGAGTAGGCATCTTCAGTACTTGAGTAAATTAATAGAACGACAGTAGGACATCGTCACTTAATGAGGTAGGTTAATTTATAGGTAAATTATGGTGTGAACTTACAATTAAGTAGGTAAGAAAGTTTCCATTACATAGAATGGATGTCACAAGGGTGTGTAGGTTTAGTTAAAAATTTGTGTTTTTGCCCAAGTAGGTGGCATTTCGTCAATCATCTAAATGTTTTACTTCGTATTTTAACCACCGAAATATATTTTTTAACTTAGTTCCGATCTATTTATCTTACTAATCCGTATTTTATTAGACGGATTGTTTTAGGATTTTGCTTCCGAGACTGCAAGGCAGCGGAAGCTTTGTTTTCACTTTCGAAATGAAAAAAATTTTTGCTCCAAAATCAAAATTTCCACTTGTATTTTGCGTTTCAGAGCCTCCTGAACAAATTTGGTTCCCTGTCTGTCTGTCTGCCTGTCTGTTTGTCCGTCCACATTTCCTTGTAACAGCCATAACTTCCACAATTTTGATCCGATTTTAACCAAATTTTCAAGGATCGTGCGGGTTAAGCTCTAGATAGCCCCCTATCAACTTCATCATGATCGAATCAACGGTAGCTTCTGCGCAGGCGCTAACGTGAATTCCTTGTGACGGTCATAACTCGGTCAATGTTGAACGGATTTCGGTCAGATTTTCAGGGATGATGTGGATAAGGTCCCTTGAGGTCCCATAAGACAATCATCATAATTGCATTAGCGGTACGCTCTGCGCATGCGTGAACGAAATATTCTTGTTACGGTCCTTGCAACAGCCGTAATTTCCACAATTTTGATGCGATTTTCTTCAAATTTTTAGGGATCGTGCGGGTATAGCTCTACATGGTCCCCTATCAGTTCCGTCATGATCGAATCAACGGTAGCCTCTGCGCAGGCGCAAACAAAATTTTCTTGTTTCGGTCATAACTCAGGCCATTAATCATAACCATTCAGCTTCCAATTTCCCACCTTATTAATTCCCTGATGCCAGAACCGGTCGTTTCTAGTTTCCTGGAATTTAATGGTGACGTACTGTGAAGGTCACGAGGAAGCTCATGTGCCATTTCCTTGGCAGTGTATTTTATTTTATTCTTGAGATGCGAGCTTGCAGGCATCCAGATCAACAAACTATACACACCATTCAAATCTATTTGACTAACTAATCTGTATTTTAATAAAAGGATTGATTTAGGATTTTCTTTCATTTTTGAGGTGCGATCTTGCCATTTAGACCACCAAAATATGCTCACCATTTATGAGCTAATAATACAGTAAATATGAGCACGATCAGCGGAAGTGTTATTGTCATTTTTTCCTCTTGGCCATAACGTGTTTACGCCCTGTCAGATTTAGCCTGTTCTTTTCAACTTGAAGTTATTGTCAACAATTCCTTTGATACTTCATTTGGTTGCTATATATCTTTTCACCGTTCCAGTCCGGGAACCTATCCGAAGTGGTAATCTAACATTCTAATATTTCTGCTTTCCTAACCGTAGTAGGTCCCTAATTCGTGAACAATAGGTACAATATAGTCATCAAATATCTTTACTTTACATTATTCATTCGCAACAACCACTTTGGAGCGTGATGAAATGTATGCCTGTGAATGTATATGTATAGTTTGGTGGTCTGGATGCTCGTAAGTTCCCATCTCAAAAATAGATAACATCAAGTAGTCAATCCCTTAGTAAAAATTCAGATTAGTATGGGAGGGTGGCGGAACGATAAGGGAAAAAGGTCCCAAACTTTATTCTGAAATTCATATGTAGCACCCTCAAAAACCAAAATTTGTTTCGACTGAAGACAAGATCTAGATAAAAGCGTCTAGCGCGTTGAATCTAGACAAGATCTAGCTTCGTGTTTGCAGTAACATTTTACTCGAGTTTCCTGTCCAAAATCTCCATTTGCGGTCACAGCAGGGGGCAAAACCCTATTGATGCCCCCCGCGGCACGATGTCTACGCCTAATATGGCCCCCTTTGTTCGAATCGATCCGTTTGAAGTCTCGAGTTGCGTGAGAATAATTCAGTCGCTTTTTGCTCCCCCGCTCGCCGTGTGAGGAGTAACGACCCCGAACTCAACCTGCCGCTGGTTGGCCCCTTCAGTGTTTTCGAAGACCTCAGCTGATTTACTGCTCCTCCAACTTCAGGTCATGGCCCCCAATGCTTTTGGGCAAGTAGGTACTTACTGTGGTAGCCAATCTAACCAAAATACCTAGCAAACTCCTACGATGAAGTTTGTGTCTAAAATACTGCAATTTAAGAGTATTCAAATACATGAACGTCACTGCTTCATGCACAAATTCATTTTTAAAACCCTGCAAATTATTATCCAGTGGTATATTATTTCTGTATTAGTTATCCCTTCTTTGTAGATCACTGGTCTAATATAGGTAGCATTCCCTTAGCAATAACTCAGAAAAGCCCAGTTAAAATTTTGCTTAAAAAACCGATCAAATTCCCGACTTCGTCAATCTTTAAGGAGTTCGCAGTGCTAGATTTAAGAGAAATTGCAGAAAAAACTACTTTTATGTTCACTAATAAAGAGTTCTGTTGTGGTAGCTCAAAAGGAACCTCAGTATTACGAGGGCTGCTGATGAGATTACCCTGCTTACGCCAATGAACACTGCTATGGGACAGAGATTCTATTAATTTTGGTGGGGGGGTCTCTCGTTTTAATTCTCTCCCATCCTCCTCGACGGTGAAGCAGGTTTCGCTATTTGTTTTTTAAAAATTAAGTGCGAGTATTTTTTTCATTTCAATTCTCTAAGCGTGTCTTTTGGTATTTTGAATCATGTATTCGACCAATTTCGTTTCCGTGATAGGTTTTCAATGTATTTCTTTTTTCGTCGATATCCCGATAAATGTTTATTTTTATTTTATTTTATATTTTTTGTATATTTTGCTCTTTTGTAAAATACATTACCTACGTATTTGGTATGAAAAATTCAATTATAATTAGCATAAGTCAGCACTCCGACCCCCAGCACAAGTTTTCTTATAGGGGGTCGTAACATTGTCATTTGTAAGTAATTTCACGCTGTCTGGGTGGCTACATTTGCCACCTCGGTGAGGAGTTCACGGAGTTGTTGCGGGACATTGGAGACCCTTTGCCGTGCTTGTCGGGGTAAACATGAGAACATGTATCATGTGGTGCAGCAGTGTCCTCGGACTCCCGCTGGCTGCATTGTCATGATGCGGTTGCCAAGCAGATAGCAGGCGCTTTATCATCCCATGTCTTGGCGCGAGGTTTGGTGCGGGAAAAGTGCCAAGGAGTTACTCGAATTGGGCGTCTCGGTGGAAGTTCTCCGTGTTATCACCACCCGCGTCCATGAGGGGTTCTCATCTGAACTGGTGGTCATTTTATAGGGGTGTTTCCTTTCATCCCTCTCTCCACCCTCCTCCTTCTTCAGCGTACTTGATCCTAAGGGCCGGCGTCGGGTAAACCTGGGCATAAACAAAGAAAAATGTTTTTAAAAAAATCAAAAAGTTCATACAGCGTACAATTTTGTGATAATCACAGGCGGGTGTGTGTGTATGGGTGTGTCATTCCAGACGATAACTCTCCTTAGGATTGAGATAAAAATCCCGTTCTTTCACCAAAAAATCAAACTTTCCAAACGAAAAGATGAGTTCGTTGTTCAACACTTTTTGAGCACATTAAATCGGTAAAATTCCAAAAAATGTATTAAAAAATCACTAAAAACGGCTAAAAAGTGACATTTATATTTTTTGCAGTATTTAAGCCAAAAGAAAGTGTGTCAACAACGAACTAGAACAATATAAAATTTAAGCATAAAATTATGCTGATAAATTTACTCAAATTTCATTAAAACTTATTAACACATTGATAAAACTGCAAAAAAATCCTAAACCTCTTTTTGAATAGCACATTATCATCTTGAACGAGTTTTTTTGCCATAAAATTGGTAGTTAACAATTTCCATGCACTCAAAAAGCTCAAATTTCAAATCAATTTTACATTATACTATACGATAATTTGCGAAAATTCGCTCAAACGATCATGCTGCATGACTGGCACTTTTTACTTTTCCAATACTTGCTATTTCTGGAAGGATTCTAATTGGGATCGGACGAAGAATTCATCACGAAAATCGGTTAAGATTTGTAACCTAGCTTGGGCTTAAAAGGATCAGCAATTATCCCCTTCACCCCCCCCCCCTCCCCCTCTCTTAATGGCGATTCCAAAATTTCAATTTTTCCTTTCTTTTTTTCCCATAAGACGAAAATTGGGATCGAACGAAAATACTTTTTTTGATGGATTTTTAGCTTTTTTGATAGTTTTAATCGATTTTTCAGCAAATATTAATGAAACTCTCGTACTTTTCGGCAATATTTGGTAGATAAAAGGATTTCCTTGAAGGAAAATTTTGATTTTAAATTTTTTTTAGTCGTTGCAATAGTTCATTTTCTACAAAAATTCACTAAAGAATTACGAAAATCGATTGACAATAGTAGCTTGAGCAACGCTAGGTAGGTTCAGTTATTACCAGAGACGAGTAACATTTGTCATTTATTATTGCCATTTATGTCATTTATTCCATGTCATTTATGTAATTTATAAATTATTTCATATCATTTATTTTTCAAGTTTTGGCTATCCTAGTAAGTTCTAAATTATTGTAAAACCTGGAAAAAAGGAAGGAAAACTTACAAACACATTCTGTAGGCATAATTCCGATTTATTTCAATAATAATGTTATGAAGAATTTACAAAATTTACAAGGAAAATCATTCTAGAGTCATAAGAACTACATATTTACAAGTTTAATTATTAAAATATAAAATCATTTGGGATTCTAGGTTTTCAACAGTAAAATTAGTTCTCTTTCCACTGAAAAGCATTTTAAATTTTGAAAATGATCTCTCGACATCAGCAGAGGATGCAGGAGCATATTTCATAAGCAGAACATCTTTTGCCGTCCATCCTTCAGGTAACGTTCCTTCTTCGTCACCTATCAGCCTCGCTGGTATTGCACGGATGTCCTGGGCACAGGCATTCTAATCCCAAGGATGGCATTCCAGTCTTGGGCCATTCTAATCCGTTAAAACCCCTCATCGATAGGGTTGTTATTCTGTCTTCCTCGTAACGGACTTTGAGGACGATGACCTAGAGAGAGCACAAATATGAACAAACTGTATATCTAAGGTTCGGGGGGGAAAAAAGGCCCGAAAACGTCCGATTTATGTAATTTATTCGGAATTTTGGCGATTTATGGCATTTAATCGAAAAGTTGCCATTTTATGTCATTTTAGTATGTCATTTAACATTTATGTCATTTACTCGTCTCTGGTTATTACCCTCCTTCCTCATGGCAAATCCAAAATTTCTATCGTTTTTTAGACAACTAGACTACGAAAAAAAAAATTATACATTCCATTATAGCAAACTAACTTTTTGTCAGTAATATTTCAATGAACAAACGATTTTGTGGATTTTTACAATTTTTTTCAAGTGTTTCCTATCGATTTTTAGCTTATTTTAATGAAATTTAAATACATTCTTCAGTACATTTTGTGCTTTAAATTTTTAAAAATGTCCTAGATTCATGTTCGATTATTTTACTTTTATTTTTTTCGAGTATTAGATATTCTGCTAAAAAATAGAAATTTGTTAATTTTTAGCGGTTTTTTGCCTTTTTTAGTGATTTTTTAAGTACATTTTTTGAAATTTGACCAATTCAAAATCAAAAAGTGTTGTCCAACGAACTCATCCTTTCTTTTGAAATGCTTGATTTTTTGGCGAAAGAACGAAGTTTTTATCTCAATTCTATCGAGAGTTATCGTCTGGAATGACACATACATACATATATACTTTTTATAATATATATATATAATATATATATATATATATATATATATATATATGATATAAAGACGAATTCGAAAGAATTCTAGCTTGGACAGCACATAACAGGTTCGACTATTAACCCCTCCCAATGACAAATCCAAAATTTCCAAGTTTTGTTGCCCAGCTAGACTGGAATTAGGATCGAACTGTATAGTAATCACGAAAATCGGTTGAGAATTGTTGCCTGGACAACGCTCACAAAGTTTGTCACACACTTACTCAGACATTCTTTTATGGTGTTTTTCCCCTAATTCGGTCTTAGATTGGTCTGAATCGGATTTGTATTCGTTTATTTTTCTTCTCTCTTTTCTCAAGCTTGTCCTTGACCCTCCTGGATCAATTCGAATAGGCCAGACCTCTAATTTATGAAATCTTGCCTATTTGACATTTTTCCAGAGGGATTTCCTAAAAAGTAACTGCCTAGCAAAATATCGCTAATTGGTCTTATTGCACTAGCGATGCCTCAAGATTTTCACGCGAATTTCAACTTATTCAACTCATGATTAGGAAATATGAATAACACCTAACCTGAAGGAAATTCGACAAACTGGCCCTTCGGACGCGAGATTTTCATGGTGTTTTCACGATAGACCCTAATCTTTTTGTTATCGGTCAAACTGTCTGTCTCCTCAGCTCAACACTTTCACGTTCCACTTTCCGCCAGCTTTTGAGAACCCATCCATGCATCATTAGACTTCTGGTGATTTGGTACGTTATTGTAAGTACACAAACCACATTACCTAAAATCCTTCGTCAAGTCGGCTTATCCCTTCTCCATGGTACCAGTGGTGGTAAGTACACAAACCACATTACCTAAAATCCTTCGTCAAGTCGGCTTATCCCTTCTCCATGGTACCAGTGGTGATGGTAGGAAAGCAGTAGAGGGGGGCTGACTCATCCGTCAGCTTCAAATTCCTTCACTTACAACATTACTTCCCTTGTCAACGCTTTGAATTCTTCTTTGGATACCTATTTCATCATCACGGAATACTCACAGCTCATACGTGTCTGATATATCGTTTTATGGACTCTTCGTCACCACCTGGATATTGCACCGGTATTTCGCAGATCAAGGTAAACTTCCTTGACAGTGTATCTTTGCCTATTTCATTATTTTACATGAATTGCCAGATCTCCAATATGGTGATTACTTTTCTTATTGTGCCTGTCTTCGTATTCTTGGAATTTAAAAATTTGGCCCTCTTTGAATTGTTAGATTGTTCACATCAAAAACTTAATAATTAGATACCTACACCTTCTCCGAAATTGTCGTTACTATTCTTTATTAAGTAAGTATACATTAGAAGAAACAAAAATACTTGAAGAAAAACGTACGTATAGAAAATTGAGTTTCAGTCCAGATCTGGCTTAATTAAATCTTGGTCCTGTTCAAAATATGTGAACTACCTCTTGAGCTAAACCTATGCTTGAATAATGTAATTCATACCATAAAATATATAATTGGATTCCTAGTTAGCGAGCCTTGCAATTGTTCAAAATCTGCAAGAGCGTACCAGAACAGCTTCGTCAGTTCTGAATCTAATAATGAGTAATCAATAAGCGAAATCACCTGAAACGTAATATAAAGGAATAAGGTAGAACAATGTAGGAACATTAACCAAATGTAATAAATATTTGGACCGAACAATCAGTTAGGAGTTGTAAAAAGTCTATAACAAGGTCGTGTAGTTGCTTCGTTGGGTGCAATTATTTAGCATTTAGTGAGGCGCTGGATCATGTATTAGTTTTAACATCCCATAAAATTAATATGTAATAACCTAAATATTAATAATTCAGTACAACATTTGGTCCGACTGTAACTCACTTACTGTTCTGAGTAGTGCAAAAGATAGTTTATCTGAGCATAAATAGGATGGTACTAACTTCAGTAAGTTTGGAGGTGCTATTTAATAACTACTGGACTACTATAGCCATAATGAAACTACTCACATTTACGTATTCGGAACAGATTTTGTGTTGAATCTGTCACATTATTGGTTTTTGTGTCTATTGAAGTACCTACAAACCTGCTGTAAAATTCGGCGATTCTGCAGTAGTCATAATTATAACAGAATTACAGTGTCGTATAAGTTGAAACTATTGTTACAGCAATTATACAAGATAGGACGAGTTTACGCTAATTTAGACCTGGAACGCTGGAGTGCAACACAGCCAGTTCAGTCATTCCATTTGGAAGCACTTAACTATGACACGACACCATTAAATACCCATTAGTTATTTCTTATATTTTTGGCTTTTGGGTTGATCACTTCTAAGAAAACCACAGAATCGGGATGAATCCCTTTTGATTTCACCACTCAAACGCCGAATTTTGTCGAACTGTTACCGAATTGCATGCATAACCTCAGCTGTAGGGGGGAAACGAAATTAAGGGTTGGAATCAAGGGAATAGGAGTAGTTAAGATATATCTATAACAGTGTTGCCAGATGCCTTGATGGGAAATTCCCAACATACCCCTCGAAATATCCCTACGTTTCCCTCTGGTTTCCCCCGCAGCACCACAAGATCCCTAAGACCTCCCCCCTACCGATATTTTCGAATGAAATAGGGTTAATAGGGGTTCCCATCTCACGCATGAAATGAACTGAATTTCAAATTAAAATTAATTGTCATTTTAACAATTTTATATCATAAACCTATTCTAATTTCTATAACATTTTGTATATAATGCTAATATTATAATGTGTGCAGAAGTTTACTTACTCCATTGTTCCATACTACAGAGAATAGATGAACTAGGAATAGAGAGAAGTTGCTGAACTATAATAAAAAGTTTCCAGTCATGCAGCATGATCGTATGAGCGAATTTTCGTAAATTATCGTACCATGTTATGTTGTATTGTTTTGAAAATTGAGCACATTAAGTGAAAAGAAAATTTTAATTTCCAATTTAATGGCACGAAACTCGTTCTAAATAATAATCTGCTAATCAAAAAGGGATTTTGGAGTTTTGACTTTTTTTTTTTTTTTTAGCAGTTTAGGGTTTGAGACTGGGTGGTTGGAAGTCGTTGACTCGTTCGTGGTTTCATTTTTTAGTTTCGTTGGGACATTCATTTTGTACATTCAGAAGGAATAGAAATTTGAATGCTGACTGAATTTCGTAAAAGTGAAACATCAAATATACCTACACTACGGAAACTATATTGTGAAAGGTAATTTTGAGGAATTGATTAAAATGCACTTGCACGGTACTCGAGTGACCAAATATTATCTGGTAGTTAATCTGGGTCTGGTTATCTGGTGGTGTTTTAATTTTTTAGGTTTGTCGGGACAATCATTGTGCACATCCAGTAGAAATTGCAATTTAGAAATAGAGTGAATAGCGGAACATTAGGTTTTTTTTAAATGCACAGAACTTGAGTTATTTATAAGAGCTAGGGACTGTAAGTTGGAATCCTCTACGTAATATAACGTTTCCGTTATTATGATGCAATGAAAACTTTCAAGGCCAGGATATTCGTGTAGGATGTCTCCCAAATGTTGATTGCTGCTAACGACTCGAAACGTCGTCTGCGCGACGACCGAGGTGAAATGCCGAAAATTATCTTCAAGGCTCGTGTTTGTAATTCAAATCCTCCCAAAAAGAAGATAGGAGTAGAAAAGATTCCAAACCACAAAATGCAAAACGCCTCTCAATGAATAGTGCATTCATTCTCTCACTCTTTTTGACTACTTTTCGGAGTGAGACGCTTCCTCAAGAGCTTGGTCGATTTTCGCCAATTACACAATAAATATCATTGCTGTTCTCCAAATTTGGTGAGGGAAGATCTCCTTCAATCGGCTTTTTCTTTTTTAGCGAATTTTCGCAAAAAATGAAGCTATTGCAATGGCTCAGAAAATTTTAAAATCAAAATTTTTGAAAAATTTCTTCATTGAAATCCGTTTTGAGGCATTCTGAAACGAATCCTAGAGTGTAACGCTTAGGTGTGTGTCCTTCCAAACGATAACTCTCCTTAGAATTGAGATAAAAATTCCGTTCTTGCGCCAAAAAATCAAGCTTTCCAAACGAGAAGTCGAGTTCGTTGGCCAGCATTTTTTGAGCACATTAAACTGTTCAAATTCCAAAAAAGGTGATGAAAAATGGCACCACGATCAATAAAACTGTGTGGAGGCCAAAGTTGCTGGAAATGCCCGAATTCCAGTCAGTCTTTAATTCACTCAGCTGTTCGTGTCTTGATGCCCCAGTGAGATTTTTTGCCAAATTCTCAATTCCTACGGTGAACAGGAGAGAATTTAGATCACATAGCTGATCAGGATGGAACCCGTAGTTTTGTTCAATGTCAGAGGCTTCCTATCAAATGTCATATTCCTAGAGTGAAAAAGTGAGAATTTTGTTCACCAGCCTGTTCAGGAAAGACCCCCCTGAGTTTATTCGTATCTTGATGTCCCAGAGAGTCTCCCTATCAAATTTTAACTTCCTAGGGTGATCGGGAGAGAATTTCACATTTACTCCCTCTCTTACAACCCTCCATCTGATAGAAGTGGGTGGGTAAAAACAAATCAGGTGAGATGAAAAGAAAAGAAGAAATTCCGAAAACACTCATTTTGATGCCTCGTTTTACCTTATACAGAATCGACCTACCGTTACATATTAGGCTCCAGGCGACTCAGAGGGCTTGGCCCTCCCAAAGTAAGCAAAGACTGTTAAGGCCGACAGGGTTAGGTCACTTTTATCCTGAACACTGAGTTTATCTTTGACAGACCCTAGTAAAACTCGAGGACTATTTTTATTTTTAAAACTCACTCGATGATATAACCCCTTGATGATAAAATTCTACCAATGTCATTGGCAATTTGTCCATAATAAGGTATACTCATCCATTGCTTTTCTTCCAAAGTTTCATCTCCCCTAGCCAAATCGGTGACTTTAACCTTACTCTTTTTCCTCAGAACCTTATCCCAAATGGTATCAACGAGATCTCCTTCGTATCCATTACTTGCCGCTATGGTTAAAATAAATTATTTTTCTTTCAATAAATTTTGTTCACTCTTTGGGATTGTGCATGTTTGATCATATTATTGAAGACCGCATGCTTATGGACTGAAAGGTGATTTGATTTACTATGGATAGTTATCTCGCTACACGTATCTATATACACAAATGCTATATGTATAAAACAACTGGATATAACAGTTACAAACTTTACTCTGTTGAGTCTCAAGGGATGGTTGTTGAAATATGATTATCTCCATTTCCGTCTTTTGGTTGCAACCTACGTCATCTTGTGATACATTAGGATTTTTCGCCTTTCACCAGCCGGTGTATTTCCATAGCTTCTTTCCCCCCAAGTCCCTTTTCCGTGACTTACGGTTTTAGTCCGAATTTCGCATCGCCAACCCCAAACGCTGGAAAAGAAGTAAGCCCGTCGTTCACACGGTTTCCATCTCGTTTTTCAGCCTAATTGTCGCTTAGGCCTGTAATGGTGATTGCCTTCAGTCACGATCGGCCGTCATTAGGGTGTTTTCCTTCAAAAAGCTCACCTGGAATTTTCCTCTGATGTCGAAATAACTTCTCCTTAAGCAGTTTTCGGGGCTTATTCGTTACTGTTAATCCCATTTGCATTTTTTCGTGACAGCTTACTAGTCGCAATTTCGTATCGATCCTACGACCCAATTTTGTTTTGCTCTGTGGAGGTTATCACGAATGGAACTGTACGCTCTCACGCCACGCTAAGGCCTAATTTTAAAGCCTACTTACATATTTGTGTGCAGCTTTCAACTAGAATAACAGCCGATCTGATCATTAGATAGATCTTTCTCGATAAGGCATCCAGCCTAGTCATAGGTACTCTCCTTTCGATTGGGCTCCTTCAATTGAATTGGAGGCATCCAGTCTTTGATGTTCCTATGGCAATATCCTTATATCCTAGTGTGTGTGAACCATGTCGAAACCATGGACAAAGAATCTGCTTAAAAATGAGCATGTTGTGAAGTAAGAGACGGGAGTTCATTCCCATCAGCCGGTTCCTTTACATTGATTATTGAGGCCCGTAATTCCACGTAGTGACACATTCAAATATTTGTCAAAGCTGAAAGAATTGAATGATTCTGGCCCAACAACATATCTGGTCCTACAGGATCTATTGAATCATAATCACTGAAATATAGATACGAGCACACGGTATATTGCACATTTCGTAATATACTGCAGATTTCACACCTACAAATACATATCATTACTTTTGATCTATTTCACAATTTTGGTAAAATTTGACCACAAACTAAAAATCCAAACATTCTGGAGTTGATGAAGAAAAACTCATAGCAGATCTGCATCATCCTCTTAGTTCCATTAAGTAAAAAACATAATTCGATGTACCGACTTGTACTTTGCGTGTACCCTCATGTAAATCACTTTGAAATTGGCAACAAATGGTATGCGCTGCAGTCAAAACCGCAAAGCTTCATCAAAAATCTCAACCACATTAAAGTTTTTCAGACTTATGAAACATTGTTGACCAGGCACAAAAACACGGTTATTCATCTGGTGGCCCTAATTTCAGCGAACCAAAGAAATTCAATCTTACATCTCCTAGCTCAGCAATCCGAAAAACTACTTCAAAAACTCACATTTTATTACTGATTTGGCAATTTACTGTCCCTGCAGTTGGTCTCAAATTAAAACTGTAGCAAGTTATGATGGACTCGGTGGACCTAAACCAACATCACCTTCTCAACTAAGAATAGCTTTCTAGATATTTGAAATTTTTGGCTTATTTATTCATGTATATATTTTCGTCCTGATGAATTTGTTTGTTGATGCTTCGGTGGTCTCTTATTTCATAATACCTAATAATAATGGGCAACTTCTTATGTTGGAATTTATCATTTTTTATCTAAGAATCGGATTCACCCTTAAAAACCCCGACTGCAATTTTTTTGTACAAACCCCAAATTCGAAACCATCATCAGAGCCTATAACAATGAAATGAAGCACCTTTTTAGGCTCAGCATAGAAACAACACTAAAACCCCAATACCAATGTTGTTACATTTTGAATTTATTTTTATTAGTTATGAGTTGAATTCTAATGTCAGTGTCCAATCCACCTATTGACACCATAAATACTTCCTTGAACAATTTGCCTGAAGTTGTATTATGAAGTTGCTGATGTAAGTTTTGACTTTTTTTATATCATCTCCTGTTACTGTTATTGTGTTGTTTACGTGGTTTCTGTGCTGAGCCTGTAAAGGTGAGTTCATTGTTATAGGTCCTGATGATGGTTTCAAATATGCCGAAGCTAGGCAGTAAGGCATACAATTCAGTTAAGTTCTGTATATTGTTAGTAAAACTATTTTTAGAACAAAAAACACACTTCTCCACGTTTATCAGCTCCAATCCGAAACGGAATAAAATATTGTAATTCTGGTTTCACCATCGTGTTTTTTCGGCGAAGGAACTGATTTTATCTTTCTCATTTCAAATGTGAAATGGTATCGCTGAATCGTTTCAGAATGCCTCAAAACGGATTTCCATGATGAAGAAAATGTTGGGAAACTTACATTTTCATTTACATTAACGAAAATTCGCTAAAATGACATCAGGTGCCACCTAATCAGTTATGTAATAAGGGCTAGGATTTATTGAAATGCTATGTCATTGTCTTTAATCATTATGAAAGGATATGTTGCTAAGTGATGTACCAATTTATAGGGATATATTCAGTTGCATTAACAAATATTCACGGGAATAGAAAACTAATCAATTTGTTTTGTGTTGACAGAGAATGATGCCTGAGGCAGGAGGTGCGAAGAGGACGGGAGATGGGTCTCTGTTCTCGGACGTGGGGATGATGGTGGTGGAGGGGCGGCTGGCCGGGGGCTCCGCCCCCAGGGGCTTCAAGGAAGGACCCCACTGCCCCCCGCTCACCAACTCACCCTCACATCACGCCTGCATTGACACTGCCTTCTTGGTGAGTATGAAATATGATGCAATTAATCAATAAAGAATTGATAGGTTTATAGCTATATATCGCCTGGGTATATGGAAGCCTATGGTACTATAAAACAAAGTTCCAGTCATGTAGCATGATCTTAGGGGCGAATTTTCTGAATTACCCATTTGTATCGAAATTTGAGTACAAAAAATGGTTTAAAACCTATTTTGTGGCAAAAAACCCATGTTAAATAAAATTAAGCGATTCAAAAAAGATTTTGGATTTTCACAACTTTTTCTTTAAATAGATTTTTCAGATTTTTTTTGCACTTTTTTTTTAAATAGATTTTTCAGCTAATATTAATGAAATTTCAGTTCGTTTTTCAGCGTTATGCTACGAATAACATATGATATGTCGTCTGGCATGACATATATATATATATATATATATATATATATATATATATATATGAAAAAGCGTTAAACTATAGGATTCGTTTCAGAATGCCTCAAAACGGATTTCAATGAAGAATTTTTCAAAAATTTTGGCTTTAAAATTTTCCGAGCCATTGAGCTTCATTTTTTACGAAAATTCGCCAAAACGGCTAAAATCGTTAAATTCATATTGTTTAGCAGAATTTTAGTTTGAAACAGTTTTTCTATGGTGAATTAGACCATTAAAAAATGTATGCACATAATTATGGTGAAATGTGTACTTAAATTTAATTATTAATTGCTGACAAATTGATAAGAAAAGGTAGAAATTCAATCCTGATTTGAACTGCAGAATAAATTTAGAATGAATTTTTTTGTCGTAAAATTAGTAGTTAACTTTTCCTTCGCACTCAAAGTGCTCGAATTTCAAAACAATGTAACATAATACAATACGTAACGTAATACAATATTTTAAAAAAATTCGCTCTTACTGGAACTTTTTTGGCATCACTGAAGTACAATCTGAGACTTTCTGAAATAATTTAAGGGATCATAGTTCGCCTGCCTGTTATCTATACCCCATATTATAGATAACTTTCATGAATGTAATAAAAAACTATATTTTCTTCTATTTTTACTTTGTTTTCTTCTATATTTTTTCCCTCCCTTTTCTAAGAATTCGAAGTTTTTTTCCGCGTGAGTATAGAAGTCTCTACCTTATTAACTGGATTTGTTTTAGCCTGTCCGGGATACCTGAACCCTCTTCATCGATTACTGACATTCTGACTTACTGATTCGTGAAGATGTATTCAGTTTGTGTTCAGACCCATGTACTTATTGGGTGAGATCCAGAAAACTTGTTTCAGGTTGATATACAACCTCAACATTCTAAATATTGGGAACGTAACTAGGTACTTGATCTAATTGTAGGAAAACTTCGAAATGGCAACATTGAATGTAGCATTTCGCTTATGTGGTTCACAGTGTGAGAGAGCGGACAAGTTGAGGCAACACATGAGGTTATTGAGTGAGAATGGAGCTCCGCTGTGCGTGGAGGTGCTGCTCTGCCCCGGCTGTCCCTGCGGTGCTGCCAGAGCCGCATCCACCAACATCTGCCAAGTACCCACATCTGAAGACCTCCTCCTTGAGCAGTGGACCATTTCCGTGGTCAAGTAAGATCTTGAAATCTATTATGACTATAGCTGAGGCTAATGACTTTTGAGCCTTGGATTTCATACGTATCATTAGTTACCGACAGACTCACTGATTCTCATCATACACAAGATACGTTCATTGAAACTAATTGAAAACTTGCATGGTAATACCTGGCCTGTATTGCTGTGCACTCAGATTTAATCATAAATTTAGTATGAAAGGCAACAGTCTATAAGGTGACTAAAAAGTGTGATGTTCATCTGGAAATCTTCTTGGGATAATAGTATACTGCAGGTTTAAATACAAGTAATGACGGCATCAACTTTTTTGTGTTGTTGCAGGGATGGTATGCAGAAGGCAGGCGTGGTCGATGACAAGGTCCTGCTCCAAGCTGTGAGGTCTCAGCTCCACTTCTCACAGTTGGCCAGCTGGTGCTCACTGGGGAGCGTCCGCAATGTTACGTATCGTGTGTGCCATCCTCCAGTAGGCGTTGCAGGATTCACCCGTCCTCCCGTTGCCCACGACTTCCCTCCAGCTAAGATCTCTGCCACATCCTGTCTCAAGGTACGTATTCGCTGCAGTTTTTCCAGTATGAATCATGTTCCAAGAGCAAACTTGAAACCTCTAACACTTGGTAGCTTCCATGGTTTGATCAATGGACTCAGTCGGGTTGGGAATTAATGTTTTCGACCTCCACTGTGATTATCTATAATTGTCACCTTAGTTCTTTGCTGGTGATATTGGAGTAATTTGAATTCAGATGTGCAATACTCCTTAACCTTAATCCTAAATATTTCAATCCCTGGTCAAAGCAGATCTTTCTGGAGCTCTTACAATAACAAACCAGACAGCTTGGGTACAGCAATGTTTTATTCCAGAAAAATGATATGTATTGGGACTTGTTTCTATAGTTTGGCAAGTTTGATTAATAGGTGTCTGTTAAACAGTTTCTCTGAGGATCAATGGGTGATGGTACTAATATAGGTTTTTTCTATTAAAAAATTCCTGGATAGCAATCTTACAGATGTCGTTAATGAGTTTCTATAGCTTTTCATCAAGATTTGAGGATCATGCAGCTGCTAGTTTACTTTTCATCGCCAGTTTTTTGGGTTATTGATGTGCGAAGTTTGAGCTCACTAAGTATTTGCAATGTGAATCCTCAATATTCTGCATCGGGCGAAGTACTAACATCTGGAACTCTTTTTCGTCTGATAGCTCAGGATCCACTAAGAATATCTAAATTATTATTGTCTTCTATTTCTAGCTCCAGCTAGATTATTGATATTGATTCTAACCTTTTAGCATTAGTTGTTTTATCTTACAGAGGCCCTCCTAACCTCTTAAGTTTTGTCCTCAGAAAGTGGGCTGAAGACCAGGTTTCCCCTGCCACCTTAGTAGCTCCTATTTATTTTTTGCTAGAAGACATTTATTATAAGTGCAAAACAAAGGTACAAAAACATGAAGAACTCTCAATCTTTTATCATCCACTTACTGTGGTAGAGATGTAAATCGGTTTTTTGGTATTTGCATGAAGTGGAAGATCGAAGAATCCATCTGGTGGTATCATAATGTTGCTTCAAGTGGTGTTTAATGAAAAGTAGGCTTTGTGATCACAATGGGGCTCCGAACTAACTAGCTAGGAGCGGTAGGGGAAGAAGGATCTAAGGAACATGCTGGTTGAAATGACTTTCCCCTTGTTGATACCTTGTGTCACCCCTTTTTGCTCTGCGATTCGTCCCCCTCACCATCAATCTCATCAATACTAGTCAATAATGAGAATTATATTATCAATGAATAAATAAATAATTATAATAAAGAAACTCTCTAACAAAAAAACCGACAAAACTACAAAAACAACATGTGTCCAGCATGACTGCCCTTATAGACAAAAAATAGCAAATCGGTAAGGTCATTTTTTACGTGCTGCACTCTAACTCGAGCTTCTCATGTTTGGAGCCCCATTGGTAACAGATTGTCCAAGAATTATGCTCAAGTTGTGTGTCAACATCATTCCCACGGTCGATGCCAGCTCATTAATACTTCAACGTATCACATATATTAATTTTGATGTACAATAGATACCATGATCTTTATTTTAAAAGTCAAGTACCTGTACTATGGGCTGCCTTACAACTTGGGAGTTCCTTACACAACTTGTATGTTTTACCCTATTAATTATTTATTTAGTTTGTTTTAATGTCGTTTAGGTATCACTGAAGTCCTTACCGCGTTTGGAGTCCATGCCAACGCTCGCCTGCCCCCTTCACCATGCGCCTCTCCATGAGAGCACCGGCTCCTCTGCTCTTACTGCCACTGTTACCGTGTTCAAATCAGTGTTTGCCGAACTTGGTCAATGCCTCCTCGATCCTCCCGCTCGAATCCCAGCTGTCCGTAATGGTAAGTTTCATTCATCTGCAGTTACTACTGCCTACTTTATCCTTATTTGGAAGGAAAGTCTGTACCAGGAGGTGGTGATTCAAACTGTCTCATCAGAATGCTCTTGGGAAAAAAAAAAACATTAAGAAGAAGAAAGATTACTTACAAAAACAAAAAGCAAATTATGGAATATGGGTAACTTGACAAGTTAGTGTGAGACCACATTCATAAACTCATAAAATCGTTCAGCATTTTTACTTTTAAAAATCTTCTCCAAACTCATCTCAGCGCTGTGCTGTAGTTTGGTGAAAACTGTGACATTACGTGGTCTGAATGGTACGAGAATGATCAGACAGAACACATCATGGTGGATTTTACCTCTGCACGTTTTATATCCATTTAGACGTGCTAACAGGTTTTTTGGTTGAAGGCCAAACCCACTCACTCACTCATTTAGAATTTTTGGCTTTCAGAACATCAAACAGTAATAAATATCGCGTTAACCATCTAAAGTACACTATGATACAATGTTGTCACTGCAACATTGTTTATTATTTGGGCTGGAATTGTTTGAATGTAATTGAAAAGTTGTTGGAAGAAATTGGAAATGAAGTTGGTAGGATCCAGTTGGTGGGTAGACGTTCATTTTCTCGTGATGCGATGCGAGGTAATTCTGTCTTGTTCTCATCGTGGTTTATTGTCATTCCCTCTTGAATTACCTCTCTTCCCCTCAAACCTTCCCTTCAATGAAAAATGAAGTAGCGTTTGAATGGAATTTTCAGCCTATATATTACTATATAATGTCTATATATTCCTTATAATGTTTATAAATAATGTTCTTTATAACATTTATTTGAAAACAGAAAATATCATAAATTTTTGTGGAATGTTAGACAAAATATTGTTGAACCACTGATGAAATTTATTGTAGCCTAACGATTCCCTATCTACTATGAAACAATGTTCTCGTAAACCATTAAAGAGAGGAGAGACGCTACGTTCTGTCGAATAGATTAAACTCCCTTGGAAAATGATTGCGTCGATATATGTATTGGTGAGACAGTGATATCTATGTTGAGTTGAAATAAGGCATCGTATCGGTTTATCTTTGTTAGCCGATTGTTGGAAACACTGATCGCACTTCACACATGTCTTGAGCTGTCAACAGAACGTTCCAGCTCTAACGGCTGAGATAATAGGTACTGAGGGACTGTTGTGACCTAGATCGATATGATGCAAGCTCCAGCCCTCTGTTTGTCTTGTTCGATGACAGTTTCTTGTTATCAAGTTACACTGGGATTTCTTCTCGTAACATAGGATTCGCTTTCGCTACATGTCGAGCTTCAAGTGGTTCAATCTAAATATATTCTCATACTTTATACTCCCTCTTGCTGGGTGGCTTTCCTCTGGAAAAGAGCTTTTACATTTATTATTTATTACACTTACTTTACTAGTTCCATATTATACAAAATATAAGAAAAGTTGCATCGTTACAGGTTTCACTATGTGGAGGGAAAGTAAATCTACTACAAAACCAACAACAAAGGCATCTAGTTGTAACTCACAATCTCCAGGTATGCCTGATCCCCTTGAAGGGAATTATTAACATTTGATAACTGGTCAAACGAACTTTGTCTATTGAATTTTACATTTATTTGAGAACCAAGATTATTCATGTTTGTATTACCTACCTTATTCGGGTTACCATATTTCTTCTAATTTTAGCGAATTTTCGTAAAAAATGACGATTTCCGTAGGTTTGGTAGATGATCGAATGCAGAGTGGGTGCCAGCATATAGGAAAGCATCGTTGTGAAGACGACGACAGCGGATCGGGCCATCATAATCGGGGGTGCCCTCGTGCAGAGCGCTCCACCTCCTCCATCTTCTCCGCCATCAGGTAACAAAAATGCAAAATAATTGTATTACGAAGATAAATTATATGTATAGTTTTTGAGCCAAATTTAATAAAATTCTTCCAGTAGTCTTTGAGAATAGCTTATCATTCATTTGAAAGAAAATTAAGAAAAACATTTAGTCTCCCAGACCATGGTAACCTACTCCTGGATAAGTAAATGATGCAGGCTTCCAAAGTTGAGTCTCTCCTAATCGATTCTACATCATGACTCGCTCTGATATATCAACTTTTTCCATCGCATTTTAGGGTTATTCAGAACTTCAGTCTGCCGAGGGAAGTAGTACTGAAATCAGAGTTTCTGTGGGAGCTTTCTGTCTGAAGTTCTGTAGAACTATGTTTTGGAAATCATTTTCTAGGTCTTGAAGATGTAGATTCAGTTTGTTTTGTGTATTTGCATGTTTTTGTGTTTCAGCGGAAACCGATGCAGTCAGTTTCTGAGCAAAACCCCTAGTGACGACTCTGACGAAGAACCGTTGGAGGCAGAACTCCTGCTCAGCTCGCTGCTCCGGCGGGGAGCACGGACAGGGAGCCCCGGACGGCGAGCTCGTCCACCGACTCTCGCCTCTGGCGGGGGTGCCCCCAAGATAAGATCGCCCCCATCAGGTACAAATCCTTCCCTCTCTTCACTAGGACCCCTTCCGTAGATCACGGATGTACCTGTCAATTCTGAATGAAACAGTCCGAAAATTGCCTACCTACATCTTAAAATTCTGGCTTTTGTATCCGGTTTTCATTGTGGATTTGAGGTAGGTATTATGGAATGATTAGTAGATCCTTCCTTTTTTAAATATCCATTAGGGAACTTAGATCGTTAATTTTATTCTCGCTAGTTCTAATGACAACAAATGTCAGAATTAGGTACTTGGCCTTATTGTTTGTGGAACACCGCTTAACCGAGTGGTAGGTCTGCAATTTACACAATTATTCTATCACAAGCAATACCCATTTGTCATCTATTGGTCATTGCAGGTGACAAGAAGACTTTGTCAATTATTGTATGCTAGTTACTGCAGATTGAATACATTTTTCTGCCGCCCAGGTTAGTGACCAAACACAACCATAAAGTATTTTCTGTATTCTAGCTCATTCTGGGGAATCTGTGCTTAGTGGAGTTATGAAATAGGTGTATGGTCGAACTTTAAAACAAGAATTGGTCTGTAGTTTTTACGTATTCTCCAAATTTTGTGTCCAATAGATGCAGATTTTAGCGTGCTACAACTTTATGAATCTCGATTGGATATAAACTTTAACCTTCAACAACATTCTTATTTTATAACTTATCTTGCTTTTTCTGTTGACCAATTGAGGAAAAATTTAATTTTCTACTAGGTACTAAAATACGATGCAATTTAAAAATTTTTGCGCGGTCCTAGAGGGTCAAACTATGAAAAATATGCCAAAATCATGTTTTATAAAAGGGTTTTCTAAAACGAGATAAGGTTTTTTAAAAGTTAGGCTTTTAAATCAGGTACGAGTAGAATAGCGTTTCGGGACATTGTGCCTAGGCGGCCGCGGGGTGAAGTCATTTCCCTATTACGTCATTCAGTTTTCTTTACAACACAGTTTCAGTTACTTCCAATCATCCAATATCCACCATATTGAAACTTTTTGGAAAGCACTTGGCCAGATCTTTGAGATGATTTAATAAAATAGGTAGAATTGTCAGTTCTATTTCTGGCAAACAAAATTGAAACAGTGACTAGAGTTCAAATATGAGACAACGATGTCAGTCGTTGAGTTATCAAAAACTGTCTTCGCATTGCGTGGCGCCTTCCTCATCCTATTGCATACTGTTTGTATTTGCTTGGTTGACCGAAAGATAATCCAATATTCAAATAGATAGATTATTACTGTGTAGATAAGGTAGCAGGCAACTTTCAATGATCTCTTCGTTCAGTAGGGGTAAACACGTGATGTTGGTTTTTCTTAGGCCTTGTACGCACTTGTAAACACCCTTCGGTTCTGAACCTCCGAACAGAGCACCGTTTTGAACTTTTCATCATAACATCACAATGTTCCGAACATTGAACCAAACCTCCTTCCAATCTTCAGGTCTTTAATTATGTAGCAGCAAGTGGAAGTTCCATGGTTTGTAACAGTGCACCTTGGATCCCTTCCGCATTTCCATTACCCCGTTTCGATCCTTTCTTTGGTGCGGTTGTGAGAACCTACAGAGCGATTGGTTCTGTTCCGAATCTCATTCCTTTGAAGTTTTGTCACCCCGAACCTCGGATTTGTTCGGTTCAGAATGGAAGGATGTTACAAGTGCGTACAGAGCTTTATATAATCCTTTAAAAGTTAAAAATATGGACATATGACAGGCCTAGTATAGGTACAAGTAACTGCACTAGGGTCCTAGTAATATAGTAAATAACTAAGTAGTAGGTTCTAGTAAATAGTTGTGAAGAACTAGTAATCTGCAGCTCGGTCAAGCGTGGTTCTACTCAACATTCCATACCCGACTGTCCTCGTATCTTGAAATTGCTACAATGTAATTTCAACTTCAAAATTTTCATGTCATGATGAATGAATTTCTAAATATAAATTTATGCAGTCCGGAATTATGAGGATCACTTTGGTGAGTACCTCCCTGCAGTCACATTATTGGCATAGTAAATTGAAATTCCTCCATAAACTGTTAGTGATTTCTGTTGTATGGAGTCACTTCATCTCCTTAATAATTAGGAATATATTTCATAACAACAGAAATACAACATTTTCGACAATTTATTTTCTTATTTTATAAAAATAGTGGTTCTTATCAGTTATGTGTTGTATGATTAAGATGTTATTTAGCATATTTGTAGTATTACTCTTTTACTAACATTTTTCAGGAGGTGCGAACCCTTTGAAGAGGAAATGGGCGGCCGAGAGAGGATCTGGATCCAAGAAGCTCCTCTCCGATTCAGATCCAACCACTGGCCTTGCACGGCTCTTCAACCGTCTTGACATCACACCATCCTCCCTTAGAGTATCAGTAAGTCCTTCGCCCCTAATCAGTATAAATTAGATTAATCGGTATTAATTAATTATTATAATGATATCACCTCTTTTACACTATAATTGGTTTTTGGCTTCTCCCTTTCTTAATATTAGTCGCTTTTCACTGACGCTATTACTATATAACTCCTTCAATAAGTGATGTGAAGCAGCAATCATAATGTATCGCAAGTTCATTTATGCCATTACTCTTGCCCATGTTCAATCGGAAATGTCAAGGAACTCCCTGTGTAATTAGCCCGACAGGATAGGAAAGGGGAATGGAATGACGGGGATCAAACTACCACTGTCCAGAACTCTCGGCTCAATAGGAATGTTATGTACTTAGGGATGTGTTACTGTCCAGAACTCAAACCTCCACAGGATTGATACTGAGGGAGATATTCCCTATTCCGTCTGGAACTCGTGGCTCCGTAGGGGTAATAGTGGAGGAAATATTACTGTCTGGAAGTCGAAGTTCTGTAGGAGTAGTACAGGAGGAAGTATCAGGCTTTATAGGCATGATACTGAGGGAGCTATTACCGTTCGACACTCTTGGCTCTGTAGGGTCAATACTGAAAGAAAAGGTTAGAGGTTTGGTAAATTATGAAGCGAAGAAGTTTGAGCTTAGAATCGTGACCAACTTGGTTTGACTCGCACTTTTATAGGCCCTGGTGACTGGAGGGAGACAGCCTATGCTGGTGAGCAGAAGGAGAAGGTGTTGCACCACCCATCACCTGTCTGTAACGAAAATTCCAGGGCCTAGTGGAGTATAAATTAAGTTGGGCTGCTTATTTATTAGGAAAATCTAAAAACTGATATAAATGTTGTTGTTGGCACACAATAGATTATCAATAACTTCATTTGAGGTAATTGAGAACGATAAGTATATTTATGTGCATATTTTCTATTGTATTACAGATCGATCTTCCAGTTAGTTCATCAACGTTTAAGAAGAATGAAAATGATGCTGTAGAAAAACTGCCACCTCACCCCCTCACTCCAACCCCCATTCCTCGCCTCAACATTCCACGGCAAACGTGAGTTAGCTAGTTAAGATATACTATGTTCAAGTAATTGTTGTGAACCATTTCGTTTCAATCTTGTAGGCAACGGAGTTCATGTCTTCTGAAGTTGTCGCCATGACCACTACTTGTGTACTAGCTTCAAAACATAACAGTAACAAACATCTAAGAGAGCGTAAGAAGAAAAGCGTGTATTATTTATAGAAAAAACGGAAGTTAGTGAAAAACGTTGTCTATTTCCACGAAAAATAAAGAGTTACCCTGTTAAATCGATTTCAACGGTTAGGCCATCATCAGTAACAAACAATAACTGAAGACACATTAGAAAGGACACAGCTTTTATAGTAACTGTTACTATAAAAGCTGTGTCCTTTCTAATGTGTCTTCAGTTGTTGTTGTTACTGATGATGGCCTAACCGTCGAAATCGATTTAACAGTGTAACTCTTTATTTTTCGTGGAAATAGACGTTTTTCACTAACTTCCGCTTTGAAATGGGTTTCCACAACTTCGTCGCGAGTGATTTAGTTTGTATTATTTATAGCCTAGTTTTGTGCTATTTAGTAGTACCAGGATGTAAGGTATTGTTTTATTTGCTACACTATTAATTCCCATGCTCCTCAACTAGTCAACGTTCATGTTGTTCTAAGGTGTTGGTTTTGATTGAATCAGAAGTGATGTAAAATTTTAACCGACCAAAAACCACCTGTACAAAACTTAAAATACCGAAAGTACAGTGGAACTTATAATCTGTATCGAGATCATTTCATCATGTAGGTATTATGTGACACTACACGAATATAGCCTTCTTTAAACTACTATATCTAATCAGTTGTTTGCTCCGCTTTTCGAGAAGGGTGATCGAAACACTTGCGCTATAGTGGTACATGGTAGAGGTTCTAAATTCAGTGGTGAATAAGAGTGATTACAGAGTTGCCGGGAGTAATGTTCAAAGAACAGCATACAACTGAGACCTCTCCTCTCCACTCTCTTTGCTTCACACCCTACCTATCCCCTCTACACCTCAATCTCCAGTTTACTAGATACTTATTACATAGGTACTCCGACCTATTACACTGTTTATTACTGCATATTACTTACTTTACTCTTACTGCTACTTGTACTGGCATCATTACCTGATACAACTCACTACACATAGGCAAAAGCAACTGTAACGGCCTAAAAATATTTGATACCTCGACAGGAGTTCGAACTCGTAACCTTACAATTACAGAAATTTTCCCCTTAGTTGCAACACTCCAACGATCTGAGCTATGAGGCCGGTGTAATCAAACCTTTTCGACTGTGAGAGTTATTTTCCTGGAGCGTAACACAACGTTGTAAACTCTCCCCTTTGCTGTCTTTGCTCCACACCCCACCTATCCCCTCTTCACCTACATCTCAAGTTATCTACATACTTATTACATAGTTACTCTTACTTATTACTCTTACCTATTACAAGGTTCACTACTGCATATTACTCTACTCTTACTACTACTGTTCTATGACTGGTTTCTGTGGACGGTGGCTCATCTCCACTGCCTGGCATGCAGCGTCATTACCTGATATAACTCACTACACATGGGCAAGAGAACAACGTTGTAAATTGTGCACAGGATGTTATTCTCCTTCTTTCCACACTATACTCCCACCAAGTATGGTTACCACCACAGACCCTCTGGCCATTTTGATAATAAAAGAATAAGGTGCTATGCAATTTCCAGTGACCGACAAAGCTCAGGTACACGCCTGTAGTTGATATATTTAGGTATCTCGAATTTCTCCCATTTGCTACAGTAGGTTGGGTAGCATCTACGTAGTGTTTAGGCTCTTGGGTTATGCAATTAAATATGAATTAGCGTGGAATACTTCTGTCTTTCCAATTTGACTTCGAGTTCATCCTAGGGGTAGGTAGTACACCTTCAATCTATGGACTCTTCAGTGATGTATTAAAATATGTATTTCTGTTGTTATTTTACAGGTGTTGGACTGTTGGGCCGGATTCAAGTTCTGAGGAGACCGAAGGAGAGAGTCCTGTTTCTACAACAATTAAAAGCGCACCACCCTGGAGTTCCCCCTGTGCCCAGAGGGCCAGCCCTCCATCGCCTTTCAAACTCCGTCGCCGCCCACCGTCTAAGTGTTCCAAACCTCTCCTAGGTCAGTAACATCTCCTAATTTTACACATTAGTTCTAGAAAAAGTAACGTTTGGAAGTATCCAATGGAAACTGGTTAGGTAAGTACCTAATCTAGAGGAGCCTGATCTAGTGGTAGTTAATTATTGTCTCTCATTTCAAAACAGCTGGATTACAATTTGGTGGCCTCACATAGCTATATTCTCGTGAGGTCACGCCTGTAGTGGGCTAGTGTTTTCGCCAAGGTCCGCCATGATGGCACTATGTCAGTACCTAAATGCAACTCAACCAACCTATTTTTCACAAGAAGTTTGCCGTCTTACATCAACATAATGCGTTGTTATAACTAAAGTTTTCATCAGTTTGTTTTGCAAAAGTAATATTGTAGTAATATGTATAAAGTATCAATCCAACTAAATATTCGCAATAATCAAGGAGACTCTAGGGCATTGGGAAGTGATGCCGGTACCAAGTGCATCCTAGTGGATTGTCTCCAAACCTAGAGCGTATAGATTAGAATGCTGTGTATAGTTTGGTGGTCTGGGTGCTCGCAATTTCGCATCCCAAAAATACATAACATCAAGAACCTGCATCAGTAAACATGAAACGATGATGTTTTCTTTAAATTTCTGAAATTTCTATAAGTAATTTAGGACAATGTACTCAAGAGTTCCGTACAATCATTGCCTGCATGTTACACCCATCAACTGGTTACATCTTTTAAACCACGGCAATTCCTGCCTGCTCGTATCTCATCTTTGGACTGAAGTACATAAATGTGTAGTCCATATTTCATTTGTGTGAAGTTCCAAAAAACATCTCCTACTAATTATGTAGTTGATTGTTTGTAGATCTGGGTACATCATCCAAAATCCTACTTCCAAGTTCCGTCGATGATACCAAGATTTTCCAGCCACGCACTCCAGTGCAAAGTCAAGCTCTTTACCTAAGTAAATGCCGAGTTTTGTTGGTGAATACTCAAAAAAGCATACGTGTGAATTTAAAAACAAATTACAAATTAAATACATTTATTGATCAACAAATTAAAAGATAAATAAATTCTGATATTATGTATAAAGAGCTTGACCAATCATCCAACGTTGTGAATCATATTCTCGCATGCCATCCATGAAGAGGAAAAGGGATAAGATGTAAGGGTGTTTCAATTTTCATTGTTCTACATTAGCACATCTGTGGTAGAATTAGGGGTTTCTTAAGATTTTAGTTACCTTTGCATAACTAACTTCATTTCATTGAAAGCTTTACTAATCTGGACATTTTCATTATTTCTCAGTTGCTCTAATATCGAATGTAATTTGATCAATTTGTGTGCATGAACAATTCCATATTTACTTGGCATAATGATAACCAAGGTTTCATAGTTGTTATTCACGTTATAGGTAATTTCGAAGAGAATATCCTGGGAGGAAGGTTACAACCAACGTCAGTAGTCGATGGCTTCACGGCGGATTTGGGAGCCAGCGGCTCCTTCTGCCCTCAACACCTCAAACTACCCGTTACTATGTCTTTCTTCTCCATCGAGCCACATTCAGCCCCTTGTCTCGTAAGTTTTCTATATTATTTAATTCAACATCCTAAATACAGTGGCATTTAAAATGACCCTAAGGCCTTTCCATACAGCCAAACGAAATTTGCAACCAAAGTAATTTAAGAAGAAGAACAAACTTATATAGAAGTATCTAATAATTATTGATTTTGTGGTAGGTGAATCAGGTTTTTGTAGAACGGCATGGAAGAGTAACAGTGTCGAAAACAGGTGAAATACAAACATTTATGATGAACAACGATGTCAAAAAATATCGGCGTATAAAATACGGAATTATATACAGTCGCGCATATCCCTGTCGAAAAACAAGAGTGCCCAACTACGTCGAAAAATATTAGCCACGAAATCTTTAAGTGTGCAGCGGCATCGAAATGGATACTATAAAATCTTCTTTCTTCGTCGGGCGCAAGCGTTGGGGTAATTTTTCGTCGATTTTTGCAGTTTTCTACGTTAATTTTGTACTTCTAGCGAACATTAGAGGATATTTTCCTGAAGGGGGAAGTACTGGGAATCAAATTTATCGACTAAAAGTGGAAGTCAAGTGAATTGAATCAAAATATATGACGATGATAGGCGAAAAGTGCGAAAATCGACGTTTGTCACGCCCCAACCTCAGCTTCGGTGCGGCGGAGGGAGAAAATGACCCCTCCCACGGTCCCTGAGTTTAAACAATAATAAAAAGCCACCCCCCTATCTTGTCACTCTCCTGTGAAGCGTAGCCGTCTAGTTCTGTACAATATCCATCCTTCTTCACCTTTTTGACGCTTGTTCTTCGACGCCCCTAACCCTCTCTTGTTTTACTTATATGCGTTTACGCTACCTACCGACTGAATTTTTGTTTCCGCTACTTCTGATCGTGTAGGTATACGCCGCTGTTCTTCGACGACAGTTTTTCTATTTTATATATGGTTATTCTTTGATGCGGTTGTACTCTACATTGAGATATTATTTGAAAAACCTCCTTTTTAGTAACCCCCTCCCCCCTTTCACCCCTACCTTTTCCCACAATTTTTGAGAAAGGTATCGAAGTGAAACATGGAGAGCGTATTTATGATGCCCTTTACTAAATGTTCAACAAATAAAAATCAGGAACAAAATCCAAAAGTTTTTTGACTACCTAGAGGGTTGGACTACTACGAATTTTTTTCTTTCTGTCAAGATTTTTTTAGAATTACGATATCTTATTCTGTTCTTGGATCAGAGCTGATGAGCCAAGAAGAAGCGATTTTATGTAGAAGTGCTTATCTTTAGAAAAAATCGCGCTTCTTCATGATTCATCAGCTCAAATCCAAGAACGGAATAAGATATGGGTAGTCAAAAAACTGTTGGATTTTTTACCGGAATTGTATTTGCTTACATCTTAGTATCAGACATCCCGAAAACGCTCTCCGAGTTTCACTTAGATATCACAAATTGTGGAGAAAATGGGGGGGTTCTTGGCACACCCTGTATAGCAGGGGTGCTCAAACAGTCGATCGCGATCGACCAGTGCTTTTTGAGTAGATCTCGAGTCTGCATTTTCTGAAATGAAGATAATTAAGTCAAAATATCGCAATCGACTAACTGACGATCATATGTCATCATGCTTGCGATTGGCACTCAGTGGTTACGCACCATCTTATGAAAAGTATGCTGAGGACATGCAGTGCCACGCTTCAACATCCAAAGTCACTCCTTAGTTGAGTTTAACACCATATGTAACTCTTTTGTTTTGTAACAACGAATAAACTCGCAATTTTGAATAACTAGGAGTTTTTTCATTGATATTGTAGAGAAGAACTTAAGTTAACCTAACCCAAACCTTGACTAAAATAATGTAAATTGTGCGGAAAGCTAATATCTATATATGCTACGGTACACCCTACCTAGGTAGGTAGGGTGTATCGTGTATGTACGACAACCCTGCATCACACATACTTGCAGCCTCTCAGAGTAGATCATAAGTAGTCTAAAAATATTGAGGTAGATCGCCAGCAGTTCAAGTTTGAGCACCCCTGCTGTATAGTATCTACAGAGAATTTTATTGTATAGTCTCCTTCTATTGTGTAATCATCTGATGACGCAGATTCCACGCATGTTAAGATGCGTGATATCATTGCACCACCTGTCTCGGCAGTGACATGGTGCTGCAACCAGAAATTTGGTTGAAGACACTATAGGAGTTACTTGACGTTAAAAATTTTGGTTTTCAGGGTGAGATGCGCCTTGGAAAAAAGGGGTACACTGTCCCGTCGGCTGGGACGATTCAACTCACTCTGCTCAACCCCCTTGGCACCGTCGTCAAAATGTTCGTCGTCGGGTACGACGTCTCCGACATGCCGCCCAATTGCCACACCTTCGTTCGGCAGCGCTCGGTCTCGCCCCCGTCCTTGAACAACTTCCTCATCCACCTAAGGTTGGTTCATGATAATATAACATCATTAATTTTATTGGATCTCCGATAAATTAAATCTTAGTTGAACTGGTGATTGGTGGAATAACTGAAACTATGATCGGTGTCTATGGAACTATAAATATTAATCGTTTGTTCCACTTTAAGTGAGGATTCTAGAGTTTACTACGAAGCGACTCCTATTTTAGAGTTGATCATGAATGTTCAGCATCGAGGTAAAAAAAAGTAGGGAAGGACGCTTGCTTACCGCTGGTTGCTTGTAGCCTAGCTGGTTACCAGATATTTAGCTGACCAGCAACGCTCATTCGGCTGCTTGTCGGCAAGTTAAAAAGATGGTGAGTTTGAAATATAAAAAGTAAGTTTGGTAACCCTGGGCTGACGAAGAAATACGCCTAACTAGCGATGTTTTAGTCATATCTGCCCGCTTCGGCTGTGGGCTCTGCGTCCCCGTAAACAATACACTAAACCGGACGAAGGGTATTTTCCCCTTGATATGGCCCGTCCTTTCCCAGCACAAGTGTGTGCATGGCTTAAGAATTCATGCTTCAAATCTAGAACACAGCAAGCAACCAACTCCCCGCTCCTCTGTTTTTCCCCTTAAGATGTTTTTTAAGAGTCCCTCAACTTTCCTTTTAGAAATGTGATTATTGATAACAGAAAACTCTCTTTGTTTTAGATTGCGAAGCTCCAAATCTGGAAGGATCTCGTTATGGGGAGACGTAAAGACGCTTCTGTGCCGCCGGCAGTATGACTGTGTCGCTTCGGCAGTCGCGTCTGACGAGCCGGACCAAACTGTCGTCCTTGCACCCTCATTTCCCCGCTACACCCCCAATAAGTGAGTCTCCTTCTCTCCCACCACCCCATCCCACACATTCTGTTGATCACCGCTTAAAGCCCCTGACATGTTTCTAATTGTAAATCCAGTTTATATCATCAATTGGCAATCGCAACTCAATTGTACTGGAATAAGCACTTGGTATGTATGGATCGACTTATTATTTCCTACCCTCCACCAGATTCTTATTGAACATGTTGGGGCGCACTCCCAATCCACCATTCCATCACCCTAACCTCCTCCATTATGCCCTCTATCTTGACCTTAACCATGTGTCTTTCAACCCACTGTCGAGGTAGATATCCCTTCATCGCCCCTTCCCCCTTATATTTTATCTCAAAGGACTAAGTTCCCCCTTTTGAAAGGAGCTTCATTATTCTCGAATTAATCTGTGATTATACTGTTCCCTTACCTCCCCCTAACTAACTCACCATCAATGTTAGACTTTTTTCTTCTTTTTTGTGTTATTCGAGTCCGCCATCTCATTTCGTCAGATCTCAATCAGAATTCGGATACTCTAGTTCATAACCACGTAGGTATTGCAGTTTCCTTTATTTTGTTTTCTCTTCAAAAACCGTGGAATGTAATACCTGTCGATGTAAAGCGTAATTTGTGATGTACTCTTCTACCTATTCATTAATCGACAAATTTGGGGCAATAATTGAATCCATTTCTCAACACATGCAATTGAAATCCTGTTTCGCTATTTGCCTTACATCAAGAGGAACCCTATGGCCAAAAATTAGCACCCTCTACCAGCGAAGTATCAACTGAAATACGAGTATCTTTTTCCATTCACTTACACGCATTTCTACAACAACATACAGATATTTCTATGTAATAACACCATGAATATTACCTACTACCTATTTTTTGTTGTATCAAGCAAACCATTAATAGTCTACCTCACTTTGAATTTTTAAATAATGTGAAAATTTCTCGTCGAAATCAAATTTGTTTTCATCTTGTATAATCTACGTGCGCTGGTGAAATTTCTTGTTGTTGTAGGTTATGGATTTTTCAAAAAAGTCATGAGAAAATTTGTATAGAGAAAAAAAAAAAGATGTTATACGATTTTAAATATATAATAAAAAATATTTAGAGAGTATAGAGAATAGTATATATTTTTTTGAATATGAAATATTATGTATGTGCATTAGAATAGCTATTGTAAAAGTTTTGCTTCGAGTTGTAAGTCGTGTTATTATGTGAAGTAAAGAAGAATGTGTGATGTGTATCGTATAAGAAAAGAGAATATTATGAGATGTAGGTGAAATAAATGTTTGTATACACAATTGTTTCAGTATTTCATTTCCTAACTTATTTAATTTACTCACACTTTATCCAATGAGTCACTCACATTTATCCAATGAGTGACCATTTATCCATCCCTAGTTAAACTTTATCTGGTCCCTGGATAACAATTATAACTGGAGGTTAATGAGATATCTATACCTTTCTAACCTCGAACAAGTTTATTAATTTACAAAAATCTTATTTGAATCTCAAGTTTGATTGTCTTTATTTTTGTACCTTCTGATGGATGTACTTGGGGATTTGTCTTCAAATAGCAGCAACGCCGAAGATTCTATTGTGGCATAATTCGTTGAATGGAAAGGAAAACCGTATATACCTAGTAAGACCCCGGTGTAGATCACCTACTAATATGGGTCGAGTGCGTATTTTTATTGAGGTATCGGTTGGAAAAAGATACCGTTCTTTACATTCTAACATAAATCGAAGATGAAATTAAGTCCACAACTTACTGATCACCAGTGGCGTAATTTGAGGAGGGGCAGGGTGGGCAGAGCCCCCCCCCCCCCACGATCACAGAGGATGTAGAAGTTCTTCTTGAAACGGATGCTGCGTGAACAATAATTAATTTCACGTAACTAACGTCAGTACCAATCACGGTAAGTTTGAGAATGCAACCCGCAAAGCACGCCTGTTATGTGGGTCCAATAACCTAGCAACTTGGAACGCTCCTCCAAGGCTGGTTCCAGGGAGGGCCAAACGCCGTGGATAATATAATTGCCCATCCAACAGAAGCGAAATAACTACAGTGAAAATAATAAATGCTGGATACTATAAAGTGTGGACACTATAAACTATTGTGAAACTAAGTCGTTCCCGCACTTCTTTTTGGGGGCTCGCCCATCCTCATTTCCCTCTGGAAGCCAAAAGTCATTTTGCCGTTTGCCCCTCTCTCACTGCCCCTAACTTCTCCACCTTTGCAGCCCTCCGATTCACGTTCGATTGATCGATTCAATGCAGTAGCATCGATTGGTCCTTCTTTCCATCAATAAGTTTTCTAACTCATAAAAGTCTTCAATATTGTCCCTGATTTTTGGTATGAGTCTCAGTAGAAGTAAGTAACGGTAAAATAACATTGATAGAATCTTACACGGACTAAAACATGTCTGTGCTGTGGTGATTGAAATATCCATAGTCGAATGGAAACGATTGAAACAATCGATAAATGATTGTACCATAACCTTCAAGTCGGTTTGTTTACCTTTTGTGATTCTCTCGTCGATGTTCAATGCCCTGTATCCTGTATTTTATTTCGTGGTAATTGGCGTAAAATGTGTAACATAAAAGAAATCGTAATCAGTGTAAAAGTGAGTGCTAAAGTTACGAGTTATGAACCCCTTGGAGAGATACATCCTCATAGGTATACAAACACGATTGGATTGGAAGGAGTAAGTCAATGATAAGCCTAGTGCTCCCAAATTCATGAGCATTTTCATATAGCAAGAATGATTTAGTTTGGTAAGAATGTTTTTTTTTTTTTTTTTTTTTTTTTTGTCCACCAAGAGAAGGGTTAGTTACCTTAATTTTTAGATTGCAAGGTTATGCTGTAAAAATAATACAGTGTGCCTGCTCTTCCCTATTTATTTCCCTACATGATTACGTTCATTTTCTCTCGGTAGATAGGTAGGTATAATACATAGGAGTAGATAGATAGGTCAGTACATAGGATTCAAATTCAAATTAATTCTAAAGTGATTGTTTTCGCTCTTTCATTTTTCAACAATGAACCTTTGTAATCGACTAACCTTGTAACCTTTAAGTGGGACACCCTTTATAGGTGCTACAATGCCCTCTTTGTGACTAGTAGTACCCACCATAGGTACATATACGATAGTTACATATATATATATATATAATTTTTTACTGTTGTTGTTGCCCCTCCATGATAAACGGCTTTGCTACGCCACTGCTGATCACAATAATTCATTAATAATAATTCAGGTTGCAATATCGCTATTCGTATATGTATTTCTCTCTCTACTAATGAAGCAAACAAACGGCAAAAATGTGGTGGTTTCTTATTTGCCATGATTGATAACATGATGGACATTTGTGGAAATCCCGTCAGACGCGGTTTTTTAATAGTCGATCCATGAAGAAATTGTAGCTCCTACTCTACTCTGCGGTAGCTCCATGAGTAAATTGCCATTATTTTGCTGCCTAGGCCACCAATGAGGATGCTAACGGTGCTATCTGCCAGACAGAATTTATCTGAGGGATAATTTTATCCATCAGGTGATTCGGAATTGATAAACGACTCACATTTTTATCTGGAGTGTTGCGCTATACTCAGTATAGCTATCTTGCAGTTAATGTAGATAATTGATAAACCGGCCCTTAAGCTGTTTTTGCAATGGGCACCTGGGCAAGGAGTAATATACTTGAGGTACTGAGGAAGCTAACCACCTTGGCAAATTGGCATCGGAATCTCTCCCATTTGGTCCCGAAATCGGGAGCACTAAGAGCCTTATAAGTCAAAAACTAAACAAAGGGGACGAAAAGAGCCAAATATTGATGTAACACCCCTGGTATGTGCCAAACGTAGCTCTTCTTTCACTGAGACGCAAAGACCTTCGTAGTTAAACGTCCCCTGCAGGCACATCAATTAATTTCCATCATTTTGAAATTGCTGCCAAAATTGCCGAGGAACCTCTTTCACTCACTTGAAATCTTAACTCGAACCTCCTGCACTTCAGAGATTTCAATGAAAAATAGGGGGAAATGTCACAATAGTAGAGAAGTGATGGTCAAGCTGGAATGGCTTGGGACGATCACCCATTGACCTTGCATAAAAATTCACCTGGAACAGCCAAGCTACCCACTCTCCTCTCCACTTGTTACTCTGTGCTCCACAATAGTCAAAACACTTTCTTATCTAGCTCTACAGGCCAATGTGGCCCTTTGCTTCCCAAACGCCTTCTTTCAAATAGGCACGGTCTACAGCATCGGATTTTAGCTTGCAAATAGTATGCAGATCACTATGAACATAATCGATTTCTGGGACACTCCTTATTCGTCTTGTCTTCATTCTTGCTCTCAGAATTCTCCTTGGTCCTGCTTTCTGTCCACATGACCCAGCCACTGAATTATACTTACCTTAATGTGCCTTACAATGTCTGCATTATGTAGGATTTCAGCAACTTCACCATTTTTCCTTCTCTGTCAACCAGTTCCATCATTAACTGCTCCATACGTCTGTCTATCACTCTTTCGCTAGAAAATCCTCAGCATTTCCTTATCTCTTCATTAATTGTAAGACCTAGCGGCTAGCAATGCCCTTCCTAAAACAACCAAGACTCCCCATCAGCGTGATATCTCCCTAAGTCAGAAAGAACTTTTCATGACTTATCCACCAACGTCCCTTTCACATCTTCATGTATGGATAGATTGAGCTACTGACAGTGAGTTATTCCGACACCCCCCCCCCCCCCCCCCCTTATGCTGAATGTCTCACCGACCTTGCTGATTAAAAACATTCACTCTAACTAAAACGGAAATGAATTTAGAGTAAACTACAAAATGAGAATAAAACTTACCCAGGGGCAAAAACCCTTTGGGCCCCCTTAGGGAGGAAATTATAATAAAATATTGATAGAATTGTTTTGGTGGTAGATATCTTAGTTATGATTCAGATAGGTAAGAGTAATATCGAAATTTCCACTTCACTTGAAATTGATCTTTTGTCCAGAAAAAAGTTAAGAAGAGTTTTTTTTTAACCTTGAGTGCGTTTTTAAAGCACTGATAATCACTACCTTAACCATAAATAAGACATTTTCTGAAGTGGTGGGGGGATAGGTGGAATGAAAAAGAAGCGTAGAAAACGAGCAATGATCATGTTTTACATAGATTTCGCTCTCTGCGCTTCTTAAAACCAGATAAATAGCGTTAAAACTTCGAAATATGCGCTCAACTTGAAAAAATATCTGTTCAAAGGTTTCTTACATTATAATATGAAGTAACAACTGTTTTACACAATTTCGTTTGAAATAGAATAGAAATTATATTACTGTACCATTCTTACTTTATCACCTACTAAATCCTACATAACATATTCAAAGGACAGCTGCTGGGGGATGGTAACGAGCATGTAAATCACAAAGGTAACAGTTGGAATGGAAATGTAAAACACTACCAATTTGACCCGTCACACTATCTCATGAATACCTACATATGTGCAAAACAAACATAGTTTCAGGTCATTACACCGTAAATGGAGGAAGATGAATTCGTCATAAATAAAGCGTTTTGATTAGATCACTAAAAAGGTGATACGGAAGTGAGCCACACTTTCGATGCGCGATGTGTACACGTATAAACTCATCCTATTTTGCTATGGGAGATATAGTGAAGTTCAGTAAAGAAAAAAACACATGATTGATTTAAAGCTTCAAACGTTGTACGTGAATTTGGAATCATATTTACAATCACATAGGCACTTATAATACTAGTACTTAAAATTTCAGTCCAAGGTTTCCCAGTGCTTATGTCTGGGGTTTCTCATGAAGTCTTCCCTAGCGCTAGCATTGTTGGGTACACCTGGAAAATATAATGAAACAGGATGAGGGTAGGCGTTGGCCTGAAAAATTTGTCACTGGAAGCAAAAACAGGGCTGCAATCAGTATGGTAATTACTGTAAACCCGCACGTACAGTGCACAGTACTGTAAAGAGGGGCAAAGAGGAACATGTGGGGTGAAGACGAACAAATCAGCTGTCAGCCCTTTTAGTCTTTTAACCCAGGATGATGGAATCAGGCTTTTGGGAGTATGATACATGAAAGTGATATTATAAGTGTTATCAACAATTTCTTGTCAACTCTTTGAGTGTAAATAATATGGAGGGCTATTGCTCTAATTTCAACGCTGTTTTCCTGTCAATTGATACGAGCCGCTTGAAAAATGACGCTTCCCGCCACGCACCTGCTCGATGTACGCAATAGTAGATATTAGTTAAAAATTAAACCACAAAACATCCTGCGTCGAACAATTTGAGTAAGTATATTTGAATACGATTCGTAGAAAACTATAATAGGTAGGTACCACAGCATTAATGATTTATCTCTTATGACATCAGCTGATGTGTGTATGGCCATCTTGAAAGTCGTTTGCATAGTCCATTGTGACAAAAAGCAGCACCTATGGTTTGACGACTCAACTACCTCTAATAGCTCTCCATATTATTTATACTCAAAGGGTCAACTCATCTAAATCCTCCTCTCCTCCTTTGTTCTTTTTTTAAAGCTGGATTCACATGGAGCAGAACGAGCACAGAAAGTGGAAGAATGGAACGCAATCCGATTGGCTGTTGGGAAAACATTGGGGGGAGAGGGGGGGGGGGCTGCCATGTTGCCGGAAGGGGCGGACGGCGGTAGAAGTTTTTATCCCTTTCTGCGTTCTGTCGAGCTCCGCAGTGGACAGGAATATTGATAACTGCAAGTAGAGGCTTCAGATCAGAGAGGCTTTCATAGGAAGGTTATGATTTCATTCAGGACAGATACCGCTTCATGTGAAGGCTCTTCCCGACTCCGCCAACCCCCTGTTATTGGTTTTTCTGTCCTTCCATCCTTCCGCTTTCCGTGCTCGTTCCGCTCCATGTGGATCCAGCTTTACCGTTTCTTTTTCGGCTAGTCGTATAAGTTTTCAGGGAGTGTAGTGAGTTTCATTTGTTTATAGCAAAAACGAACGGTTCAATCCACGAATTAGTCAAAGTGAACAATATCGTGGGGTGAATCCGAACGCCATGGTTCGACGAAGAAGTGCTGGACTGCCTAGTCTACGAGTTCTACCTAAAAGATAACAGTTTTGGAAAACTCACCAATACATATTATGTCCCCAAAACCACTATTTATCAAAAACACTGGAAAGACTCGAGTGTCCTCCACCATGGAGGTCAAATGGTTCTGTCGGACCAAGGGGAGACAGTCGAAAACTCTAAAGACCAAGAAACCAGATAGGAATATTATACCTATTAATTTCAGATGAGATTTCTACTTGACGCATCAAGATTCAAGACTGATGTAGGTTATTTCTTTAACGAGACTTTGTATAGTTTTTAACATTTCTAGAAACTTTTTTTTTTTTTATCTTACTGATGGTTTTGGAGCTAAAAAGATGGTAAAATTGAAGATTGGTAAATTTCTCTCTGGGAGGAGGGTCCCACCCAGGGAAGGGTGCATTAATGTCACCAGCGCACGAAACTTTAAAACTACTCATAGTAGGAGAGTGAGGTTTATGCCATAATTGTTAGGATGGAATCTTCTTCCATTAAAAAATAGTTAAAGCGGGTACCTACCTACCTTTTTCACACCCATTGGTATTGCTCATTGACTACAACATAGTAGCATTTGTACAGCAGTTAATCCTGATTTATTCACAATTTATAGAAAAACTCTCTCCCAAAGCTTTCTACTGGAGCAAAAATCTCTGAAATTAAATATTAGAGGTAATCATGGTCCAGTAGTTTCATTGGGCTCCTTCAAAAGTCAAGTTTCAACGTCGAAAATTTCGGAAAGTAGTAAAGATCCTACCAGCTACTTTGCGAAACATGCTTATCAACGAGAAACAACTGTAGTTCTTGTTATTCAGATCATTAAAAAAAACAATATATTTAATCAACAAATGAGTACTTTCTAAAAAAAGTCCAGTCATGCAGCATGACCCCATGAGCGAATTTTTGAAGAAATCTTCGACATTTCAGTCGTTATTGATCGTGTAGAGAAATTTTAGTTTATGATTTTGATAGACAAACATGGAATCACATTATTAAAAATAATTAGAAGAGTGTAAACTCATCAAATGTGATTAGATTTTTTTTTTTTTTTTTTTTAACAAGCTTCTACTGCCTACGTTTTAAACAGCATGGTTCTAGGATTGGTTATACAGGGATACTTCCATAAGAGTAGTTCATTCAATCTGAATTTGGACAATGTTTCATGCAAATATTACCGATTTTTACAACTAGCGAACGGCATTATTTCGATTTTTGACTGATTTTTCAACTTTGAAATTTTTGAAAACTTGATACCTACATATTCTTATAGGAAATTTTACGCTGATTCCGAATATACCACATGTTAGTATGCTGAAAAAAATATTTCGCACAACAAATCGCAAAAAACAGGCTATTTTGAAATTTTCGACTACATTTTTGAAAATTTCAACCCGAAGATGCAATCCGATCATGCTGGCCAACGAACTTGAACTTTCGTTTTGTGTCCTTAACATTTTAAAATTTGTTTGAAGTTTCTAGCACAATTCTATGGACAATTATCGTCTGGAATGACACATACATACATTAAAAAAATGCGTTAAACTTCAGAATAGCTTGAAATGGATTTCTGCATAACATTTTTTCAAAAATTCACATTCTACAAATTTTGAGGCGAGAGCAATAGCTTAATTTTCTTCAAAAATTCGCTAACAATCATAGGAAGAGTGGAGTCCTATTCCACACTCAAATCTACTAGTTGCTGACTGAGTATTGAGGGAACTTTAGGGAAATATTACCATCCCAGTCTAAGCCAAAAATTCCCATCTGTGAGCCAAAAACACCTTCAGCACATCTCCACTTCTTCCGAGACTGCAGCAGGCACATGCTCATCGAAAAAGATATGCGAGCTCTGAGCCATACCATACAACACTCTGGAACTGGTCCATGCTTACTGGTTAATAGTCTGCCAGGCGTTCCACCATCAGTTTTACAAAAGCAGTCATTAGTGGGGCATAGGCTGCGTCAGCCTGGATGGATACTAACTCCCAGCATTTTGATTTTCGACAAGGTGTTGAGAGTTCCACTCATATTCCTAGTCAATTTTCCACTGAAACACTACCACATCAGGCGAATCATTTTCAGACTGATTGTGGGGAGTTAATTTTAATTCTTCCTAATTTTTGAAAATATCCTAAATCCCAGCAAGAAGTCTCGGATAGTATTTGATTCGATCCCACAAGCAATTTACTTAATAAATTTCACGTCACAATTTACCAGGGCAATATGCTGTTCAGCTACATGCATAGTTTTACTGCATTCAAGGATAAGGTGCATGTAGACATAATGATCCAGACATCCAAAACGCTTAAGACACTTCAGAGTGGGCGAGAATATCTGTTGACATTTTCAATGAGGCTGGTAAAGCAATTGGAAGAATGAGGCATTCTGTTGAACACGAAAATAGCATAGTTTAAGCCCCCATAAGGAATACAGTGGCACTTTTGCTGTAAGTAGTGACTTTGATTTTGTGCTCAATTTCGTTACCCACTTCCTCCGCACATCACTTATGCTGAGGTAACGGCTGTCCAGGCTTGCACTTAATGGTTTCGTTAAAAAGTAAACTTTTTATTTCTGATGTCTGACATTCTAAATTTCGATCAGATCTCGGTCGGAACACACTTTTTTTTTGGAGAGAGAGAGGTTATACTATTATTTCAATAATGCAGAGCTTAGAGAGCCACATGAATTTCCCTATTCTTAAAAGGCACACGCAAAAACAAATCTCGAGTAATCATTAAAAAAAGGAACCCATAAAAACAAGTTTTTAATGTAACTCTTTATTTTTCTCATGTTCTCGGTTAATTTTATTGTTGTTTCAATATTTGGTAGTTTCTTGGCAACAGTAAATAGAAACAAAATCTCATTGTTTCAAAATTACATTGATAATAACTTAAATTAAATTGACAAGGAAAATCATTTAATATTTTATTGACCCTGGATTCGTTGTCATTTTATGCAGACGTTCAATAGTATATATCCTTCTCCTCCCTCACTCCACCTCCCTACAATACACAACACTTGTAAGGTGTCCCATATTAAATTTCAAATTTGCGAAAATTTATAGTATAACTAACTTTTTCTTCGCGAAAATTTGATAGATTAAAATGTACGCCAGCATGAACTCGTGTGCAAAATTTCAGATCGATTGGATATCGGGAAGTGGGTTAAAAATCGATCTGAAATTTTGTCTCAAGCAAGAAGAGAATCGAAGTTGAAAGAAAGAGTTAAAAAAAAAAAAAATAAATAAATAAATAAATAAATATCCCCCGATTTTAAATCTGTTGGACCGATGATAGGAGCCATCAAGTCAAAATGTAACAATGCCAAAGACTTATCTAACCTTCTCATTAGACTGTGAGACTTTCTGGTCATGTTAGCCTAATGGTCGTCCTCACAGTTGGCAATTTCATCAGTAAATTTACTGAAACCTTCCATGATCCTAAACGGCTACAAGCATGGTCAAGATGAGTAGACCGCAGTACACCTAAATTGTTAGAATATTTCAGAAACTATACTGAAATTTATTTATTTCTGAATTACTTCCCTAAACTACTAAATTCTCCCCAGGTTTGGAGTCTTGCAACCTCCAGACTCTAATCTAGAGGAACCCACCTTCCCCATTCTTTTAAAGTTCAGATCTGTTCAACACAAGCAGAACTACAAAATATTCCTAAGAAGAAACTAGGGCAGTAGCTAATTAAATGCTTTTCAAGTTGAGGGTCAGCTCCCTCCTGTCCTTATGTAGACGGAGACGAAAATCCATCCTCCACCGATTATCCCAAAAATACCCAGTTTTAATAACTTTTCCTGTCGAAATCTGGATAAAATCGACTTGGTCTTTTGGGAAAAATTCGCTTGAGCGAATTCGCGAGAAGAAAACAAATTAGACCTGACTGTACAGAACATCCTGCAGGATGGAATACTGGTCGTTATTCGGAAATTCAATTTAAAGACTTTTTCCTTAGTTGTTAAATTTTGAAAAGTAATATTTTGTTAAAACGACGAATTAAACCATATCAAGCCAGTTTTGGCCATTGTGCTTTAAGATCATTTTTAACGAACTCATCCTTTCTTTTTTGCAATGCTTGATTTTTATTGTCTGAGAAATATAACCTAGAAAGACACTTAATTTCGTCTGGGAAGTGTTAATAATCCAGGAGATGTCTTTGAGTGCTTCAAAACGAATTACCATTTAAACAAATTTTGGAAAATTTTATGATTTGAGCTATCATCTCAAGTCGGCCGCTCTACAGCCAAAGAAGTCAGCGGATAAATTTTTGACGTTATGGGAGGATGATCGATCTCATCTGTCGTCCCAGATCTCGCAGATGCCTATGTGTGGCAGATATCTGATCGTATATGGCAACCTATTGACTATAAATGCATTCTTACCTTCAGTGATGTTGAACAACTTCCCAGTTCCTTGTAGCTCACTCATGAGATTTATGGTGCTGATGTGTTGCTCCTCTTTGCTTCCTAGGGTGACCCAAATATCCTCTGAGTCTTTTTCATCCGTGGGGCCGATTACAGCAATCACCGCATCAGTTTGGTTTTCAAATTCTTTGACCAGGTTCTTAGCCTGGCTAAGAGGAATTCTGAAACTCTTTGATTGATTTTCCTTTCCTGGTTGATTTTCAGGCGCTACGTTCACTAGTGGAGTTACCGTCTGAGCTGAATCCAGATTACACGAAACATTATTAGCCGAGGAGGGAGTATGCAATGTCATGGGAAAGAATACTTTTCTTAGTGGAAACGGACAATTTATCATCTTGGAGTGACTATCAGAGCCACGACTGAAACAACGCTTCGGAGCTTTGTAACAATAATCGGTCGAGTGTCCTCGTCTTTTGCAGTAGGCACAAAAACTATTTTTAAAATCTGGTTTTGATGAAACAGAAGTTTTGTTGAAATCGAACTGACGAAACTGACCAGGAAAATGACCCCTTATGCCCCGCCTGAAAGAACCACGGCCTCTCGAAAATCTGTTGGTACTCGTACCTCTAACCATGGTAAAAGAAGTTTCGCCGGGTGGCGAGGTAAGCTCACCACGTATCTGTTCTTCAAGTAACATACCACGTAACTCACTTAGCGAATACTTAAAGCCACTGAGCTCTGCCTTCTTAAACGTGGCTGTCTCTTCTATGGCCAGCTCGAAGATCATTTTGACATATACCGGGGTTAGCAAGTTAGGATCAATACTTGCCAACTTCTTTCGGAGGTCATCAAACCTATCGAGGAATTGGATTGCTTTTTTCGTTTTTGTATCATGGTGAATTGAATTAAATTCATTTAATATTCTCCTGAGGTTCGCTCTGTCACATTGTTCTGGGTTTTTACGTACAGTTGTTTTATCTGAGGTCAAATTATTATCCAACTCCGAATCCGTCATAGTCATCATCTGAAAATACAGCACAATACTAGTGTGAGAAAATCACTTGATTTTTCAATTTCCATTCTACAGCTATACCAAATCTAATCTGCACAAAAGTACATTAAAATGTTGAGTTCAACTTGAGAGCATACAAACAAATTAATTGCCAGATGTGAAATAAGTATAGCAATGTGATTTATTCAATTAAGAGTGACATTAAACGCATGCAAAGGAAGAAAAAAGGAAAAGCGGGCTAACTTCATTTTTTTCTGATTTTCAAGACTATGTTCTTTAGGTTTAGGGGGTCAACGATCATGGTGGATTGGTCAAGAAAAGGAAATAACGTGTTTAATGATTCAAAATAGCGAGTGAATGTTTCGAGTAGTCCAAGCCACCACAAAAAAAAGTAAGGGGGGGGGGGGGGGGGGGGAGGTTTGGGCTCTTCCAAAATGGTAAATCTAGACACAATTCCCAGTCATCATTAGTGAAGGGGATTACAGTTCACTTGAAGGTCTGAGGACGACATCCTTTACTCACTAGAGAAACGCTCTTGAAATGCAGTTCTTGTTGTTACTTTCCTTTCCCCAACATCCAACACTAGTGGGATGAGAAACGTCCACTGTTCTCACCAGGATCCTGATTGGTCCAAGGAGAAGTGCTTCATGAATAGCAGTTGCGATATGTCCTCTGAGCAATGGAGTAAGACAGAGAAGAAAGTTGAAGGGGGACAAGACGGAAAGAGTTTTGCATGGCTACTAGCGCTTCCCAAAGCAAGTAGTGAGAAACTGCAGCCTAAGGAAGGCTCTAGTTCTCCTGACTCTCGCTAGAAGGCACTGAATAGGCGTCAGTTCTCTTGCCTATTTTGTTATTTTTACAAAAGCAATTTTCATTGGTACAACAATCCTGCGCCTAAAATCTTCAACAAAGACAAGCTGCGTTTGTACTATTAATCTACAGGGTGGGCCCCAGGAATAGACCAAAAAACAAATAGGCATAACTCTAGGTATTTTAAACGTACAACCATTTTATTTACATTTTCATGAAGGGAAATGAGTGACATTTCAAGTTTTAAAAATAACATCCAGCATATGGTGTCCATCTTGTTCGTAACATGAAGCAAGTCGTTCCAAGAAGTTTTTGTGGACGAGCTCTAGCAATGCTTCCTTAATTTAACGAACATCGTTAGTTATTGCATCCTTGAGAGCGTCCAAGGTGCGCGGTTTTGTCGCATAAACACGTTCCCTAAGGTACCCCCAAAGAAAAAAATCGCTAGTCGTCAAGTCAGGTGACCTGGGGGGCCAAAGCACGTCCCCAAAACGCGATACGACGCGATTGGGGAACATCTCCCGCACCAGGGCCATTGAGGCAGTGGAAGTGTGAGGAGGGGCCCCATCTTGTTGAAACCAAACATCCACTGGGTTGACAATTCGCCTTCTTCTATGCAACTCGGGTCTCAAAACGTTGGTCAGCATTTCAATGTAGCACTCAGAACTGACAGTCACGTTGATTCCTTGTTCTCAAAAAAGAAGGGACAGATGATGAATTTCCTCGAAACGGGACAACAAACAGTAACTTTAGGGCTGTGCAGAGGCCGTCCGTGGAACTTTGAGGGTTTTCTGCGACATAATACCGGCAACTTTGCCTAATAACAAAACCGTTGTGGTGAAAGTGCGCCTCATCACCCATCAACTGCACCATATCATCATTCACTTTGATCAAGGAGAGCATCTCTAGTGCAAATGAAGAACACTGAGCGTAATCACTAGGTTTCAACTGTTAACAATGGCCAACTTGTAAGGATGAAACTTTAATTCTTTTTTAATGATTCGTCGAACTCACGTACGTTTCATTTGCAGGGCCTGAGCTTGTTAGCGCACAGAACGCCCTGGGCTCTGGAGAACAGCTGCTCTTACCTTCGCCGTATTCTCTGGGGTTATCACTGTCCTGTGATGGGGCGCCACAGGCGCTAGTAAGAAAGAGGCTGCTCCATGCTGGGGCTCCATGCGAAGCCGATCCATGCGGCGGACCAGCTGGTGGGACCGGCAGGAGGGGAAGAAGCGCAGGAGGCAACGCGCAGCCGGAGAGGGAGTAAGGGAGCATGGTGGGAGAAAGGGGGAAGGAAGCGACTGGCCGCCGCGACACCCGGCAGTCGCGTCATAGTCGAGCCACTCAACAGACCTATCCTGAAGCAGGAACCCCTCCCAAGTGACCCGGACCGCGGCCATAAGCGAACCAGCGCGAGTCCCGATACAGTTGTCAGTTAAAGTATTAGTCAGTGCGAAACGTATAGTCAGTCAGTGAAAGTGGAGTAATAGATACAGGAACAGTGAAGTTAAAAGTCGATCTCAGTAATTTGTAAGCCCGAAAACCCCCGACACGTTGTGGAACCCCTCTGGATACATCTGGTGCACCGGTACGCCCTCCCAGCCGAAGTGGAACCTCACGCCAACCCGGACATTTCCCAAGGACCTAGTAAACGGACTCTGCTTGTACCATACCCACCGGTAAATTTAGATGTAATGATTGTATAGTTTTATTGTGGTTCCCTCATATTTTATTCATCGTAATCATATATTTTATTTCAAAGTGGTAAGACCACTTGTTCGATTCTTGTTGGGGCTTCACCCCGGTCGCCATTTTGCCAAACATTCACGTCCCAGTTGGAGACGCGCACCCCCCCTTTAATTTGTTTCGGCTCTCAGCCCATTTCGTTCGGGTATCTTATCCCCGCCAAGAGTTTTATTTCTTTTTCAAGTTCTTAAATTGTTATAAGAATTGTCCATTTCTCTAATTGAATTCGGCCCTCCGCCGACTTATATATTTGTTTTACTTAATATACGGGTATCTTATTCCCGTCCAGACTCTCGTTCCTTTTGAGTTCAGTAAAATAGTTATAAGTGTTAATTATCTCATATACTATTTTTCTATTTGTGTGGATTTTTATGTTTTTATTAAATTCAATTATTAATGTGTTCCTATAAACGGCATTGTTCTTGAACTGGACCTCTTCCTGGTGATATACGAAAAGTAAACCAAATTTAACAATAATATTCAGGGGCTTAACCCCATTACCCAAGGTTTTGAAATTTAATTACTTACCTTTTACTTCATTTTGAACGGAAGCCGAGGTGCTCCGAATTCTATTACTCTTCTTCAAAATTTTCGAAATTTCACTTACTCTGAAAAACCTTAGAGTCATCCAGCAGTATCTGGATAATTTAATAAATAGTAGAGTCATTTTTCGGCGATCCCTCGGGACGCCTAGTCAACGACCCTGACGTCTGGTCTGCTGCGACTTCATAGATCCAGTCCCCGTGCTGGTAAGTACCTTAACCTACCTAGTTTTAACGTTGGGCAAGCGTAGTAGTAGGTTTTCACCCGACCGCTCAGCCCTTTAGAAAACCAACTATTACAATTGGTGGCAGCGTCTGGGATTTTTAGGACAATTTCGATTGTCACGAACCCTCAGTTCGAAGCCCAACGTGGACTAGGAGTTAGCAAATCACCAGGAGGTTGGCCAGAGCCGTATTGAATTTTGTTTGATTTTTTTTTATTATTGTTTGACTACACGATATTGCGACTAAATAACACGATCCTAGGACACTATTTCTGTAAAAGCAAGGAGATAGGGCCGCGGACACGAAAACACCATCAGAGAGAGGCGTGCGAGAGAGAGATCGAGCGCTGGGGACAGCACACTCAGTGGCTAACGGGTCGGGTTGGTCGTCGCGGTCCGGATCTGTGCCGCCTCAGACGGTTGGGGCGACCTCACGCGTGTTCGATCGGTCCGGATCAGGGAACTGTTCCGGGTCGACTCGTGGGCGGGTCACCGGGCATAGGGGCGACGACTCGAGACAGACCCGACACACCCCAAGCCAATCGACCCGACACAACAGGGCGATCCGGCACGACAGGGTGATTCGGTACAGCAAGGCGACCCGACACACCCCAAGCCAATCGACCCGACACAACAGGGCGATCCGGCACGATAGGGTGATTCGATACAGCAGGGCGACCCGACACAACAGGGCGACCCGGCACAACAGGGCGACCCGACACAACAGGGTGACCCGATACAGTGTATCGATACATTCCACCGAATAGTGCCAATTTCCAGTGTTTTGTGTTTTGTATATTCTCTTTCAACCATTGTGAATTTTTTTTTCTTATTTGTGACGTCACCAATAACCACCGTACAACATGTCTACAAGTGATTGTGAACCAACCTCAACCCAGGAACTTCTGGAGGCCGTAACTACGGCCATGGCTCAGATGGGAGGCTATTTCGCCACCCAAGGAGGGAATCGACGCACTGAAGAACCGGGCGCCGGACTGCCCAGATCCCTGTTCCTGGAGGTGGATGTCTGGAACCCAGATGAGGCTGGCAGCATCCCTGCCCAACAGTTTTTCCAGGAGGTGGAACAGGCCACCGTCAACCTCACACAGGAGCAGCGGGTACGATTCCTCAGATCCCGGCTGAAAGGGATGGCCAAGCGATTCCTGTCGGAAGCCACCGGTGACCAGCCGTACGAGCGGCTGAAAACCCATATCCTCAGATGGTACCGGAAAGAAGATCCAGAGCAGGCCACCGCCAAACTTTGGTCTACCCGACGACAGCCCGGAGAGCCCGTCCGGAAGTTCGCCGAACGATTGCTGGGCCTGGCGTCACGCGCCGTGGAGGCCGAACGAGATGTGCCGCTGGCACGCCGACCGAGCTGGATTCGAGAAAAGACCCTGAGAGCCTTCGTCCACGGAGTGGACCGAGAGACCAGCCTCTTCCTGCGACGGGGGCCCCTCGAAACTCTGGAGGACGCAGTGGATAAGGCCGAGGACTGGGAAGGCGCCGGCCGAGTGAATGACGACCCGGAGCTGCGCTGGGACGTAGCGGGAATCATGAACCAGGAACCCCGGAAATGCTACCACTGCGGGGAGGTCGGACATTTCGCCCTCCGATGCCCTCATCGAGGAGGCGTCGCTACCAGTCAAGCAGCCCCCCAGTACCACCGTACTATGGGGAAAATCGGCGGAAACCGCCGACGTGGGGCACCGCCGCCCCGAAACCACGACGACCATGCTGCTTTTGCGGCGAGACGACACACTTCCCGGCCGTCTGCCCACGAAAGCGGGCCGAGGATGACTATTGCGACTTCTGCGGCGGTGGGGGACATCACGAAGCCGACTGCTTCAAGAAGCGAAAGATGATGGGTCCCTCCCCGACGGACATCCAAGCGGGAGCCCCCGCGGCTGCGATAACCGCCGACCCGGCGGGCGAACCCGATGAAGAGATTCGAGGCGACGAGGTGGTGGCATTCCAAACAACCGTGGCGTTCACTGCGAGACCAATGATCTCGGTCACCGCGAAACTGGGGACAGCGGAGCGCCGTATGGTTTTGGACACAGGAGCCGCAGTGTCAGCTCTGTCCGATGCCATACCGGGAGTGGATCTCCGACCGACGGCGGCCGAGCTGTGGGGAGCGGACGGCCAGCGCATTCCGCTCCGTGGGGTCCAAACCGCACCCGTGGTTATCGGACCCGTTCAGACCACCCACGAGTTTTTCGTTTTCGACAGACCGGACTCGGGGTTGAACCTGTTGGGGCTGGATCTCCTGCGGAAGTTCCCGATCTGCATCCGAACGGACACGGGCGCTGTGGAGATGAACCACCCGAAGACCGGCGAGCGTCTCACCGTCGGAGCAATGGTGCGGGACCCAGAGACTCAGCGTCGTCTGGAACGACTGTCTGCGGGACTTCAGGCCCCGAGAATGCCGACCACCAACCCGATGATGAATCACGGGGAAACCCCCGGCGCTGCCTTCCACAAGGAGTACCGACCTAACTCTACCATGACCAACCACGATGAGCCTGAGCCGCTTCCTACCGAGGAATGGGACGAGGCCGCCTCACCCGAGGAACTCTCACAGCAAATCCTCGCCCATGTGGAGCACTTGACCGGGACGGAACGCGGCCGGCTGGAGGACTGCCTTTTTCGGAACGCCCACCTGTTTGGTAAACCGGGCAAGACGGGGTGTACTCTGCCGGTAGCGCACGACATTGACACCGGAGACGCCGAGCCGGTGGCCAGACGACCATATCCGGTGCCCCATGCCCTGCGAGAATTCGTGGAGACGCAGGTGCAGGACATGTTGGCGGACGGCGTCATCACCCCCTCACGGAGCCCATGGAATGCGCCCGTGGTCATGGCCAAGAAAAAGACTCCACCTGGCGAGCCGCAGCGTTGGAGGTTCTGTATTGATTACAGAGGCCTGAACCGGGTCACCAAGGGTAACAAATACCCCCTCCCCAGACTTCAGGAGACTCTATCACTGATGGGTGGAAGTAAGTGGTTCTCCACCCTCGACCTGACCATGGGATACCATCAGATCCCGGTGGCCCCGGACTCCCGGGAGAAGACTGCCTTCACCGCCCTGAACAAGCACTTCGAATGCGCCCGTATGCCTTTTGGGCTCAAAAACGCACCGGCAACATTTCAGGCCGCCATGAACGACGCCCTGGACGGCATCATCGGAGAGGGCTGTCTGATCTACCTGGACGACGTGATCCTGTTCACTCCGGACGTCGAGTCGCATCTCCGACTCTTGCAGGAGGTATTCCGGAGGTTCGAGGAGGCGGGTTTCCGGGTGAACCTGGCCAAGTGTTCCTTTATGCGGGCTCAGGTGAACTACCTGGGTCACGTCGTATCGAGGGACGGAGTGGAGATGGACCCCGAGAAAATATCCGCCATTCAGGACCAGCGTGCGCCGACCACCGTCAAGGAGCTGCGAGCCTTCTTGGGTCTCGCCGGGTTTTATCGACGCTTCGTGCAGGGCTACTCCGTTATCAGCCGCCCCCTTACGAAGTTGCTTCGGAAGGGGCAACCATTTTTGTGGGAAAACGAGCAGCAGGAGGCGTTCGATGGACTGAAGGCCTCGTTGACGTCACGACCTGTGTTGGCCTACCCGGACTTCGAGCGGGTTTTCATCCTGGCCACCGATGCTTCTGGCACAGCCCTCGGGGCTGTTCTGTCCCAGGAATTCGAAGACGGGGAGCACCCGATCGCCTTTGCCAGCAGGACCCTCAAAGACACCGAGACAAGATATTCCACCACGGAGCGCGAACTCCTGGCCGTGATGTGGGCCACGGGCCACTTCCAGGAGTACCTCCTGGGAAGGAAGTTCGTCCTCCAGACGGATCACGCGGCCCTGACTGCCGCCATGAACATCAGGGACCCGACATCCCGGATCGGACGCTGGACACTGAGGCTCACCGAGTACGAGTACGAACCCAGATACCGCCCCGGAGCCCAGATGACGCATGTTGACGGTCTCAGCCGTTTGACCATCGGCGCCGTATCTGTCCTGAGTATGCCCAGGGAGCTGCTCATCGCCGGTCAAACCCTGGACCCTTGGGTGCAAACGATGATCCAAGCGCACGAGAACGGGAAAGTCCAGAAGGTGGACGGTATATGGAAGATCCGGGTGAACCAGAACGAAGGCAGCGCCTTCGTCCCGCTGATACCAAGCACATTACGAACATGGTACCTGACGAATTGCCATGAGCATCAATGGGCTGGACACCCAGGTATCGACACCACAAAAAGAATTGCCCAGCGGTACGGCTACTGGAGCAAGATGATGAGAGACGTGGAGGCGTTCGTCCGGAGCTGTGCGGCCTGTCAACGACGAAACTCCCCAACCGGATTAGAAGCCCCAATACAGAAACCAGAATTGCCCTCCAGGATCGGACAGATCGTCGGGATCGACTTCGTAGGACCCATACCAGGAGAAACTGGGACCAGGTACATCCTCACTGTGATCGACCACTTCTCGAAATACGCCGAAGCTTACGTCACCGCCGATTGTACAGCAGCCACCACCGCAAGGATACTGACGACCCGGTACATTCCCGCACATGGCGCTCCCGAACAATTGGTTTCGGACAGGGGAGCCGCGTTCGTGTCAGGGCTTCTCAAGGAGCTGTGCGAGGTGTGGGCCATCAGACAAGTCAAGACGTCTGCGTACCACCCACAGAGTAACGGAGTTTGTGAGCGGTTTCACCGCACCTTGGCGAACATCGTGGCCAAGATCCGCTCCGAGACCACGGACTGGGAAACCGCCTTACCTATGGCACTAGCGGCCTATCGGAGCCTTCCGCACCACAGTACCGGCTATTCTCCGAATAAGATACTGTACGGGAGGGAGTTACGGCTACCACACATAGCGGAACTTGAAGCCGCACCCACCCCCGCCACAGGACCCCACAAACGGACACAAGAGATCCGGAAAGTAAGGAGACTCACCGAGGGCCAGCTGCGACGTGCATGGTACGCGCGCGAGAGAGCCATCAACCAGAGGCGGCATGCGCGGAGCTTCCGCGAAGGACAGCGCGTCTACGCCAAACAGATGGTACCGCCACAAGGGGCCATAAAGAAATTCTGGAGCCCATGGATTGGCCCGCTCACGGTCAAGAGAAAGTTAACGGAAGTTAACTACGAGGTTGTGGACGTGATGGGCCAGGTCTCACGTCATCACCTGAGCAGACTGAAGCCCGCCTTTCTGGGTTGGGTGCCGGACGAGGCCACAACCTCCGACATGCCCAGCGCCGGACCGCAGGTGCCGCCCCACGAAATGTCGTCGCCTCCAGGAGGGCTCGATGAATCGGAATGGCTAGAGGAGGACGAGGATCCACCATCGCGCTTGCCCCAAGAACCGGGACCCAAGCAGCAAGACCAGTCCCCAAGGGGGACCGCTCTCACCACCAGGGCCGAGGAGACGAACGAATCAGCGGAGTCCCCCGGATACAACTTACGACGACGACCACGCGTTGATTACGCTCGGATGCATAGCGGGGCGCAGCAACCGTCGTCCGCAGAAGGCATCTAAAAACAAAAGGGAACCTGAAAAAAAAAAAACGAAACCTGAAAGAAAAGAAATGTGTTATATGAATGTTTGATTAATTTAGTAATAAGTGTAAAATTTTTTTTATGAATACCATGCCATGAAATGAAAAAAAAAAAAAAAAAAAAACTGTAAAATACAAGAAATCAATGTCAATCAATCAATATACTTACGAATAAACCAAGTTGCTTTCCGGCCACAAGAGTCCGGTCGTTTTATTCTGTGTCCGGTTGCTCCCGCTCGACGCGCCGACGTGTGGTTGGGACCCGTCTGGGGGTAGGAGGGATTGGGGTCCGGGCCGGGGCGACCAATCGCGGCCGCCACATTGATGTGCATGTGCATGAAGGTATGAGGTGGGAGTGATGGTTCGTGTGGTGGCCGCGGCCATGTCTCTTTGTTTCAGGGGGAACCGGCTGGGGTATGGCGACGCAACGATTGCCGGACGGCAGCGGAAGCGGTAGGACTTTGGAGGAAAAGAGGGGGATCACCCTAAAAGCGATCGAAGCCATCGGACGAATCTCCGAGACTTTCGAGGGGATGCCCAAACAGTTGCAGGTACTGACAAGGTGCGTCACGCAGCTGGCGGCGATCGTCGCGGAGCCTGAGCGGCCCGAACCATCGACGGCATCTTCGGAGCGCGATATCGCAATGCTGCGGTACCAGGTCCACGCTCTGCAGGAACAGCTGGCGCAAGGCCAAAGCGAAACGGTTGCCGAGTTGAGCGGATGGAGCCTTGCCGGCGGACCGGAGGCACCGGATGCGGCGTCAACGCCGGGGCGGCCATCCGCAGAGCCGATCGCTGGTCTGGCCGCACCAATGGAGCCGGAGGATGCGGAAAGCGGGGACCCGCCGCCGTACTCGCCCATCACGCCCCCACGCAGAGATGCCACTACGTCCGCCAAGATAATACTGAGCACCTGCCCCGTGTGTAATCTCCCCGGGAAGTTAATTATAGGTTTCAGGTGCCACTCCTGTAAAACCTTTTGGAACAGGCTGGTGACGAAGGGGAAGAGGTTCCCACCAGGCCATCCGAGCCACCCGCGCGCATGCGGAAGCAAGGAACACCTGGACTCCCGACCGCCAAAATGCCCGGGTTGCAGACGCTGGAGATACGAGCGGGCGCTGCTGGGGGCCCGTCCAGGGTTGCCTCTGCCGCTCCCTGCAGTAACGCCGGAGGGACGGCGAATTGCCGATGAGGGCATCGGCCTCTGGGGAAAGGAGGGGTGTGATGGGGCGCCACAGGCGCTAGTAAGAAAGAGGCTGCTCCATGCTGGGGCTCCATGCGAAGCCGATCCATGCGGCGGACCAGCTGGTGGGACCGGCAGGAGGGGAAGAAGCGCAGGAGGCAACGCGCAGCCGGAGAGGGAGTAAGGGAGCATGGTGGGAGAAAGGGGGAAGGAAGCGACTGGCCGCCGCGACGCCCGGCAGTCGCGTCATAGTCGAGCCACTCAACAGACCTATCCTGAAGCAGGAACCCCTCCCAAGTGACCCGGACCGCGGCCATAAGCGAACCGGCGCGAGTCCCGATACAGTTGTCAGTTAAAGTATTAGTCAGTGCGAAACGTATAGTCAGTCAGTGAAAGTGGAGTAATAGATACAGGAACAGTGAAGTTAAAAGTCGATCTCAGTAATTTGTAAGCCCGAAAACCCCCGACACGTTGTGGAACCCCTCTGGATACATCTGGTGCACCGGTACGCCCTCCCAGCCGAAGTGGAACCTCACGCCAACCCGGACATTTCCCAAGGACCTAGTAAACGGACTCTGCTTGTACCATACCCACCGGTAAATTTAGATGTAATGATTGTATAGTTTTATTGTGGTTCCCTCATATTTTATTCATCGTAATCATATATTTTATTTCAAAGTGGTAAGACCACTTGTTCGATTCTTGTTGGGGCTTCACCCCGGTCGCCATTTTGCCAAACATTCACGTCCCAGTTGGAGACGCGCACCCCCCCTTTAATTTGTTTCGGCTCTCAGCCCATTTCGTTCGGGTATCTTATCCCCGCCAAGAGTTTTATTTCTTTTTCAAGTTCTTAAATTGTTATAAGAATTGTCCATTTCTCTAATTGAATTCGGCCCTCCGCCGACTTATATATTTGTTTTACTTAATATACGGGTATCTTATTCCCGTCCAGACTCTCGTTCCTTTTGAGTTCAGTAAAATAGTTATAAGTGTTAATTATCTCATATACTATTTTTCTATTTGTGTGGATTTTTATGTTTTTATTAAATTCAATTATTAATGTGTTCCTATAAACGGCATTGTTCTTGAACTGGACCTCTTCCTGGTGATATACGAAAAGTAAACCAAATTTAACAATAATATTCAGGGGCTTAACCCCATTACCCAAGGTTTTGAAATTTAATTACTTACCTTTTACTTCATTTTGAACGGAAGCCGAGGTGCTCCGAATTCTATTACTCTTCTTCAAAATTTTCGAAATTTCACTTACTCTGAAAAACCTTAGAGTCATCCAGCAGTATCTGGATAATTTAATAAATAGTAGAGTCATTTTTCGGCGATCCCTCGGGACGCCTAGTCAACGACCCTGACGTCTGGTCTGCTGCGACTTCATAGATCCAGTCCCCGTGCTGGTAAGTACCTTAACCTACCTAGTTTTAACGTTGGGCAAGCGTAGTAGTAGGTTTTCACCCGACCGCTCAGCCCTTTAGAAAACCAACTATTACAGTCCGTGCAGGGCCGGGTGGTTTTTTGTTCATAATGTTCCTTGTCGAGCGAAAAGCTGTGACCCATCTCATAATTGTTTTCCAAGTGGGAACAACTCCGCGACGTCCAAGGTTGAATCTGACGATTCATTGTTTTTCACATATGCATCATAAGCAAATACACGATGAACCACATCCCGCCGACCCATGATGGTAGCTAAACGGCATCATATAATGGTTCGAATGAGCCCTTATAGACCTTCCTACCCCTACCCTGGGCCGCGCAAGGGCTCCCCACTTCTTGGTCTGTTACCGGGGACCACCCTGTACCTATTCGATTATGAAACAAAACGAATCACCACCTGTCAAATCAAACCCAAGTCAACATTACCACAAGTTACTGAATCGCTTCTCCAAACATCGTTACTCACCAAATGGTCAAATTACATTATATAAAGTATCTACCAATGAAACCAGATATAATGCATTCTCTTGAAGCATTGAACTCTTTCGACAGTGAAACAATAAAAAATACATGCTTGAAACAACAAAATATTTATAAGGAATAATCGACAGAGGTATAATTCGACAGATGGTAGTGGTTCGCTTCATTTCATAATCAAATAGGCAGGTTAAAAGTAAGAACACAACTTACCAATGTTGAAGATTCACAGTGCAGGGTTGTAGTAGTAATGAAAATTACTTTTGAAATAGAGGAAGGACCGATTCGGTAGACAATAGAGAGTTTTTGTTCTTCCCGTAAGATTTTCTCCCGTTGACGCGTAGAGCAGCGTCTAGAGCAAGCAGCTGGAGATGCTAGCTCTTCACGTGATTTTTACGCGTATTTCTACACGTATATGTGGAAAACCAAACGCTAACGTCACGCTAACTAACGTCTCTGTACCTAAGTGTTTCAGAAGCTGTTTCGTATTCTTTTAGTACAACCTATTCTTATTTAAATAATTAATTGCTTTATAATTATTTATAAATACATAAATTATAAATACATTTATTGCTTAGCTTAAATGGCTGAATTTTTTAGCGGAGTACTTCACTATAACCTCTCGACTTGTTTACCAACCAATGTGTTGTTGGCAACCACAGTGTGGTTACCTTTGCTGGTAACTGCGGTTACCTTGGTCACACTGTGCTTACCGGCAACTGTGGTTACCTTTGCGTCAGGCTATGATGACTACCCGTAGGCCGAGATTCCCACGAATGCATTTTCCCGTTCGCGTGTAGATAAGCCTTTTTCCCGTACACGCGTAGTTCTACACGCATTTTCCCGTTCGCGTGTAGATAAGCCTTTTTCCCGTACACGCGTAGTTCTACACGTTGACGTGAAGATTCGCACATGCGCAGTTGGTATTTCAGTCTTTTTGCGTACATGGGTAGAAAATTACGGGAAGAACACAAACTCTCTAATATTCGTATAAACAAAATAAATCGATGGGAATCGGTCGAGGTGCTTGCAGGTTTAAATAACAACTGAATGTAAAGACGTCCAGTGACAGAAGTGGAAAGTAGCCTGCCCAATATTCAAAACATTAGTATAAATACATTTATTTTGAATAATCCTCAGAACCAGTCAACTTTCAAACGTAAGTGACCTCTGAATGGTTGAACAGATATCACCAAGAATTTTAAAATTCTTAGGAAATGTTCAGTTCAGTTTGGGGAAATGGAGAAGGTGGCGGTAGATGGTTGCAAGGTAGTTCGAAAGTTCACCATCGTTCACTGCTATGCTAGCTGCAGCGAAACTTTGACTCCCAGTTCTCATTGGCCTATGAGATGCCAAAGTGTCACCAGCCTACTCCCCTGATAAGGTAGGATTCGCGGTAGCAGTGGTTGAGCACACCCTAGCCTTGGGACATGGGGCCCAGGGTTCTTAGGGGTGGAGATCGCATCACTATATATCAATGACAAAGTAAGTCAAAAATAAAACCTCAAAATAAAGAAGAAAAAAAATGGAGAAAATCAGTGGTTGGAGTTTTTAAGGAATTACAATCCAAGATGTACCGTCCATTATTCTGTTGTTCCACTTGCTGCTGGATGACGGAAGACTGAAATAGAAATGCTAGACTCTTCTGATCACTCTCCTGTGATATTAGGTATGCTGTCTTGTTCGCCGAAATGGAATCTTTTGGTTGTGTCAACTTATACAAAACAAAGATTTACAATGTAAATCAACTCCTTACCTAGATTGAGAAGGCCAAAAGGCGACAATATTTTTGAGCACTTCGAACAAGTCTTTTCTGTCGACAGCGACACCATGAATGTTCACACCACAGTGTGCTGTGTCAATTTTATGAATTTCTTTGAGACACAATAGCTGAACCACACTGACAAACAGAAACAAGCATTACAAGGGCCGACACAAACTACATTCTCAGTGAACTGGCAGTAGTCCAGATATGCTCCATGCTCATCGCTCAAGTTTTGCAGTTAGTGTGGGCTGAAGTTTAGTGTTCAACTATCCTGGTAGGGCTCAATTTAATTTGTTTCACCTAGCCATTGTCTCCCATTCGTATTATAATGAGCTAATTTGTATTGCAAATCTTTGAAAAAATGTTGGCACTGTGATGGATATGGGTTGTTCCTCGTTCTCGAGTCTAGTAAATGCCACAACTTGGTATATTTCCTCGGCTTTTCTGCTTTCAGGATAACCTTTGGGTGGAGCAGGTTAATCGCACCTATCCTTTGAAGGGGTAACCACTCCATTTCCATCATCTCCGTGTCACAACACATAACTGAAAAGATCCCCGAAATGTTTGGATCAGTGGTAAGGTTGACAAGCCACTTTGGATACTCAACTTATGAGTCAAACCCTTCACAGTTATATTACAAACAATAAATTATGGATATGCACCCTTTGCTCATACAATTTTTCATGTTTTATAGAGGGATGGATTTATTACTTTTTGTGATACATAAATACAAACTTTTGCTATTGAACTAGAAGCATAAATTCACATTGGGTATATTTGAACTCCATGTACTCCATTAAAGAAATTTAAAAAACAAAATCTATATCTATAAAAGAGGATGTATGTATATTGCCTATAGAATCCGAAACCGCTCGACAGATTGTAATGAAACTTTCAGGTATTATTGGGCATGATTCAAGGATTGTTCCTGTAAAGTTTGGTGCAAATCCGTTCAAAGGGCTCTGACCCAGAGGGCATAAAAGGGTGAAGCGTCAGGTTTTAGAAATTTTAGTGGTTGTAGAAATAGTTGAACAGAAAGTACTGGTAGGTACCTTCTTGACGGCCTACTACATTTTTTTTGACATTTTATGTCTTTACTATGGCACATAAATGAAAAAGCGTCACGCGGGGAGCGACACGCGGGGAGCGTCACGCGGGGAGCGTCACGCGGTGAGCGTCACGCGGGGAGCGTCACGCGGTGAGCGTTACGCGGAGATCCCCTAATGATCCCACGATTCTGAGATTTGGTACGTAGCCCCTTGAGGGACTTCTGAACACAACTGCCCGATCCCAGATCAGCTGAGTGGCTCTAGAATCCAGTTTTTTCCCTAATGATCCCACGATTCTGAGATTTGGTATGTAGCCCCTGAGGGACTTCTGAACACAACTGACCGATCCCAGATCAGCTGAGTGGCTCTAGAATCCAGTTTTTCCCCTAATGATCCCACGATTCTGAGATTTGGTATGTAGCCCCTTGAGGGACTTCTGAACACAACTGACCGATCCCAGATCAGCTGAGTGGCTCTAGAAACCAGTTTTTTCCCTAATGATTCCACGATTCTGAGATTTGGTATGTGGGCCCTTGAGGGACTTCTGAACACAACTGACCGATCCCAGATCAGCTGAGTGGCTCTAGAATCCAGTTTTTTCCCTAATGATCCCACGATTCTGAGATTTGGTATGTGGGCCCTTGAGGGACTTCTGAACACAACTGACCTATCCCAGATCGGCTGAGTGGCTCTAGAATCCAGTTTTTTTCATAATGATCCCACGATTCTGAGATTTGGTATGTGGGCCCTTGAGGGACTTCTGAACACAACTGACCGATCCCAGATCAGCTGAGTGGCTCTAGAATCCAGTTTTTTCCCTAATGATCCCACGATTCTGAGATTTGGTATGTGGGCCCTTGAGGGACTTCTGAACACAACTGACCGATCCCAGATCAGCTGAGTGGATCTAGAACCCAGTTTTTTCCCTAATGATCCCACGATTGACTTAATAACAGTTTAAAATTACGATCAATAAACAAATTTAATTTGGGCGCAGCAACGCGCGCGGGGGGAACGCTAGTAATAAATAAATAGTGAACAAATAAATTTAAAAAACCTGGATCTGTTCCCTTTGCGGTGCAGTCATGGAAGATTTAACCAAAATATAGGTGGTAACATCAATATCAACATGTTCCGAGCGGAAATGATCTACAGATCCAAACGCGATGTTCAGCCTGTGCAGAGAGGACCCATGGATCCTGCTAACAGTTAACAGGGTCTCTAGGTTTTATTCGTACTTTGATTGTCACATATTCTATCGGTAAAGGGTGCAACCCATTTGTTCTAGATGATGTGAACTCCAACAGATCGCGTTTCGCTTTGGGTTTCACCAAATGCAAACATTAGAGTTCAAAGGCTTTTGGCACCCCGTCAACACTAAACGGTTCAGTGGATAAAGTAGATAGCACTTTCTGTGGTGTTTGAGGGAGGGATTGAATATGGAAGTTCCTCGTTATTTAATAATACGAGCGCTTTCACCAACAGACCTCTTCAGGGATCTACAAAATTACAGCAGTCAATTGTTAAAGTACAACTGATCTTAAAATGAGTTATAATTCAGATTAAGTCTATGGTTAATATATGTTCATTCATTGAACTAGTAGAGGGGTAGGTAGGTACCCATATTAGCATTACCTAACCTAATTTATGGTAAATCGTTCGTGAGAGACGACAATGCCAGAAACTGTGAAACAGTCTTGCAAGCATGCAGCTGACAGTTTTTGTTACTCTCACACCTGCTTTACATTTATTTTGAGTGAAGTCCGAATTTATTTTGTTTTTATAAAAGGAAATATGAGATTGTTTCGAGTTTAAAAAGGTTTTATTTGTGTTACTTATTCATAATCCTTTGCCATGTAATTATTTTAGACGTTTACTACGCCTATTGAACCATACAAAAAACAAACTCCTGATTTCAAAAGCAAATATTTTAAGGAACCCAGGTCATTTTTTCCAAGTTAAGTTTAAACAATGCAAACACAATCGCTTTCAAACCAGACCCAAAATTTGTTAATGACCACACCACTCCTGTGTAATCGTGTAGATCCGTGATTGCTGAGAGCGCTCGGATTAAGCGCTTAAACCCCACTTAGTAACTGATCGGCGAACCAGGCATATTACCTATTTCTTTGCATATTTTATGCATAACGCTTAACAATCAATGTAAACTTATATTTTCTTCGGACGTGGTTTTAAAGGTAGATAGGCAAGATATTTTCTTGATTATTAGGATAATTGACATTGTGTTTGCAACTACCTAAAGTATAGCAGGCGTTTCATACTTCTTTGATATTAATGCGAAACGAGTTTGTGTACGGAAAATTTGAAATGTTGCGTTTTATCGAAAACGATCCCATCACCTACAAACTTGGTAATGGGGGCGGAGGTTATATGAGTACAAACATTCTCTTTCCCGAGTGACTTGTGGCCGTTTTTCAAACAATGGTGAATTTAAATGTTCAAAATCATTATATATCATTGTATTTTTGGTCATTAAAAACTGGAAATTGAAGGCTACGGACCTCATCTCCACTACCCCCAACTGATTTGAAAATTAGCGCTACTTTTGGAAATAAGCGGCAAGGGCATTTGAAAAAAAAAAAAAAAAAAAGATGCGACACTAGCGCTGGTAGTGACAGTTACGGGAAACTCGGCTCACTTCAGTGTCAACGTCAACAGTTTAGCGTTGGATAATCATGGGAGAAGAGTCTCTTCAATATTGAAAGAGTTACCTACTTCCAATTAATTTTTATTTATTCAATTAAAATAGCAGTACGCTTGCACCAGCACGACTGATCGTGTGGACGACTGACGACCAAGTTTTTCAGATCATTTGCACTAACTGGCTTCTGCAATACCAGTTAGGGCAGACCCAGCTGAGGGCGACGTGTAATGAAAGGAAACAAATCGCACTGTTGGTTCACAAGGGGCGCAACTCAAAAAATGGCATTTTTGAGTTATTTACACTGTTAAAACCACCTGAACGAGATCTACATGCAGGTACAAGAGGCGTTTTGATAGTACCAACTATTGCCGCTAGAATGCACAAAGAGTCCCTGTTGCATTTTTAGAGTTGAAGGGGATTGTTCAAGGACAAGGGGCGCAAGTCAAAAAGGTTTTATGACAGTTTGTAAGCGCCTACCTAGGTGTCCACCCCTTCCAGCTAGAGTTGCTAATTGCATTAGCCCTTTACTTCATTTTAGTTTGTTTATGGTTCATTAATTACTCACTTACCTTCTCTCTTTTGTTTTATCATTTCCAATAATGAACCTTAGTATTTTAGTTCGAGTTTTGGACTCGGTTGTTGATTTCGAAGTTTACAGGATAATTTCCATGTACTTCTATGCTCATGGTACTATGCAGTGTAAGTCTGAAAAGTGTATTGTGATTTTTCTAGTTCAATATAGCAGAAAATTTTGAAATTTCGTGGTTTAAAAGTCATTAGAATATAGAACTACTAATTTTGTAAAACTTTAATCTTTGAACTAGGAATTTTGTGATCTCATGAGTCATTAGAATGTACAGAATAGGATGTGGATGTTCCATTGTTAAATCAAAAAAATAAAAAAGTATATAAGTACCTACATTTTTCAAAGATTATTTGTAATGATTTCAGCGCCAATTTAATTTATTACTTAATAATGCACTGTTTTCCTTCTCTAATTATTGTATGCGAAAGTGGGAAGGGAATGGGCCCAACTCAAAACGACAGCTGGAGTGATGAAAATACAATGGGCGCAACTCCAAATTTAATCATTTTTCGGGTATTTGTATTTTTTCAAAAAGTAAAATTGGTTATGAGTCCTACAAGACCTAGTGCCATCAAAAGTTCATTAGTTTCCTCACAAAACCCAAAAATAATTAAAGAGCTAACCTAAATAGCAGCGACACAATTGAGGTGAGAAGAATTGCAAAAACTTTGAAAGCGTTTTCCCTAAAACTACATTTTTTGAGTTGCGCCCCTTGTGAACCAACAGTGCGAAATGAATTTTGAGAAAAACCACATACTAGAGCTTCAATTGAATGATCCTGTTACATAATTTAGGCTCTACTACAAAGAGCTAAGTATGTGTAATTTACCATGATGAAAATTGGAAGAAGTATACAAATTCAAATGGCAAGCGGTTAGGTTAGCTTCAGCAACAGGTTGAGAAAAATATAAATAATATTATATAAAATATAATAACCGTGTTGGTATGTAGAAAACAACTAGTGAAGAACTCATAGGTGAACTATTTGGTGACATTCAATGACTAAACCACTTTTTTGGTACTTTAAAAGTATCATTTACCAGTAATGAAGAGAGAAAGGAGTGGAGAATCGAAAACGAGTGAAGAGGAGAAGGAAAGAGAAAAGCGTGGAACCAAGAAGCTAGAGGACAGAAGTGTGTCGGTACAGCCGTACCGGGTACCGGGACTGTGGAACACCACGGAACGGTTCCGAGCAGTGACAAGAATCCAACCCTTCCCGGTTCAGTTCCACCGACCGGGAAGGTCTCGGCACAGGAAGAAACTATCGAATTGGGAGCTGAGCCTTATTAATTGGTGGTGGCAAATTTTTCCACTGCTATCCAAAGTTGCCGAGGAAAGGCTATGTGTGTTAGCTACGTCTGTCCCCTGTGAGCAACTTTTTTCCAAAGCAGGGACAATTTTATCGGAGAGAAGGAGCTCACTGAGTCCAAAAAATGCTAGTATGCTAATTTTTTTTAAGTCAAAACGAAAAACTGTTTGTATAGGTAAACTTGTTCATTAAATGATTATTTTTTTGACACTGGATTGAATAATTCATTCCTATAGAATGAAAAGTTGGTCTGAGCCCTGATTCGTAGCGATCGTTATTTTATTCAACGTTCGTTACCGGGAAGGGAACTGTACCGGTATTTCGGAACGACGACTTCTATGTCACTGGAATCATTGGAACCGTTCCTAAGAATTACCTGGACCGACACACATCTACAAGAAGCAATCTTACCAACCGCACAGTACGCAAAAGTGGGGGCACATAGAACCAACCTTGCCAGCTCCTCCAAGGCCAACTATCGTACCTGCCTCTAAAATTATCGTTTTGGGGGAAACTATCGTACAAACTCTAAATTCTATTTATAGTATAAATATTTTTATACTAAAAAGCTCATCTACCTACCATATATATTAGAACATTCGGAAAACCTATCTGTCGAAAACCCCAAAAATGGGCAGGTCGAGAAAACACCAAAAGTAGGTATAGCTCGTTCACTATAAGGAGGCGCGTTTCTCCGAGAGGGGCTCTGAAGAGCAGGGCTGCGCAGTGGGACCCTTCCCCCACCCAACGTCCAGTCCTACCCTGCTTGACCTGAACCCCTCCCGTTCTTTTTCCTCCCTCGCCAACATTAAGGCCGGGACACACATATCCGCACCGTGTCCGCACCGCATGACGGCCGTGTGTCGGACAACACACGGAGAAGAAGTTATAAGAAGGGAGTTTACCAGGAAGTCCCCACCTATCCGCACCGTCTCCGCTCCGCGTCAGTGCTCCGCGTCCGCACCGAGTCAGACTAGTTAGGTTTAGTTTTACAAGGACGCGGTGTGGAGACCTCGACGATGGATAATGAATTATCCCCCCTCCCACCAGTCAATTTGTCTTCAACACGCCGATGTTTTTAGGCATTCCTTCTTACTTGGATTACATATTTACATAGAATTGGTGACAATTTCAAGCTGAGGGAAGAAATTATATTACAGTGGAACCTGGATAATTCGAACTTCTTTAATTCGAATTCTTTTTTAATTCGAATATTTATCTTGGTCCCTAGCATTTTGTATTTAAACAATGCTAAAAAATCGTGGATAATTCGAATTTTATTTTGGATAATTCGAATTTCCGGCGTGCTAATTAGGGTATAAATTTTAAGCTTTGGCTTGTGAACCCACGATTTTGTCTCCAATCTTCGTGTTTTTCCTCCAGTGCGAATGCTATAACTCCTAACTCACTATTTGCAAAACGTCTCAACATGACCCATGACCAGCGTCTTGTCTGCTCAGAGTGCAAACCGAATTGTGATAGACCTCCGTAGCACGGACAACACTCGGAACCGTGTGGCCTCCCACCTCCGTCTCCGACACTCGGACATGTTGCGGAGAGGGTGCGGTGCGGACACGGTGCGGATATGTGTGTCCCGGCCTTTATCCGTCCTCTTCCCTCCCGCTCACCCTAAGGCCCGCCGCAAATTGAACCCAGCACACGCACAGCCCACGTCCGACCCACGCGTGGGTAGGAATATGAATCACAGTTTTGCATTAGGTACCGCATATTGAACCCAGCCCACGGCTATCCCACTCAGTTGCTCTCCACGCGTGGGTCCGTTTGTATGTGCCGCACAGTTTTCGTGGGTGCGTTGGAATGAAAAAAAATGGATGAGAAGTTAATTGAACTTGTCAGGGACCATCCTGTGCTGTACGACACATCTGATGCGAACTACATGAGAACAAAACTAAAAGATGAGCTTTGGGGAAAAATTGGGACTGAATTGGAAACGGACGGTAAGCACACACTTTTTATTATATCATTATTATTATTAGTTACTTGAAAAAATGTTAAAACAATTCATTGCTCATGTTACATTATGTGGTGAAAACCACCCCCTCTTTTCAACAGCCCTTTTCAGGGCTACCAAAAAGAGGTAGACATGGCACACAAACGTTTATAAGACGTCGAGTTATAACTCCGTCAAACAAAATATTTCACCAGAGAGAAAATGCGATATTCTCTCTCAATAATGAAATATTATCAAATAACATACAAGGCGACCTCCCTAAACACTTACTGGGCAAGAGAGACGCGACAAGTATTTCGAACCAAGTCGCCTTGAAGGAGAAAACTCAAAAAGACAATCAAATGTCCTCTAGAACTAACAAGGACGGTTCTAGCAAGCCTACACGCCAATCAGAAACTCTGATTGCGCGAGAGACAATAGACGAACCAACCAGGAGGCGGCAAGCAAATTACAACCACCTCTGGTTCAGAAGCAAAGAGGGCCGAGAGACCCAGTCTCAACAACGGACGCAGAGAAGCCACCCCGGGGACCCTGTCTCAGCGACGGACGCAGAGAAGCCACCCCCGGGGACCCCGTCTAAACAACGGACGCAGAGAAGCCACCCCGGGAACCCTGTCTCAGCGACGGACGCAGAGAAGCCACCCCCGGGGACCCCGTCTCAGAGACGGACGCGGGGAAGCCACCCCAAAAAACCAATCAGAAAATAGCTCAATAAACCAACAGGCTAATTTGCATACTAGCCATTAAGTGGCCACCCCTTTCAACGCCACCCCGGGTATAAATAAGGGAGGCGTTGGCCGGGTTGATTATTCCACTCACCGCTCTCGACGAGTACACTCTACCAGTACGAAGTTTCTACACGCTCTACGCTGACGACCCTTCTGCTCACGAGTTCTTCTCAGAACGGCAATTTATTGCTCACAAGGCATATCTTCTCTCTTCACAGATCTCACTTTGACATCTACGAGTCCAGTGATCTTTTATCCTGCTCATTGCCCAACGTAGTTCTTCTGTCAGAACGCCACCCGGTACATCTATTGATATCCTCATTAGATCGTACGCCCGCAGGGACGTTCGAGACGTGTCGCCCGGGTTTCGTAGCACTAAGCTCTTAACCGACCGCCGGGGCACGCCGATAAATTACTCAGCTCATCCGCTCTAATTTATCGTCCAAGGAAGCCTTTTTCAAGGCTACAAGGTAGGACCCTGACATCCGAGCAAAGGAAAGAAGCTCTGTCAAGCGAGTCCACCTTCCAAATCCTGCATCCTATACGGAGAGGTATTAAAAACGAGTTAATCAACTCGGGTACATCGATGGAGCGCCGCCCGTCCTACTTCCTCATGCAAGAGGAAGCGGAGCACGGCGCGGTCGGGAGCTCTAGCAGGTTCGTAGCCGACGCACTCTCCAGACCTTTCGACCCAGTTGAAATTCAAACAAAGTCAATTTCAACCCAAACTGACGAGGGTCCGTCCATAGCCGAAATTTCACAAATTACGGCCGCAATAGAGTGCAACCTTTTACTGCACATCTCAAATGCACAGATTCATTCTCCTCCTAACGCAGAGGACAAACTAAAACTCACACGAGTTGAATTCCCTCAAGGAGAGATTTGGTGTAACCTGGACTTAGGACACCCAAGACCTTATATTCCGAACGAAATAAGGCACGAAATAATCAGCCAAATTCACAGTTTGGGACACCCGGGCATACACTCTACAGTGTATAAGGTAAAACAGAGATATTTTTGGCACGGCCTTCGTGCGGATGTTTCCAACTGGGTCCAGGCATGCGAGACTTGCCAACGAGCAAAAATCACTCGCTCCGTGAAGCTCCCTTACTCCGAATTTGAAACAGCTACCAAATTCTCCCATGTACACGTTGACATTACCGGACCCTTACCTTTAGCTAAAGGAGGGAAGCGTTACATCCTAATGATGGTCGATAGAGCGACGGGTTGGCTAGAGGCAGTCCCTCTTAACAACATCGAAACGTCCACTATCACAAACGCCTTTATAAATATTTGGGTAGCCTCAAAAGGTGTACCTAAATACATTACAAGTGACCAGGGCACACAATTCGAATCAGACCTATTTCATTCCATTATGGAACGTCTCGGAGTAAAACATACTCACACGTTACCATACAAACCGTCAACAAACGGAATGGTGGAACGCAGAAATAGGTCCTTGAAAGAGGCTCTCAAAGCACAGGACGAACATTGGCTCGACGCCCTTCCGAAAGTACTACTCGCCATGCGTACGGCAGTAGACCCAGCAACGGAAACTACGCCCTTCCAAAAAGTTTATGGAATTGACGTGCCGCTCCCAGGCGACATATTCGTAACTTCTACGAACATTTCCGAGCCTCTCTTTTTCCGATCTACGCATATCAGGCATAATAATACGAAATATGCCGTCAACATGCCCAAAAATTTAGATACATGTACACATGTCTATATAAGAGTGCCCACACAGCCCTCCTCTTTGCAATGTCCTTACACAGGACCATTCAAAGTTGTTAAAAGAGATAAGTTTTCGGTTACAGTGCAAATTGGCGAACACACAAAAAAGGTTCCCAAACAGCAAATCAAACCAGCTTACACTCTAAACACAGACGAAGCTGTTTCACTAAGCACAAATCAGGCAGAAAATAAGGAGGAGACTCCCCGAAAATCCGCCAGAGGGCGCGTCCCCTCTACCAAATTCGACGAGAGGTGGGTGACTGCGCTCGAAGCAGGCCACGCCCACTTTTCTCGGGTAGGAGCAGTGGGAGATATAAATACCGAGCGCCCCGGGCCCGGAGCTCATACCAATCTTGACTATGGCAGCATCCACTACCACGCAAGAAGACATGATGACGGAAGAGGTAGAGAATTTCCTCCTTGCGGAGGAAATTCCTGCGCCCATCGGCCCGCTCCCGCCTTCACCCGAGAAGAAGAGACCGGCAGACGCCAGCGATCCCCGAGAGGTAGTTTGGAGAACGCCAGCCGCGTTCATGCAGCCAGCTCCACCCGCTCAGCAGCTACACAAAGCTCCACCCGCTCACCAGCTGCCCACTACGCCACGCAAGTGGATCAGCTCGGGCGACGTCCCCGTGCCTCGTTGGGACGAAATGAGCGCAGCGGGGTGGACGTCACCGGAACCAGCTCCTCCGCAACAACCCAGCCGCGGCCACGGGCCAAACCCTCGCGGGTTTGGTACCCGTCGGCAGAGCTCGGGCCGGCCACGGACGCCCCGCGGCGCTCGCCGAAACCGGCGAGGCCGGGGCTCACACCAGGCGCGGGACGAGAGGCCTGCACCTCCGCCTCCGCCCCAAATGGTGAGGGTATCATACGGGGAATTCCGTATGGACCTCCCAGTTCTCCCCAACCGGCGTCGTCGTTCATAACACGACGTCTTGGGGGGGCGCCTGTGGTGAAAACCACCCCCTCTTTTCAACAGCCCTTTTCAGGGCTACCAAAAAGAGGTAGACATGGCACACAAACGTTTATAAGACGTCGAGTTATAACTCCGTCAAACAAAATATTTCACCAGAGAGAAAATGCGATATTCTCTCTCAATAATGAAATATTATCAAATAACATACAAGGCGACCTCCCTAAACACTTACTGGGCGAGAGAGACGCGACAAGTATTTCGAACCAAGTCGCCTTGAAGGAGAAAACTCAAAAAGACAATCAAATGTCCTCTAGAACTAACAAGGACGGTTCTAGCAAGCCTACACGCCAATCAGAAACTCTGATTGCGCGAGAGACAATAGACGAACCAACCAGGAGGTGGCAAGCAAATTACAACCACCTCTGGTTCAGAAGCAAAGAGGGCCGAGAGACCCAGTCTCAACAACGGACGCAGAGAAGCCACCCCGGGGACCCTGCCTCAGCGACGGACGCAGAGAAGCCACCCCCGGGGACCCCGTCTAAACAACGGACGCAGAGAAGCCACCCCCGGGGACCCCGTCTCAGAGACGGACGCGGGGAAGCCACCCAAAAAACCAATCAGAAAATAGCTCAATAAACCAACAGGCTAATTTGCATACTAGCCATTAAGTGGCCACCCCTTTCAACGCCACCCCCGGGTATAAATAAGGGAGGCGTTGGCCGGGTTGATTATTCCACTCACCGCTCTCGACGAGTACACTCTACCAGTACGAAGTTTCTACACGCTCTACGCTGACGACCCTTCTGCTCACGAGTTCTTCTCAGAACGGCAATTTATTGCTCACAAGGCATATCTTCTCTCTTCACAGATCTCACTTTGGCATCTACGAGTCCAGTGATCTTTTATCCTGCTCATTGCCCAACGTAGTTCTTCTGTCAGAACGCCACCCGGTACATCTATTGATATCCTCATTAGATCGTACGCCCGCAGGGACGTTCGAGACGTGTCGCCCGGGTTTCGTAGCACTAAGCTCTTAACCGACCGCCGGGGCACGCCGATAAATTACTCAGCTCATCCGCTCTAATTTATCGTCCAAGGAAGCCTTTTTCAAGGCTACAAGGTAGGACCCTGACATCCGAGCAAAGGAAAGAAGCTCTGTCAAGCGAGTCCACCTTCCAAATCCTGCATCCTATACGGAGAGGTATTAAAAACGAGTTAATCAACTCGGGTACATCGATGGAGCGCCGCCCGTCCTACTTCCTCATGCAAGAGGAAGCGGAGCACGGCGCGGTCGGGAGCTTCGTAGCCGACGCACTCTCCAGACCTTTCGATCCAGTTGAAATTCAAACAAAGTCAATTTCAACCCAAACTGACGAGGGTCCGTCCGTAGCCGAAATTTCACAAATTACGGCCGCAATAGAGTGCAATCTTTTACTGCACATCTCAAATGCACAGATTCATTCTCCTCCTAACGCAGAGGACAAACTAAAACTCACACGAGTTGAATTCCCTCAAGGAGAGATTTGGTGTAACCTGGACTTAGGACACCCAAGACCTTATATTCCAAACGAAATAAGGCACGAAATAATCAGCCAAATTCACAATTTGGGACACCCAGGCATACACTCTACAGTGTATAAGGTAAAACAGAGATATTTTTGGCACGGCCTTCGTGCGGATGTCTCCAACTGGGTCCGGGCATGCGAGACTTGCCAACGAGCAAAAATCACTCGCTCCGTGAAGCTCCCTTACTCCGAATTTGAAACGGCTACCAAATTCTCCCATGTACACGTTGACATCACCGGACCCTTACCTTTAGCTAAAGGAGGGAAGCGTTACATCCTAATGATGGTCGATAGAGCAACGGGTTGGCTAGAGGCAGTCCCTCTTAACAACATCGAAACGTCCACGATCACAAACGCCTTTATAAATATTTGGGTAGCCTCAAAAGGCGTACCTAAATACATTACAAGTGACCAGGGCACACAATTCGAATCAGACCTATTTCATTCCATTATGGAACGTCTCGGAGTAAAACATACTCACACGTTACCATACAAACCGTCAACAAACGGAATGGTGGAACGCAGAAATAGATCCTTGAAAGAGGCTCTCAAAGCACAGGACGAACATTGGCTCGACGCCCTTCCAAAAGTACTACTCGCCATGCGTACGGCAGTAGACCCAGCAACGGAAACTACACCCTTCCAAAAAGTTTATGGAATTGACGTGCCGCTCCCAGGCGACATATTCGTAACTTCTACGAACATTTCCGAGCCTCTCTTTTTCCGATCTACGCATATCAGGCATAATAATACGAAATATGCCGTCAACATGCCCAAAAATTTAGATACATGTACACATGTCTATATAAGAGTGCCCACACAGCTCTCCTCTTTGCAATGTCCTTACACAGGACCATTCAAAGTTGTTAAAAGAGATAAGTTTTCGGTTACAGTACAAATTGGCGAACACACAAAAAAGGTTCCCAAACAGCAAATCAAACCAGCTTACACTCTAAACACAGACGAAGCTGTTTCACTAAGCACAAATCAGGCAGAAAATAAGGAAGAGACTCCCCGAAAATCCGCCAGAGGGCGCGTCCCCTCTACCAAATTCGACGAGAAATGGGTGACTGCGCTCGAAGCAGACCACGCCCACTTTTCTCGGGTAGGAGCAGTGGGAGATATAAATAAGGAGCACCCCGGGCCCGGAGCTCATACCAATCTTGACCATGGCAGCTTCCACTACAGAAGAAAGAATGATGACGGAAGAGGTAGAGGATTTCCTCCTTGCGGAGGAAATTCCTACGCCCATCGGCCCGCTCCCGCCTTCACCAGAGAAGAAGGGACCGGCGGACGCCAGCGCTCCAAGAGAGGTGGTTTGGAGAACGCCGGCCGCGTTCGCAAAGCCGGCTCCACCCGCTCCGCAGCTGCCCAGGGCTCCACCCGCTCACCAGCTGCCCACGGCTCCACGCAAGTGGATCAGCTCGGGCGACGTCCCCGTGCCTCGTTGGGACGAGATGAGCGCAGCGGGGTGGACGTCACCGGAACCAGCGCCTCCGCAACAACCCAGCCGCGGCCGCGGGCCAAACCCTCGCGGGTTTGGTACCCGTCGGCAGAGCTCGGGCCGGCCACGGACGCCCCGCGGCGCTCGCCGAAACCGGCGAGGCCAGGGCTCACACCAGGCGCGGGACGAGAGGCCTGCACCTCCGCCTCCGCCCCAAATGGTGAGGGTTTCATACGGAGAATTCCGTATGGACCTCCCAGTTCTCCCCAACCGGTGTCGTCGTTAATAACACGACGTCTTGGGGGGGCGCCTGTGGTGAAAACCACCCCCTCTTTTCAACAGCCCTTTTCAGGGCTACCAAAAAGAGGTAGACATGGCACACAAATGTTTATAAGACGTCGAGTTATAACTCCGTCAAACAAAATATTTCACCAGAGAGAAAATGCGATATTCTCTCTCAATAGTGAAATATTATCAAATAACATACAAGGCGACCTCCCTAAACACTTACTGGGCGAGAGAGACGCGACAAGTATCTCGAACCAAGTCGCCTTGAATGAGAAAACTCAAACAGACAATCAAATGTCCTCTAGAACTAACAAGGACGGTTCTAGCAAGCCTACACGCCAATCAGAAACTCTGATTGCGCGAGAGACAATAGACGAACCAACCAGGAGGCGGCAAGCAAATTACAACCACCTCTGGTTCAGAAGCAAAGAGGGCCGAGAGACCCTGTCTCAGCGACGGACGCAGAGAAGCCACCCCGGGGACCCCGTCTAAACGACGGACGCAGAGAAACCACCCCCGGGAACCCCGTCTAAACAACGGACGCAGAGAAGCCACCCCGGGGACCCTGTCTCAGCGACGGACGCAGAGAAGCCACCCCCGGGGACCCCGTCTCAGAGACGGACGCGGGGAAGCCACCCCCAAAAAACCAACTCAGCTATCATATTCACAGATTCTGAGAAAACAATGTGCGAGCCAATAAGGAAACACATGGTGAACTAATGAAATTAAGCGGACCAATCAGGGGGCGGCAGGAGGCGGCCACCTCCCTATAATTACCCCGCACGGAGCCCTCCGAAATTCATTCCACTCACCGCTCTCGACGACTACACTCTACAGTACGAAGTTTCTACACGCTCTACGCTGACGACCCTTCTGCTCACGAGTTCTTCTCAGAACGGCATTTTATTGCTCACAAGGCATATCTTCTCTCCTCACAGATCTCGCTTTGGCATCTACGAGTCCAGTGATCCTTTATCCTGCTCATTGCCCAACGTAGTTCTTCTGTCAGAACGCCACCCGGTACATCTATTGATATCCTCATTAGATCGTACGCCCGCTGGGACGTTCGAGACGTGTCGCCCGGGTTTCGTAGCACTAAGCTCGTCACCGACCGCTGGGGCACGCCGATAAATTACTCAGCTCATCCGCTCTAATTTATCGTCCAAGGAAGCCTTTTTCAAGGCTACAAGGTAGGACCCTGACATCCGAGCAAAGGAAAGAAGCTCTGTCAAGCGAGTCCACCTTCCAAATCCTGCATCCTATACGGAGAGGTATTAAAAACGAGTTAATCAACTCGGGTACATCGATGGAGCGCCGCCCGTCCTACTTCCTCATGCAAGAGGAAGCAGAGCACGGCGCGGTCGGGAGCTCTAGCCCACGAAGCGCTCCCTACCCGATACTCGACTCGTCCGCTGGTCCTAGCGACAGACAAAGGCTCGATTCTCGCGAAGAGATCGCCTTACTACCTAACATATCCGTGAAGGAAACGTTAGGTCAAGCCTCACACACACAAAAGTTCGAGGATCCCTTCCAGACTCGCTCTGAAGTCAATCATCGTGATTCGACAAAGATATCTGAATATCCACGATATTCTACGCAAGGCTACCCGGCCGATCCGAGTGTCAAATTCACTCCCAACTTGCTCAAAACACAGGATACTTTTCAGTACCTCAACCAAGCCCGGTATATTCCCCCTACAGATATAAATCTTAGGCCGGAATATTACACAACGGCTCAGCACCAAACAGATCGGACCCAGCACGCACTAAGCGAGCCCAGTGCTCCACGCGGCCAATACACGAACTATCCTCAGGTTCCGCCCGCCAAGCAAGATGACCTTGGCGATTTCGCTCACATTCCTTTCGGAAATATCACGGGGACTAACCCGCATAATCAGAACATAAACGTCCCACTTGGTCTACCTACACCAAGTCAGACATATATAAATCCACTACAAATGGTGACCCCGCCTTTGAACAGGCTTAACACGGAGCATTTCGTTCCCTCTTATGAAGCTAGTGGATTTCAGGGAACCACTGCGGGCGTGCGACCCCCGCCGGGCTTATACGCCCCACATCTCACACAACAACCCTCTACACAAAGTGGCTTTCGAGCACTTTTAGAGGAAATGGGAGATTACCAAAAACCTATCTTCCAAAAGAAGAATATTGATCGTGCACTCGCCGAGTTCGATCAATACTGCGTGCGAAAAAACCTGAGAACGCAGAACGAATGTTTCTCAGCTATCTACAAGTGGGTACCTGAAGAAATGCGGGAAGCTATTGACTCAGCTTACCTCACGGCACCCCACGCACCTTACGAAGAGGCCAAACAGCGCCTACAACGGGAATACGGGCTGTCCTTGCAGGACAGGCTCCTCGCGCTCGAGGACCCCGCATCTCTCGCCAAAAAACCCAGCACCAAGTACCATGAAATGTACTCTAAGGCTGTTGGGTACTTCTCAGAGGCTTTGATCACTCAAAAGTGGATCGAAACTCTGCCCATCGAAGCCCGGGGCATGGTCGCAGCACAGCTTACCACGAATGCCCGGCTCGACCTAGCTGATACGCTACACGCGTACAAAACAGCGAATCCTCCTCTCAACATAAGAGGAGTAGAATCTACTTCAAAACCTACCAAGACTGGTTTCAAAAAGGCCCTCTCACAAAAAGCTGAGTCCAAACCTCAGCAAGCAGAGAGTAAGCCTAACAAACCAACGGCCTACTTCTGCCGGAACCACGCCCGTTTCGGTAGCGAAACTCGCAAGTGTGCAGACCCAGAGTACTGCACTTGGAAGGCAAATACCGCCTCCAAACCTATCAAAAAGGCAGCGCCTATCAGCCAGCCTAAAAACTTGGTTTCAAGCGAAAATAACCACAGACCAGTACAAGAAAGTACCGTTCCAACCTCAGACGCAGAGAGTTCGGAAAACGAATAACTGCCAGTGTATCTGAGCCTATACACCGGCAGACTAAAGAGTATAAAAGGCTCTTTTTCAAGTGCAAACTAAATGGCACTGAATTTCTCATTGACACGGGAGCAGAAGTGAACATTCTCCCCCACAATGTCACCAAAAAATTGGGCTTAAAAATTCTTAAGTCCAATGTCAAGCTCACAGCAGCTAACGGCGCCCCTATAGACACACTAGGGCGTGCTGACACGACAATTAACATCGGCCTCGGAGACATGACCACCGATTTCATGATCACTAAAGTTGATCTAGCGATCCTCGGTATACCATTCCTCGAGTCTTGGGATATCGGAATACGGGTCAAACACAAATATATCTACAAAGATAAAGTAAAGAGCTATGCCGATCAAAAAATCGCTGCAGTCATGAGCAGAAAATTTACTGACGAACAAATAGCAGCTGCTATTCCTCATCGTGACAACAGTCCTAAACCAGAGGACACACAGCTCACAGAGGACGAAAACATACGCTCTATCATTGAAAAATACAATGATAAAATGAACAAACTTCAAGGAAAGTGGAAAAACAACGGTGTTTACCACCGTATAACCACGGAAGGAACACCAGTACACTTCCGTGCAAGGCCCATGGCAGGCGAAAAACGGGCTCAGGTTAAAAATACTTTCGACAAAATGCTCACAGAGGGCATCATCGCTCCCTCCGACTCCGAATGGGCTTCTCCGCTACATTGCGTGCCCAAAAAAGATGGAACATGGAGAATCACGGGCGATTACCGATTCCTCAATGCAAAAACTAAGAAAGACGCCTACCCGCCGCCTCACATTCGCTCTTTCCAAGCGAATTTACATAATACACAAATCTATTCGACAATAGATTTAAAATCGGCATATTACCATATCCCGATGCACCCAGATGACGCTCATAAAACGGCAATTATTACCCCTTTCGGTCTCTATGAGTTTAAAAAAATGAGCATGGGTTTGGCCGGAGCGGCTCAAACATGGCAAAGGTACATGGACAGCGTCATGCGGAAATTCGATTTCGCATTTGTCTACCTAGACGACATATTGGTGGCTTCTAAAAATTACAAAGAACACATGAACCACCTCAAACAAATTTTCGACAAACTAGGAGAACACGGACTTCGAGTAGGTTTTGACAAATGCATTTTTTCAAAACCTACCGTCGATTTCCTAGGTTTCACTATCTCAAAAGAAGGGATAATTCCTAAACGAGATAAAATAGAGGCCATAGAGCAATTCCCTCGGCCAATAGACGTACGAAGCCTACGCAGATTCCTAGGTATGTGTGGTTTCTACCGAGCTTGCTCAAGTAAATTCGCTCACACAGCGCAACCTCTGTATGACTCCATTCAGTCAAACAAAAAAAATGACAAAACCCCTATCGAATGGACATCAGAGAGAGAAAAAGCTTTCAACAGCTTAAAACACGCAATGATAAAAGCTACATTGCACAATATTGCTCATCCCCACCCTACAGCGGAGTGGAGAATAGTTTGCGATGCATCCGATACACACATCGGAGCGGCACTGGAGCAGGAAATTACAGACAAACACGGCTCGAAATCTTACCAACCATTGGGATTTTTCAGTAAAGAAATTCCGGAACAATGGAAGAATAAAGCCTCGTTCGACAAAGAGATGTTCGCCGCTTATCAAGCTTGCATTCATTGGCACAATGACTTGGACGGCCGCTCTTTTCATATTTGCTCAGATCACAAGCCTCTGCTAGGCACAATGCTAAAAAAAAACGCACATTTTTCTAAAATGCGATTGAGATGGCTAACATACATCTCCCAAATGACAAGTGACATACGACACATACCCGGAGAAGACAACGTCGTAGCCGACGCACTCTCCAGACCTTTCGATCCAGTTGAAATTCAAACAAAGTCAATTTCAACCCAAACTGACGAGGGTCCGTCCGTAGCCGAAATTTCACAAATTACGGCCGCAATAGAGTGCAACCTTTTACTGCACATCTCAAATGCACAGATTCATTCTCCTCCTAACGCAGAGGACAAACTAAAACTCACACGAGTTGAATTCCCTCAAGGAGAGATTTGGTGTAACCTGGACTTAGGACACCCAAGACCTTATATTCCGAACGAAATAAGGCACGAAATAATCAGCCAAATTCACAGTTTGGGACACCCAGGCATACACTCTACAGTGTATAAGGTAAAACAGAGATATTTTTGGCACGGCCTTCGTGCGGATGTCTCCAACTGGGTCCGGGCATGCGAGACTTGCCAACGAGCAAAAATCACTCGCTCCGTGAAGCTCCCTTACTCCGAATTTGAAACGGCTACCAAATTCTCCCATGTACACGTTGACATTACCGGACCCTTACCTTTAGCTAAAGGAGGGAAGCGTTACATCCTAATGATGGTCGATAGAGCAACGGGTTGGCTAGAGGCAGTCCCTCTTAACAACATCGAAACGTCCACTATCACAAACGCCTTTATAAATATTTGGGTAGCCTCAAAAGGTGTACCTAAATACATTACAAGTGACCAGGGCACACAATTCGAATCAGACCTATTTCATTCCATTATGGAACGTCTCGGAGTAAAACATACTCACACGTTACCATACAAACCGTCAACAAACGGAATGGTGGAACGCAGAAATAGGTCCTTGAAAGAGGCTCTCAAAGCACAGGACGAACATTGGCTCGACGCCCTTCCGAAAGTACTACTCGCCATGCGTACGGCAGTAGACCCAGCAACGGAAACTACACCCTTCCAAAAAGTTTATGGAATTGACGTGCCGCTCCCAGGCGACATATTCGTAACTTCTACGAACATTTCCGAGCCTCTCTTTTTCCGATCTACGCATATCAGGCATAATAATACGAAATATGCCGTCAACATGCCCAAAAATTTAGATACATGTACACATGTCTATATAAGAGTGCCCACACAGCTCTCCTCTTTGCAATGTCCTTACACAGGACCATTCAAAGTTGTTAAAAGAGATAAGTTTTCGGTTACAGTGCAAATTGGCGAACACACAAAAAAGGTTCCCAAACAGCAAATCAAACCAGCTTACACTCTAAACACAGACGAAGCTGTTTCACTAAGCACAAATCAGGCAGAAAATAAGGAGGAGACTCCCCGAAAATCCGCCAGAGGGCGCGTCCCCTCTACCAAATTCGACGAGAAATGGGTGACTGCGCTCGAAGCAGACCACGCCCACTTTTCTCGGGTAGGAGCAGTGGGAGATATAAATAAGGAGCACCCCGGGCCCGGAGCTCATACCAATCTTGACTATGGCAGCTTCCACTACACGCAAGAAGACATGATGACGGAGGAGGTAGAGGATTTCCTCCTTGCGGAGGAAATTCCTACGCCCATCGGCCCGCTTCCGCCTTCACCCGAGAAGAAGGGACCGGCGGACGCCAGCGCTCCAAGAGAGCTGGTTTGGAGAACGCCGGCCGCGTTCGCAAAGCCGGCTCCACCCGCTCAGCAGCTGCCCAGGGCTCCACCCGCTCACCAGCTGCCCACTACACCACCCAAGTGGATCAGCTCGGGCGACGTCCCCGTGCCTCGTTGGGACGAGATGAGCGCAGCGGGTTGGACGTCACCGGAACCAGCGCCTCCGCAACAACCCAGCCGCGGCCGCGGGCCAAACCCTCGCGGGTTTGGTACCCGTCGGCAGAGCTCGGGCCGGCCAAGGACGCCCCGCGGCCCTCGTCGAAACCGGCGAGGCCGGGGCTCACACCAGGCGCGGGACGAGAGGCCTGCACCTCCGCCTCCGCCCCAAATGGTGAGGGTATCATACGGAGAATTCCGTATGGACCTCCCAGTTCTCCCCAACCGGCGTCGTCGTTAATAACACGACGTCTTGGGGGGGCGCCTGTGGTGAAAACCACCCCCTCTTTTCAACAGCCCTTTTCAGGGCTACCAAAAAGAGGTAGACATGGCACACAAACGTTTATAAGACGTCGAGTTATAACTCCGTCAAACAAAATATTTCACCAGAGAGAAAATGCGATATTCTCTCTCAAAAGTGAAATATTATCAAATAACATACAAGGCGACCTCCCTAAACACTTACTGGGCGAGAGAGACGCGACAAGTATCTCGAACCAAGTCGCCTTGAATGAGAAAACTCAAACAGACAATCAAATGTCCTCTAGAACTAACAAGGACGGTTCTAGCAAGCCTACACGCCAATCAGAAACTCTGATTGCGCGAGAGACAATAGACGAACCAACCAGGAGGCGGCAAGCAAATTACAACCACCTCTGGTTCAGAAGCCACCCCAGGGACCCTGTCTCAGCGACGGACGCAGAGAAGCCACCCCGGGGACCCCGTCTAAACAACGGACGCAGAGAAGCCACCCGAGGACCCCGTCTAAACAACGGACGCAGAGAAGCCACCCCGGGGACCCTGTCTCAGCGACGGACGCAGAGAAGCCACCCCCGGGGACCCCGTCTCAGAGACGGACGCGGGGAAGCCACCCCCAAAAAACCAACTCAGCTATCGTATTCACAGATTCTGAGAAAACAATGTGCGAGCCAATAAGGAAACACATGGTGAACTAATGAAATTAAGCGGACCAATCAGGGGGCGGCAGGAGGCGGCCACCTCCCTATAATTAACGGAGCCCTCCGAAATTCATTCCACTCACCGCTCTCGACGACTACACTCTACCAGTACGAAGTTTCTACACGCTCTACGCTGACGACCCTTCTGCTCACGAGTTCTTCTCAGAACGGCATTTTATTGCTCACAAGGCATATCTTCTCTCCTCACAGATCTCGCTTTGGCATCTACGAGTCCAGTGATCCTTTATCCTGCTCATTGCCCAACGTAGTTCTTCTGTCAGAACGCCACCCGGTACATCTATTGATATCCTCATTAGATCGTACGCCCGCTGGGACGTTCGAGACGTGTCGCCCGGGTTTCGTAGCACTAAGCTCGTCACCGACCGCTGGGGCACGCCGATAAATTACTCAGCTCATCCGCTCTAATTTATCGTCCAAGGAAGCCTTTTTCAAGGCTACAAGGTAGGACCCTGACATCCGAGCAAAGGAAAGAAGCTCTGTCAAGCGAGTCCACCTTCCAAATCCTGCATCCTATACGGAGAGGTATTAAAAACGAGTTAATCAACTCGGGTACATCGATGGAGCGCCGCCCGTCCTACTTCCTCATGCAAGAGGAAGCAGAGCACGGCGCGGTCGGGAGCTCTAGCCCACGAAGCGCTCCCTACCCGATACTCGACTCGTCCGCTGGTCCTAGCGACAGACAAAGGCTCGATTCTCGCGAAGAGATCGCCTTACTACCTAACATATCCGTGAAGGAAACGTTAGGTCAAGCCTCACACACACAAAAGTTCGAGGATCCCTTCCAGACTCGCTCTGAAGTCAATCATCGTGATTCGACAAAGATATCTGAATATCCACGATATTCTACGCAAGGCTACCCGGCCGATCCGAGTGTCAAACTCACTCCCAACTTGCTCAAAACACAGGATACTTTTCAGTACCTCAACCAAGCCCGGTATATTCCCCCTACAGATATAAATCTTAGGCCGGAATATTACACAACGGCTCAGCACCAAACAGATCGGACCCAGCACGCACTAAGCGAGCCCAGTGCTCCACGCGGCCAATACACGAACTATCCTCAGGTTCCGCCCGCCAAGCAAGCTGACCTTGGCGATTTCGCTCACATTCCTTTCGGAAATATCACGGGGACTAACCCGCATAATCAGAACATAAACGTCCCACTTGGTCTACCTACACCAAGTCAGACATATATAAATCCACTACAAATGGTGACCCCGCCTTTGAACAGGCTTAACACGGAACATTTCGTTCCCTCTTATGAAGCTAGTGGATTTCAGGGAACCACTGCGGGCGTGCGACCCCCGCCGGGCTTATACGCCCCACATCTCACACAACAACCCTCTACACAAAGTGGCTTTCAAGCACTTTTAGAGGAAATGGGAGATTACCAAAAACCTATCTTCCAAAAGAAGAATATCGATCGTGCACTCGCCGAGTTCGATCAATACTGCGTGCGAAAAAACCTGAGAACGCAGAACGAATGTTTCTCAGCTATCTACAAGTGGGTACCTGAAGAAATGCGGGAAGCTATTGACTCAGCTTACCTCACGGCACCCCACGCACCTTACGAAGAGGCCAAACAGCGCCTACAACGAGAATACGGGCTGTCCTTGCAGGACAGGCTCCTCGCGCTCGAGGACCCCGCATCTCTCGCCAAAAAACCCAGCACCAAGTACCATGAAATGTACTCTAAGGCTGTTGGGTACTTCTCAGAGGCTTTGATCACTCAAAAGTGGATCGAAACTCTGCCCAGCGAAGCCCGGGGCATGGTCGCAGCACAGCTTACCACGAATGCCCGGCTCGACCTAGCTGATACGCTACACGCGTACAAAACAGCGAACCCCCCTCTCAACATAAGAGGAGTAGAATCTACTTCGAAACCTACCAAGACTGGTTTCAAAAAGGCCCTCTCACAAAAAGCTGAGTTCAAACCTCAGCAAGTAGAGAGTAAGCCTCACAAACCAACGGCCTACGTCTGCCGGAACCACGCCCGTTTCGGTAGCGAAACTCGCAAGTGTGCAGACCCAGAGTACTGCACTTGGAAGGCAAATACCGCCTCCAAACCTATCAAAAAGGCAGCGCCTATCAGCCAGCCTAAAACCTTGGTTTCAAGCGAAAATACTCACAGACCGATACAAGAAAGTACCGTTCCAAACTCAGACGCAGAGAGTTCGGAAAACGAATAACTGCCAGTGTATCTGAGCCTATACACCGGCAGACTAAAGAGTATAAAAGGCTTTTTTTCAAGTGCAAACTAAATGGCACTGAATTTCTCATTGACACGGGAGCAGAAGTGAACATTCTGCCCCACAATGTCACCAAAAAATTGGGCTTAAAAATTCGTAAGTCCAATGTCAAGCTCACAGCAGCTAACGGCGCCCCTATAGACACACTAGGGCGTGCTGACACGACAATTAACATCGGCCTCGGAGACATGACCACCGATTTCATGATCACTAAAGTTGATCTAGCGATCCTCGGTATACCATTCCTCGAGTCTTGGGATATCGGAATACGGGTCAAACACAAATATATCTACAAAGATAAAGTAAAGAGCTATGCCGATCAGAAAATCGCTGCAGTCATGAGCAGAAAATTTACTGACGAACAAATAGCAGCTGCTATTCCTCATCGTGACAACAGTCCTAAACCAGAGGACACACAGCTCACAGAGGACGAAAACATACGCTCTATCATTGAAAAATACAATGATAAAATGAACAAACTTCAAGGAAAGTGGAAAAACAACGGTGTTTACCACCGTATAACCACGGAAGGAACACCAGTACACTTCCGTGCAAGGCCCATGGCAGGCGAAAAACGGGCTCAGGTTAAAAGTACTTTCGACAAAATGCTCACAGAGGGCATCATCGCTCCCTCCGACTCCGAATGGGCTTCTCCGCTACATTGCGTGCCCAAAAAAGATGGAACATGGAGAATCACGGGCGATTACCGATTCCTCAATGCAAAAACTAAGAAAGACGCCTACCCGCCGCCTCACATTCGCTCTTTCCAAGCGAATTTACATAATACACAAATCTATTCGACAATAGATTTAAAATCGGCATATTACCATATCCCGATGCACCCAGATGACGCTCATAAAACGGCAATTATTACCCCTTTCGGTCTCTATGAGTTTAAAAAAATGAGCATGGGTTTGGCCGGAGCGGCTCAAACATGGCAAAGGTACATGGACAGCATCATGCGGAAATTCGATTTCGCATTTGTCTACCTAGACGACATATTGGTGGCTTCTAAAAATTACAAAGAACACATGAACCACCTCAAACAAATTTTCGACAAACTAGGAGAACACGGACTTCGAGTAGGTTTTGACAAATGCATTTTTTCAAAACCTACCGTCGATTTCCTAGGTTTCACTATCTCAAAAGAAGGGATAATTCCTAAACGAGATAAAATAGAGGCCATAGAGCAATTCCCTCGGCCAATAGACGTACGAAGCCTACGCAGATTCCTAGGTATGTGTGGTTTCTACCGAGCTTGCTCAAGTAAATTCGCTCACACAGCGCAACCTCTGTATGACTCCATTCAGTCAAACAAAAAAAATGACAAAACCCCTATCGAATGGACATCAGAGAGAGAAAAAGCTTTCAACAGCTTAAAACACGCAATGATAAAAGCTACATTGCACAATATTGCTCATCCCCACCCTACAGCAGAGTGGAGAATAGTTTGCGATGCATCCGATACACACATCGGAGCGGCACTGGAGCAGGAAATTACAGACAAACACGGCTCGAAATCTTACCAACCATTGGGATTTTTCAGTAAAGAAATTCCGGAACAATGGAAGAATAAAGCCTCGTTCGACAAAGAGATGTTCGCCGCTTATCAAGCTTGCATTCATTGGCACAATGACTTGGACGGCCGCTCTTTTCATATTTGCTCAGATCACAAGCCTCTGCTAGGCACAATGCTAAAGAAAAACGCACATTTTTCTAAAATGCGATTGAGATGGCTAACATACATCTCCCAAATGACAAGTGACATACGAAACATACCCGGAGAAGACAACGTCGTAGCCGACGCACTCTCCAGACCTTTCGATCCAGTTGAAATTCAGACAAAGTCAATTTCAACCCAAACTGACGAGGTTCCACCCATAGCCGAAATTTCACAAATTACGGCCGCAATAGAGTGCAATCTTTTACTGCACATCTCAAATGCATAGATTCATTCTCCTCCTAACGCAGAGGACAAACTAAAACTCACACGAGTTGAATTCCCTCAAGGAGAGATTTGGTGTAACCTGGACTTAGGACACCCAAGACCTTATATTCCAAACGAAATAAGGCACGAAATAATCAGCCAAATTCACAATTTGGGACACCCAGGCATACACTCTACAGTGTATAAGGTAAAACAGAGATATTTTTGGCACGGCCTTCGTGTGGATGTCTCCAACTGGGTCCGGGCATGCGAGACTTGCCAACGAGCAAAAATCACTCGCTCCGTGAAGCTCCCTTACTCCGAATTTGAAACGGCTACCAAATTCTCCCATGTACACGTTGACATCACCGGACCCTTACCTTTAGCTGAAGGAGGGAAGCGTTACATCCTAATGATGGTCGATAGAGCAACGGGTTGGCTAGAGGCAGTCCCTCTTAACAACATCGAAACGTCCACGATCACAAACGCCTTTATAAATATTTGGGTAGCCTCAAAAGGCGTACCTAAATACATTACAAGTGACCAGGGCACACAATTCGAATCAGACCTATTTCATTCCATTATGGAACGTCTCGGAGTAAAACATACTCACACGTTACCATACAAACCGTCAACAAACGGAATGGTGGAACGCAGAAATAGATCCTTGAAAGAGGCTCTCAAAGCACAGGACGAACATTGGCTCGACGCCCTTCCAAAAGTACTACTCGCCATGCGTACGGCAGTAGACCCAGCAACGGAAACTACACCCTTCCAAAAAGTTTATGGAATTGACGTGCCGCTCCCAGGCGACATATTCGTAACTTCTACGAACATTTCCGAGCCTCTCTTTTTCCGATCTACGCATATCAGGCATAATAATACGAAATATGCCGTCAACATGCCCAAAAATTTAGATACATGTACACATGTCTATATAAGAGTGCCCACACAGCTCTCCTCTTTGCAATGTCCTTACACAGGACCATTCAAAGTTGTTAAAAGAGATAAGTTTTCGGTTACAGTACAAATTGGCGAACACACAAAAAAGGTTCCCAAACAGCAAATCAAACCAGCTTACACTCTAAACACAGACGAAGCTGTTTCACTAAGCACAAATCAGGCAGAAAATAAGGAGGAGACTCCCCGAAAATCCGCCAGAGGGCGCGTCCCCTCTACCAAATTCGACGAGAAATGGGTGACTGCGCTCGAAGCAGACCACGCCCACTTTTCTCGGGTAGGAGCAGTGGGAGATATAAATAAGGAGCACCCCGGGCCCGGAGCTCATACCAATCTTGACCATGGCAGCTTCTACTACAGCAAGAAAGAATGATGACGGAAGAGGTAGAGGATTTCCTCCTTGCGGAGGAAATTCCTACGCCCATCGGCCCGCTCCCGCCTTCACCAGAGAAGAAGGGACCGGCGGACGCCAACGCCCCCAGAGAGGTGGTTTGGAGAACGCCGGCCGCGTTCGCAAAGCCGGCTCCACCCGCTCCGCAGCTGCCCAGGGCTCCACCCGCTCACCAGCTGCCCACGGCTCCACGCAAGTGGATCAGCTCGGGCGACGTCCCCGTGCCTCGTTGGGACGAGATGAGCGCAGCGGGGTGGACGTCACCGGAACCAGCGCCTCCGCAACAACCCAGCCGCGGCCGCGGGCCAAACCCTCGCGGGTTTGGTACCCGTCGGCAGAGCTCGGGCCGGCCACGGACGCCCCGCGGCGCTCGCCGAAACCGGCGAGGCCGGGGCTCACACCAGGCGCGGGACGAGAGGCCTGCACCTCCGCCTCCGCCCCAAATGGTGAGGGTTTCATACGGAGAATTCCGTATGGACCTCCCAGTTCTCCCCAACCGTCGTCGTCGTTAATAACACGACGTCTTGGGGGGGCGCCTGTGGTGAAAACCACCCCCTCTTTTCAACAGCCCTTTTCAGGGCTACCAAAAAGAGGTAGACATGGCACACAAATGTTTATAAGACGTCGAGTTATAACTCCGTCAAACAAAATATTTCACCAGAGAGAAAATGCGATATTCTCTCCCAAAAGTGAAATATTATCAAATAACATACAAGGCGACCTCCCTAAACACTTACTGGGCGAGAGAGACGCGACAAGTATCTCGAACCAAGTCGCCTTGAATGAGAAAACTCAAACAGACAATCAAATGTCCTCTAGAGCTAACAAGGACGGTTCTAGCAAGCCTACACGCCAATCAGAAACTCTGATTGCGCGAGAGACAATAGACGAACCAACCAGGAGGCGGCAAGCAACCACCTCTGGTTCAGAAGCCACCCCGGGGACCCTGTCCCAGCGACGGACGCAGAGAAGCCACGCCCGAGGACCCCGTCTAAACAACGGACGCAGAGAAGCCACCCGAGGACCCCGTCTAAACAACGGACGCAGAGAAGCCACCCCGGGGACCCTGTCCCAGCAACGGACGCAGAGAAGCCACCCCCGGGGACCCCGTCTCAGAGACGGACGCGGGGAAGCCACCCCCAAAAAGCCAACTCAGCTATCGTATTCACAGATTCTGAGAAAACAATGTGCGAGCCAATAAGGAAACACATGGTGAACTAATGAAATTAAGCGGACCAATCAGGGGGCGGCAGGAGGCGGCCACCTCCCTATAATTACCCCGCACGGAGCCCTCCGAAATTCATTCCACTCACCGCTCTCGACGACTACACTCTACCAGTACGAAGAGTCTACACGCTCTACGCTGACGACCCTTCTGCTCAAGAGTTCTTCTCAGAACGGCATTTTATTGCTCGCAAGGCATATCTTCTCTCCTCACAGATCTCGCTTTGGCATCTACGAGTCCAGTGATCCTTTATCCTGCTCATTGCCCAACGTAGTTCTTCTGTCAGAACGCCACCCGGTACATCTATTGATATCCTCATTAGATCGTACGCCCGCTGGGACGTTCGAGACGTGTCGCCCGGGTTTCGTAGCACTAAGCTCGTCACCGACCGCTGGGGCACGCCGATAAATTACTCAGCTCATCCGCTCTAATTTATCGTCCAAGGAAGCCTTTTTCAAGGCTACAAGGTAGGACCCTGACATCCGAGCAAAGGAAAGAAGCTCTGTCAAGCGAGTCCACCTTCCAAATCCTGCATCCTATACGGAGAGGTATTAAAAACGAGTTAATCAACTCGAGTACATCGATGGAGCGCCGCCCGTCCTACTTCCTCATGCAAGAGGAAGCAGAGCACGGCGCGGTCGGGAGCTCTAGCCCACGAAGCGCTCCCTACCCGATACTCGACTCGTCCGCTGGTCCTAGCGACGGACAGGGGCTCGATTCTCGCGAAGAGATCGCCTTACTACCTAGCATATCCGTGAAGGAAACGTTAGGTCAAGCCTCACACACACAAAAGTGCGAGGATCCCTTCCAGACTCGCTCTGAAGTCAATCATCGTGATTCGACAAAGATATCTGAATATCCACGATATTCTACGCAAGGCTACCCGGCCGATCCGAGTGTCAAACTCACTCCCAACTTGCTCAAAACACAGGATACTTTTCAGTACCTCAACCAAGCCCGGTATATTCCCCCTACAGATATAAATCTTAGGCCGGAATATTACACAACGGCTCAGCACCAAACAGATCGGACCCAGCACGCACTAAGCGAGCCCAGTGCTCCACGCGGCCAATACACGAACTATCCTCAGGTCCCGCCCGCCAAGCGAGCTGACCTTGGCGATTTCGCTCACCTTCCTTTCGGAAATATCACGGGAACTAACCCGCATAACCAGAACATAAACGTCCCACTTGGTCTACCTACACCAAGTCAGACATATATAAATCCACAACAGTGAACGAGCATTGTTGCGATATATTATGGACAGATGTACTTTCTACGGATGATTTTAACGGCTTATAGGATCAATTCGAATGATACAACTTAACAAACGAATTTAGTGGGTTGTTGTCTAAATTTGAAAGTTAGGTCCTACCTACTTTTACCTACTTTAGGTAAGAATCCTTTGTAATTCACTAGAAATTTACACGTGATTCATGATGATTTAAACATATTACGGTAGATGTATAATGGAGGAGGGAACGTCGTTTGAAAACATCGTATAGATTCCTGACTCGTATAAAACGATAATTATCGGGAATCCAGTAACACTGCAGGCATGAACCTAGGAGGGGGAGATTCTTCCCTTCTGAGAGGGGGAAGAGTCTCCCCCTCCTAGGTTCATTCCTGCAGTGTTACTGGATTTCCGTTTCCCGATAATTACCGTTTTATACGAGTCCTGGGTTCATGACTGCAGGTCACACCGAAGCGATAACTGACAGTGTTGTCAGAAATTTAGCATTCAATACGATGAACTATTGCTATGCAAATTCTTATTTGAATATATCCAGATAATAATTAGTAAATCTCATTGAATATAATATCTTAATTCGTGTATTGTAGAGACATTCAAACTATGTTCTGCTTGCTTAGCGTTCTCTAAACACCAGTGGAAATGAGTGCAACTTTCATATCAAGTTAGCAGTCAATGTAGCACGCTAGAGAGGTGATATTCTCCAGACTTCGACACTAGCGCATCCTTACATCGAGGCAAGGCGAATTCGAAGTTATTCCACCTTGTTGTCATGGTGACGAGGAAACTATGTGAAATTGCGCCATTTGTAGACACGGCGTACATATTGCATAACATAGCCATACCTAGTTCCTTGTCAATATTTTCATTATTTGTAATAGGCAAGGTAATAAATTTTATGCAAATTACATCAACTTATTATCAGATGATGACCTCAAATACTAGGAATGCAAGATTTAATCTGTGTGGTCCAGATCCTTATGAAATGTGTGTTGGGGAGTTGACATACAAGTGTTTGATGTTCCACACATCAGCCACAATGATGTTGTGTATTACCTATCTGATTTTTGGAACTGTTCTTTGAATCAATTAAGAAACTGAAAAATCTTTAGAGTACTGTGAAAGTGATCATGTGAAAGGACATGCCTTGAGAGTTCTGCTAGATGGGAATAGAAAGTACCTATCGCATGTTGAAAGGTAAGTAGGTAGGTACCTAGAGGGAAGGTATACCTACTTACTTTCCGTAGGTATATTAGTACTTGTTCAAGTACTTCATAGACAAAAACGAAAGTAGGTACCTAATTAACTTTTTTGTTCCTAAAATTTGCATAACTGCAACTCGCGTAAAAACTGAAGGCCAATGCCGTCTTCATGAAATCTTACTTTCAGAAGAATGCATTTCAAGCTTTTTTTGTTACAGCTGTTTTTAATTCATGTTCCATATTTCCTGATTCGATTTTTGACAAACTTGCTAATCAGCAGTTGTATTCGTCGACAAAGCAACAACCTACTTACTTTGTCTAGGCACTTTTAATCAACATCGAATCTGGTAGGATGTATGTGCCTACCTACCTACCTACAAGCAGTTTCGTTTCTGTGTAGCAACAACCTGCCTCGTTTACATTGACAAACTAACAAATCTCTCCTTTTATTCATTCAATATAACAAGTAAAGCTTCCTCAGTTAAGCATAGTACCAACTACAAACTTATAAAAACTCCGATGAAGCTACCTAAGCAGTGGCTAGGTACCTACACTGCAGTACAGACATCTGAGGAATTTTCAATAATTTTTTCTTTAATATATGTAAGGTTAATTATTCTCAAGGCCTATACGAATGAAGTTCTTCAGTTTTCGTACACTGATCAACTACGAGTACAATACTTTGTAGGTTCCTAGTCCAAATAAAAACAAATCGTTTGTTAGATTAGTATTGTTGGCTACAACCAACTATCGCCTGGCAGGCACGATTATTGTAAGTATTTAGTTGAATTGAAACTTTGTATTGCTATAATATTACTTTTGCAAAACAAAACTCTCGAAAAATGGCTTTATAACCGCGAATTAGGTTGACATGGGATGGCAAACATCTTGTGAAAAATAGGTTGGTTGAGTTTCGATTCACTGGCGTAGTGCAGTCATGGCCGACTTTGGCTGAAATGCTAACCTACTCCAGGCGTGACGTCACGAGAATAATATGGGCTATACGTAATATGTTGCTAATAAGTATGGTATACAATTTTGCTCGTATTTGTGCGACCAAAAGTTCGAAGTTTTGGTTCTAAGTCCGGGTGAACCTAAAGTTCCTGTCATGCAGCATGATCACATGAGCGAATTTTCATAAACTACTGTATTCTCTAGATTAATGTTGAATTGTTTTGAAATATGAGTGGAATAAAAACTATGTTTTATTGCAAAAAGTAGGGCATTCTGAAAAATTGCTTTTCAAAATGATATTTCAGATTTTTAGCTTTTTGCAGTTTATAACAATTTTTGGCAGTATTTAAATATTGGTAATGAGAGTACATGTTTCAGCATAATTTTGCGCATACATTTTTGAATATTCTAGTATATAGCTGATAATCTTATGTAATTTTCCGCTGAAAAATATAAATTTAACGATTTTTAGCCGTTTTTGCAATTTTTTAGTGTTTTTTTCAGCATATTTAGTTTTCTCAATACCTACCAAAGGAGGGGGAAGCTTTGTGTTCATGATTGAAGTTGGAAAAATTCCATCCTCCAAAATAGAAATTTCCACTTTTTTTTGCGTTTCAGAGCTTGCTGATCAATTTTGGTTCCACGTCTGTCTGTCTATGATAGATCCTTGTCACACCCAAAATTATATCAAGTTTCAGTCCGATTCCCATGCAATTTTCAGGGATTGTGCTGGTTAGCTCCTAGACGGTCCCCAATAATTTTCAATTCCGTCGAATCAACAGTAGTCCGTGCGCATGCGGGAAAATTAATTTCTCATAACTTCGGTTTTTTATCATCTGTTGGTTCGATTTTGTTTGTGCTCGGTAGGTGAGTGGGTATATGTTCCAGAAAAATGCCCAATAAATGATGTCGCTATTGGTATAGTAATAACTATTGTGCATGTGCGAAACTAATATCGATTGTCACAGGCAAAACTTCGAGTCTAATGGAACGATTTTGAGGGACTTTTCAGGGATTGTGCAGGATAGCTACCTACTAGACTGTCCCCTATAACTTTCATTGCTGTCCCATAAATAGTAGTCGGTGCGCATGCGCTAACTTTAATTTATTATAGCGTTGTTTCAATCATTTCGACTCGAAGGTACTTTGTACTTCAACTAATTCTATCTGTCTATGTTACAATATGTGAGTAAGCATATATTATATTATAATATATATAATAGGTATATATATTATACTATATATATTATAATATATATAGTAGGTGTATATTTATATAAGTACCTATGTGTCCTTCCAGACGGTAACTCTACTTAGGATTGGGATAAAAATTCTGTTCTTGCGCTAAAAAATCAAGCTTTCCTAACGAAAGGATGAGTTCTTCGCCAGCATTTTTTAAATATATTAAATTGGTCACATTTCAAAAAATGTGCTAAAAAAAATCACTAAAAATGGCAAAAAACTCATACCTGTTAGCAGAATTTTAGTCTAAAGAAGTTTATCAATAATGAACTAGAACAATAAAAAAATCTATGTAGAAATTTATGTTGAAAAATGAACTTTAATTTCATTAATATTTGCTAAAAAATAGATAAAAACTGTAAAAAAACTAAAAATCCAACATCTTTTTTGCATTGCCGAATATTATTTAGAACGAGTTTGTTGCCATTAAATTGGTAGGTAAGTACCTAGTTAAAATTCCTCTTTACTCAAAGTGCAGAATTTTCATAACAATTTGACATAATATGGCTCGATAATTTACGAAAATTCGCTCATACGATCATACTGAATGAAGCCTATGCAATAATTATCTAATACATTTTCTACGAAAAGTAACTTAACAAGTCAGCCTAATGTTGTCCCACACAACAGTCTTTACGACAAGTCTGTTGTCTCACAAGTCTTATTTTTTTCCACACGTTTAGGTGCGTGTATCCCATGAAATAATGTATACATTTTTTTCGAAAAGAAATGGAAGGAGCCCCTCGTCACTAAGATCTAAAAGATATTGTGACATTATGCATAAATGATTACATTCCTACCTTGTTTTGTGCGAACCGATTGAGTTAGTTCGATAATACCCGTACAGAGGTCTCGTCAGTGCAGTAGTTCTAGTTTGACGGTCGACAGCTTGACAGCGCTAGCTCCGAAGCCGATCGACACTCCCTCCCCCCTTTCGTGTTTTGATTCTCTTTTTATTTTTCTCCAGTTCCCCTCTTTCGTTCGTTCGTTTCTCGTCAAGTTGCTTCGTTGTGCGACTGCGATCTCAGATCGGACGTCTGAACGGAAGTGAGGTTTTAAAATTTATCGCTGCAGGTTGTCGTTGCTTCGAGTAGACGGTCGATTTTTTCAAAATAACACTAAATATTTCCGCGTACCACTTGCAACTCTGCGGCTATGTTCTTGTAGAAGTGTTCCCGTATAACTACAACAATGGTGCAGAAGTACACGTCCCCCGTCAGGGTATACAAATACCCATTTGAGCTTATAATGAAGGTGAGTGTTGTGAATCTGACTACCTACCTCAATATTGTCATTTGACGGCGAAACCCTTTCTCCAGGTGCGCCGTGTTAGCGCATTCACATTTCTCTTCTTCGTCCTGCATTTCCAGCTGTTTTCCTGAAAGGTTCAATAATGTAACTTGTACAGATACAGCGTACCTACCTACGTCAACTTTCGTTGACCATGGGGGACACTCTCACTGAATAACATAGAAACTCATAGGGCGCCCTACGTCTAATCAACCACTTCCTGCTTAGAAATTATTTCAAATCGTTACTTTCCTCTAAACACATATCTTATAAGTATTGCCAAGGAAAAGATCAATTATAGGCACATCATTGTGTTCAGATAGTAGAAGGATTTACGATTACAATTATTTATCAGTTATCTATACAGGTTATCCTGTTATAATGATAACATTGATAACTGATAATTTATTACTACTGAATGGTTGAGTTTTGAAGCGCAACCACTTGAAAGTGGGGAATGGTAGGAAATTTGTGAGAAATCGTTGTTAGTAGGTAGGGTTTTCCAGACGTCACCCATCTACTATGAATTATTATAGTAGGTACCCTAACTACCAAAAAATATTCTTTATACTGTATTTTCCGTAAAAATACTCCATATAAATAAAAAAATCATAGATCAAAAATGCCTTTGAAATCAATAAATTAGTAAATGAATGAACCTTTGTGTAATTTAAGTTTCCCTACCAATCCGAAACTTAATCTCAAAGTTAACGAAACTGTTATAAAGCTTATTAGGTACTTACCTACTTGAGGCAGTTTTAATGTGATTTGACAACCTCTAGGATTTTTGCTTCCAAGCGATGAAAAAATGTCTCCAAAATCAAAATTTCCAATCGCAATTTACTTTTTAAACCATTCTGAACAACTTTCGTTCTGTGTCTGTCTGTCGTGTGTCCGCAAATCCTAGTAACAAGTTTAATTTCCACAATCTATGTTGATATACTTAGATCTGATGTATGTACCATTGTTCTTTGATATCAGTTTGTTACGTAGGTACTTGTAAAATGTAGGTGTATAGTTTAATTAATTTCCTCTAGGAGATTGTATCAATATAATGTTCTTAGTATAGAACAGAAATCTATACAGAACAAACCTTAATTTCGTAATAATTTGCAGCGTTTTCTATTCCAATTATTTACTTTATTTCTCTTTATTTTTTCATTTCAACCATCAGCTTTCGCCATTCTGAAAGTATAGAGTGAGGACGCAATTGCAATATCGGCCTTCTTATTTTCCTCTGTCGCTGATTTTGATTATGCCGTGAACCGGGGCCACTTTCCCTTGGCAGGTTGAGTTGACTGCACGCCTTCCTGGAAGTTTTTTTGTCTTTCTCCTTCGAGAATTTTTCAAATGTTTCCGGTGTTCTTGTAGGTTCTCCCGTGGGACGTGTTCAAATTCCATACTCCCAAAAGGCACGTAAATAATAGGTAGCTCTAGTCTATTCTAAATTCCAAATAATCATCAACAGCACTTTTTTCTTCCGAGTCATTGTGGTGAAATCCACCCCCTCTTGTCAACAGCCCTTTTCAGGGCTACCAAAAAGAGGTAGATACAACACAAAAATATTTACAAGACGTCGAATTATAACTCCGTCAAACAAAATATTTCACCAGAGAGAAAATACTAAATTCTCTCCCAAAAGTGAAATATTAAAGAATAACACGCAAGGCGACCTCCCCAAACATTTACTGGGCGAGATAGATGCGACAAAAAGTTCGAAACAAGTCGCCTTGAATGAGAAACCTCAAACAGGAAAACTCAAGGCCGTTCAGCCACCCCCGGGGACCCCGTCAAAGCAACGGACGCAGGGAAACCAACTCGGAAGACCAACTCAGCTATCATATGCACAGATACTGGGAAAACACTGTGCGAACCAATGAGATTGCACAGTAGAATTAATGAAATTAAGCGGACCAACCAGGAGGCGGCAGGAGGCGGCCACCTCCCTATAAATACCCCGCTAGGAGCCCTCCGAAATTCATTCCACTCTCCGCTCTCGACGACGACACACTCTGAAGTACGAAGATTTCTACACGCACCAAGCTGACGAACCTTCTGCTACACGAAGTCATCTCAAGAACGAGTTTTTACTGCTTTCTAACAAGCCAGTCCTCCTCTCCACGCAGATCTCGCATTGGCATCTACGAGTCCAGTGATTATTCATCCTGCTCATTGCCCAACGTAGTTCATCTGTTAGGACGCCACCCGGTGCAGCTATCGATATCCTCTTTAGCTCGCACGCCCGAGGGACGTTCCGAGCCGTGTCACCCGGATTACATAGCCTTAAGCTCGTAGTCGACCGTTGTGGGCACGCCGGTAAATTACTCAGCTCCTCCGCTCTAATTTACCGTCTAAGGAAGCTTTTTTCAAAGCTACGAGGTAGGACCCTGCCATCTGAACATTGGAAAGACGTTCTGGCAAGCGAGTCCACCTCCAAAACCCTCTATTATTCACACATAGAGGCATCGAAACGAGCTAAAACTCGATCAATTCGATGGAACGCCGGCCTTCCTACTTTCCCTTGCAGGGGGAGGAGGGCGACGGCGAAGCTGGGCCGAGTAGTCCACGCAGTGCGCCCTACCGGCCACACGGCGAGCCCGCTGAACCCAGCGACAGCGAAAGGCACGGCCCTCACGTCCGAATCGCCTTCTCGCCCGACGTATTCGTTCGAGAAACTTTCGAACAAGCCTCGCCTATACAAAAGATCGAGGAAACTTTTCAGACTCGCTCTGAAGCCGATCATTACGATTCGACCAAGCTGTCCGAATACCCACGATATTCGACGCAAGCTTACTTGGCCGATCCGAGTGTCAAATACACTCCAAATGCACAAAAAACGAAGGATACTTTTCAGTATCTCAACCAAGCCCAACATATTCCCCTTTCAGATACAAATCTAAGGCCGGAATATTACAAAACGGCTCAGTACAAAACTGATCGAACCCAGCACTTGGTACACGAGCCTAGCGCTCCACGCGGCTGCGACACGGACTATCCCCCCTTTCAGTCCGCGAAACCAGTTGACCTTGGCGGCTCCGCCCGCATTCCTCGCGGGGGTGGCCTGGAGACCAACCCGCATAACCGGGATATAAATGTCCGACTTGGTCTACCTACGCCAAGTCAAACCTATATAAATCCACTACAAATGGTGACCCCGCCTTTGAACAGGCTCAACACGGAGCATTTCGTTCCCTCTTATGAAGCTAGTGGATTTCAGGGAACCACTGCGGGCGTGCGACCCCCGCCGGGCCTCTACGCGACACATCTCACGCAACATCCCTCTACACAAGGTGGTTTGCAAGCACTTTTACAGGAGATGGGAGATTATCAAAAACCAATCTTCCAAAAGAAGAATATTGATCGTGCACTCGCCGAGTTCGATCAATACTGCGTGAGAAAACACATGAGAACGCAAAACGAATGCTTCTCAGCTATATACAAGTGGGTACCAGAAGAAATGAGGGAAGCTATCGACTCAGCTTACCTCACGGCACCCCACGCTCCCTACGAAGAGGCCAAACAACGCCTCCAACGAGAATATGGGTTGTCCTTACAGGACAGGCTCCTCGCACTCGAGGACCCCGCATCTCTCGCCAAAAAACCCAGCACCAAGTACCACGAGATGTACTCGAAAGCTGTTGGGTACTTTTCGGAAGCTCTAATCACTCAAAAGTGGATTGAGACTCTTCCCATCGAAGCACGAGGTATGGTCGCAGCTCAGCCTACCACGACCTCCCGGCTCGACCTAGCTGATACGCTACACGCGTACAGAGCAGAGAATACTTCTCTGAACATACGAGGAGTTGAATCTACTCCGAAACCCATAAATACTGGTCTCAAAAAGGCCCTCCCGAAACAAGCTGAGTTCAAACCTCAACCAGTGGAGAGTAAGCCTCACAAACCGACGGCCTATGTCTGTCGAAACCACGCACGTTTCGGTAACGAAACTCGCAAATGTGCAGACCCAGAACACTGCACTTGGAAGACGAACACTGCTTCCAAAACTAACAGAAAGGCTGCGACTATAAGCCAGCCTAAAACACGGGTTTCTACCGAAAATACTCAGCAATCGGTACAAGAAAGTACCATTCCGACTTCCGACACAGAGAATTCGGAAAACGAATAACTGCCAGTGTATCTGAGCCTATACGCCGGCAGTCTACTGAGTATAAAAGGCTTTTTTTCAAGTGCAAACTGAATGGCACTGAGTTTCTCATTGACACGGGAGCAGAAGTGAACATTCTGCCCCACAATGTCACAAAGAAATTGGGCTTGAAAATTCTCAAGTCCAACGTTAAGCTCACAGCAGCTAACGGAGCCCCTATAGATACACTAGGGCGAGCTGACACAACAATTAACATCGGCCTCGGGGACATGACCACCGAGTTTATGATCACAAAAGTTGATCTAGCGATCCTAGGTATCCCATTCCTCGAATCTTGGGATATCGGAATACGGGTCAAACACAAGTACATTTATAAAGATAAAATGAAGTGCTATGCCGATCAAAAAATAGCTGCAGTCATGAACAAAAAGTTCACTGACGAACAAATTACAGCTACTATCCCTCATCGTGACAATACACCTCAACCAGAGGACGTGCAAATCACAGAGGACGAAAACATTCGCTCTATCATTAACAAATACAATGATAAAATGAGCAAAATTCATGGTAAATGGAAGAACAACGGGGTTTACCACCGTATAACCACGGAAGGAACACCAGTACACTTCCGAGCAAGACCCATGGCAGGCGAAAAACGGGCTCAAGTCAAAAAGACTTTTGACGAAATGCTTTCAGAAGGCATAATTGCACCATCGGATTCCGAATGGGCATCCCCGTTACACTGTGTGCCAAAAAAAGACGGGTCATGGAGAATCACCGGCGATTACCGTTTCCTCAACGCGAAAACGAAGAAAGACGCCTACCCTCCTCCTCACATTCGCTCGTTCCAAGCGAATTTACATGATACGCAAATCTATTCCACAATAGATTTAAAATCAGCGTATTATCACATTCCGATGCACCCAGATGACGCTCATAAAACTGCGATTATTACACCTTTCGGTCTTTATGAGTTTAAGAAAATGAGCATGGATAAATCATAAAACTCATAAAACTGCGATTATTACACCTTTCGGTCTTTATGAGTTTAAGAAAATGAGCATGGGTTTGGGAGCGGCTCAAACATGGCAAAGATACATGGACAGCATCATGCGAAAATTTGATTTCGCATTTGTATACCTAGATGACATCCTGGTGGCTTCGAAGAATTATAACGAACACATGAACCACCTCAGACAAATTTTTGACAAACTAGGGGAACACGGACTTCGAGTAGGTTTTGATAAATGCATTTTTTCGAAACCTACCGTCGATTTCCTAGGTTTCACTATCTCGAAGGAAGGAATAATTCCTAAACGAGACAAAATAGAAGCCATAGAACAATTTCCTAGGCCAGTAGACGTACGAAGTCTACGCAGATTCCTAGGTATGTGTGGTTTCTACCGAGCATGCTCGAGCAAATTCGCTCACACGGCACAACCTCTGTATGACTCCATTCAGTCAAACAAAAAAAATGACAGAACACCTATCGAATGGACATCAGAGAGAGAAAAAGCTTTTAACAGCTTAAAGCAAGCAATGATCAAAGCAACATTGCATAACATTGCTCACCCACACCCTACGGCGGAGTGGAGATTAGTCTGTGACGCGTCCGACACACACATCGGAGCGGCACTAGAACAAGAAATTACAGACAAACATGGCTCGAAATCGTACCAACCATTGGGATTTTTCAGTAAAGAGATTCCAGAACAATGGAAGAACAAAGCATCGTTCGACAAGGAAATGTTCGCCGTTTACCAAGCGTGCATTCACTGGCACAACGACTTGGACGGCAGATCCTTCCATATTTGTTCGGATCACAAGCCTCTGCTAGGCACGATGCTTAAAAAGAATGCTCATTTTTCTAAAATGAGATTAAGATGGCTAACATACATCTCTCAAATGACGAGTGACATTCGTCATATTTCCGGAGAGAGCAACGTCGTCGCCGACGCACTCTCCAGACCCTTCGATCCGGTTGAAATTCAAACGAAATCGATTTCAACCCAGACGGACGAGGGTCCACCCATAGCTGAAATTTCGAAAATTACGGCTGCAATAGAATGCAATCTTCTACTGCACATTTCAAATTCACAAATTCGCTCTCCCCCTACCGCGGAGGACAAATTGAAACTCACACGAGTTGAATTCTCTCAAGGAGAAATTTGGTGTAACCTAGACCTAGGACACCCTAGACCTTATATTCCAAACGAAATAAGGGAAGAAATAATAAGCCAAATTCACAATTTGGGACACCCAGGTATACACTCTACAGTGTATAAAGTTAAACAACGATATTTTTGGCACGGACTACGTGCAGATGTCTCAAACTGGGTCCGAGCGTGCGAAACTTGCCAACGAGCAAAAATCACGCGCTCCGTGAAGCTCCCTTACTCCGAATTTGAAACGGCAAACAAATTTTCACACGTACACGTGGATATTACTGGACCCTTACCTTTAGCAAAAGGAGGGAAACGTTACATTTTGATGATGGTTGATAGAGCAACGGGTTGGCTAGAGGCAGTCCCTCTTAACAACATCGAAACAACCACAATCACAAATGCCTTTATCAATATTTGGGTAGCTTCAAAGGGCGTACCTAAATACATCACAAGTGATCAGGGCACCCAATTTGAATCAGATCTGTTCAATTCCATTATGGAACGTCTCGGAGTAAAACATACTCACACGTTACCATACAAACCATCAACAAACGGTATGGTAGAACGCAGAAACAGATCTTTGAAAGAAGCTCTCAAAGCTCAAAACGAAAATTGGCTCGATGCACTTCCCAAAGTTCTACTCGCCATGCGTACGGCAGTAGACCCGGCGACCGAAACTACGCCTTTTCCAAAAGTTTACGGGATTGACGTACCACTCCCAGGAGACATTTTCGTAACTTCTACGAACCTTTCGGAACCTCTTTTCTTCCGACCTACGCATATTAAACATAATAATACGAAATATGCCGTAAACATGCCCAAAAATTTGGATACATGTACTCATGTCTATATCAGAGTGCCCACACAGCTCACCTCTCTGCAATGTCCTTACACGGGACCATTCAAAGTGGTTAAAAGAGATAAGTTTTCGGTTACTGTGCAAATTGGCGAACATACTAAGAAAGTTCCCAAACAGCAAATCAAACCAGCTTATACTCTACAATCGGAAGAAGCTGTATCACAAGGACAATCTGTGTCACGAAATCAGACAGAAAGTAAGGAGAAAACTCCCCGAAAATCTGCCAGAAGGCACGTCCCCTCTACCAAATTCGACGAGAGGTGGGTAACGGCGCTCGAATCACCCCAACCGGCGTCGTCGTTATTAACACGACGTCTTGGGAGGGCCCCTGTGGTGAAATCCACCCCCTCTTGTCAGCAGCCCTTTTCAGGGCTACCAAAAAGAGGTAGATACAACACAAAAATATTTACAAGACGTCGAATTATAACTCCGTCAAACAAAATATTTCACCAGAGAGAAAATACTAAATTCTCTCCCAAAAGTGAAATATTAAAGATTAACACGCAAGGCGACCTCCCCAAACATTTACTGGGCGAGATAGATGCGACAAAAAGTTCGAAACAAGTCGCCTTGAATGAGAAACCTCAAACAGGAAAACTCAAGGCCGTTCAGCCACCCCCGGGGACCCCGTCAAAGCAACGGACGCAGGGAAACCAACTCGGAAGACCAACTCAGCTATCATATGCACAGATACTGGGAAAACACTGTGCGAACCAATGAGATTGCACAGTAGAATTAATGAAATTAAGCGGACCAACCAGGAGGCGGCAGGAGGCGGCCACCTCCCTATAAATACCCCGCTAGGAGCCCTCCGAAATTCATTCCACTCTCCGCTCTCGACGACGACACACTCTGAAGTACGAAGATTTCTACACGCATCAAGCTGACGAACCTTCTGCTACACGAAGTCATCTCAAGAACGAGTTTTTACTGCTTTCTAACAAGCCAGTCCTCCTCTCCACGCAGATCTCGCATTGGCATCTACGAGTCCAGTGATTATTCATCCTGCTCATTGCCCAACGTAGTTCATCTGTTAGGACGCCACCCGGTGCAGCTATCGATATCCTCTTTAGCTCGCACGCCCGAGGGACGTTCCGAGCCGTGTCACCCGGATTACATAGCCTTAAGCTCGTAGTCGACCGTTGTGGGCACGCCGGTAAATTACTCAGCTCCTCCGCTCTAATTTACCGTCTAAGGAAGCTTTTTTCAAAGCTACGAGGTAGGACCCTGCCATCTGAACATTGGAAAGACGTTCTGGCAAGCGAGTCCACCTCCAAAACCCTCTATTATTCACACATAGAGGCATCGAAACGAGCTAAAACTCGATCAATTCGATGGAACGCCGGCCTTCCTACTTTCCCTTGCAGGGGGAGGAGGGCGACGGCGAAGCTGGGCCGAGTAGTCCACGCAGTGCGCCCTACCGGCCACACGGCGAGCCCGCTGAACCCAGCGACAGCGAAAGGCACGGCCCTCACGTCCGAATCGCCTTCTCGCCCAACGTATTCGTTCGAGAAACTTTCGAACAAGCCTCGCCTATACAAAAGATCGAGGAAACTTTTCAGACTCGCTCTGAAGCCGATCATTACGATTCGACCAAGCTGTCCGAATACCCACGATATTCGACGCAAGCTTACTTGGCCGATCCGAGTGTCAAATACACTCCAAATGCACAAAAAACGAAGGATACTTTTCAGTACCTCAACCAAGCCCAACATATTCCCCTTTCAGATACAAATCTAAGGCCGGAATATTACAAAACGGCTCAGTACAAAACTGATCGAACCCAGCACTTGGTACACGAGCCTAGCGCTCCACGCGGCTGCGACACGGACTATCCCCCCTTTCAGTCCGCGAAACCAGTTGACCTTGGCGGCTCCGCCCGCATTCCTCGCGGGGGTGGCCTGGAGACCAACCCGCATAACCGGGATATAAATGTCCGACTTGGTCTACCTACGCCAAGTCAAACCTATATAAATCCACTACAGTCATAATGCAGCGGAAGAAGCATTGTGTGTTTTCATTATTGAGAGATGACAAAAAGTCTCCAAAATAAAAGTTTCTCTCATATTTTACGTTTTAGACCATCTTGTCTATTTTATTTTATAAGAATGAAACTCCGTCTGCCTGTTTGCTTGTATGTCTGTAGTCTCTATGCACAGCCAAATGGCTGAGTGAGCGGAATCTACGAGTGGGGGATCTTCTTGGATTTTTCCGAAAGTGGGCAAAAGCGATTTAAAAATTTCTAATTCCACCCGAATCATGGGCTGGATGGCGGGAGGGGGGTGGGAGCCTCATGTAATGCGCGTCTTATGCACCGAGTGCTCGATCTTCTTTCCGCTGCCAGTTTAAAATTTGATCGAGATCATTTGTATGTCACCGAGTTACGTTTCTAGACCCGTAGGACACGATGGTGCCATCAACATTGCGGAATGATGCTGTCTTCCCTGAGAAACCATCGAGAATATGCAGGGAATGACGAAAAAAATGCATTCCCCACTATGGTTTTTTCCGCCTTAGACCCAGTAAATTTCGATGGTTTTTGCTCAGGTTGGTCTTAGAATATTCGTTGGAGTTCTAATTCAGTCTCATTCGAGTTTCGAGGCATGAAATTGTGTTTTCCGATTGTGGTGAACGAAAATGTATACAAAAACGTGGGTTCTCGAGCCATCGCTCTTCCTATTACGTCTAAACATAGGTAAGGTACCTATACTCTGAACCTTGTATTCCAACCTCTTGATTTGAAAGACACATTCAACAGATGAATAGTTGCTGACAATGATAGCCCTTCTACGCAGATAATATTTAGGCGGGGCAGGAAAACGAGAATAAGTCAGAAGACCTAATTTTTCAGGGTAGGCCATTTTCGTGGGGAGTCTGAATCTCCCTCAGACTTTGGGGAATCAAGAATCTCCTCGACAGAGCACGATCCAAGATATTGGCAACGGATCGTGCCCTGTGATGTGTTCAGTTTCTGGTTAAGGGTGACTGCAATTTCAGTCTCCCCCAGCTTTACCAATTTGGCCAGTTTCATTCCCAGTGGCTCCGAGGCCACTTTAATATGGACGTTAGAGTTGGAAATGATCTTAATTTCTGTTGGTTTGCCTATTAGGCGCACCAACGCATTTCCGATTTTCAGGGAGCTGAAGGTTTTAAAACCATCCCCCTTGATCTCCACCGTATAAAAACGGGGAAATGCAGTCCTCTTCTTTCATTTGTGATTTTTGTGAACTGATTTCTCTGATTTTTTTCTCCTCTCAAAGGAGAGGTAGCAACAAAAAGGCTTGATGGCCCTGCCTCCAAGGTGAGGATGTCCTCACTATTCATGAGTGGCTCCACAGAGGGAGACACTAGAGATGTAGCTCATCATTCTTGGGTACCCCCACGAGGTAAGGCACCTGGTTGGTTGGGGGAAATGAGGGAGGTGGAGAGGAAATCTCCACAGCTGGGGTGGGAGCCCCGGGGGAGTCGCGGGTGGCACTTTTAGTACCCGCTATATTAGTTTTGGACATTTTCATAGTTATTTTATTTTTGGTGTGGATTTGTGTGTGTGTGTGTGTGTGTGTATTTTGTTTTTGTAGTGTATAGTGGTGTCGTTTCCGACATAGAAGTCAATGCTACCTCCACCGGCCTATTGATTATAGTCTCTTCGCTGGTCCATTGTGGGTCAAGAGGTGGGCCCCCGCATGTCCTGCAACATCCCAATCCGGCCGCCAACTGGTACTATAAGGCATAGGGGATTTTTAGTTGGGTCAGCCCACAGACCGCTGGCAAGGCGGCGTCGGGACCCACAGCTACCGCCGCTGGCAGGAGTACCGAACCTGCTGCTCCCTCTTCCACATAACGGGGCTGCCAGAGGTTGTAGCACAAGCCTTGCCCCCGTGTGTAGTCTGAGTGTTTATTGTGTTGTGTCGAGTATTTGTGTGAGGACCATGTTGGGAGAAGTGAAGGGTGAAATGGGAGGGAGAGGGATATTAAACCCAACATTTTGTTCTTCTGAAGAATCAGAGGAACAAATATGGAGGGCACGTTTAATCAGCATCTAGGCCTGTCACCTAAGATGAAACAACGCTTGCTCGGGGCTGCAGGGACGCCAACCCTGTAGAGCCTGAAGGCCCCCCCCCCTACGGGGTGTATTGGTTATTATTATTTTTTTCTAATGCTTGGGTTGTCGCCCACCCACTGGATCAATTCCAATAGGCATCTCTCTTGTTAACGAATCCTTGCCTATAAGACATAGCTTCAGAGGGACATCCTAAAAAAATCACCACTACGTTATTTCACATCGTATTTTCAATTTCTTGCAATCATTCAACGCAGAATGTAATTATCTATCACTTTGTTAACCGCAGAAAATCACTTGAATATCAACGTTAAACTAAATTTTCCGGCCATTTATAACTTTAAATAGCGATCCAGCCCATAAAATTCTCGATTTCTTGTGGCCATTCGACGCAGAATTTAATTCTCTACAACTTTTCTGTGAAATACAAATTTTTTGTAAGGTCTTTAAAGGCAAAATTTAGGGAAAATGTGAAAAACGTGTTTTTTAAGGTTATACGTGAAAAATTCAATTATTTGTTTTCTTGATCGATCACGATAGTTAATTATTGAAAATAATAAACCAAAAGGGTTAATTTACAGCTAGGCACTTTATAAATTCATCATTATATTACATATCACTTTACTTCGATACAAATCCCGTTCTTGCGTCCAAAATTAAGTTATATCAATGAAAGAATGAATTCATTGCCCAACGATTTTTTAGCACATTAAATTGATCAAATTTCAAAAATGTTCTTAACAAATCATTAAAAATCGATAAAAAAAAAAGGTTAAATTTATATGTTTTGTAGAATTTGAGTCAAAAGAAGTTTATTAACGATGAACTAGAACATAACAAAATGTTTGAACAAAATTAGGCTACAAAATGTACTTAAATTTCATTAATATTTGCTGAAAACCTATTGAAAAAGCTAAAAATCCAATTTCTTTTTTGAATCTCAAATTATCATTTAGAACGAGTTTCTACCTTAAAAACTGGTTGATAACAATTTCTTTGTCCTCGAAGTTCTCCAATTTCAAAACAATGTAACATACCATAATAAGATAACTTTACTTACGAAAATTCGCTCATATGCTGCATGATTGGAACTTTTTTATTTGATTTTCGGAAATCTTTCGAAAGTTCGTTGTTGAAAATGATAAACCAAAAGGGTTTAACTACAGCTAAGCTTGCCACCTTAGATAGAAATTCATGATAAAATTATATATCTCGCCCAATAATTACTTCGTTATTTTTTTCTCCGAGCAGTTGCTGTTTCGCTGAAAGAATACGGACAAGATTACCCAAATGGGCTATTCATCAGAAATCATTCAGATAAACGATCATCCTCTCTTCGGATGGCAGCGATTAAAATGCGAATGCCCTCTTTGCCAATTGAGGGCGATAAAACGACGCATTCCGCTGTTTTAATTTTAGGTTGTTTTTCTCATATTATGATTCTTATGATTTTGCTTGGCTTTGCAACCTCGGATATAACAAAGTGGCATTTCAATCACTGATTTTCGCCCAGTCAAGATCACTGACAATTACCACATCGCGATAATTTATGTTAAAATGGATTATTTCAATGAAAAAGCGTCTGCCAATTTGGGTGGGTAGTAGCTATAGCTTCCTCACATATTGTAACTTGCCAACGTATTTTGGCGTTTTTGTATTTCCCTCCATTCCATTTCATGCCATGATGTGGTGTCTCTAGTGAATAACATTTACCTACATCTAATATCAAATAGACTTCGTTGAAATTCAATACGTTGTTGGTGGTTATTATTCTCATCAAAATAGTGTCAAAAACTTGACATTGGTCACCGTTTTGTTTCTGCCCACTTTGGGTTTCTGTCATACTTTTACTTATGTATACCTTTCAGTGTGTGATATGTGACGTGGGTTTATTTGTAGACCCTTGCTTTGAATTATACCACGCGAAAGTGCGTTTCTAAATGATGTCACCCATTATGCATTATTCCCTTCTGAATACAGACGTTTTTTATCATTCAGCATGTGTTCCGTATCATTATATCCTATATTCATATTAAATTATATAATAAACTGCTGCTCTGATATAATAGGAGTATGTATTCACAATTTTCAGTGGGCGAATTTAAAATACATTATAATTATTTGCCGTAGCACAGTTTGCTGCGCGTTGAGGGCCAATATTATTCAGGCATTGGGGGTTGGAGTGCTCTGGGGTAACCTGGCTGGGCGGTTCCCTAGAAACTCATCGTAAGGAAACTCATCAAAAATCTGAACTTTTCGATGAGAGTTCTTATGGAGTGGGACACCAGTCAAAACTGAATGGGTAAGAAAGTCATCGAAAATATGAAATCAAACATATGAAGTATATAAATTAGAAATATGAAAATTATTTGCGATAAGTTTCCTAATACTTTTGGAAACTGATCAAAAATTGGTACCGTGAAAGTCATCGAACCAACCCTTTGAAGGGCCTCTACTACCTGTATTGTACCGGTACCTGAGCTACTAAGGCCTCACCTCATAAGTGACCCATGTAAAGGCCGTATCACACTTGCATTATTTTCGCATTTTTTCTGCGTTAAAAACGCTGAAACTTGAAGAAGGCAAACTGCGTTTTTTCAAGTTCAGTAGTGAATGTTGAAGAGGAATAACTGCAAAAACAGCGCATTCTGGCGGAATGCGTTTTTATTAAATCTGTCAGGTTAGGGCTCCTAGGGGGTTTTCATTGAATTGTAACCTCCCCAAGGGTTATGTTTAGCATTTTTCTTGCGTCAAGGTAAAAATTAGAACGTGTTCTAATTTTCCCAAGTGAGCTTAAAAACGCTCCGCCAGGATGCGCAATGGTCGAAAAAGCTGACCTTGGAAAAACGCACTTCTTCTTCTTCACGTTTTTGCGTTAAAAACGCAGAAAAAACGCGAAAAAAATGCTAGTGTGATACGGCCTTAAAGGCCGTATCACACTAGCATTTTTTTCGCGTTTTTTCTGCGTTTTTAACGCAAAAACGTGAAGAAGAAGAAGTGCGTTTTTCCAAGGTCAGCTTTTTCGACCATTGCGCATCCTGGCGGAGCGTTTTTAAGCTCACTTGGGAAAATTAGAACACGTTCTAATTTTTACCTTGACGCAAGAAAAATGCTAAACATAACCCTTGGGGAGGTTACAATTCAATGAAAACCCCCTAGGAGCCCTAACCTGACAGATTTAATAAAAACGCATTCCGCCAGAATGCGCTGTTTTTGCAGTTATTCCTCTTCAACATTCACTACTGAACTTGAAAAAACGCAGTTTGCCTTCTTCACGTTTCAGCGTTTAAAACGCAGAAAAAATGCGAAAAAAATGCAAGTGTGATACGGCCTTTAGCAGGCATAGAATCACCGACCTTCCCACAATAAAGGCAGTGAAGCGGCACAATCTCCCGCACTAATATTCAATCTCTTCCGAGCAAGATTGAGATATCGATCAGCGAAAAATATGTGATAATCTCAAGACTCACGTATGTGTTGGAATGCACATTACGAATTTGTTCACTCAAAGCTTTCAACGAACCTTGTTCTCTCGCTTCAAATGTTTCTCAATGTGTACTCCTCTAAGCATATCATGCGTTGTTCTGTTCAGTAATGACGTATGTGTCATTCTCATTTCATTTGCCGCCTTGGGTCGTTAGAGAACCTCAAAGACGTGAAATATGAAAGTGCTTTAAAATGAGGTTAGATCGGCAAATACTACTCATTGCACATTGCAGATTTGTGTTCTATAGATGAACAGTGAGTTTTTCATTGATGTTGTATTTTATATATTTTTTACCCATCCTTGGTCACACTCCTGAAAGGTAACACTCATGAGAATTTCCAGTAAAAATGGCGTCACACAGGATGATGAAGTGGCAAAACTGATGGCTACTGTTTGAAACCTGTCACCAAGCAGTATGGTTCTTGATATCGGATTATTTTGTTTAAGCACTAAAAACACTCGTAGTGTAACACTCATATTGAAAATAAAAATACTCCCCATGTTTTTAGGCTTCTTTTGTAAAAACTGCTACTCCACTGCAGTCTCACATCTTCAACTGGACAATATCACCTTCACATCTGACTGTTTCCCGCCATTTTCCATCGGCTTTCTTGATCGCAAAAATGATAGCACTCCTGAGGTCCCATTGAGATGAGATATGGGGGACTGACTGAAAAACTAGTTTTTCACGGGTTGGGAAAAATCTTAAAAATGTAAAACCTTACTCTAAATAAAGAGGAACCAACCTGCTGCAGCTAGTAACCCTGGCCAGTTCTAGATTGTCATTGTTTCCTAACTAAATAACTTCTACTTACATGTTAGGTAGGAGGGGACGGTAACACTCATGAGTTTCCAGGATTTCAGGTTTCATTCGTAATCACTGTGTATTGGTTAAAAGGGATTTTGGGCAGTCAAATTATTTCTTCGTTGATCTCCCAACTTATACTACCCTTTTCTCCCCCAAAATCGCTAGTGTTGGTCAAGAATTGTGAGAATTCGTCGTCGGGGACATGAAAGCGGCAAATGAAATGAGAATGACCCGTATGGAGAGAGACTAGGTACTAGTGAGTAGTTGAACCCCAAAGAACCAGTAAGCCTTCCCAAAGAAGGTATATATACGTCTGTTGTTTAGAAGCTAAGGGGTTTGGCCTAGTATTCATAGTGGTCTCGAGTTGTAATAATAGTAGGTAGTTCAGGATTTACATGAAGGTGGCGAGTTTCACATCAACCATATTTCGATGAGTGTCCCGACTTCTCTTACTTTTGAAGGGTGTCCTAAAGCCGGTTTTCGAGGAGTCTCCCAACGGTGCTGGACAGCAGTCGAAAGAAAAATAAATGCAAATTCATTACTAATTTCTATTCATTCCCATTCAATACTAATCATTGATTTGACGCAGTTTTTTGATAAGTGTCTCGTCCGTAGAGTTTTGACAAGTTTCCAACCCGGGCGGGTGTCTCGTGTTCAGATTTTTGATGAGTTTCCTTTTGTCGAGTTTCCTAGTACCCGGCTGGGCGTGTTGCAGTTGCTGAACGACGCCAGTCGCGAAAAGGTTAAGCTGGTAAAAAAATTTGCTATGAGACAAAAGTTGTTGCAAATTAAGTTGCTGAATCTACCCCTTGATTTTTGTCCACCCTTAGCTTGAGACACCCTGTGTAGTCTACTGAAACGTTAACTCTTCTATGCTGCAACACCACGCAGTATAATATACATATTATTCCTTCAATATATGTATGTCTTGAGAATGATTTATAAGGTATTTTAGTGTGCATTTATATTGTTACTTGTCTACCATAAGAACGGGTCAATTATTCATATGTTACGCGAGGGCGTTGGCCTCGCTACTCGCTGGTTACTCGTGCTCGCGACATGAGAGAAATATTTGAAATCCTGAAACGTTTGGTTGGGGCGGGCGCGTATCACGCAAGGTCACCATTCCATGAATATGCATAACATATATTGATATTCCTTAAAACTCTTTTGCAGCGCAGTTAAATTATTTTTCGTTAGCCCCGCTTCAATTTACCTGATTATATTCCAGCATTTTCCTTATCTCGTTATTTCTCATTTTTTACACACCTAGTCGACTAAGAAATCTCCTCATATAAAATGAACGAATACAAAACTTCAAAGTAAAGTTTTGCTTGAAATATCAATTCAACAATATTACAAAGAGGTTTTTAGCCATTTTACTGAATTTTCGTAGACAATAAAGCTAGTACTGGTAGTACTGGTAAGTAGTATTGATAAAAAAAAAAAAAAATTTAATTAAATTATTCGATAAATGACTCATAGAAATCTGTTTTGAGGCATTCTGATACGATTACTGAAGTTTGCGCTTTTTCATATATATATGTATACATGGTGTCTACACCAAGGATAGGCCAATCTAGGGGTGTCTACACAAAACCCAGGGGTCAATTCTACGACTAATTTGCAATAAATTCTCTCTTAGCAATTTTTTTACCCCCTTAAAATCCTTATTTTTCTACTTTTAAGATTTTTGTTCGTGTTTTTGACCTTTTCTCACAAAAACTACCCTAACTTCCTCATTTTCCTGAGTCTTCCCAAATTTGAGCATACTCAAGAATGGGGGTTTTCGGTGGTCGCTCTTCGGGGAAAACTTCCTGAAACTTTCACCTTTTGAACGGTCTAGTCAATTTAATTTTACTTTCACTTTGCTAATTGGGGAGGAAAATTATGTTTGTATGTTGAAAAATATGGTTTTCTCTATGAAATCGAGGGTTTTCGTGAAAAATTACCCTCCAAGGAAATGCGAGTTTGGGGCCGGTTTTCACACATTTTTTCATGCTGAATCGAACAGTAACAGTAAAATAGTAATGCAGATCTCCCCAACTCTACGGGTTTGGGGTATGTAGGTCTGTGGTACAGACCTATAATAATAGTATTATAGGTCTATGTTCGGGTCTCGACCTAATCCCCTTCTCTTCGGGGATCCTTTGACTTGTTCTGGGCTCAGTTCACTTCTGCCCTAAATTGCAGTACAATACATGATACAAATAACCTGCTTGACCTTCGGTATGGCTTAATTGTATTCGAACATTCTTTAAATTGAAAAAGCTCCCGAAATCGAAAACGTCAAAGCTACCCCAGCGCTGTCGCTGTCTCGGTTGTGCCGAAATGTAAGAAACCTCTCAACCCAAAAATCCTTATGCGTTCCCATTTTGCTTCCGAGACTGCAAGGCAGCGGAAGCTTTGTTTTCACTTTCGAAATGAAAAAAAAAATTGTTGCTCCAAAATCGAAATTTCCACTCGCATTTTGCGTTTCAGAGCCTCCTGAACAAATTTGGTTCCGTGTCTGTCTGTCCGTCCACATTTCCTTGAAACAGCCATAACTTCCACAATTTTGATCCGAATTTAACCAAAATTTCAGGGATCGTGCGGTTTAAGCTCTAGATGGTCCCCTATCAACTTCATCATGATTGAATCAACGGTAGCCTCTGCGCAGGCGCAAACAAAATTTTCTTGTTTCGGTCATAACTCAGGCAATTGTGAACGGATTTCGGTCAGATTTTCAGGGATGATGCGGGCGAGGTTTCTTGAGGTCCCGTATCACATTCTTCGCGATCATCAGCAGGCGCATGCGCGAAAGTGATGTTTTTGTTACGGTCACTGCTTAGTTAATGTTATCGGATTTTGTTCAAATTTTCAGAGATGATCTCGGTAGAGTCCCTTAAGGTGCCATACGAATCGTACGGTACTACCAGTGATTGTGCCCATCATGCCGGGAACTTATTTGCCGGCCGTTTCTAGTTTTCTGGAATTTAATGGTGACGTACTGTGAAGGTCACGAGGAAGCTCATGTGCCATTTCCTTGGCAGTGTATTTCCTCAGTGCTACTTATACCTACCTGGGTAACCGTAATTAGGACCATAATAGCACCATAATCCCACAGGTCTCGCGCCTGGACGAGTGAACTCCCGTGGTTGATTTTAGCTGGGAGTCACTCGAAACGTATAGCCAAACGCTGTGAAGCTGTATTTACAATTTACTGAAACAGTTATGCAAGAAAAACTTCACTTTGTTTGGCTAAAATGCATATTTTGAAAAATTTCCATAATATGATTTTAAAAAATCGTTTTTCTTCTTTTAGTACGTATTATTATTGATGGACACGCCACGGAAAAACCTATTTCGAAATCTTAGCATTCCTACGACAAAGTCAACGTAACTCTAACTTTCCTAATTAGAGAACAAAGTAATTTTTTAAAGCTGAAAAGCTTGTTTCTTCTAATTATATTCGAGTTTTGCATTTTATCAAACTTTATTTTATCAATTTATACCGACGAAATCGAGACAACTGCCCCTCTGTCTCCCTGACGTGGTTACGTAACGGGTTTGATGTTTTGCTGACAACCACTGGGTTGATGTGTCCAGAAGTTGGGGGGAAACTTGTTTGAATCGATGCAAAAAAAAAAGAAGACTTCTCCACGCATATTTCGTCGAGTGGTTGGTTGGTTGGCAATACTTAATAGCGTATCGAGCTAACTGCCCACTCGAGTTATCAGGACCAACAGGTGATTTGAGAGTTGTTTGTTGACTCTGAGGCTACCACAAGGTCAAGAGCGGCGCGACTGGGTGACTCCCTTCCTCTCTTCCACCACAACCTCAGCCACAGACAACAGATGGTGACTGTTATCTGTGCGGCTCGCTTGCGTCTTCCGGGTGTTGAAATGAAATTTAATTTTAACTCATTTGATAAATATTGAATTGAAACACAATTTTGTTCCGAGTCTACTCGAAAACTATCATCGTAGCTACTCGGTGAATGTGAAGAGAGGGCGATGGGCTCCAAAATCAAACGATCCAGTTATGCAGCACGATCGTATGAACGAATTTTCATAAAATATCGTAATATAGTTATGTTATCTTCATAGTTTGGAATTTGAGCACTTTGAGTGCAAAAAAAAAAAAAAAAAATTGTAACGACGTATTTTATGGCAAACAACTCATTCTCAATGTTATTCTGCAATTAAAAATATACTTTGGATTATAACCTTTTTCTTGCAATTATTGAATTTTCGTCGAAAATGAAGCTATTGCAATGGCTCCAGAAATTTTAAAATCAGAATTTTCGAAAAATTTCCTTATTGAAATCCGTTTTGAGGCATTCTGAAACGATTCCTGAAGTTTAACGCTTTTGTATATGTACATAAAATATACATATCGCGTTCTTGCGCCGAAAAATCAAGTTTTCTTAATGAAAGGATGAGTTTGCTAACCCATCAAATTTTGAGCACATTAAATTGGTCAAATTTCAAAAAATGTGCTTAAAAAAATCATTAAAAATGGCCAAAAACTGCTAAAAATCGTTAAAGTCATAGTTGTTAGTAGGCTATTAATCACTAAAAGTTCATCAACGATAAATATTATCAAATTTATGCACAACATTATGCTGAAAAATGTACTTTAATTTCATTAATATTTGCTGAAAAATCTGTAAAACTGCATGAAAGCTAAAAATCAAAATCTATTTTGAACCGCAGAATATTATTTAGAATGAGTTGTTTTGCAATAAAATTAGCAATTAACAATTTATTTGCACTCAAAGTGCTCAAATTTCAAAACATTTTAGTATGAATACAATATTTTACGAAAATTCGATTATACGCTCAAGCTGCATGAATGGAACTTGAAAAAAAGAAGTTTTTTCAGCGAATATTATTGAAATTTAAGTACATTTTAGTGGATATGCATAAAAAAAAAATGAAGCTATTGCAATGGGTCCAAAAATTTAAAATCGAAAATTTCGGAATTTTTCCTCATTGAATTGAATTGAAGTACATTCTAAGTCAAATCCTAGAGTTTAACACTTTTTCTATAATGTTTGTGTGCGTCATCCAGACGATAACTCTCCTTAGGATTGAGATGATTATTCCTTCACTTGCGCCAAAAAATTAAGTTTTCCAAATGAATGAATGAGTTTGTTGGTCAGCACTTTTTGAGCCAATTCAATTGGTCATATTCCCAAAAAACGTGGTTTAAAAAAATAATAATAATAATTAAATTTATATTTTTAGCGGAATATTACTTGAATAATTGAGGAGCTGACATGGAAAAACAGTTAAGTCCAAAAAACAAATTTCATAGGAACTCCCTCTGAACTCTTATCAGATTTTTTTGGACATAATCTCTTTTCCATGCAAAGGTCACACATTTAAGGTAGATTCACACTCGCGGTAACGGGAACGTCAGATCACAGTCAGGTCAGAGTCACGTCAACGGGCCACCCATTCACACCGCCCAGTCAGATCACGTCAGGTCAGGTCAGTCTTCCCCGCGCAGTGACGCGATGTCCGAGAGGATAAACAATTTGTATAAAATAGCTTTGCTACTCGAGGAAGAAGATGAAGCTAGACCCCGAACGGAGAGAAAAAAGTGGGTAGATAAAATATTTTTTCTCAGAGGAGAAGAAGGGGCATTCGCGAAACTCTACCCACAACTTGTTGACGACGAAACGAAGTTCGTGCAGTATTTTCGAATGTCCCATTGCGATTTTATAAATTTGCTCTCCCTCATCAAAGATGACATTACGAAGAGGGATACCCATTTTAGAAGAGCAGTAACTCCAGCGGAAAAGCTTGCTGTATGCTTAAGGTAAGAAAATAAAACTACAACCACTTGTTTAAATTGTGTAATGTAAGTACTAAAATAGTGTCATAAAAAAATAGTAAATTTTAGTAAAAATGTACTTAAAAAAGGAAAACATAAAATAGTATTATAGTACTAGTTTTCTGGGGAAAAAGTTTCCAAGTACGAACTTGCCGTCTGGTGAGAGCTTGCTGGAGAAAACGGGGATGACGCATTCTGTGAATAGGTTGGGGCAGAACAATGGTGATAGTCCGGAACGGGAAAAGAGTGTGCCGATTGGGGAGGTTGTAGCTGGTTAAAATTTATTCCCCTCCAATTCGCTGATCACGTTGAAAACCCTCTGTTTAGCCAACATTTTTATTTTGCACGGTAAATTTCTTCACTGTTGCCTTCATCGTGTCAAAAAACAGATCGATGTCATCTTTATCTTGTTGCTCTTTTTTTTCCAGTTTTTTTTCCTCTTCCAACAGATGTTTCATCAAAACACCACTAGCTGTTTCGACTGCTTGATGTCCTTTCCGATTAGGCGTGTACGATTTCCGCATTTGGATCGCTGTAGGACAGTGGGGTGTTGGGGTAGAGTTGTCGGAAAGATGGTCGTCGTCGATACCGATATTTTCTCCCTCCGGAGAAACAGCGTGACCCTCGTTTTCTGTTGCCACCGAAGTATACCTTGTCTTCTCTTTCAGAAAAGGAGTTAGGAAGGACATATTTTCGAAATGTTTCCATTTTGCGGGAGATCCGGATGCTTGACCAGTTACGGTTTTTGTCGAACGAACGTATTTTCGGAACTGATTTCGTAAGGATTCCCATCTGATCTTGCATCTGCTAGGATCTAGAAAACAAGAAAAAACGTAGCAAAGGATTACACAAGGGTTTATTATCCTCTGCGTAGTTATATTATCGTTAGAAATAACCCCGCTTTCACACAGGTTGATTCCCAGGAATCATTTGAATGCGACTGACATTTTTACTAGCACATAACCAAAAATGCATAACACGCTACTCACAAAAACACCCTCGAAATACATTGAAAATCAAAATTTTCACCCATGCAAAACTCCCTATGGTGTGAGGTAATCGGGCTGAAAAGTTTCGAGGATTAACTATAGTAGAAAAGAATAGATATTAGGTAGCCAAGAATGTTTAGAAAAGTACCTACAACTAGATGTGACCTGCGGTTGCACGGTAATAAGTTGTTTTAATTACCTTCGTATTTTCATTTCTTGCAGATTTCTCGCAACTGGCGATTCTTTCGTAACGCTCTCTTATAATTACCGACTTGGACACTCAACTGTGCACTCCATCGTCCACGAAGTATGTGAGGCTTTAGTTCAAAAGTGCTTGCGAGTTTTCATACCACTGCCTTCCACGAAGTCTGAACGAGAATCGCACAGGAGTTTGAGACAAAATGGAATTTTCCCAATTGCATAGGGGCGATCGACGGGAAACACTGTGAAATATTTGCTCCTCATAACAGTGGCTCCAACTATTTCAATTACAAAAAGACATTCTCAGTCGTATTGCTCGCTTTAGTTGATGCCAACTACAAGTTCATAGCTGTAGATGTAGGGTCCTATGGTAAGAACAGCGACGGAGGAATTTTTTTCTAGTTCCAGATTGGGACTAGGGGGGAGAAGAAGGGACTCTACACATTCCGAATGGCAAGAATTTGCCGGGTACTAATACTACTACACCGCTCGTAATCTTAGGTGATCAAGCATTTCCACTCAAAACGTACATGCTCAGACCATATCCCGCCAATCAAGTACAGGAAGATCCAAGAAAAAGGATTTTTAATTATCGTCATATTGGCTTACTGGCCCAAAGATTCAGATTATATTATCGAAAGATAAATTCACAGCCTGGCTACGTAGAAAATATAATCTTGGCGACTTGCATACTGCACAACTACATTCTAGGTCGAACGAACTCTCATTACTTTCAAAATTCAACTTCAGGAGAAGAGGGAGAATGTGTGCTGGACCGTTTACCAGGATTTGGGGCGAATGCTCGGATGTCTGCATTTGACAATAGGGAAAATTCACGGCCTACTTCAATTCTGAAGAGGGTTCTGTGCCATGGCAAAATAGTCGGTAAAAAAAGTACCTACCTACATATGTACCTAACTCAGTACATATGTACCTAACTCAACGATTATTTAAATATTTTTTTATGTAGGGTATTAATCGTTTTTTTCCCATGACCCTTCGATTATATTATTCTAGACCTACTTACTACTAATAATGTTATTTTACTGAAACATATAAACAAATAGGTAGGTATATTACCAACATATGTAACACGATAATAAATATATTACAACCTATCTTACCTTGTTTGAGTGTTTGAGCTATTTGCTGCCATTCCCTTGATTTTCTCTGCACGTCTGAATATAATGGATGAGAAAAATCATAAAGAAATCGCTGCTCACGAACGCACTCAATTAACTTCTCGTCTTCCATTAGAAATTACAACTAAAAAAGAACGAAATCAGCAAATCAGAAACGAAAAGTAAATGACAATCAGAACAGAAATATGTTAAAGAGGTACCTACTTACCAGGAGGACACCCAGCGGAGACGAGATTTGACTGTTTGTGATTCACATTTCCCGTTCAGTCCGGGAAGGTCAACGTCACGTCAGGTTTCGATCGCTCGCCGGGCGGACCTGACGGGAAGTGACGGAACCGAGATTTGACCTTGACTGTACCGCGCCCGTGAGTGGGAATCACCCCGTAACGTTTCCACAGAAGCAATCTTGACGCGACCTGACGTGACTGTGATCTGACGTTCCCGTTACCGCGAGTGTGAATCCACCTTTATTCAGGTTGCGATCCAGCAAGGACGGGAGGACCCTAGGTTGTTGGCGTGACTGTTCACTTGCACTTCGACGAAAAAAAATTTTCTTTAGATTTTTGGACTTAACTGCTTTTCCATGTCAGCTCCTCAATTTTGTAAACTACAAACTTATGTAGAATATTCAAAAATGTATGAACAAAACTATGCTGAACTATGTTGGTACCTACTTGAATATTGTGTGCCAAAAAAGCGACAAAAACTGCAGAAAAGCTAAAAATGCGAAATCTGTTTGAACAGCAGACTGTTTTTTAAATGCCCTAGTTTTTTGTCATAAAATTGATAGTTTCCATTGCACTCAAAGACCAGCATTTTTTAGCGCACTAAATTGGTAAAAATTGAAAAAATGTGTTAACAATTCATTAATGATGGCTAAAAACGGTTAAAAATAATAAAAATTTATATTTTTAGCAGAATTGTAGTCAAAAGAAGTTTATCGACAATGAACTAGTACCTTGAAAAATTTATGCACACATTAATACTGAAAAATGCACTTAATTTTCATTAATATTTGCCGAAAAATTGATAAAAACTGTACAAAAAAGGTAAAACTCCAATATCTTTTTTGAATCTCTGTATTTAGAACGAATATTTGCTAATAGAACCGTTAATGACAGAAACGAGTCGAATGGAAAGTTTTCCAAAATCGAGTTTGTAACATGCATAACATCTACAGTTTCCATTCGATTTTGATGAAATGTTTTGGGAATATGCGAAATAGGCTACGGTTGGGATGGTCTCATATCAATTTAATCACTCAGAAATTGACAGTTTTCATTGCGCTTGCGCAAAAGTAAAATCCATCTAGCCTCATCTTCTCATGGCTTGTTTGTACAATCTCACTCAAATTCGGAGGGTAGTCGGTAAATTATGGAGTGAACGGTTTAGACTAGACTGCAGATAGACCTTATTGAACTCCCTCGTTCCCGACTCACTACTAGTTTTCGCGCACGCGCAAACGTAACATCTATCAACCGTCTTACAGTTGTTTAATTAGCACGCCCTCTTACAAAGAGGCAACAACATTTTACTGCGGTAATGAATATAAGGGACTTATACCTATTCTAGAAATGCAAACAACACATTATCAAGCGAAAAGATTCAGCTCCAAACTCATTTATGCCTGGTTTATTTAGTCTACCTCTAAAGGTAACATGGGGAGTATATAGACATTTGGGAGTCCCGAGTAGATAATATCATAAAAACGATTGTTAGGGTAAGCAACAGTGGTTGCTATTGCATGAGATGAAGTAGGTATGTCTTTTCATTAATTTCGAGTTTTCCAAAGAGTAGTGAACGATTTTGAACACAGAAATGGTGGTCAACTTTAACTTATATTAATTTTGTGCATGGAAACCATAAAAAGTTGTAGCAACGGTGCTCGGGTCGTCATGGAATTTTCGGATTGACCATAGCCCGCAGTCGTTTTGACATGGATATGTCTTTGCTCTGGGGGGTCAACCAAAAATTTTCGTGACGCAAAAAATATGTCACAATTTCTAATGATGTTCACGTACAACCATTCCGTTGCTAGGGGAATGGAACTTCCGTAGTTTTCATCGCACAGAAATCGTTCGCCACTCGTTGGAAAGCGCTTGATTTATGTGATAAATGTTCACATCTCAAGTGAACTTTCCCCCTCCTTACGTACCTGTCTACATTCCTAAACTAAGTTGATTGGACTATAAACAATTTTAATAAGCCGGTTACAATATTCTTAACGTAAAGCAGTAGCATCATTTACTCCACTCCATAGGAAACATTATCATCCTCTTGACAGTAGTCGACTGTAAACAACAACTCATTGTAGTGACTTCTCTCCACAGTTATTTTCAACATTTCTATAAGTAAACCGTTGTTTTGTTAGAATTAGTCGAGATGCGGCCCAGGGAAAATAAATGAAGTTATTTCATTTATTGTTTTATTTGTTAACGTTTCATCCTCTTACTGAGGACATCGTCAGATCTTGGTGTGTCCAGGAAAAAATTTATAAACATCCGAATATAACGGATTTGTCAAATAAAACAGTGGCTCACCAAGTGAACTTGTTTTTATTTGGACTAGGAGCCTACAAACTATAGTAGTTAATCAGGGTCAGAAAACTAAAGAACTTCATTCGTTTAGGCTTTGAGAATAATTAACCTGAAAAATAGTAAAGAAAAGATGATTGAAAATACCTCAGGTGTCTGTACTGCTGTGTAGGTACCTAGCCATTGCTCAGGTAGCTTCATCAGCGTTTTATTATAAGTTCGTAGTACTATGCTTAACTGAGGAAGCTTTACTTGCTATATTGAATGAATAAAAGGAGAGATTTGTCAAAATAAAAAAGGCAGGAAAGGCCAGGCAAGGCCAGGCTTGGGTTGATACATCAAGAAACGAAACTACTTAGGTAGGTACGTACGTCCTACCAGATTTGCTGTTGGTTTAAAGTGCCTAAACAAAGTAGGTGGGTCGTTGCTTTGCCGACGAATACAACCGCTGATTAGCAAGTTTGTCAAAATATCGAATCAGGGAATATGCAACATGAATTAAAAACCAGCTGCAAGGAAAAAACCTTGAAATGCATTCCTCTGAAGGTAAGATTTCATAAAGACGGCAATGGCAGTGCAGTTATTGCGCGAGTTTTGCAGTTACGCAAATTGTATGGACAAAAAAGATTAATTAGGTAGGTACCTACAGAAAGTACGTAGGTATACCTTACCTCTAGTTGGGTACTTACCTTTCCACATGTGATACAACTTACTATTCCCGCCTAACAGAGCTCTCATAATGCATCCTTTCACAAGACCGCTTTCACAGTACTCTAAAGATTTTTAGTTTCAATTGATTCAAAGAAGAGTTCTAAAACTAGATAGGTAATCCACAACATCTTTGCGGCTGATGTCTGGATCATCTAGAACACTTGTATGTCAACTCCCCAACACACATTTCATATGGATCTCTACCCCACAGATTAAATCTTGCGTTCGTAGCGTTTGAGGTCAACACCTGATAATAACTTGATGTAATTTGCATACAATTTATCACCTTGCGTATTACAAAAATAATGAAAATATTGACTCGGAACTAGGTGAGACTATGTTACGCTGTTGTCCAGGTTCGTTCACAAATGGCGCATTTTCGCATATGTTTACTCGTCACCATGACAACAAGGTGAAATAACTTGATTTCGCCTTGCCTCGATGTAAGGATGCGCTAGTGTCCAAGTCTCGAGAATATCACCCATAGGTAAGTAAACCGTTGTTTTGTTGGAATTAGTCGGGATGCGGCCCACGGAAAATAAATGAAATTATTTCATTTATTGTTTTATTTGATAACGTTTCATCCTCTTACTGAGGACATCGTCAGATCTTGGTGTGTCCAGGAAAAAATTTATAAACATCCGAATATAACGGATTTGTCAAATAAAACAGTGGCTCACCAAGTCAACTCAATGTCAAGAAAGCAAGATCTGAAGATGTCCTCAGTAAGAGAACGAAACGTTATCAAATAAAACAATAAATGATATAATTTCATTTATCAATGAAAAATCAGGCTATCATGAACATAAAAATGATAGCGCCTGTATTGAAGAAATAACTTTAATAGTATGTATAGTATGCTTATTGTTTCTCCAAGAATAATAGAATAAATTCTTTATCCTACATTTCGTCGCCTACAGTCCAAAGTTAAAGGATTTGTTTACAACTCTCGAGGACAACCGTTATGAAATCCCCAATCAAAGACATATCCATGTAACATAGTATCTGCTTGTAAAGCAGATAGTGGAACTCGTTTACGAGTTTTTTTATTTTTTATGACGTTTAGTAAGGAAACAACATTGTGCTAAGCACTCTCATTGTGTGAAAATACAATAGGTCTAGTCGTGCTCATGTTATATTGAGGTTTGTTTTGTTCCTGGATCCGAGAAAATGAGGTTCCTTATCAAAAATATCATCTTCCTCGGTCTACCATACCATATACCATTTTTGCTGGTATGTCTATCTTCTTTGTTTTTTAGCCCCTACGATCCGTCGGTTGTTCTGAAAGGTTTTATGGAACATTCCTTTCTATTTTGAAATAGGCGCCGGCTGGTGTTCTAGGTTTCTCCCGTCCTACGCTTCAAGCATTGTGCCAAGAATGGGTTCTATGAATGGTCGAGATGCACATCAAAGCCCGCCACGTATCTATAAAATAGATATGTTTCCCGTCTCTGAGTGCCAACTTCTCAGTGCAAAGGCGCATTGGATCGATTTGAATGGGATCCAACTTACACCGCAGGCAGGAATGGCTGGAATGACCTATTTCCCAATGACCTATCTCGCCCACTCAGAGTAGCTTATAACAATGTTGACTAACCAACTCATGAAAATAGCTTACTGCGCAATTGTTTCAATATAGCCTATTGATTTAACTTGCTTACGAAAGTAAATCGCCAGTGAGGTAACATGTTACAAAACCTTGTTTACAGGGATATTTTGTTATAAGTTTTGCTATTTTCGAACATAAGATGAACCAGTGTGTGTCTTCTTGTAATTTTTAACGGCTGCTTTTATATATATAACTTAAACATACATATGCTTCTTTCGAGAGACAAATTTTATTGGCATAATTAGAGACGTATTTGAATTGTCTGTTACAATCTTATCCCATCCATCGTGGTAACTTTGTGCCAGAGACATTTTTTGCTTATAATGAATGGAAGTCAAGTGTTATCGTATCGTTATGCTGCAATAATTGAATAACCAAGGGGGTTGAACGAAATAGGTATATGTTGAGCTACCATAAGAAAATTTCAATGATAAAATACAACTCATCGCTACACGCGACTTGGGGAATCACAGGAACAATTTTATGTATCGTTTCTCATTGTTCAAGGTTTTATGTAAAACAATTCTTGTGAAGCAGGATGGTTAGAAGCGCAGGAGGAACAAAACACTGGTTAGTAACAATAAAGGTTAGAACGCACACCTAAGTAGTCCTACTGCTAGTAATACAGTATCTAGTATGTATTATTAAATTTATACCTACACACACGTTTTCTTTGACTTAATGTAGTATGTATTATTAAATGTATACCTACACACACTTTTTCGTTAACCTCCCCATAAAATTGGAGAGGCAAACAAAAAATGAAAAGAGTTGAATTAAATATTGGGGAAGACACGCAATTGGTGAAAGAAGAGAAGGGAGTGATAGTTGAATGGAAGTGTCTCTCTATTCACCAGCTGTGGTTAGACACTCACGGAACTCTGTCGAGACACACAACTCACAGAACTCCGTGGCACTTATCCTTCACCTCACTTCATTCCTTAAGATGGTTGTGGTCGAGGCAATGATCTTGGTTTTATTTTCACCATTTCTTTTAGCTCGGATACCACATGCCAGAAGTAATTTCTGTCATACTTATTATTTATTATCTTAGCAGTGCCAGATCTGTTCCACGCTCATGCTGTCAGATGGACAACCCATTATGGCACACCCATCAGCCGTGATGGTTACGATTTCCGGCTTTTTGCTCTGCTGTATATCTGCATATGATACAGTCTCTCCCATTCCACATTTCATCTTCTGGATCACATGGCACCTGCTGTCTAATTGGCAACCACATTATGACGTAGAATGTAGCCACCGTGAGTCAAAGGGCACTACTGCACTACATGATACAGGTTCTCATATTTATCCCATCAGACACAGTAAAGGACTATCTCCAAAGAACTGTTCCATAACTACCCCTAGAACACCTCACTGAGGTGGGTGGTGAGGCCACCTGGATAGCATGGAAGTTCCGGTAGTCACAGGCCTTAATGCCCATGAAGCCAATTCATCCCAATGGGAGGAAACGGGAGAATCGGTGCACTTTTGGAGTTCTGCACTGCTCACTGATTCATGTAAAGCAGCAGAAACTCGGCAGTCATGTTGGATTTGGAGTGTTAGGTGTTGCTAGACCGCATCACGAATGTTGCTTGCCCCATTCAAGGCAACCTCCTTGCTCTGGCCGCTAACTAGCTGGCAATGTAATGATAGGATGCTGGTTGAGAGAGAGTACCTAGCCTACTTGTCTTGACATTGACCAGTACGTGCTCTAGGCACTTGATATACCATGTAGTCGAACATCAGGAAGTCTTGCCATGAGCACGAAGCAGAGCGAAATTTGTGAACTAAAACAACCTTCCCACGGCAAGAGTAGCCTCTAACTTTGGTACTAAGTTCGTAAGAAGGAGACCTGAAAGTGATGTTTCTTTCAACGGCCTCAATAGAGCCTTGGTAATACGGGCAAGTGCTCCACCAAGGTTCACTCAAGACGTGGCTATGATTAAGGTGGTTTGCATGAAGTCAACTGCCAGATACCGCCAAACCTCCAGCTTGGATCGGGCGGGGATCGGACGACTGTACCTAAAATTATTACTACACTATTGAATGGACTTGTACAAGACAGATTAAGGAATGAAATGTGCAGTTAGTTGGATTATAAAAATTATTAAAAAAAAAAAAATAATAATAATAATAATAAAATCATTATGAAGTATAAAATAATTTGTAACTAATTCTCTTAAGCCAGCCTGATTGAGCAGACAGCTTAATCAATTCCTTGAAAAAAGAATGGAAGTTTACACTACGAGTCAATATTCAGATCAGTATAAATTATATGTATTTGTAGCACTGATTCACTTTCATGGAGGTAATTTTATTTTTGCCGAAAGGTATGTTCCTCTAATACAAGCATTAAGCATTTGACTCTGTTTTCAATTCTAGATGTGTATAATTATGTTAACTAAGGTTAATCGGATTTTTCCATGAAAAACGGCACATTCTCTTCATATTTACGCAGAAAAGCGACAGCGCAATCCGCTTGTGTGTATCGCAATCTGCTGTAAGAATCAAACTAGACGGAAACGAGGGGGAACTGCGGAATGCGCCTCGGTTGACCACCTACGTGTTGTGAACGGTGTGCTAGCAACGGCACGCGAAGTCTCAGTCCACCGTTTAACATTAGTGTTGCGTAACAGTAGTAATTATTTGGAACCTCCTGTTCCCCACGGCTAAATCACGTTCAACGTTCAAGAGGCTATTCTTCTCGATACAACGAAATTGACGGATTAGGGAGGGCAACGCACCGTATCATCCGGGTACTTCAAAAGTCCAAAAAATGGCCTTTTACGTTGGTTTATTCTTTTGAATGATGGACCTTTGTAATCGACCGAGAAAAATTTCTAGTCGTAAGCAGTCCAAAGCTTTTCTCCGAAACTACTGGGCCATAATTTTTTGAAATTTGGTTCAAAAACCATACATTTGCCGCATGTGCCAGTAACATCGGCATCACTTTCGGTCAGCCCTAAAGAGTAGAATTCAAGGGCTGAAATATTAAAAATTTTAAGATCACGGAAACTTTCAAGGTAAATTTTCATTTTTTTTTTAAGGGGGTGTTATTTGTAAATATTATCCCAAAGAATCGAATGAAAATACCGGGATCGCCTTACATTCATATGTTTGCTCTCACAAGGGCTAGAACTTTCACAAGGAAAAGGAACAACAACACGACATTGAAACCCGAAACATAGTAAAAATCTCCTTACAAACTATGACGATCGTATCAGCTGATACAATTCCAATAGAATACTTACTTGGCAAAACCGAGTTTATTATACGAGTAACATAGGTAACCTATTGGTGATATTCTCGAGACTTCGACACTAGCGCATCCTTACATCAAGGCAAGGCTAAAAACCTAATTTTCAGTTATTTCACATTGTTGTCATGGTTACGAGTAAACTATACGAAAAAGCACCATTAGGAGTCACCACCTACATGCCTGCTTATCTCACGGTTCAGTATTTACCTAGTTTCTAGTTCGATATATTTTATTATGCCAGGTAATAAATTTTATGAAAATATATCAAGCTGTAATCCGGCAATGACCTGAAACGTTTTGAACGCAAGATTAGTTTGTGCAGTCGAGATCCCAATGGAATTTGTGTTGGGAAGTGGGCCAACAAGTGTTAGAAGTTCCAGACATCAGCCACGAAAATGTGGATTATCCAGTTTTCAGAACCGTTCTTTGAATCAATTAAGAAACTAAAAATCTTTAGAGTCCTTTGAAAGTGGTTATGTGAAAGGACTTGCCATGAGAGCTCTCCCAGAAGGGAATATTAGGTAGTTATCGCCTTTGGAAAGGTAAGTACCTAGAGAGGAACTATCTACTATCTACTACTAGAGAGGTATACACTACCTACTTTCCTTATATTATAACTTGTTTTTCATCATGTGCTTCCATAGACAAAAATTTAAGTAGGTAGACCTACTTAATCAACTTTTTTTGTCCCACAAATTTGCGTAACTGTGTAACTGCAAAACTCGGGTAATAACTGCACTGACAATGTCGCCCGTCTTTTTGAAACCTAACCTTCAGAAGAATGAATTTCAACTTTTTTTCCTTACAGCTGGTTTATAATTCATGTTGCATTTTTCCTGATTCGATATTCGTCAAACTTGTTGATAAGCAGTTGTATTTGTTGGAAGAGAAACAACCTACTTGGTTTACTTTTAACGAAGAGAGAATTCGGTGGGCTGTAAGTACCTACGTAGTTTCGTTTGTTGGTGGTGCACCACCTGCCTTGTTTACTTCAACAAACTACCAAATCTATCCTTTCATTCATTCAATAAAACAAGTAAAGCTGCCTCAGTTATAGCAAGAAGAACATGTCTGAAACGCTGATGAAACTGCCTGGGCGATTGCTATGTAGGTACCTACTCTGCAATACAGAGATCTGAGTGATTTTCAATCATTATTTCTGCATTATTTTTCAGGTTATTTATTCTCAGTCTAATCGAATGAAGTTCTTTAGTTTTAGGACACTGATTAACCATAATTAATAATTAGTCCCTAGTTCAAATAAAAACTCGTTCACTACTAGATCGGTAGCGTTGTCTACAACCAAAATCGCACTGGCGGGCATGATTACTGCGACCATTTAGTTGAATTGAAACTTTTTATTACTGCAATATTACCTTCGCAAAACAAAACTGTTGAAAAACGTCATTATAACAACGTATTAGTTTGACATACGACGGCATACTTCTAGTGAAAAATAGGTTGGTTGAGTTGCGATCTAGTAACATCTACCACTTCATGGCGGACCTTGGAAGAAACTCAAACCTACTCCAGGCTTGACGTCACGAGAATATGCTTATAGATCAGTGATTCTTAACCTGCAAGGTACCCAGAAATGGTCCGTGATGCTTTTTTCGAAAATTTGAAAATAACGAAAAAATTTAGCAGGTGAGCTGGAAAAATCGAGTAAGATCGTACTACCTACCTACATATTTGCGATTTATTTCTTGGCAGCTGTGGTATCATGCAATAGATATAGAAAACATTACTGCCTATTTGGAATCGTTGACTAATGACTACCAGAAAAACGGTACGCAATCCATTTAGTATCGAAGCGTTCTCAGTATCTACGTGATGATCCTATAACAACACTATGATAGAGTCTCAACGACAGGAACTGCAAGGGACTTCACTGTTTCAAAAAGAACTCAGTCATGCAGCATGATTAATGAAGCGAATTTTCAAAGAAAATGTGTGGATACCATTAAATTAGGCTATTGAATTCTGATCATTAGGGCCAACCATGTCCTGTATAAAACTGAGAGGACAGCCGTGTCTCAAGATCGCAAAGAAAATTTTAATTCACGCAGCCGAACTAAAAAATTTCGTCAATTATGGCATTTGTCACCTAATAATCGACTTTTCTCACTTATTTATGAATCTTAGAGACCTAAAACTGTTGCAATCGTCTCAGCGCTAAAAAATATTTCGACTGTGACACCTCACATGCCCTATTGTAAAAACCGATTTTTAAAGCATTTTTTGGGCTACTAAATTGTAAATTTGAGCCTGAAATCATGGAGCGATCAGCTGGCCAACGAACTCTTGGTCGATTACAAAGGTTCATTATTGAAAATAATAAACCAAAATCGCTGCACGCGTTTCTAATGTGGCTCTTCCGATTTGCTATGAGATATCACTCATTTTCCTTACTTCAGTCATTATCAATCCCCTGACAAACTATGATGATCGAACTGGATGGTATAATTACCAATCTCCGTTTCACGAAATCAAAATTTTCCATGGACGATAACAAAGATTCATTATGTATTGAAAATAATATGTCAAGCGTTCACATCTGCATCTCGGTTGTTTACAAAAATCCATACAATAATTGGGAACAATGGCGTAAGTCACGTTTTTCGCTATATACCTACGGAAATTCCATTAGTCAACCGTTTACTAAGATATGAAAATTGTGTGAATCACGCGAACTATTATATTTGTCGCTTCGGGATAAGACATGTTCGTGTTAAAACACGTAAAATTCGGAATTCTTCCTCGAAGGTCCTCGCAAATACGTAGAAAATATTTAGAGCTGAATACTCACTAGTTATGTGTTGCTCCAATCAGCGAACGTTTCTGAGGTAGAGGTGTGAAAAACATTTGCGAAGGTCGTGTTAGTTCGTTAGCAATCGGCCATCGCACGGCATGTTGAGAGCCGCTCGGCTGAACAAATAAAATTGGCTTGAGCAGGAAAACCCCGCTTGACATTTATGTGCTAGGCGAGAGAAAACTAACTGCTAAAATGTCAGAAGAGTTATAATAACGTTTCAAACTAACCGTTTTGCGGGAGAGTGACTGCTCATCAAAGTTGGGAGTTGGACAAAAAGTAGTTACGACGAATAACTACAACTAAATTAGTTTCTATAATTTTGTAATATCTACAACTAATTATCTATTAGTTATTATTTTCAGAGTAACTAATCCAGTTAAAGAGCGCTTCGTATGTCAGCGACTAAGTTACGTTTATGGACCCGTAGAACACTATGGTGCCGTCAAAATTGCTGAAAGATGGTGTCTTCTCGGAGAAATCAGCAAAAATATGTGGGAAATGACGAAAAAATGCGTTCTCTGCTATGGTTTTTCCCGCCTTAGACACTGTAAATTTCGACAGTTTTTGCTCGCGTTGGTCTTCAAATGTTCGTTGGAGTTCCAATTTGGTACCATTCGATTTTCGAGGCAAATTGTGTTTTCCGATTGTGGTGAACAAAAATGTAGACAAAAAAGTTGGTTTTTGAGCTGTTTACTGTTAGCTGGTTACTTTTTTGAATGAAGACAATTTTCTTAAATTAGACATTACAATTACACCATTCTCTTTGAAATTAACGACATATTGTTTGTAAAGAAGCAGCCTAGATTAATTCGATTTGTAACATGATCATTGAATTCCAATCCTGAGCCAGAAAATTCATACCCTTCAACTTTGATCAAATACCGTTGTCAGTTCACATTGATTTAACCAAAATTATTTTGTTTCGTTTGAAATTCGAATTTCTCGGAGGTATTTCCTGAATATCTCTAAAAAGAAATGAGGGTTAACTTCCCTTGTTCCTTATCATGAATATTCAATCAGGAAGAGACGATCACTGTGAAGAGCAATAGTGTGTTTTGAAGCTCACAAATCACAAAGGAGACATCATAATTTGACTTTCTAAAAGTCAAACGAAACACCAGAATCAGAAGAATGAATTCATCATCATATTCGAATGCGTTGTCATGGTTACTTGAATTGAAAACGCCGTAGAAGCCCTCGTGTATAAATTACCATCAAACTCGCATGTAAATTGGATTCCTTCAGAATATATTCGTACTCGAACTCTTGAATTTGCAATGGGAGGTTATGTGACGTAGGTACCTACTACTCTGAAACGTACGGTAACTGAATTTAACCCAATAATCACATGAAACTCTTACTCGTATTTGAACAAAACACGAACTTTTTATCAATAATACAACTACTCTGTTTTCCAATAAGTGGATAAAAACATGTATAATTCGTGGAATTTTTTGTATTTCCAGCTTCATAGTCGTTTCCCGTAATTTCCCTTTAGACTTCTGTTACCCACACATCCCCTGAGGTCCAAATATCTGAAGTGCGCAGAAGTATCAGGTGTGTGGTATTCATTTTCTGTGTAGACAGAAAACATTTGCTGATGTGAAAAAAAAAAGTGTCATCGCCATCCCATATACATCTGGCAATGGCATATATATGTAGAGCTTAATCTGTTGAAAAACTGATTTCCCACGTTATTTCACTTTGTAATTTAGCAAATTTTCGTAAAAATTCATAGAAAACTGGCTCAAAAAATTGTTAAATTAACATTTTTGAAAAATTCTTTCAATTAAATCCGTTTTGAGGCATTCTGAAACGATTCCTGGAGTTTGCGCTTTTTCATATATTTGTGTGTGTGCGCGCGCGTGCGTGCGTGCGTGTACGTGTCATTCCAAACTCTCTGTAAGATTGGGATACGATTTCCGTTCTTGTTCCTTATAATCAAGCTTTCCAAATGAAAGGATGAGTTCATTGGCTAGCATTTTTTGAGTACAATAAATCGGTCAAATTTCAAAAAATGTGTAAACAAAAACACTAAAAGTGGCTAAAAACGGCTAAAATCGTTGAATTTATATTTTTTTTAGCAAAACTTCAGTCAAAAGAAGTTTACCAACAATGAACTAGAACTTTAAAAATCTATGTACAAATTTATGCTGAAAAATGTACTTAAATTTCATTAATATTTGCCGAAAAATAGATAAAAACTACAAAAAAAAGCTAAAACTCCTAAATCTGGTTTGAATCGCAAAATATTATTTAGAACTAGTTATAGAGCGTAGTTAACCATTTCTTTTCACTCAATGTCCTCAATAACGATGTCCTAACATAATATAATACGATAATAAAACGAAAATTCGAGCATACGATCATGCTGCATGGCTGGAACTTTTTTAGTCTGGAGCGAGGACCGAAAATTGGTAGTACGAGTAATTTGGGAGAAGGTTTGACATTAGATTTTGAAAATTTAGTCCATTCTGATGCGAGAAAATCTTTATCTTTGTCCGCCATCTCAAATTGGTGGGATACAAAATGGCGGCCTCATAAACAAGGCGGTATTTGCCCGTTTTCCTAAACCGTACATCCTTCAGACATTTTTATACGTAGTAAAGTTGTAGAGCATAAAAAAACAAAACGGTTCGATCCCAACGATCTGAATTATCTCTTATAATAAGACCCCCTATCACTTATCAATCTCAAAGTCTATTATCAATATCAAAGTTTGTTTTGTTTTTCATTTAATGAGTGTAATTATTTTCAATTTGTTTGATGATATATTTAGTTGAGCATCCGCTTGATAAACTGCAATTAATAAACGAGTTTTATTTGTAGTAAATAATGTGATACAACTGGGAAGAATAACGATCTGCTAATTTTTATCTGCACTAAACAACATAAAGCTTGAGTAATCATTTTTCGCATTTTGAATTGAGATAATTTTGCTAAATAATTGTTGATTAGTATGAAACTTGAAAGAAACGTATAATTCTAAGGTTCTATCTAAACTAAGGATTATTAATGGCTGCATTAATTTAGATTTATATTCTTTTTGCCGATAAAAGCACAATTTCTTTAGGATATGAGGTTGCAGATGATTGATATTGGAAAAATTATTGATCAATTTGAATTATATGAATTCGAAGCATGTAAGAGTGCCGTATCGGCCTTTCTTCAATCTTGCGTTTTTACTGACCGTTTCGCCCTCTGCGCTCAACACCTTGGATCCCACCAGTTTTCAATGGAAATCGTTATAAATAAGAGTATTGTAACAATGCGCTAAAAATGAATGAATAAATAATACCAAAATTGCCTTAAAAAAATAAAATAATAGGTAATAATTATAATAACCCAATGAAGGAGTCCTGCTGAGGAAGTAAGAAACTTTCTCTTCCCTTGAGTTGGCGTTCACAGAGACAAAGGAGAATGGAACCCAGAGTTGGCGAATAGCATAATTTCAATTCTCTTACAATAGGAAATATCCCGTGAGAAAGAATGAAAGTCAAATAAACTTTCTCACACACAAAAAAAGTTATAAACGCATGCACAGTTTGCGAAGACAACTGGGGAATAGGCCACGGAAGCTGTAAAGTACTTAATAATATCATTCTCGGGAATGAGTTACATCTCATTCATGAAAGTTGGCTGCAGGTCGGTTGTCAGATTTACATAGTAATCACGTTCGGATGCAAAACAAGTAGATGGAGAAAATCGCTATGTTTTAGTGTATTGTTTGCTGTAGTCTTGTATTGTGTACAGGTTGATTATGAAGAGCATGGCGAGGAAAGGCATAATGCCAATTTTTCAGTCGGAACGGACAACGTTAATGTGTTGACATTTCTTGTATTTGATGTGAGAATCAGATTCTGCGCCCTTGAAAACCTCGACTGCTGATTTTCAGGTCCGAACTTCAGCTCATTCGAACAAAAAGCCGATAGAAATAAATTAATTTGACGTCATAGAAAGAAGGCGCTAAGTGTCCCTACCAGGATGAAGGGTTGCAGTCTTTCCCTTATAACGTCATTCAGCTTTATTTACACCGCTGTTTCTACCTCTTCCAATCATTCGATACTATCCATATTGCTCCTTTTTGGAAAGCTCTAGCAAGATAATGTTGCTGATGGACTAATATAAATTATGTGTAACTGCCCAACGAGTTCAGGATGGCCACAGTGTGTGCTCGTAGAATAGAATCCTGACTCAAGGTAAATAAGAAGAAAGACGTCAGGGCTAAAAATCTTCCCCAAGTTTATATACCTACATACTACGAAGAGAGAGAAGGCGTTATGAACTTTAAACTCTCAAATTCCATTTTCTCAACTTTTTTCATGACTTTTTTAAATGACTATTTTGCTATTATCCCCTGTGCTGTGTAATGAGCAATTTTCGTAGTTTTTACTCATAAAAAACACCCTTGCATCTTGAATACGTCTAGGGAAAGTAGTGTGACGCCTCGTACTCTATAAGACCATGCAACTTAATGAGACTTACAAAGGAACTTTCGCCTGATAAATAGTTTGTTGATGAGCAAATTAACAGCTCATTGAGTGTCGTGAGGTCACCCGAAGTCAGTCATGGGGTCATGGGTGAGTCAACGGGAGCCGTAGAAGGTCCTTGGGCTGTTCGACCTTCTAGGTATCTGTCTGTGTTTAAATAAGAGTATAAGATTTTATAAGAGAATGAAATATCTTTGTTTGAGCATAATATTTACTCAATCTGTCGTCGTTTTTACAAGACGCGTTCCTTACGATTTTATGATGTTGTATGGGGGGGGGGGGGGGGGGGGGCAGAAATTTTAAGTTAGGTGGGGAAAAAGCTGCAAATTATTACACAACGGTTTATTATTTGCTAATTTTTCGTGAAAAATATAGTTATTGGTTTGGCTCTAAAAATTTTAGAATCAAATTTTGGTACTTTTCTGTTATCCCCCCCCCCCCCCCCCCCCCCCCCACCCAATTTGTCTTCAACACGCCCGCCCGATGTTTCTTGGCATTACTTCTTACTTGAGTTATGTAATGTATTTTTGAGATGCGAGCTTGCGAGCATCCAGACCGCCAAAGTATATACATCATTCTGACCTACATGACCAACTATCTGTATTTTTACGAAGGGATTGACTACTTGATGTAATGTAATTTTGAGATGCGAGCTTGCGAGCATCCAGACCACCAACCTATACACAGCATTCTGATCTACTTGTGCGAATTCATGTGCATTCTACTTCTGCGAATTCATGTTGAGGCAATCAAACCACAACCAGGCCAATTTGTTTCAACAAATCCTCACCGACATCGGCAACTTCTGAAAACACGGTATTCTTTTTTCCTTTTTTTTTAAATAACATAATTTCTTCCCACAGTTTGAAATTGTCACCAATTCTATGTAAATGTTAATCTAAGTAAGAAGTGGAATGCCTAGAAACATCGGGCGGGCGTGTTGAAGACAAATTGACTGGGGGGGGGGGGGGGGGGGGGGGATATAACGGAAAAGTACTCAAATTTTTTGAAAAATGTCTTCATTGAAATGCGTTTCGGCATTTTAAGATTATTCTCTTCGCAATGGAAACGGTTATTCAGCTTCTCCTATTGATTGTGGAAAATGTGGACTTGAAACCAAAGAGTTTGGCAAAATCCTAGAATTCACCTGATATAAACTAGTTCCCCCATCAGTCCGGATTCCCAACGGTGCTCCAAACCTAGTTGAATTTTTTTCGTTCTTGCAATCATTGAAGATGATGACAATATACCTATCAAGTTGCATCAGCTCCAAGAACCTTTAGTAGTAATCCTGTACAGCCAGGTATGCACCACTATTGATTAAATTTCATCAGATCGGCTCCTTTCTGTAAAGGACCAGTACGGATTGAATGTCTCTATAGCACATACCAATAAGGGAAATGTGCCTGAGGATGGTCAGAATTCCTCAAGAACGTGCCGCAGTTCTTAAAAATAAAGCATCAGGGTCAGTGATACCCCAGGTGTCGTTATAAGGTTAAATGAAGGCCGAAAAATAGCTCCGAGAATAGCAAACGGACCTCCTCTGATAAGGAAACAAGACCGAGCTAAGTATATTTAAATAGGGATATTTCCCGAGAACGGATCGCTCCTTCGTGTCGAAAACCTGATCGATAGGGGGTCATTACAGATAAAAGAGGGAAATCCCCGCTATCTATACGACAAATCCTCAGTTTATAGAGGGGACGGTTTAGTTAGCGGGATTAATGATCCGGACTTCCTGACTGAGAGAGTAAACCGAAAGATTGATTCTATTTTACGTCCCGAAACTGTTGGAGCGAAGAACGCTGTCCGAGAATCGGCGTCATAATGGAGAATTGATGCGAAATTTATTCGAGAATATTAATGATTTGCGCGTGATAACGTTTCAAGGATGTTGCACAAGAAAGCTGTAGCTTTAAAATGGCCATAAAAAACCCCATTCTCACCGTCCAAATCATAAACCGATTGGTTTTTTAGTCACCTAAATTGGTGGACGATGAGTAGTATTACTTGGGTAGATGAACAATATTTGTTATGTTGATGGCAATACATGGCGGTACATTTTTTTCCCCAACTGCCAAAAAGCTGCGTTGCGTCGATTTTTATTGACGCTACAACTAGAACATCTGATGTGTCTTGTATTTGTAATGTTCAGAGTAATGCCTATGCAGGCGAGTACTTGTAAGTGGGTAGCTTCCATTGATTTGTTGATATCGATGAGTTGGCGAGCACTAGAACCAACTTAACAAGAAGTTTACTAAATGTCGTTCATTATCCAATTACAGGGAGAAAACAAAGTTAATTTGGGTATTTCAAAGCGTATCTGCTATGTTGTGCATCTGCTATATGCACCATCATTCAAAAATTTTGAAAATGTTGCAATAATTGTTTCTGAGTTTTAGTACCTAACATTGTTCCTTAAGATCATGGGGCGGATCCAGAATACCTTAGACAGAGGGGCGCACTGGGGGCTATTGGAGAGTGGAATACCTTCCATTCCATTCCAGTCCGGCTTGAATCATCGAAATTTAACATTCTAATGTAGTTTAAGTTCAAGTTGGATACTACACTCAGTTAATGTTGTTGTCAAGTTCTCTACGTTCCATAAGTTGAATATTGAATAAAGTTAGTGTGTGTGTGCTCATGAAATGTCAAAAATTGTGTATCCTTATATAAATAACCCGCACATGCCATGAAAATTTCATAAGAACCGGTTGAATATTGTGGAAGTTGAGCTTGTTACAAGGATTTGCGGGCATACACACACAGAGATAGAGAGAGAAAGACACGGAACGAAAGTTGTTCAGAATAGTCAAAGACGTAAAATGCAAGTGGGAATTTTACCACTGTAAAAAAACAACAGCCGTTTGATTTTAGTGGAGACCACAACTTTCAAATCTCTCGAAAGCGAAAACAATGCTTCCCGCTACATATAGGTAGACTTGGGAGCAATTTGAGAGATGAAATTTAGCATTTAGGTACCAATAATTCACTAGTCGGTACATTGCACGGACAATTAATAGATATATTAATAGGACAATTAATTATATATTAATATATAATATTGATAACAATTCGCAACGTTATAATAAATTCCTGTGAAACTATATCACCTGATAATTCCAATATTGGCACTAGGTATATCAGCTGATATTTACAAGGCGATTTTTATGAATTCCAGTATCACAAATCACTAGCGATTTTTTATGGAATTTCGAGCTTGATCGTCTAGTTAATAGATCCGCTAGCAGCGCGTGGTTTCTCTATCTTCTCACGCTTTGAATTTCGGTTTTTTTTTTATGTTAGGGAAAGCGAACTATTCAACGTACAGAGTTGCGGGTGGTTTTAATCGATTCTTTGGGATTAAATTTATCATTGACTAGCAAAAAACTATAACTTTTACTTTTAAAGTTTTTGAGATCTCGATTTTTTAAATGTTTAGTCCTTTAATACAACCCTTTAAGATCTTGACCCAAAACGTGATATTTACCACAATTTCATATAGTTTGGTCTATTACCCATTTCCGGAGAAAAGCCGCGGACGTACGGATTTTTTTAATTCGATTTTGGTTTATTATTTTCAATAATGAACCTTTGTAGGTAATCGACCAAGAAAAAAAATTTTTTTCAACACCCCCTGAAAATGTTTTGGTTTAAGTTTCAAGATGCGTAGTATCCGAAAATCGAATTAAAAAAATCCGTCCGTCTGCCGTCCGCGGCTTTTCTCCGAAAATACCAGACCAAACTATTTGAAACTTGTGTTAAAAATCACATTTGGGATCTAGATGGTCCTAGAAGCTCGGCATAAATTCCAAAATTCAGGTTTCTTTTCACGCTCGGAACATTGAGTGCCGCAGTATTCCTGGAAGTTATGCTAACTGAGGTTAGACCGTCGCTATTTTCTCACCGTGTTTCCAAGATCAAGGATCAGCTATTTGTATCGCCGCTTCATGAATATGCATGGAGAGTCCCAGATGTGGGTAGGACAGGTCGGGTGAGACTTCCGCGGTCGCCTTTCCAAAACAACGGCAGAAACGCCTTCTCAAGGACGTAGTTTGTTGCTAGTTGTAGTAGGTATTGGTACGGAGGTTAGATTAGTTAGAAGATAGATAGAAATAGCTTACATTAGATGGAAGATAGATAGATTAGGCATAGATTACATTGGTAAATAAATAGAATTCCTGGTAAGGCCTCTTTCACAAAAAATTGAACCATTTAGGGCCACTTTCCACAAAAACAAAACGAGTTTAAGCTCGAAAAGATTGGAAATTAACGGAGATTCCAGCTCATCGTCTTTTACCAGGGCACATTACGAGCTTAACCTTATACGAGTCTCAGCCAGGAGGGTCATAATTGTTTGAAAACTAGTGCAACAACTAGGTAGGTAAGTTCCTAATATTTTTGCAGTAGGTACCTATTCGTTGATAGTAGCATGATGATGATGGTGGCACATTATAACAGGATGATGAATCATTTGCCCTTATGGAGTCCAAACATATTGATTAGAAATGCTACAAAACTTCCCAATTTAGTCCATAAATGTCTGAAATATGTTATTATTTGGTAATGAAAATGGAAGCCGGACGATAACAGGGGTGGTGGTTGGGTTGTTGTGGCGGATTTATTGTCCCGGCTTCAAAGGGTCCAACTTTTTAATGGACAGTATGCCCTAAACTCCGTTGTTCCAAACGAATTTTGGGTTGGTGAAAGACGCCAAGGTTTGATCCTCGAGATTATTTTTATTGGAGTTTGGCCGAACTCCGTTACCTACAGAAGCTGTTGGTGAAAGTGCCCAACTCGAAAACATTGGAAATTAAGGAAGATTACAGCTCATCGTCTTCCACCAGAGCAATTTACGAGTTTAAATTCCTACTGAGGCAGCTCAAATTTAAACTCCTAAAATCTGGCTCCATTAACCATGATATCTATATGGCCGCGTAGCTTTTATGAGCGGTTGTTATTTCTACTTATAACAATGAATTCTTGATAATATTTCTCGGTCATTCATACTACACCTCACTGAATTCAAATATTCCCATTTGTAGAGTATTTTTGGACGAACTAATTCTTGAAATTCATTCACCGCAAATTGGCCATTGGTTCCGTTCAACCTTTGCCAACTGGCGCCAGTGGGGCAGATGACCTCAAAAGTTGGCAACAACTTTAAAACTCTCTTACTTTGTGTTTTTGGATGTGCTGAATTCAAAACATCTACCAAGTTGAGTGTGGCACTTTGCTTACTTTTATCCGTAACATGAATTGATGTGTTTTAAATAGTCCTGAAAATGAATATTTAGCGGATTTTATGTGATTGGGAGAAATAGTAAATGCGCAGAGTGAATTATTCATTTGAGACAATGTAACGGAAAGGGAACTATCTACAGCCTAACTTTTACATTTCCTGAACGTTTCATGAAAATCGGATGATAACTGTAGAAATTAAACTTATACAAAGATTTCGAATTTGCGTTTCATTTCAGCAACTACTAAGGATACAACAGTGTTGAAATTCATATATGGAATGATCAAATCGTCTTCACCCAAAACTATTCTCCAAATTTGAGTGAGATCGGACGACTAGGGCATGATGAAACAATGCTAGATGTAATTTACGTTTGCACATGCGCAGAGTGAAGTATTGATTCGAGAACCATGAAACCGGAACGGGAAGGTCTACAGCCTAACCCGCTCATTCCCTGACAACTTTAATCGAAATCTGATAAAAACTAGAAATTAAGCGTTACAAGCATTTCACATCCGCGCATGCAGGTGATACGATCTCCTTGAAATTGATGGAATGCTTAAATCGTCTTTCCCCGACTATCCTCCGAATTTGAGCGAGATCGGACAACTAGGGCGGGTAGAAATAATACTTGATTGAATTTACGTTTCCGCATGCGTAGATGTAAGTGTACATTTGGGAACAATGAAACTAATAAATACAATCTACAGTCTAACCCGCACATTCCCTGTCAGTTTCGTTAATATCGGATGAAAACTTGCGGACACGGACTTGAACGTGAAAGTATGGCCTTAAAAGTAAAATGCGAGTGGAACTTTGATTTTGGAGACAACTTTTCCATCCCCTGAAATAAAAAGAAAGCTCCCGCTACCTATGGGTGGCTCGGAAGCAAAAACATCTACCAAGACAGGTGTGGCGCAAAGCTTCTCGTTTCCGTAACATAACGTATAGATCATTGAAATGTTTCAAATAAATCTAAAAGTTACACAATTCAATCCTTGAAAATGCTTTCGAAATCGGATGAAAACTGTAGAAGTCATCTTGGACACCTCTTCTGATCCGACTTCGATCATACAGTCGAACGAGTGTCTGAGTGGGCGAATGGTAATAGACTTAGTTTTTCACACTTCTCTGGCACTAGACTGTAAGTTATAGTTCGTCGGTTTTGGTTTCCGATCATGCCTACCAACATGGTGTTCATCGTTCCCGGCTGCGGGGCAAGTGTCGTCTCTGATTTTCTCAGTGCAGAATTATGAAAAATACGTGGACCTACCATAAAACCGTAGGAGCTAATAGAAGAAGTAAGAAAATATCCAAGAGTTATGAACAGACAAAAGAACAGTATAGAAACTCCGACATCAAAGACATGGTCTGGAAAAGAGTGGACAAGAAATTAAATGTCTATAGAACTATGCTCTTATGTGTCTTGCTTCGACAATTTCTCTTGGAGTTTAGTTTCCAACTTGTTGAACGTAGACATCGATATTCGATAATATTGGTAAAGTTTCGTCTCGTCGCCTAGATGAGCGAAAAGTGTATAAAACTCTCCTTTTGCAGATCTTTTCTTTCACAGTTATTGTTCCTAGAATTTGCGTTTTCTGCTCTCCATCGATTTCTCCATTCTTCTCAACAAAGTGCCACCATGGCTTCATCTCAGATTCGAAAATGTTTGCTTGTCCCGCAATGTTGTCGGAATCGAGCCGGATACGGAAATCTGAGAGGACTCGGAAGCTTGTATGACGTATGTGCTCACCCCTTGACGATCACGCTCCCATCCCATGCTTGGGGCTACATTGGGCTCGCGCCGGATCGGAGGAGTGTATGAAAAGTGTGTCCCGGCCTTTGCAAGGACTTAAGGTCCTCATATGCGTAGCTGCTGCTGCTAATGGTACCCTCAGGATTTGAGCGGGATCAGGCAATGAAACAATGGTGCTTCAAGCTCTTGCGTAACTGTAGTGAATACTAACATTTTTTAAGAGATGAAATTCGTAGGGGATCATCATTAGCCGAACCCACAATAATCCCCGAAAATGTCATCAAGATCGTATGAGAACTGTAGTGGCAATGCCTGTTACAAATATTTCACCTTGCTGCAACCGCAGAAGCTAACAATGATGTAATTGTGTCGAAATCAATATGAGATGATTGAATCTCATTGCCCCTACTATCCTCCGAATTCAAGTGAGATCGGACGATTAGAACGTGAGAAACAAGTTTCCGTTATGCAGCATTATCGTATGACCAAATTTTCGTAAGACATCGATTATATTTCTGTTCAATTATGTTGAAATTTGAGCAATTAGTGTGCAAAACTATACATTTTAAAGATCAAAAAACTTTCTCTAATATATTCTACTTACTTAAAAAAAAAAAAAAAAAAATATGAATCGATAGTTCTTAAAAATTTGTTCCGGAAATTTGACATCGTTAAAAATTTGTCCTAAAGAAGCTATATAATTTATTACAGCTTCCTAGAGTGTAAAGCATAGAAATTAGCTTTAAGAGCCACACATCTGATCCGGACCCTGAGCATCGTCAAGTAAATGTCCTAAAGAGGCTACATACGAAATTACAGCTTCCTAGAGTGTAAAGCATAGAAATTAGCTTTAAGAGCCACACATCTGATCCGGACCCTGAGCATCGTCAAGTAAATGTCCTAAAGAGGCTACAAACGAAATTACAGCTTCCTAGAGTGTAAAGTATAGAAATTACCTATTCAAATTATTTAACCTCCGCTTCACAAATCAAACCGTTTTCGTAATACTCAGATCACCTGCTATGAATCAAATCATCGAAACACAAGCTCAATGAAATCATCAGAAATTAACAAGCGGTTGCAATCATGTTCACAATATCAATTAATTGAGAATGATCACCTGTGTGTAAACAATTATTTATATAACCATGCTCATAACTCAGTTTGTTGGACACGCACTTCGCAGTAGTTAACATAATATTGTTGGATAAATCGAGAACTTTCGAACGAATGGTCAACGAATTTTGTGGGATGAAAAACGACGAAGTACCATATCCCTAGCAACGACTCGGTTGTACGTGAAAATCATCCGTCACACATTTCGTTACCATCCCGCGTTCCATTTTCGGCTAGTTAGTCCATGGCTAAAACACATTCTGTGTTAAAAATTCCTTGACCCCCAGCCAAAAGACATATCCATGTCAAATGTCAAATTTCTCCCTTGATGGGAAAAACAAAAGATCATGGATATGTCTAGTACCTACTGCTTACCAGTTGGTACCTACTACTCAATTGTATATCAACCATGTAGTGCCTTCATTTCACAAGATTATTCCATTATGGTTACAAAACAATATTAGTTTTTAACTTAGAGTAATAAATCAGCATTCCTTGACACTACAATGGCTTAGAGGTCATGAAATGTCATGGTAAATTGAGAGCAAAAAAAGGATTTTTACAGTTATTTGCAGTTTTTATCGATTTTCAGCACATTGTCTGAAATTAAAGTACCTACAATTTTCAGTATAAAGTTGGGCACAAATTATTCAATGTTCCAGTTCATAGTCGATCATCTTTGTCTGAGAAGTATTCTGGTAAAAACTAGAAAAAAACAACGTTTTTGAGGTTGATTTTTTGGTACCTTAGTGTTAATATGAGTCGTAACATATCACACGAAACTATAATCATATTAAATGCCGAAAATTTTGTATACAAGTCTGCAAGACATTGAGACATTTTACGTCTTCACTTCTTCGCTTCTGAGTCTGATAGTGGTTGCAATCATATTTACAAAATTAACTGATTAAGTTCACCTGTATGTAAACAATTATTCAGACAACCTTGCTCATATCTCAAATTGAACGCTTTTAAAATCACAGTCTTAAGGTGTTATTGAATGACACACACACCCAGACGAAAAAGCGCTAACTCCTGAAATCTTTCAGAATTCAGGATCGTCCTCTCGTCTCCAAAGTCAGATCGAAGGGGGGGGGGGGGGAGTTTTTAATTGTCTCCAAAATCCAATTTTCCACTAGTATTTTACGTTTTAGACCATTCTGAACAACTTTTGTTCCATGTCTGTCTGTCTATGTGTTTATCCTTTTAACAAGCTTAATTTCCACAGTTTTCATCCGATTTCGATGACATTTTCAGGGAATGTGTGGATTAGAGTGTAGTTGGTTCCCTATCAGTTTCATTGATCCCAAATAAATGCTTCAGTCTCCGCATGCGTAAAAGTAAATTCCATCAAGCATAAATTTCTCACGCCCTAGTCGTCCGATCGCGCTCAAATTTGGAGGATAGTTATCGGGAGAGAACGATTTGATCATTCCATATCAATTTCAACCCGATCGTATTAATAGTAGCTTCTATGCATGCACAAATGTGAAATCCGCAATGTCCGTAATGTCCGCAGTTTTCATCCGATTTTGATGAAATTTTCAGGGAATCTGCGGATTTGAGTGTTGATGGCCCCCTTTCAGTTCCATTGTTTCCAATTAAATATTTCTCTCAGCGCTTGCGCAAACGAAAATTCCATCAAGCATAATTTTCTCACGCCCTAGTCGTCTGAAAACATATTCTTTCTTAATTTACCATTTCCCTCGTCCGCGAAAAAACATAAGATAATCGTACAACATATCAATCAGCATTCATGCAACGGATGCGAGAAAGCTACGTGCCACACCAAACTTGGTCGACGTTTTTTTAGTTGCTCAGTAAAAAGATCTTAGCAAGAGCATTCCGAAAAGGTGCTATATGATGGGTATCTCATAAATAAAACGGTGCTTGAAATCCATTTTCCCTATATCACAGCCCCCCCCCCCCCCCCCCCCGGGGGGGGGGGGGGAATCCTCAGCTCTCTCGCAATACTATGTCACGTGTGATCTTCCTACCCGGTTTATTGGCCAAACAAAGCGGTCTTTTGAGCTGAAATGTATAGGTACTTTGATTGTTTTCAAGTGCGCCGAATCCGAATCTGAGGTCATAAGTGTGAAAGCTGAAAGTGTGGTTGTTTACAACACAAAACTACATTTGCCGATTGATTTTACACCTTTGGTTTTTTGCCAACTTGTGAGGTCATCTGCCTGTTCCACTGTGCGGTGGGCCTACGCGGCCTACATTTTTTTGTTCAGTCGATTCCGCTTCACTAGTCGCACCGAACGTATTCATGCCCACTCACCAGAAAACTGAAATACATATTAATTACTTTAATTAATTAATTTTGCTACAGCTTTTTAGATTCATTGCGTTGTTTGAAGGATGTTGAAAATCACCCTCGAAGTTTCATTCTCTTTCATTGTCAAAATCATCCTTTCGGTCAATTCATCATTCCATCATCAAGAAAAAAATAAGAGTTAATGAAAACATTTTCTATTTCCACGAAATATAGAGTTACAACGTTCGCTAGATTCCGACGGTTAGGTCATTATCAATAACGAACAATATTAAGGGCCAGTTTCACCGATTTGAGCAATGTCCCGTCAACTTAACTAAATGGTAACGGGCGACTGGCATATTAAGAGCTTTGAGTAGCAGATGATTATTTATAACAAGTTTTTTTGTCATGAAATTATAGCTGATACTTTCTTTGGGATCAAAGAGCTCATATTCGTAAATAATTTAGTATTACATAATAAGATGGTTACCGAAAATTCGCTCATTCGACCATGTTGCATGACTGGAATTTTTACCTGTTTGTTCTACGAGATCATGCTAAGGGGTTAACGTTAACAGTTCCAGTAAGTTTCGGTAAGCAGCCAAAACTCGTTGTTTCCTGCACAAATTCGGCCATGAGGTCATGCTGCGCGAATTGGACTTTTGTTGAGAAGTAGGGCGAGTAAAGCCGGATGTTTGCAGTGGAAGTCCCCATAGCGATGCTCTTATTTTATGAGCTACGACAAACTTCGAAGATAAGAGGGGACTTGAGAGCCTTTACAACAGTAGCTTTCAACAGCTTTACTGCTTTGTAGACACTCGAAGAATTCCAATAGAGTTGAGGTCGGTGAGTCAAGGCTGGGACACGAGGTTGGCAGTGCAGCTCGGTCCGCCATTGCGAAAATGAGTCAGGCACAATTCATATCGAATACAAAACGAGGTTAGAGAATGACTGAAATGTTTTTATGAAAAAACGTACAGCTTAATTATGAATCCATCATTATGAATCCAAAGTTTATATTTGTGTACTACAAAGGGGTCATTTCATTTTATTAACCGAATACCGAATGCTTCAAATAGTTAGTTGTATCTATACATACATACCTAATACATCAGCTACATAAATATATTAAATATATTCACACATATTATGTACTTATTGTAAAAATACATTTTTTAAATTTATTTCTATTATTATTTAGATAAAACAGAGCTCCACTCCGGATCGGTAAGCGGAACTGGATCGGTAATTCGGAACCGTTCCACGAGCGGAACTGGAGCAGGTTGGAACAGTTCCAACAAAGATCGGGATCGGCACATCTCTAGTAGATATTGTTGAAATATACAAACGTTGGTAGCTCGTGTATAGGATTAAGATATATCTAGTAAGATATACCTTGTAATTCTGTCGGCTGTTTCTGTTTGTTGCCCCCACCCCTCCATCATTAGGATCATGGTGACACTTTGCATACCTAATACAGATCGGATTTCTGGCGTGGGAATGAGTGATGAAATGACGCCATCACACTATAGTGGATATTTGGAGAAGGTAGATCAGCTGTTTCTGTGTGTTGCAAGGCAAAAATGAGAATCTGTATTATGTATGTGCTGTGGTATTGTCCTCGTACTCTTGGTGGTCTCATTCTACATCGCGATGCAGTTGCCAAGCAGATCACAGGCGCTTTGTCATTCAGCGGTTGGGATGTTGAGAGGGAGAGACTATATCACACACAGATTGACCAGGGCAAGAAGCCGGATATCGTTGCCGTTATGCCCCATGGGTCTGCAATTATCCTGGATGTCCAGTTTGTCAGTGGCGGCATGGACATACAGCAGACCTGGAGGGCTAAGAAAAATAAGTGCGACAGAAATCACCTGCAGCAGGAAGAGTGGCGACCGACAACATCAGGGTAATGTCCGCGACCGTGTCATGGTGAGGGGTGTGTTGTGGGAAAAGTGCCACGGAGTTACTCGAGTTAAGCATCTCAGCGGGAGTGCTCAGTGGTATCACCACCCGCATTTTGTGGGGTTCTTACTTGAACTGCTGGTCATTTTATAGGGGTTCTTCCTTTAATCCTATTCTTCCTTCTCATCCTTCTGCAACTTCCCGCACCCATAAAGCTGACGTCCCTCCCCTTTTTTTAATTATTTTATTTTTTTTATTTAATGGTGTGCCCCCTCCGCCGTTAAAGGAAGTAACAGAAGAAAAAAAAGTGTGTGTGTGTGTCATTCCAGACGATAACTCGCCTTAGGATAGAGATGAATATTCAGTTCTTGCACCAAAAAATCAAGCTCTCCAAATCAAAGGATGAGTTCGTCAGCCAGCCTGTTTAGAGCACATTAAATTCGTAAAATTTCAAAAAAATGTGCTAAAAAATCACTAACAATGACTAAAACCGGCAAAAAATCGTTAAATTTATAATTTTTAGTAGAATATTGCTCAAATAAAGTTAATTAACTATAGAATAGAACATTTAAAAAGTTATGTATAATATTATGCTGAAAATGTACTTAAATTTCATTAAAATTTGCTAAAGAATCGATAAAAACACCAAAAAATTCTGAAAGTCCACAATCTCTTTGAATAGCAGATCATTTTAGAATAAGTTTTTGCCATAAAATTAATAGTTAACAGTTCTTTTGCACTCAAAAAGCTTAAATTTCAAAACAATAACGTTACACAATACGATAATTTTCGAAAATTCGCTAATACGATTACGCTGCATGACTGGAAATTTTGGTTCACCCCCTCGGGAACCTTTTGTAGTTACGGGGTTCATGCCTGAGTAAGTCCTTCTCCTACGAAATTAAATCATTTGTTCACATAGAACGAGAATTAAATTAATGTTAATTGATTCAGTTTCTACGAATACCATGACCACATCTGTTTACAATGAAACCCTCTTTCGGGGTCACGGGTGCCTCGTAGCGTGTTGTCTCTCTGCTAACGTTTGAAGAGCTACGCAAAGACGTTAATTTCACCACCAAAAGGAATAAACTAGAACAGTAACGATGAAATAGAATAAATGAATAGTGATTTGAATGTGATTAATAATAAAACAGATTCGACTGTCGACGGTCCCTCACAGTCTTACTTGCGTCTCCGCGGAACTCAAGTGTAGGGTAGATCCCCCACCAAAAAGTCTCAATAGTATCGATTTGGCCTCCCAACACATTGATGCATTCAGATGCAGTGATAGGATTCGTTTCAGAGCGCTCTGGCAGCCTCCCTCAAACGCATTCCCTACTGTGATTTTTCGTGTAATCGCAAGGCTTAGTGTGGTCCGCTGGTTAGGATAGCGTTTCGGGTTCGAATCCAGTGTGGTCAGAAAATTTTTGATTCATACAACTCCAAATATTCTTTTAAAACGTCATTCTAACCTACATGTCCAACTAATCTAAATTTTCACTAAGGGATTAACTACTTGATGTTATATATTTTTGAGATGCGAGCTTGAGAACATCCGGACCACCAAACCACACACATCATTCTGTCCTACTAATATGAATTTTTACTAAGGGATTGACTACTTGATGTTATGTATTTTTGAGATGCGAGCTTGCAAGCATACATACCACCAAACTATACACATTATTCTGTCCTATATGTCCAACTAATTTGAATTTTTACTGAGGGATTGACTACTTGATGTTATGATTTTTGAGATGCGAGCTTGAGAGCATCCGGACCACCAAACTACACACATCATTCTGGCCTACTAATATGAATTTTTACTAAGGGATTGACTACTTGATGCTATGATTTCTGAGATGCGAGCTTACAAGCATCCAAACCACCAAACTATACACATCATTCTGACCTACATGTCCAAGTAATCTGAATGTTCACTAGTGAATTGATTGGAACTTTTCCAATTTTGGCGCTCAGAAGCTCGGTAGATTTCAAAATAAGCAAATCGATGTGTTGGGAGGCTGATTCGATACGATCGAGAAATACTATTCGATGGCAGAAAATAAGAGTGGGGGATCCCTACACTTGTGTTCCGCGGAGATGCAAAGTCCTCTTATTCTGGTGGAAGGTTCGTTAAAGGTTATAGAGTGAGGGAGAGGAAAGGTTAGGTTATTTTAAAGACTCTGGTAAGGGTTTAGCTTGGAAAGATGGATAGGATTCGGAGGGGTTAGTGGAAGGTACATAACCTTCGTTGAATTTATCACGCAACCTGTTATTCCGTCCTGCGATCGATTCTAACTCGGAATTATTCATGAAAGCTGCACATTACACTTTTACCGCATCTAGCGGCCTCATTTCCCTCGTAAGGGTGTCACGGATAGCTTATGCTATCTTCTGAGGCTGAAGTAAAATTTTATTAGGTAGGCACACTCTAAAAGCGTAAAGCCAAAAAGTACTGGAATTCCAATCCTCCAGAGAATTTTTGCATTAAATGAAAGGATGTATTACTGCAATCCAATTTTCTGGTTTCCTCATTCGTTTTTGACTTCCCGAATCAAATTGGTTTTTCTTTCATAATCCAATTGACGATCGTGTTTATCGAATTTTCGAAAAACAAGCTATTGCATTGCTAAGGCTCTAAAAATAAAATATTCCAGTAGAATAAACCCAGTAGAAATCCGGTTTGAGGAATTCTGAAACGGTTCCTGGAGTATAACGCTTCCTCATATACAGACTATCGAAGTAACTACGCACCCCTTCCTCCCTTCGATCCTAATCTTTTTGGAATCGCAAGATATTATTATTATTTTTTTTTTTTGCCATAAAATTGGTAGTTAAAAATTTCTTCAAACTCAAAGTGCTTAAATTTCAAAACAATGTAGTATAAAATACGAAATATCGCTCATACGATCATGCTGCATGAATAAAACTTTTTTTTTTTCGTGATTTTACCGAAGATTTTAATGTGACATTTTTGTACCAGTGGGCTCGTGCATTGTTTTTTTCAAAACGGATAAACTGAATCATAAACGGATGAAAATGTCATCGAAATTGGATGAAAACTGTCAAAAGCCTGCTTGTTACTAGGATTTGAGGTTCGCGCATGCGCAGCATAATGGTACGATGGTGAGGAAACTCGTATGGAGTTCTCAAATCGCCTTTTCTCAACTACCACTTGAATTTGAACAAATTCAGGTGAATAGACAATGAGAAAATTAGGTACGCTTGATGGATTTAAGGTTTGTGTATACGCAGTAAATTCTATTTATTTTCGAGCTATGAAATTTTTAGGAGGAAATCCTCAGCCGAAACTGCACAACCCCAGAAAATTTAATTCAATTAGAATGAAAACTGTAGCAATAATGCTTGTTCCCAGGATTTCACTTTTGCGCATGCGCAGTACCTAATAATGATACGATTGTCTTGAAATTGTTACGGGATTATTATATTGACCTTCTCTAACTATCCTCCTATTCTGAGCAAGATTGGAAGATTAGAACGTGAGAAATTTATGAACGACGGATTTTACGTTCGCACATGCGGAGAGTGAAGTATTGATTTTTGAGCACATTCCCCATAAATTTCGTCGAAACCGGATGAAAATTGTCTAATATAAGTTTGGTACGAAGGCTTGCGAACACACAGACAGAGACAGACATTGGGGCACGAAACTAATTAATGTTATTAAGAATGATCTAAAACGTAAAATGTGAGGTAAATTTTGGATTTTCGCTAATGTTAACTATTTTATCATCTTCCGAATGTGAAAACAATGCTTCCCTGACTAAAGTAGACTCGGAAGTAAAAAAAAGTTAGTGACCAATTTATATGGCATTCGCCTACGCCTTTAGGGTTACCTTTGACTATTTCCAGAGTCGTTTACCGTGTTGGGAAGCGGAATGGGGAATTGGACGATGAAGTGATGACGTCGGGAAGACGTCATTGGAGTTGTCGTGGCGATGGGGACGTCAACATCATTGATTTTATCTTGTGAATGGAGATCATCTTGGAGAGAATTAGGGAGAGTTGAGTGGCCGTAGAATCGCTTGTAAACATCGATGGTCACCTCTTTCACAGTAATGAGGCTCCGCTCGGCACCTCAGTTTGATCGATGATCCAATACAAAAAGAATTCGAGTTCGTGAAGCGGAATTATCGAAACAACAGTAGTAGGAAACAGATGTTACATTTCTTAGAGGTGAGATGGGTTATAAAGACTTTTGGGAAATTAGGTTGGTGCGTTTCCGGGCTTCCCTTCAAATTGTAGGTTTTCCATTTCAAATTGGAGGTTTTACACATAAAATTGGAGGTTTTTCAATTCAAATTGGAGGTTTTACACATATAATTTGAGGATTATTTCAAATAAGGAAATAACATTTTTACCTTGTATAAATCTTCGACTCCACCACTTTGGACTGCACGAATATCGTGATGAGAATAATGATAGAGCTGACAGCCACTGTGTTAATTTTTTTTTTTTTTTTTCCCATTCATGGTTCCAGTTCATATTTACAAGTTCCTTCACCATCTATCATTATTAGTTTCACGTGTTAATTTGTTTACTGCTTTACCAGAATTTAATAATGTATTTTGTAATTTTCCATCATCCTCCAATTTCATCTGTTAAACCACCAATTTTATACGAAAAATCTTCAATTTGAAATGAAAAACCTCCAATTTGATGTGTGTGTGTGTGTGTGTGTGTGTTATTAATGAATTTAACAAGGAATACGGACTTTTCACAATTTATTATTTATATATTCTTTTATCAAATACACACACTTTCTTTTCAAACATTGGAAACAAACTAACACAAAAATCACGTGATGTTTGATCTTAATAATCAGCCAAATTGGAAGTGGAACCTAACAGTGTGAAACATTCAAATTGATGTGTAAAACCTACAATTTGATGGGCAAAACCTCCAATCTGCCGTGTAAATGCTATAAATGATCCCTACCCCATATAAATGCACAATTCCATATGAGTGCCGTATATATTAAGCGGGAAACTTTCCGTGGTAAGCTTTTCGGCTAAATTCATTTCGTGGCTCGGGTTACGGAATTAGGAAGCCCCTCAGGGGTTCAAGCACGCCAGCTGCCGGCCCCAGACAAAACAATGGGGTCTTATCGTGCTCCACTTCGTACGAATTTCCCCTACTGACAACTTCAATGCGTTGATACGGTTCTTCACTTTCGTTTTATGAAGGAAGGGAGTTCCGCTTTTATACGTCACGCCGGCAATCCTGACGAGAGAGCCTACAATAACAATAAAATGGCCGAGTCGTGCAGCATGACCATGTGAGGGAATTACGCTCTGTGTGTATACTGGGAGTCCCAGCTATTGAGGACCAAGCTTGTAATCCACTTTTTTAGCATTCTCAAATTGAATTCGTCGTTTTACAAAATGAATTCGTCCTTCATACAGGGGGACCAAATCTTGAATTTATCTTAGTAACGGCGGTGTCTGGGGAAAACGGTAGCGGTCGGAATGCAATCTTTAGGCAAGTGCGCGAAAATCTTCTCCCCTACACCATCTACATACACAGACACAAATTACTCCAGTCACCAACTTTGTAATGCATGTGCTTTCTATCGTACCTAGAGCAGCGTCAGAGCAGCCTCTGCATTGAGGAAAAAATATATAAATAAACAAATAACGCTGCAAATTATTACACAGAGGTTTATTATTTCTGTATTGTACAGCTCTTCTACGCAGAACACCAGTCTATAATATTATTAAACGAATCATCAGGTAGGTATCGAATGTGTCTGCAAAGGTGAAGAAGCCTAATGAAGATAAATGAATAAAATTAAATAAAACACCTATACTTTCTTTACGCGAGCTGTGATGATGCAGTGCGGTGAATTGGTAAAACAGCGGCGTTACCAAAAGTTTTCGTTATCTCGATTTTTCAATATTTATAGTTGATAAAAATTGAGTGAAAAGTTGATTGTTTAATTAGGTACCAACCTAGATTATAAATCAAATAATTGAAATTAAGTGAACACGAGTATAAATTTCAACTTCAGGTTCGTCTAGCTCTATTTAGCTGTCCAGTGCAATCTTCAGTGGTTTGCTGATGATGGATAGCTGACAGTGGTTTGCTCGGATGGAATTATTATTACTATGCAGTCAGTAATCATCCAGTCTCCTGGCTATACGTGATAAGTTCACTATTGTCGTATAGGAACCAATAAAGAAATAATCGGTGCACAAAAATTTATTCAAAGCATCAGATAATTATAATTAAAAAAATACTTGAATTGAAGAAAATAGTATTTATTGGAATGTATAGGGAATGCATCAGATTGGAAATTCATAATGGAAATGCATATCAATATTTGTGCCGCGTGCGTAAAATGAATTTCTGTAAAATTTTTAATGAGTTTTTTAATATGCTTTCCATCTGTGCCCGTTTTTCCCCCATCTCCCGAGGCAGTCCTGGGTCAGATACCCATGAAATGGCACTTTTTCGGAAAGCTCTCGCTCAGATCTTTCTATTGAGCGAATGAAAAATAACCTTGAAAATTTTACATTTTACATTTGTTAAAACATTACATTTTTTGAACGATCTATTCCAATTCATTCTTCTACATGTTTCAGTCTCAATTTTTATCGGCAGAATTTAATCGATCCCCTCGGAGAGATATCTTTCTTTCAATGACCCATGACATTTCAAAATCAAACGATTCCCTCTTGAAGCCAGTAAGCTATATAGTTGTGTTGTTTGATGATCTGGTTGAGGAAAATCACTGACGCAAGTCTATTTCTGATATGAAGTTCTGAAGCCGTCATTAAAGAAATTGAGCATCTTGAGATCACGTGCTCTAACGACCTCCCTCCAGCTCCAACTCCTGTTCGCGAATCTAAGTGCTTCGTTAGAGACGCAGAAGATTTGTTGTGTTCTCTTCCATCGCTTCATTCTCTTGTTTTCTTTTTCCACTACTTATTTCCGACAAGTCAGTCGTTTTACATGGCTAAAAAGGTCTTTCGGGAAATTTTATGCCCCCTTCTTCAGTCTCTGTGATTTATTAAGGCATCAGTATAAATACACCATAAACATATAAATTAAAAAAAAAAAAAGTTTGCTTCTCACATTACAATCTTCAAAAATACACTAACCTACCTAATGCTATCTAACCTTTATAACCCCAATCTGCGAAACAAACAATAACAATTCAAATATAATAATAATGGTCTTATAATAATATAATATAATAATAATGAACTTCAACATGTATAAATCAAATAATAGCATAACAAAACTTACAAACATCAACAAAATTTCAAGTTCTGCCAACCTGTTATCAAACCAAGAACTACTTTATTGTACTTTATGCTTTGCAGGAGATCTCAGGTGTTGTCTGGGAGTTGGGAGGTTATGTAATAAGTACCTGTCAATTTTTACATTCATACATTACCTCCTTCTTTTGCTATAAAGCATTTTGCTATTAATATCGTTCATTGCGTGAACTGTTGATTTCAGTGAATTTTGTTGTTGTGAAGAACAGGGATACGTAATGTAAATTGAGGTGGGTACCTGTGCTTGTATTGCTCCGTTTTAGTCAACGAACTATTTTATAACGGTTTACTGTACTACTACTACTTCTAAATAGGTGAAAGAATCGTCTAATCCAAAGATAGAGGTAAAAGACTATTCTTCTCTGTCCAAAATTTTCGGTGTCGACATCTTTCAAACAACCCAAGGGTTGACCAATGTCGATTTCACAGGCATTGTAAATTATGGCGACACAAAAATACAGCGACTAGTCGACAACTTTCAACACCCCTTGTTGAAAAAGGTCGTCCAAGTCAAACCATGGGGATAAGTCGACATATTTACATCGACATCCTTCGTTATACCTGACATGTAGGTTAGAATGAAGTGTCTAGTTTGGTGGGTCTGGATGCTCGCAAGCTCGCTCTCTCAAAAATACATAACATCAAGTAGTCAATCCCTTAGTAAAAATGCAGATTAGTTGGATGTGTAGATCAGAATGAAGTGTATAGTTTCGTGGTTCTCATAAACACGATCACATAACAGTTTAGAAACGTAAATGTGACTTTTCATTTAATCCTCGGATTGAAAGACCCCATGGGACCAAGGCTGAGGACAGGTAGTGGCCAAACAACCCTTTTGTCGTCGTTTAGCAGTCGACCAGTTTCAAGAGGGGTGTTTTTAGCTCATGTTCTCACTATTACTGTAGTGCGACATCAATCATTACTCATCGTTACTGTATGTCAAGTTGAACTGTAGGCAAATATATTTAAACTATTTCAAACTTTTCATGTATGATTTGAATTCTTGACAAATAACTGATCAATATTAGATTTGTTCGCCGAAGCCACCAGACCCATCATATAACTAGCGCCCCCCCACCATCGCACATTGGTTCCAAGCCTCGATTTCCCGGTCAAAACACAAGTATTTCCACCTTACCTTCATTACGGTCGTCTTCACGACCTCTCTCTGTGTAATTTCTTCCGTTGAATCGAAAGCAAGTAACCCCGATTGAATTGGATCATTGGTTTGGAAGAGATATTTGTTTAAGCGAAATATCTAATAAATATTTAAACCGATTTTTCGCCAATTTTGAAATTTTTTTTTCCTTCTGAGGGACTATTCTTATAGGACTGTTGTCCTGATTCCATAAATATATCTTATATTATTAGATTCAGAATAATAATTTTCACTTAAAAAAAAAAATAAAAAAAAACACGTTTTGGCTCTATTTTTCGAAATTTTGACCCCTCAGAAAAACGTTAGCCTACTGTAAAACAGGCATGGAGGAAATTTCCTGAATTTTCGACTCGAAAAATGTTAAGGCCATTGCAATAGCGATCCGCTAACAATTTTTATGCGACTAGAAAAGGCGACGTTCAATTTAAAATGAATAAAATTACCGTAACCATACATACATTGGCAGAAGAAAGATTTAAGGAACCAATCGCATTTTTTCGAGACTTGAATTTACTTTAAAAAACGTAGGAACTGAGTTGTATAAAATAAATAGTCTTTAATAAGGAACTTTATACATTTTAAAGGAACTTCCTACTTATTATTATTATTTTTACTGTCAATAAACTTTTTATACTGTCAATCAACTTTTTCGCGGATGGAACCATATACATAGGTACGCATTTTCAATTTAGTAGGTAACAAATCAAGGAAAGTAGGTGCCTAGGTGTCAACCTAACAACCTTCTGGCATATAAAGGAATGGTCAAGAGGATGGGGTTCCGTAGAGCTAAGAGGGGCGTTCCAGAGGTAAACATACGTCCCGGATAATCGGAGTAGCAGATATTAGCAGCTAATTTTGTTTTCTTTTCGCTCTTTGTATCCTTCCAAACACGAATGTGAAAGAATGAAAGACTGGACTGGACCGGACAAAGTTTAATTATGTAGCGTAAACACGGGGTTTTTCCTGAAACGCATTTATTTTTAACTGATGAACACATTTTTTGAGCCATTGAACTCAATAAAACACTTTTTCTGATGCACAGTTATCTCAAGAAAATTCGCCAATATGATTTCATTTCCGCCATAAATGGTACGATCAACTAAAATAATGCAAAATTATTGACCAAGAAAACGACAATTTTAGCGGCTTTTTGCTACAAATCATGAGAAAAAAATAGTCCGATAGCTTCAATTGACCTGCAACTCTGGGTATTCATACTTCAGTAGTGTACAAGTCGAAATATGTAAAGTTTTCACTTTAATTAAGACCTTCAAAAAACCAAGTTTTGCCCGGTTTTTGAAGATTTGGAACCACTGTGCATCGGTCACGATCTGTTCGCAGAGGTTTCCAAACTAGGTTTGGAAATCTTCAGACCACTTTCTGAATGGTTGCCCCCTCCATTCTAAGCTCACGGTAGCCAATAAAATCATTCTGAATTCAGCCTCTGTTTTCGCCTCTGTTTCACGCCTCTGAGTTGTTTTGTTCAAACATTCAATCATAAAATGAATGGGCTCCAAACCCCAACCTGTTTGAAGTCACTTCAAAAGTTGGCTGAAGTCGCGCATGCGCACTTGATTAGTCTCCAACCAGTTTGAACTAGTTTGCAAACCACCTCGGCGAACAAACCTGTTATCAGCATTATTGCCGTTACATTAATTATTAATTGTACCAGCTACTTCTCACCCAGCTGACGTGTTTCTAATTCGTTGAATAAATAATTATTTTTTTGGATCTGCGCTGTTGAGTTCCCTATATAAGTTTCCCAAATCCTAAACTCTACCCGGTGGTTGGGAAAGTTTGAATATCTCCTGCGTAGGGATACTGCGAATGCGCGAATCTCGTCTGCACATGTGGCCTGTACCACTTTGTAATTTTCAAGGTCTTGGTCCTGTTAGCTTTGTACCTCCGGTCACTTCATCATTATTGTTGACCTTTAAATTATTTAAACCGACTACGATGAGTGGTTCAGAATCTAATCTCTAGTTCATCATTTATACGACCTTCGGTTAAAAATCTTCATATTAATTCAACAAGACCACTTGAAACAAGTGATTTAGATTCAACTCTAGATTCAACTTCTGCAACTCTTGTCGCACGACGGGAAATAACAAAAAAGTTCCATTCATGCAGCATGATCGTATGAGCGAATTTTCGCAAATAATCGTATTAGTATATTATGTGATAAAATATATGTTATGTGATAAGATATTGTTTTAGAATACATTGTTTTGAAATTTGTTGAACTGTTTTGAAATTCGAGCATTTCGAGTGTATATAACATAGTTAACATAGCATATTATAGTTAACTACTAATTTTATCGCAGCAAAACTCTTTGAAAATAATATTCTGCAATTCAAAGAAGATTATATATATATTGAGTTTCGTGGATGTAGACGAGATCCAACTATAACTTCAATCTCGTCCCAATAGTCTACAAACCATGAAACACCATCGTCAAAACTATCGCTTTCCGAACTTGACGAGCTAGTTGACATTTCGATCATAGAATAGGTACTTATACTAACGTAGAAACTAAAGTATGATTTCGATGAAGAAAAAGAGAGGTATTTACTCCACGAGGTCCGAAAAATTGTGAAATGCGCGCGCATGCGTTAACTACGTCCTTGCGTTCGAGTTCTGACACTTCTGAAAAAAGAAGGGGGGTCAGGACCGAACGGAACTGAGTTCGCAAAACACTGCGAACGACAGAACTCGACTGCGCTGGCCCAGAACCGTTCTGAACTGGTAGAATGCACACTGAGAACAAAGCTTTACGTGCATTCAGCATGTGTCTTAGAAGCACAAGAAGAAGATGGAGATGTGCGGAGCTTAGGTTTGGTGACGGAGCAGCACTTTAGTTAGGCTTATAAGAGATCAAACAGATGAAGAGATCAAAAGGGCTGGAGAATCAATTTAGCCAACTAAAGAGTTCTTAGAAATTTAAAAAAATGCATTTCGGGACCCAATACTAGGGTTAATTATACGGGCAATGGTTTCGTTAACGTATCGTTTTACTCCAAAAAAATATCGTCTGTTCTTCAATAATGATGTTTCTGGACCACAAAATGATAACAGTGTTCACAGCAGAGATAACAGCCGTCGGTCATTATGTTTTGTTGCAGGCGTATGAGCGGCGGTTTCCGTCCTGTCCCCAGATTCCCATCGTCATGAACTGCGAGGTGATTTCGGAGTGGGAGTCGCCCGACGGTTCCCTCAAGAAAACGGAGCGCAGATGCAAACTCCACGTGGATGCTCCTTATCTTCTTAAAAAGGTACGATTTCTGGAACAAGAAGGAATGTGTGCCCACATTTGTAAAAAGGGGCCATTTTTAAAAAAATGAAATCACCTCTTTTTAGGACGTCTCTTTGAAACTTGGCATATATTCACTCCAAGTCGGTGCTACTATTTCCGTGAAGGTACGATCACGTCGGAAACAAGGAAGAGGGAAGGGGGCCCTTGTTTTTGTTTCATACCTATAATCAAAATAAAGAGGGGATGGATTTTGTAAACATGAATAATTGAATAATTAAATATTGAATAAATTAAGTAATTGAATAATTAAATATTGAATAAATTAAGTAATTGAATAATTTATTGTTTTTTACTGATGATGGCCTAATATTCGACATTGTAACTATACTTCTGGTAAGTTGTCAAGAATTTGTTCCCCAAATTCGTTTTCTACGCATTCAAAAACATTCAATTGCCAACTTTGGAATCTTATTGTCTTATATGTGAAAAGATAAATAGTTTCGAGCTTCCGATTTGGTGAGCTACCCCAGTGTGAATAGTGGTGATTTCACCCTCATCGTGGTATACCTACGCTTCAAATGTAAGTCATGATTATGTGCTTATGCTTTATGAAGTTCTCTGGTTCGAACCCGCTCGAGGACATTCATATATTTTGGCATGGATATGTATTTTAGCTTGGGGTATTTGAAGAAATTGTGTAACTTTTTTTTAACCCGAAAAAGTGTGCAGGAAGCTTTATTTTCTATTGATTTTCACGTACAACCAATGCATTACTAGTGAAGTGTAACTTCCTTAATTTTCGTAGCAGGAAAATCGCTCGCCACATTTTGGAATGCTCTCATTTTATCACATCTCATGATTCCTAAGCCACTGTAGTGTCAAGGAAAGTTGAATCATTACGATAAGTTATAAACGAATAATGCTTAGTAACCATAATGAACTAACACACAATATGGTTGGAACTATCGAGTAGTAGTAGTAGGTAGCTACTTGTAAGCTGTAGGTACTAGACGATGCATAGACCTCTTATTTCCTCCGTTGGTAATTGGAAATTTAAGATACCTATTAAGGAAAGACATATCCATGACATTTTGTTTCTCCCATTAAGGGAGAAATTTCAACATTCACTTCAGTCATATTGGCAGTCTGCACTTTTCATTCCATACTGACTTTGGTTCATTTCTCCGAGTGGCAAGTACTAGGTTTTATATTGGTTGGGGGGTTCGTATTAAGAGGATTTGGACCAGACCCCCCCCCCCCCCCCCCCCCCCCCCCCTTCCACCAATAAAGCAAGGGTTCTGGTGCACAGAAGTAACACACAATAGAAGTGAAGAAATCTGGAATATATTATGATCAATATGTAGGTACAAAACCAAAAAACCCCTAATTCTAATTAGAATCATATTTGTCCAATATCCAACACTATCATATTGACAATAAATTATTATAAATACATTAAAATGTCATGATTTTTATTTACATTAATTTAGGATGTTGAGTTATCACTTAGCTTTTTTCTGCATTTCTGTGGACGAAATTATTCGCCAAGGACCCTTCTATCAAGATAAAAACTTATCGCTGTACTTACTTGTATGACTTATACCTACATTACGTATATGACTTATACCTGCAATACGTATATGACTTATATCTGCAAAACGTATATGACTTATACCTACATTAGTTTCTTAGAGAAACATGAAATTACCTTTATGTTTAGACCATTGGTACGCGTAGCCGGAATATTGAAGTCCCAAATCTTTACATGTCATTAAAGTAGCGTTTTTAAAAACAATACCTAGCATGTAATTATTGTTAATTTGGGCTCTGATGAGTGTGAGAAAACTAAATTGAACACCGCACTTTGTTTTGCTTCCTCACTACTGAAGGTAGAGAAACTTTGTAGTCTTGATAAAGTCGAGAAAAAAATGGTGTCCTCCAAAATAAAATTGTTCACTTGCTTTTTGCGTTTCAGAGCATGTTGATCAATTTTGATTCCGTGTCTGTCTGTCTGTGGTAAATCCTTGTCACGCCCAAAACTATACCAAGTTTCAGCCCGATACTTATGAAGTTTTCAGGGATTGTGCTGGTTAGCTCCCAGGCTGTCCCCTTCAATTTTCAAAGCCGTCGAATCAGCAGTAGCTAGTGCGCATGCTCAAACGTTTCTCATAACGTCGATTTCTTGTCATCTGTTCGTCCGATTTCGTTCCAACTCTATAGGTAATTAGGTATATGTTCTAGAAAAAGTCCTATAAATTATATCACGATTTGTAGAGTAATAGGTAACTATTGCGCATGCACGAAACCAATATCGATTGACATAGGCAAAACTCCGAGTCTAATGGAACGATTTTGATGAAATTTTCAAGAGTTGTGCGGTATACCTTCTAGACGGTACCCTATAACTTTCATTGCCGGAACGTAAATAATAGTTTGAGCGCATGCTTTAATTTATTATAACGTAAGACTTATCAATCATTTCGACTCGTACTTTGTTCTTCAACTAATTCTATACATCCATTCCAAGTTTTCTGTTATTGAGTCATCCTTTTCACGTGCTACAAAAGGTTTTCCAGTTAACGAGCTGTAGTAGAATTCATGTATTTTCCCGTGGCAGGGTGATGGGGTTTTTTGTCTCCATGGGTTGTCACATTTCATTCGGTGAACCGATGGATCAACAGACTAAATGGAAGAGTGATCTCATGATGGTTTCGCTTCGTCTCCCTTGTGTGAATAATATTAATAGAATGCAAATTCCCTCGAGCCAACCACCTGAGCCGTATTTATCGCCAGTCCATAAAGTTTGACATGTTTTTGGATTTTAAATAGATAGTTTTGCATCTCAACGCTTAACTTTGCAATTCATGAGGAAACAGTCCCAACTGGTGCTGAACTTTGTTGAACATATCAATTTATTCAGAGTTTCGTTATTTGGACTGTTCAAATTATTACAAAACTTCACGAAAAAGGCCGCTTTCTAGGAAGAAACATTGGAGATCAATAAAAACACAATTTAAGGACAGAAAGGCCTTATTAATTTGTGAACTTTTGTAATATCGATTCATTTGCAGGGGAAAAAAAATTGACGGTGAAACGCGCTTAACCTTCACAGTTCCAGCCACCCCTTCACTTAACGCTTCTTTATAAATGCCGAAAAATCTAGAAAATGTCAAAAAAAGAATGTAAAAAAAAGAACGGTGGGTCTAAAACGTAAGATTGTCAAACTAAGTCTATTGCGCATCATCGAAAAATAACTGGCCCATGTCACCTACCGGATGAAAATAAATATATATATATATAATCATATATCTCGTAATCATTGGATAGAAGATTAGCTTCGTTTGAGAGATATAGGCCTGCACTCAATATATACCTACTCCTTATTATTAGAAACGATCGGGTGAACTTACAGTGACCCAGATTTATTGGTCCTCTGTCCATAAATCAAAAAAATACCCTTTTATTTCGAAAGTTTTCAAGATATAGAATTTTTAATATTTCACCCTTGAATACCACCTTTTAGGGATGATAGAGAACTGGCATATCCCCGGCCCATGTACGATTTTTGTCCCAAATTTAATGAAGTTCGGTCAAGTAGTTCCGGAGAAGCGCACGGGCGGCGGCGTAAGGCGAACGGACGGAAAAATTGGTTTTCTTGGTCGATTTACCAAGGTTCATTTACAATAATAAATCAAGAGTATTATTTATATTCGCTAGGTTGGTTAACTTGAACACTGGAGGCTAATGAAATTTGTGGATTCGTGAGGGTTTGCCTGAATAAAAAGCGTTCTTGTCTCCTTGAACGTTTCTATAAATTTATTGATCTTCATCATGGCTTAGATATATTGTGACTACCTTAGACTACAGTTACAGGTAGAACCGATGGATCAGTATACTAGATGAAAGAGAGATCTCATGTTGGTTTCGCTTTGTCTTGCTTACGTGAATAATATCACTAGTTTTAATAGAATGCAAATTTTCATGAGCGACAGGGCTTTGTAAGTACTTGCCGCCAATCCATGGGGTCCAGGGTATATTCTTTGATGTTTAATGGCTTCTTTTATTAAATTCCTTGCAATAATTGAGAAAACCATGCCCGTGCTGAACTTTCTTGAACATAACCATATCTTTGACAATCAATGGGAATTGTGGGGAAAAACTAAGTTAAACGTGAAGAAAGCATTAGTTCACGACGAATATAGCAAATTAGCAATAGTCATAATTTATAGTACGTATAATAATACCATTGACTAATGCCGATATGGCTTACATAAACGCCATAAATGTTGCAAGGAACTCATCTAAGACTGTAATTGAGCGTGGACTCAAACCTAAGACTGAACATGACTGTAACTTGAGCGTCAAATCCGAAACTCTCAGCTTAGCTCTAGCAACATAACGTGAGGGTAAAAAAAAATAAAGAGAAAAAGAGAGAGAGAGAGAGAGAGAGAGAGAGAGAGAGAGAGAGAGGGAGGGAGGGAGAGAGAGAGAGAGGAGAAACTACTGGGAAAGAGAGATTTCTAGTGGGGGAGACGACCTCAGCTCGTCCGCCAAGAGCTCAATCTGGTATCGCTATCACTACCAACAACTTGCCTTCTCATTCCATCCTTCTCAAAACCTCACCTCGTTTTCGGTGCAATTAGTCTCGTTGCAAAATATGCAAAAAACGGATTTACGAAAGTTGCAGACAAGATAAGCGTCAACTTCTCAGTGGGGTGTTGAACATAAGAATCCAATATCTCCTTCCAATGAATGGAAGTTGTGTTTGAGAGTCCTTAGGTAATCGTGCCTTGTGGTCTTCCCCCAGACAAAAATCGGGGAATATCCTCCTGAGAGGAGACTGTACACACAGTCAATGTCCTTGACAGATGCCAAGTACTAGTTTTGACCTCCGGGTTGAGGCATGCGTTCCAGCTCGCATACCAACTAAGCAGGTTGGTGCCCGAGTCTATAACCACAATACTCCAAATGCCGAGGTCCACGGAAAGAGACCCACCCCCGCGAGTCAATTCCTACGGACCTCTGCCCCACATCTGCTGAATGGACTGCATGTTGGGGGTGATGAAATCACTGCCCCTACGAATCCACCTCAATTGGTGGTGCTTTGAGAAGGTCTATGCACCTGTAGCCTGGGCCTCCCCCCGCCCGCAGTACCATTTACTGAAGTTGACGTCTACACCGCCCCTCCATTAAGGCCAGAAAGGTCGTTAGCGCGACACAGAGAAGATGTCTCTGCCCCTACCGCTTTGTCCTCACCTGAGGACTCTCACAGCTCAATCATTATGAGTGCGTGAGGACGAGAAAGGGGTGTTGATCACCTGCCACTCCTACCCCAGTAGAAAGGCGAACAGGCAAGATCCAAAAATCAAATCGCATCTCAACTTAGCGTGGTGTGCCAAACACCCCACTGTTCCAAAGTCAAGTTCATCAAATGTAAGTGTGATGTACCTTGCTCTCCTGCCCCCTTGTATATCTTTGTATCTCGATCTGGAGTGAGGAGATCCCACCACATCCATATGTATAAAAAATGGCCTGGAGAGCAATCAATAAATGCATTCATCTAGCATCATGCCCACTGATTACTTCCCCTAGAATTCTCGCATTACAGTTAGTACTTAATAGCCGTATAATATCTTGACTTCAGTCGAGTTTGCTTATTTCACTAGTTTAGTTCAAACATGTTCTAAAAAGTGTAAATAGTAAAGGAAAACAATAAAGGTAAAACGTTTAGAAGTGTTGATGTTTTTCGTTGATTCAAAAATTAGTATACTTCCTTATATTTTCAACGTCAATGGTTTATTTAGTTTTGCCCAATAATTTATTCACTTTTCATTTCTTTCAGAAAAACATACCTACATAATGATCAGATATTATCGTGTCCATGTAATCATGGCAGCACACAGCACGGCAGTATGTAACACTTTGCTGGGCCTGGATTTTCTTGTTACCCTTAAAAAAAGTCTTACCCTAATAAAGTCTGCTTCGCTCAAAGGGTAGAATTCGTTTTGGTCTTGTTGGGTTCATACCGTAAAAGTCTATTGAGCCAACGATACTTAGCAAACTTTGACGAAGTAGGTTTTACCACCAAAATTGAATTTCTTATTACGGAGTTGGTTACTCGGACGACGTTTTTAGGTTTTCTCGATTTAGGATTTAACGGTATAGGTTTTGGGAATTTGAATATAGTTCATGTCCGTGCCAGGCAATCGTTGATAATTTTGGGAAAACCCGCATTGAAAGCGGTCCAGCCGTTTTAGAACCTATACTAGGGTTACCAGATGATATCCTTTGGGAGGACATGTCCTCCATTTACGGCTGTGTCCTCCATGTCCTCCGTTGTACTGAAATGTCCTCCATTTTCGGAGTTTTCCAACAAACAGAAAAAACCTAAGCTATCCACTAAAAAAGCTACCTACTCTACTTACTACTAACTACCTACCAACCAATTTCGCCCTCTTCTTTTGGCTACCCGCCACCAGGCGTACCCGTACAAGTAGAACATCAACAATTCCACTATAAGGTAACTGTTACTACTTTTTTTATTAGGATTTGCCGTTTTTCCGCTTTCAAATGTCTTCTTTTTCATCATGAGCTCGGTGAAATTAAAGGGTAAATTTAATGATACGTTGATGAAAAAATTACCTTGCTTTGAGAATTTATTTATTTTTATTTTTTATTGTGATTTTTGGTTATTTAATTATTAAAAATAATGGATGGCGAATCCTGAAGAATGTGATTTGATGATTTTAATAAAATGTGGTTTGAAGATGTCATGATTCTAGAACATAACAACCTTTGTATAGGATTAGTTCCTACATCATGTACCTGTGTCTGTTAATTTCAGACTAGCATTTGCCAATTTCTAAGTCGTTTTCCAAGGATAGTTTAGGTACTTATATTTTTTATGTTTGCTTTAAAAGTGTTTTGATATTGGTTGTTTCTATTATGTTTGAATAAATTTGAAGTTATTTATGATTTTTTCAATCTTGAAAAAATTCGTCCTCCATTTGGATGGTTGTCCTCCCTCAAGTCCTCCATTCGTGTTTTTCCATCTGGTAACCCTAGCCTATGCTGGACAGACCTGCATTAATTGTTATATAATTATATTATTTATAGATTCCACTATGTTTTGAACCAAATATTTGAAATTGCTTTAGTTTTCTCAAACTTATCTTTTTGATTGCAGGTCATCGGCGTCGATCATGTGTTCTTTATCCAAAAGAACAATCTCAATCTCCGCAATAGGACGCTCGAAATAGAAGCTTACAATGAAAGTTTCGCCAATCGGGTCGAAGTGCTGGAAACTTGCCGATACTTCGTGAGTATTTTACTTCTACCCTCTGGTTACTTTTTCTGGCTTCTTTTGCTTGTGAAGTTGTTGGGTTCCTGTCTATTTTCAAGAGAACCCGCAGATGTGAGAGAGGCTGCGCTACACTTCACAAAGTTCCAAGACGATCTGGGATATCTATCTGGAAACATAGTAAACGAAATTCGTTGACCATTCGTTCGAATGCTCTCGATTTATCCAACCATATTCTGTCAACTACTGCGAAGTGCGTAGCCAATAAGCTGAGTTAATGAGCATGGTTATATGAATAATTGTTATACACAGGCGATCATTCTCAGTAGGTAATTGATTTTGTGAACATGATTGCTAATTAATTTCTGATACTTTACGTTATACGAATAAATGAAAGCTGAATAAAGGGGAGAGGGGGGTCTGTAAAATATGAATTTTTCGTGAGGGCTCAAATGTATGCTTATGACGAGGAGGTTTCAAATATGGCGCTGGTGATCAATAAATAAAACAACATGACATCTAGTGGTAAGATACACTGTAAAATCCGAGTCATTCTTATATGCGGGTTTCACGGGTAACACATTCTGTGTTTAAATAATCTCGTTCGAAGTATGTGAATAGGGCCAGAGAGTTTTGTGAGACCGTATTGATTTTTTTTTTTTTTTTTTTTTTTTTTTTTCGTATTTTTGACATTTCTTTGCTTTGGAGGAGGAACATCGGATATTGAGTGTTTATTCGAAGGGTTAGTGCTTATTCCGTTATGAGATACTTATAATTCCCGGTAACCGAACGGGATTGAATGGGATGAAATTCGATAAGAGCCCGCATCCTTTCAATCATCGCGACCTATCAGCTAATGAAATTGGTCCTTGGATGCCACACATAGTTTAGTCTCGTCGGAGCTCATTCGGGCCAATAATGCCCCCCCCCCCCCCTCCTCCATACTCCTTCAACCACCATCATCAGCCCTGCCTTAGGTCGTGCAATACCTTGTGTTCAGTATATCAATAACTCCGATAATTTCAATATAACCAAGGCTATTTGATACAGACAAGGTTTTCACATACTGGGGCACTTTTAAAACGCTGCAAATTATTACATAAAGGTTTATTATTTATGTATTAGACAGCCCTTCTACGTAGATCTCTGGTCCATAATTATTAAACGCCGCTTATAGTATATTTAGTATCGGAACTCGGAGCTTCGGACCTCACAAATGGGTTCAATCCATTACAGCAGCGGAATCTCACAATTTTACGCTTTTTAATATAGTTGATAAACAAAACAATTTATTACCAAGTCATCTTTCCAACACATAAAAGTGTTACCTATACTGTATATTGATATCTAATTGGTCAAATTTCAAAAAATGTGCTGACAAAATCACTGAAAATGGCTAAGAATTGTTAAATTGATATTTTTTAGCATAAGATTGGTCAAATAAAGTTTATCAACTATGAAATAGAACATTCAAAAATTTATGTACGAAATTATGCTAAAAACTTGAATTTCATTAAATTTTGTTTTAAAAAATCTATAAAATTGCAAAAAATAGCCTAAAATCCAAAATCTTTTTTTGAATAGAAGAGTATCATTTAGAATACTTTTTTTTTTTTTTTTTTTTTTTTTTTTTCATAAAATTAATAGCTATCATTTTCTTTTCACTCATAAATCTCCAATTTCTATACAACTTGAAATATAAAAAAAGACACTTTTTCACCTATTTTGGCTCATAGCACCCATGAGAGTGGAGCGATCGAGCTGGCGAGAAGTTAGGACCAACTAGACCCCAAGTGGAGTCTATGTGCGAAAGAACAGATTTTTTAAGTCAATTCTGAGGCCTTTTATGGCCCGGACGGCGGACGGACATTTCAAATTTGGATTCTACGCACCTTGAAACGTAAAATGACAAAGTTTGAGGGGGGATTATAAAAATTTTTCGCTGTACGATCACATTGGCTTATTATTGGAAATAATAAACCAAAATCGGCTGCATCACTATTGATGTAGAGGTAACTTTACTGATTCCCTTATTTCCCATATTTCTGTTAGGTTTGTTTCCTTTTTTTTTAAAAGTCGACATCTCCAAAACTTTCGAACTAAGAATAGCGTTTTAGGGAATTTTCGTAGTAATGATGCTATTGCAATGTCTTCAAAAAATGTTCAAAAAAATTGTCTTCATGGAAATCCGTTTTGAGGCGTTCTGAAATGATTTCTGGAGTTTTAAACGCTTTTTCGTGGTTTTTAATCGGTTGATGATCGCAAAAACACATTCTGTGTTGAAAAATTGTGACGTTTCTTTATTCGGACAGTTCAGATTATAGCAAGGTTTATAAAATAAAAAGGGCCTCTGTCCTTTATTGGTTTTTTAATTAATTTCAAATTTGATTTTCAAAAAACTCGTAACTTTAAATTCGATTATTAACTACAAAAAGAAAACTATAAGTAAGTAGATAGTTTACATTTCTGAATATTAATCTCTCTGAAGAAGCCCCAGTACCTGGGGAGAAACGTTGGAGTTTAATTAAAAAACCAATAGAGGACAGAAGGCCTTTTTTATGAAGCTTGTTAAAAAATTGTGTGCGTGTGCGCGCGCGCGCGCGCGTGTGTGTGTGTGTGTGTGTGAAACAGCGTTAAACTGTTGGATTCATTTAGCTTCAAACTGTCGATTTTATGGCAAAAAAAAAAACTTAATCGAAGTAATAATTCAATTAGATCTCGGAATTTTCAGTTTTTATTGATTTTTTAGCACATATAAATTTAAATAAATAATAATAACATTTCGAATGTTCTGGTTTACAGTTGATACCTAAACTTAATGCGGGGAATATTTCGCTTTTAAAAAATGTAAAAAAAGGTCTTTGCATTAAAAAAAGGATGTTTGCATTAAAATTTTTGAAATTTGAGCAATTTATTGTGCTCAAAAAGTGATGTACAACGATCTTGTCCTTTCTTTTGTAATTTTTTTTTTTTTTGAACTGCGTCTTTTTTTCAATCCTAAGTGGAGATAAATAATTTTATACATAAATTCCACATCTGGAATGTCACATAATTATGTACCTACATATAAATATACATGTATATTTTCTTTTTAAAAAAATCACTAAAATTAGGTTTTGTTGAGTTCTCTAGTCGGTTAGGAGCTTTACCTTGACTAGTTTTCTGGTCGTTCCGTTTTCTGTGTAATCCGTCCGTGGGAATGTTTTATATAAATGTGTGGCTTTATATAAAATATGGTAGGGTAGAGTGTGGTGGGTATCTTGCTTCGGACTGGCTGTTGGCCCGGTGGGTACCTACTGTACATATCCAGGAATCCCTGCCATCATGCCTGTCTCAGTCACATTGGTTCATCACCTCGCGCCTTGTTGACATGAAAACAGTCAATACCTCTTGATTTATGTAAAGACCCCAAGGACAGGTTTCTTATTATTTATTGCAGTGCCAGGTTCAGAGACGCGTGAAAACATCTGACTTGTTGACCTTTTCGCGAGGAGGCGCAGCACGGAGAAGGGATGCCTAATGCTTGGAGAACCCATGTAAAAATTCTAGAATCCATAAAATAGCTAGACGTTTATAGTTTAATTTAATTAATTTCCTCTAGGAGTTTATATTAAGATAATGTTCTAAGTACAGACTCAGAATAGAACAGAAATAACAAACCTTAATTTCGCAGTAATTCGTAATAATTTGCGACGTTTTCTATTCCAATTATTTACTTTATTTTTTTCATTTCAACCATCAGCTTTCGCCATTCTGAAAGTATAGAGTGAGGACGCAATTGCAATATCGGGCTTCTAATTTTCCTCTGTCGCTGATTTTGATTATGCCGTAAACCACGGGGGCCACTTTCCCTTGGCAGGTTGAGTTGACTTCACGCCTTCCTGGAAGTTTTTTTGTCTTTCTCCTTCGAGAAATTTTTAAATGTTTCCGGTGTTCTTGTAGGTTCTCTCGTAGGACGTGTTCAAATCCCATATCCCCAAAAGGCACGTGAATAATAGGTAGCTCTAGTCTATTCTAAATAATCTAGAAATCTATTCTAGATTCTAAATAATCATCAACAGCACTTTTTTCTTCAGTCATGATTGTTTGTTTCCACTATTGGGAGATGACAAAAAGTCTCCAAAATAAAAATTTCTCCCGCATTTTACGTTTTAGACCTTCTTGTCTATTCTAATTTATAAGAATGAAACTCCGTCTCCGTCTTTTTTTGTTTTTTCTGTCTGTAGTCTATGCACGGCCAGACGGCTGAGTAAGGGGAATCTACGAGTGGGGGGGATCTTCTTGGATTTTTCCGATAGGGGGCAAAAGCGATTTAAAAATTTATAATTCCACCCGAATCATGGGCTGGATGGCGGGAGGGGGTGGTAGTCCTTTTAATGCGTGTTTTTTTTTTTTTTTTTGAACATGATCTTCTATCCGCTGCCGCATTAAAATTTGATCGAGAGCTCTTCGTATGTCAGTGACATAGTTACGTTTCTGGACCCGTAGAACACGCTGGTACCGTCAAAATTGCTGAAAGATGCTGTCTTCCGGGAGAATATGCGGGAAATTACGAAAAAAATGTTTTTTTTTCTGCCTTAGACCCAGTAAATGTCCACAGTTTTAGTTCGGATTGGTCTTAAAATGTTCGTTAGACTTCCAATTTGGTCCCTTGCGAGTTTCGAGACATGAAATTGTGTTTTTCGATTGCAATGAACAAAAATGTAGACGAAAACGTAGGTTTTCGAGCTACCGCTCTTCCTTATTCCGTAAAACCTAGTTACTGAGTCTGAACTGAGACTTGTATTCGATATTCTGAACTCTTGAAAGATACTTCTAACACTAAATGGGGTAGGTATCATGCTGGCGAACGGGAAGTTGACTTATAATGATTATGTTCATGTATATATATATATATATATATATATATATATATATATATATATATAACAATTAATAGCTATTGAACGTCTGCATAAAATGACAACGAATCCAGGGTCTTATATCCTTGTTATGTCAATGTGATTAGTTTCAATTTACTGTTGCCAAGAAATTATTTATATGAGAAAAAGAAAGAGTACCTACCTAATAGAAATAGTACTGATATGTTCTCAAGGCTAAACCTTTCGTTGTTCCTCATAATCTTTTTTGGTCCCTCTTGAAAAACATCGCTGAAGGTGACGCGTTTGAAAGTCATTAAAAAAAAAGTCTGCCAAGTCGGGTGGGCAGTATAGATTTTATATAGCCCTTCTACGCAGATAAATGGGCTATCTTTATTAAACCCAATGAACTTTTCGTGGTTCCACATAGTTTTATAAGATTCAATTTTTTTGCCTTTTTTCCGTTCCGTTGGGATTGTAGTTGAAAAGGATTGCAAACAATTTTCGAATTTTCGTTTTTGCCTCTTTTATAAGATTGACTTATTATTCTTTTTATTTTATTATTATTTTTTTGCAGTTCCCTTGGGATTGTCTGTAGAAAGGGATCGTAAGCAATTTTAAAATTTTCCACCCCCATCCGCACCTGTACATCCCACTCCAAGCGAGCGAGAAAACCCACCCCTAGCGAGCGAAGCGAGCAATACCCCCTACACACTTCGGATTTCAAGGGGATTTTTCATACGAATTCGTGATGAACTTTATATCCCATCGCATCTATACACCCCACAGAGAGCGAGCGAAACATCCCCTACACATTTCAAATCACCCTTAGTGTTCCACCGGTTCAAATCATTCTACATATCCCGCTCAACAGTAAAGACCATCGGATCTATACAGCTCATACCGAGCGAGCGAGAAAACTAGGCTAGTTCTGAATCACTTGGGTTTCGTGTCTGTCTGTCTGTGTGTGGATGTATCCTTGTAACTAGCTTAATTTCCGCAGTTAACATCGGGTTTTGATGACATTTTCAGGGAATGCGAGGGTTGGGCTGTAGATGGTCCCCTATTAGCAGTGATGCGCAAAAGTCAGTTCAACTAACAACCCTAATTAGTTAGTTAACCAGCAACTGCAACTAACAAAACTACATATAAGGGGCCCCTACACGGTCAGTAGTAATGACATTCCCTTATCAGAATGACAGTAATAATGATCGTCCATGGTGGACAAAGTATGAATGATGGGCAATAATGATCAGGATCCGGATTTTCTGATCTCGGCACCGTCATTACTGAGACTGGAGGGGATACTGTCATTACATTAGTAATGATGTTCTAGGGTGCACTTTGTCATTACTCAGTCTGTCACGTGAGCTGACAACAACAACAACGTTCCCAAAATGGAGAGTGAGGGCAATGATTCTATTGGAAACTGGGTTGACATTGTTGACAACGATGCTTTTTTTCAATCAGTCATTTATATCAAGAATATAAGTATCAATAAGTCATTTATGATATTTAGCTATTGACTCGCTATCACTACCAGCGCATGGTTTCTCTAAGTTCTTGCGCTCAGAAGTTCAAGGTTTGTCTTGAAGTCTTGCATTATCTCGTTGTTTTTTGCATTATATTAATTTGGTGGCCACCCTGTATATAACGAGCTCCTCAAGAAACTTCGTTTTTTTCAGCCACTCCTTCATCCATCGTTTACGATTCACCCGTTTCTTTGTGGCTAATGCCATAATTATCGCTACACAAGCGACTTTGCGAGGATCCTTTATAAAAACGAACTTATCGATCACGATGCGTAGGTACTTAAGAACACTAATGCCATTAAAAATGATTCTGTAGTAAGGAAGCAAAAAATGGAAACAACGAACAAATCTATTATATTAAACCTTCCTGCTTAAAAAAAAAAAAAAAAAAAAAAAAAAAAAAAAAAAAAAAAAATCTTAAACATCTTGCCATCCCCGTCCTTCTTATAAAAGGTGGTTTGAACTGGAAAATATTACGAATTCCTTCTTGTTGCCATATGACACACTTCGCTGTATTTTTTATTCATTCAGTGAACGTTTCAATGAAAGCCTCACGCTTTATTCATTCGTGACCCGTTCCTATTGTCAAAAGCCGTTCGCAAAGTCATTTGTTTTTCTTTTATGTATCTGCTTGAAACCAAAATAGTATTGTACACTGTCCAGCCACTATCGCACTTTGTCAGGTCAACCATCAAGTTACTATGCCTCTCTAAGTGAAATAAAATTTTAAAAATTCCAACTGTAAATATCAACTACTTACTTTAAAATAAAAGTTCGAGACTTTACAAAATTTTAAATTTGATATTTTACATCTCCCTGAAAAAGCCCCGGACCCTGGGGGAAAGGTTGCAGGAAAACTAAAAATTCAAATTACCCAAAGCTATTTTTTTTTTTAAGTTCTAAGTTTACATTGTCAGGGGGTTGTGGGTTAGCTATTATACGATTTCCTCTAGTTACTATGTCAACTACTGTGTTACTATGTTATGTTACTAGTGTCTATGCCAGGGGCGGTTCTTTGGGGAGGGGGGGGGGGGTACGAGCCCCCAAAACAAGCAATGGGGCGCAAGCAGTCGGATGTGTGGATAGTTTGAAATATTGCTCATAGCTCATTCAGTTCAGATTTGCAAGAAAGGGTACTCCGATGAATCGTGATCTTTTTATTTTCCCAACAGCCTCCTCCCCCCTTCTTCTTTCTTTCAAATAATCTTTTGGTTTGGCTGTGCGAAAAATTGGGGATTTCTTTTGATGACAGATTGGTGAAGGGGGAAATGATTCGTTCTATTCAGAATATTTTAACCAATTTTCGTAATATTATCCATAAAATATGCATATATATGCACATAAAATACGCCAAAGGAGAAAAGCTAAAGAAACATAAAACAATGCATTTGTCACTTAAATGTAAAAATGACTCTAATGCACTTACTAATGCTGAGACATTCATCATAAAGTAGCCACCTACGTATACATCTTATTATAGAGATATTGACAGACGGGGCAACTACTTGACTAAGTTTAAAACTAAACTAAACTAACTAAATGAAACTTCCCGAAAGGAGCATATTTATGATTGATCCCTGATGATCCCCTCCAACTCATGTAAATCCTGGATGCGCCCCTGGTTGAACCTCCAGTTGTTATACGTTGTGACAACTAAGAATATTATAGACTCGCAATCCCGTGTAAACTCACAATATTTACCCTGTTCAAATATTGGTTACTTATGATTCGACAATATTGATCATCTTCAACTAGTTATCTAATGATTAGTGACCCCCATATGAGATGATAAACCCATAGATAGTATCAATCTATCGAACTAGATTTGATATGGATTTACTGTTGAGTTGATATTGATTGCATATCATGTGCCTCGCTCATACATTCTTATTCTCAAATGCCTTTGCGATGTTTAACCAAGTGTTGTTTGTCCGCAGGTCCACCCTGAAAACGAAGACTGGACGTGCTTCGAACAGACTGCGGAAGTGGACATCAAGTCCTTCTTTAGCATCGAGCACACGATCGAGAAGCTGGCGATGAAACAATACTCAGCCAATATCGCCAAGGGCAAGGAAATTCTTGAGCACTTCATTCTGCAGCTGAAGGAAGAAGGTGTGACCGTAGTACCGAGATGGGTCCCGTCACCTGAACAGCTGTACGTATTAGTGCTTGTGTGAATTTTGCTTCCCTAACACCTTAAAGGTCAGGGAAAGTACGTACGCTGCACAGTGGGGAAAATCCAAAACTAATTCCATTTTGGTAAAGTGGGAAATTTTATTGATCATATTTTGTTCTTTTAGTGAATTTGTCGTAGAACTGTTTAGCGAACAAAAATTGTTCAAACCAGGAAACTGTCATCCGAAATTAAAATTTTGTGGAAACGTGAAATTACCGGTAGATTTCACTAGTTCATTATCTGCATATATCGTGATGGGAATGCACCTTCAAAGGCAACGAAAATAGGGTTTGGACAAGGTTGGAGGAAAATAGTGGTTGTATAGTAGGTGTTTTGAAGTAAAAACACGCCATTTTGGTGAATATGTGTGTGTGTGTGTTAAGAAGCTTAAAAAAAAGCTGCATTGAGCGCCAACATGGCATTGCCATTTCTGTAATCTACTTCTTCATCTTCTACCACCTTCTTTATACGGTTAGGGTAATTATTATTACTATTAAAATTCTTTATGGTGTTTTGAATGAAGCGTTGAGTGGTGAAACTTTTGAAGACTAGACTACTTTGAAGACTATATATTTCGGATAATTTTGCGCTTCATCTGAAGCACAATTATTCAGAAGACCAATCTCATTCATACGATGGTACGAAAGCCGAAAATTTTGCATTAATTGTGAAATTATGTACCCCAGAAAAAATTGATTTACCGAAAATTTGAGTATTGCGAGTCAGAGAAATTGTTGTTAGAGAACCATCATGGCATTACTAAATTCCCTTAGGTTTTCAGGAGACTAAAGAAATTATCATTTCTTTGAAATTACGCTTTGAAAAATTTGAAATTATTTTGACTTTTTTCTTTTGTTACCTTCCTGTTATACTGGCTACATTAACGTGTGACTGCAGTTTTCTCGAATAAGGATTTCTAGAGAAAATAACTTAGTGTCATTATTCCATAGCTGAGTTGTGTCATGATTTCAACAAAATACAGTCGCGTCATAATCGGGAATCTGGCGACATTAGCGTTTATAGTGGTTGAACCGATAAAATAACGGCACTAATCCATTCAGCGCAAAATTCCACTTTAGAATCGGCAAACCCTGGAAACGTAAAAAAAATGTTAGGCACTTATGTGTTGATGGCTGAGGGAAATGCACGAATTGGTATGTTGTGCGTGTGCATGTCTGTGTGCTATCAATGAATCAACAGCTTATAGGGGAAAGGTTTTCACTCCCAGAATGACACGGAAGAAGTAAAGTTAAGTTGTGCACAGTTTTGTCTTTTAATAGTCTTTAAACACCCAAAGATATCAGGAAATGGGTTTTTGATTGAATAAAACTGTTTAAAAGCTAATAGAAACATATTTTATTAAGATCTTCTAACTCGGGGGAACGTTTGAAACGAACTGAAGCTTGTTGGACACCTCGGGGTAGCCTCTGGACTCAGGTATGTGGGAAGGAGAAGGGATGTAGCCCTTTCCTCCCAGTACTCTTGCGGAGTTACCAACTTGAGATTGGTTTCAAATGAAAAGTTGCACAAGCTACGCCTTAGCATTAGTTTATAAATAATTAATAATACGAGTTAATTAAAGTACCAATAATGATAGTTGAATAAAGTACCAAGGTACTTCTCCGATATGTACAACCATTTTTCAAATCCTGGATACATTCTTGAATTCTCCAAAATGATTGTTCGTCAATGGAATAGGCTTATTTCAAGTTTCTTTTTTTTTTTAATTAGGTGCATACATCAAAATGGATTATTGGAAGTCTAGGCTTAACGTTATAACGGATAATGTTTGTAGTTTTTCCACTTTTAAAAACAATTTAAGCATCTTTGAGCTTACTTTCTTAACCCACTCAGTTCGGGTGTGGTAATATTACCACAGCTGGGGTTTCGCACCGTGTAGGTGTGGTAATATTACGGGAACTTGGAAACTGCCAGACCAAGAGACTGTCCGAATTTCTGCCCCAAAACCGATTCGGGGAGTTCGAGGAGTTCACGTAAATGTCTCCGAAAGTAGGGCCAGGAAACTATCGGAAAACAGAAAGCTGCAGAACTGTCCGAAAATATTCCGGCAGAATGGAAAATCCCCGTTTCGACTTCGAAAACTGTCCGAATGTCTGCTCCGGGCACTGAACTCCGAGTGGGTCCTTTCTAATCCGAGTCACATTCTAATCCGTCTTTGTAAAGCATCTTCTTCCATTATTAGAGGGAAGCCTATATATGGCCATTCTCGTACTGAGTCACATTCTAATCCGTTATTATAATGGCAACGCGTCTTGCGTTCATTAGGGGGAAGCCTATATATGGCCATTCTCGCACCATAACAATTCATTGGAAAAGTTCCATTCCTGAGAGTAAGATATTCGTTTTCCCATCTCTGTGACGTGTTTCTGTCCGTTCAACATGGTTTTTGTAATGCAGGGTCAACGAGCCAACTCACTCCATTACGTTGACGAGTGCAATAATTTCTTATATATTAGAGATAAAAAGAAAAACTCAGTGTGGTACATGAGATGTTTGCATATGTCATGTCCTGGAACAGCAAAGATGACCGACATGCCGTGGATTTTGTAAATAGACTTTTAAACTGTAGCGTGTATAAATGAAACTTGTCATATATATACCTGAAACTTGTAGATACAATTATACATACAATATATACATACAATTTGAAAATAAAGCTCGTAGGCATATAAAGATAAGTTGTAGATTTTTTCGTTTCACTTTCCTTTCTATAGTTTTTAACGGTGTTTTTCGAGCATATAATGGTATTTGCTATCGAGCATAAAACAGATGTTTTTCAAGCATATCTGGAGATTTTATCGAGCATATCGATCCGAGCCCTAGTCATAATATATATAATTTGAGGTATTTTTATGTCCCACTGGGGCCTAGATAATGCAAATAATGTTACTGGCCTTCTGTTGTCTGGCAGTGAACTTGGGAGTTCCTCAGGAGCTAATTACTTACGTTCGTATTTCTTTGATAAGGCCCACTTTCGGACAGTTTTCAGTTCGTACAGATTCGGGCAGTTCCCCCTCTTCGCAATCTGTGTTTCAAGTTTTCTGGCAGAATCCTCGTTCCACCTTTTCGGGGAGTTTGGAGGAACAGGTTTTCCGGGAGTTTTGAAACGAAAACCCCGATCTCCCCGAATTTCCAGGAAGGGCGTTTCGGACAGTTTCCTGGTCTTACCACGCCACTGCCTCCAAGACCCGAGCCCTATTCATGGGTCCGTAGAAGGGGCTGCCACATTCTTCTGTACCGTAGGGTGGTTTTACCTTCAGTATGGATCAGATAGCAGTTCTGAGCACTCCCTTGGGGGATTGCATGTTTTTGAGCCAGGGAAATGGAGTCCAATCCAAGCCCGTTTTCCTCATTTTTGGCACGTTTTTCTTGATTTTATCCTTCTTCTAACCTTGGTACTGCATGAATATCATACTAATGTTGAACTTCAATTCAAGGCAAATGAAAAGTACAGATTGTGTAGTGCTGTAATTTTGTTTTCTAACAATTTTTAAAAAGTAACAATGTGACAAATCATAAAAACTACTTACGCACAGGGGGTTGTTCCACCTTTTGAGACCCGCGCTGAATGGGTTAACGTTGAGTTTATTGTATATAAACTATTCCATCATTTCTCATGTTTTCTCGAGATTTTTTAAAAATTTAAGTAAATTTTTGTTACCAAACCCACTGTTGATTACATTTTGCTAATTCGTTTGATTACAGTGAGGAGGAACGAGAATCTCCCCAGGAGGCAGTTTCGCCCGATCACGTGACACTATGCTCCAAGCCCCGTCGCAATTCTGGTCAGCAAACATCTCAAGGTATGATGGCACCTGATGGAACACGCTGTTATTATCTCACTGTCTCAGCTATGAGTATGGATACGATTTGCTCCAAGAGAGACCAAGGTAGATGGAAAGCAACCGATCTACTCACAGTTCCAGCTGTTCCCACTGAGTTTTGTGATACAGTAGTCATCAGCTCTGAGCTTTTGGTGTTGTTGAACAGTAAACCTTTCGGAAACCTCTATCATAGCCTGTCCCTACAAAAAATAACATTTCCGCGTGCGTATTATGGAAAACGCCATTTACCATTTGCAATTGGGAATTTATTTACAAAATAAGAATTACTTCCGACAGTTTCAACGAGGGTGAATTTTTGTTAAGAAAGAAACAAAAACCCACATCGGTGATCGAAAATGATGAGTGACGCAAGCATCTTTCTCACTAGTGTTTGTGAAACGCTAAATGCGGAATGCAATAGTGTTTCAACAACTGCATTGGACTGACGGAAGGTTTTGAATGGTGATTTAGAAGGCTGTGGAATGCAGCTGGACGCTAACTAAACTCCTCTTGAACAAACCTAAGACAGTAGAAGGCTTTGTCTCAACCCTGTGCTTACCCCGAACGCTTGTGTTGGTCTGGTGCGGTTAAATTACTCCTCCCACGGAGGAGGACAGTATTTTCCACCATCTTGGCGGGGGAAAAATTTCAGAGTTCCGCGAGGTTCCCAAGAGATCTGCAGTGAGTGCTGGTTCCGTTCAGTTACAAATCGTGAAAGCACAAAGCAGTTGTTGATTCACAGTTGATAAGGTGTCTGTGGTGTAATGGATAAGACTGTAGGCTGTGGAACGTGAGGTCTCTTCATATCTGAGAAACTGATCAATGCACAATTATATACTCGTCTATACTGGGGTATAGACCTGTAGTTTGGAGGGTGCTTTTTTGGCCTTCGGGAAAATATGATTTGTGATGCGTAGAGATGGTTAGGGATGGTTGAGAGAGGTTCAGGGTGAAGCCTAATCAAATTTTCCCAATAACTAAACAAATTAAATAAAATTCAACTAGACTAGTAATCACGGAAAACTGATGAGAATACGGTGGTGGTAAGAGTTAATTGGTGACCAGCGCTCCCCGCGGGTATTGAGAGTACTTGGCCCTTTGTTTTTGAGCATCTAGCATATAATAGTAAGTACCTAGTACTTACAGATAGTCTGATCACAGTTGTCCGCAAATAATTTGGAAAGTAACTGGAATTAGTGAAGAAATATCTTACATTTGTCACCATAAATGAATCCAAGTATAAAATATCTATGCTGTGAGGGCTTCCCAAAAAAAATAGAAGGAATTTCAACCAGATTTTCATTTCAGGAGGAATTTTAGCTGTGCTGCCAACACGTTTATGCCCGTAAGGGACGACGCACCCCATAGTGCCTCAATCCGACCCAAAATCCTTGGCATTATCCCTCACACCTCAGCTTTTGCATTCAAAAACTTAATTTTAATCGGTTTCCCAATTGCTACTTTTAAACATGAAGTTTAATTATTCTCGACTGATTTAATTTCAGAATGTCAGTCACAATTGGATTCTGAATACATTCAGCGTTATCTTGGCCAACTGGATCTCATGCAAGAATCCAAACTTGTTCAACTCAGGAAATCTTTTGCTCAACTACACAAAACTCGAGTAAGTGGATCTGCAAACAAGTACAAGCTTGCCTGTCAAATTTTAATGGGTATTTCTTTAATTAAGAAATTATATAAGTTGTAATAAGGCATGTATAGCACTTCCAAGTCAAATTCAACCTTTTCAAAACACAATGCCACCTTTCCCCAATTAGGAATGACGCAAATATCAATAGGCATTAAAATTTATTTATATTTATGCTTTATGATTAGTAAATAGTAGGTAATTAAGCTGGCAAATACTGCGAAATCAATCATTAGTAATGACATCCTTAACTGAAAGGGCTCGTGGGCAGAAGTGATGATCTTGTAGAAGCGAAGGATCTGTTTTTACGCGAGTTATTCTTGAAATGGAGCCACGCATGAAAACGGTGATACTAGAACACTGGTCACAAAATAGTGATCCCCCTCAATATTTTGGAGAGTGCTTAGCATTTTATGGCGGTTCAATCATTGTAATTTTGTAGCATAAATTGAGAGGTTTTCAACGACTTGTGAACAATTCTCAAGGGATGTAAACTTGCAGAGATATTTCTACTTGGCTATGAGGAGAATGCGGTGGTAAGGGAAAAATCACGGTACCCACCTATGAAGCCTAACTAAACTTCCAAGTCTACCTAAAGGTAGCAGAAGCATTGTTTTCACTTTCGGGAGAAACAAATTTTTGGTCCCCAAAATCAAAATTTCCACTCGCATTTTACGTTTTAGACCATTCTGAACAACTTTGGTTCCGTGTCTGTCTGTCTGTGTGTGTGTGTGTGTGTGTGTGTGACATTTTCAGGGAATGTGTGCGTGTGTGTATTGTGTATCCGCAAATCCTTATAACAAACTTATTTTACATAGTTTTCATTTGATTTTGATGACATTTTCAGGGAATGTGCGAGCTAGGGGGTAGAGTTTCATCGTTCTTGACTCAATACCTACCTCCGAGCTTGCGCAAGCGTCAATTGTACCAAGCATTTTTTTTTCTCACGCCCTAGTCGTTCGGATGACGATTTGATCATCCCATATCAATTTCAACATGATTGTATCATTAATAGCTACTGCGCATGCGCCTATGTGAAAGCCAAAACGACCTTAATTTCCACTGTTTTCATCCGATTTTGATGAAATTGTCAGCGAATACGCGGTTTAGGTTGTAGATGGTACCGTACCTATTTCATTGTTTTCAACTCATCAGTTCATTCTGCGCTTGCACAAACTTAAATTACATTATCATTTTTTTATTTCTTAATTGACCAAATATGACATTTCATGCTACTTCTTGATTTACTCTTTTCCGCTATGGAATTTTTCAAGATCATTTAAAACTTTTCAATGATCTATACACTCATGATAGTTAAACGAGGAAGATATGTGCCACACCCAACTTGTAAATGCTATATAATACACACCTCAAAACAACTAAGGGACCACTTTTCCTTGAATATGTCAAAGACCCCAGATCAACCAGACTAAGTTCACATTATATCTCATGATTAGGTACCTACCTATTGGAGATGGGATGCACCCTTTTCTTTTTGTTTTATCTCAAACACTGAGAAAGACCGGCGATATCAAGCTCCGACTTGAGCCAAAACAGAATGACATCTGAGCATTTATCTAAAAAAAAAATAAAATAACCCCCTCCCTCCCCCCCTAACTTTTTTTCCGACAATTTTTGAGTTATCGAAGTGAAAATTGGAGAGCTTTTATGGGGTGCCTGATCCCAAGTTTTAAGGAAATAAAAATCAGAAAAAAATATCCACAATTTTTTGGACTACCCAAATAGAGCATTTGGTTGGTGGGGGGGTTATTTTATTGTATACTTCGAAAATAATTGTTCCATTTTTTGCCGAGTGACGCCTCATTTCAAAGATTGTTTACTGCTAAACACGATGGTGAAGCCAGAATTGTGATGTGTTATTCCGTTCTCAGATTAGAGCTGATAACCATGAAGAAGCGCGATTCATTCTGTTTTGGCTCAAGTCGGAGCGTGATATCGCTAGATTTTCTCAGTGTTTGAGAGGGAAAAAAAGGTGAATCCTATCTGGAGTCTAGCGTCTACAAGGAAAAGTGATCCCTTAATTCTTTTGAGTTGTGTATACTAGACGTGTGGTTCTTCTCATTTTCAAGTTGGATTTCAATGGTTTACTGAAATTGCAACTGGTTGTAAGGAGGGGTTAGGGATTTTTTAAATAAAAAGCGAGTGAGCTTTCGATGTAATGATATCATCTTCAGGCCGTATAATCTCCCAAAACCCCCCTTACTACCAGTTCAACCTTAAAAGCTAGGAAGGAAGAAAAACGACGAAATCTATCTGAAATAGCAATATATTTTTATGTTAATGTAGTGTACATCTATGTTTTAGGTACCCAACGATTCTACGCTTCTTCGTTTCCTTAGAGCCCGCGGCTTCCAGGTTGACAAAGCACGTCATTTTCTGTCCGAGTCACTCAGCTGGCGTAAGAAACATGGAGTCGACAAAATGCTTTCCGAATATAAAATCCCACCCATCGTTGAGAGTTATTTCCCTGGAGGATGGCATCATCACGACAAAGGTGTGTTTTCATAGTCTGTAAAAGTTTCTGTATGTTACCCACGTTTTAGGTGGGTGTCCTTTTCTGATTCCCAGCTCTACCTAGATAATCAATCCAGGAATTCTTATTCAAAGGTATTTGTCTAAGGAGGACAAATTACCAAAAAAGGGGACAAACGTAGGTATATAATCTGAAAAGTCGATAAGTAAAACATTACCTGCACTCGCCACCCAGTCACCTTCCTTCTCCGCGTATCATTATCATTACCTTAGTAGTAAACTCATATAATCAATTCATCGATCAACACTTAGCTAAAAAAGCTCCACATAGAAATGGAGTCTCTGCAAAGAGCGCGAGGGAAATGAGCTGTTAATGGTCTCTTTCTGTACCTTTCCCGCTCGGTTTTGAATAGCCTGGCCCAAAGCAAGATGGTTTCAGGTTCGAATTTGACTCATAGTCGTTTTGCTCCATAAATACGAAGAACCCCAAGAACCTAAAAAACCTCAAGAGGACCATTTTCGTATAGCATTTGTGATATCACGTGGTCAATAGGAAATGTATCAGCCGAAGGACTGGTAGGTTTCAGGGCTGGCAGGTTACTTTTATGTTTTCAAACCTGATCATCAACTTATTAAATGAAACTTTTTTATATATCAGAAGATTTTTTATATACACATGTTCCTATCATTTTTTCTATTCATCTCTTCTTTGTACTATTATTCGACGGTGTTTTTCATGCATTGAGGATTGCTTGGCATTAATTTCATACCTGGTCACATTGGCATTAAGGCTGTAGGCTCAAAATTACTTTTATGTTTTCAAACCTGATCATTTGTAATTTGCAATACCAAATTACATGATGCACTATTTCATAGCTACTTAATCTATTTTCAAGCCCAAAATTAGTGGCTTGATCTCTCATTCACAGTATAAAAGTGGCTATGAACGAATGAAACAGAACCTGTTACTACGAAATCAGCTGCAACTAGTTTAAATCAGAAAGGCTTGACAGCTGGATTAAAGTGGGTTTGAAGAAATCAGCGTAAACCGTTCAATGTTCCTATTACGCTTTCATTATTTTTTTAATTCATGGAATTCAACAGCATTATATAAGATATACCTTGTAGTTTTTCCCAGAAGAGACGTAGCGTAACAATTTTCCTGTTACTATTCTAATAAAAATCACCAACTGGTCTAATACCCATCTGGTATTATTCATCAAGAAACGTTTTACAAAACTCGTTTGAATTTAAAGTTGAAAAACATCAATATCTTTGCTAACACTCAACCCAGGCATTCTTTGTTCCAAAGGAACGTAAGAAAATACTTTCCCAGTCAAAACGTCACCAGGGAAACAACTTTCCCAAGTAAAAGTGTACTGGGTAACAGCCGATCTTCATTGGTGTCTGACAGGTTCTGCCAGTTACCAACATTCATTAATACTAATTTCTATTTTATTTTATTATAATAATTTTAATTTCAAGTAGTTTTAATGTTAATTAATAATTTATGCTAGTTATTAGTTTTTAATTTTTTAAATTCAATTTTACCTTTGATTACGAGCTTATTCAAGTTTTCAGGGTTCTAGGGAAAACCATGCAGTCTATAATTACCCATAGTACCTTTTGTCGTCTACTTTTGGGGGGTGCAGTTTTCCTTCATCGGATACTTGCTGACATAGCTCTACGTAGACCCTTCCAGGTTGGTTCGTTGTGGGAATGGCGTTCAACTTCGCCTTCCACAGAGCTATCATTGCCACGGCTTCGGCTACATTTGGCTGGTGGTTGTGATCCGTCGACATGCAAGGGTCGCTGCCCAACTCGTTCCTTGTTCTTACTGCACCTCTACACTGAAATAAAACGTGAAAGCTTGTGAAACCCTCGCGAACGTTTTATTAAACAAACTCACTTATCAACAAGACTTACTTGCAGCGAGTCTTTTCTCATGCAGGCCCATCTAACACCATTCTTCAATTGTTTGTGCTTCCAATATTCATAGCCCTCTCAAAAACCCCTCACTTGCCGAACAGTTTCAATAACTTTCATTCCTTGAAATTAACACTGAACACAGGCACGTAACACGACACAGAACTTGAGACACCTTACGAGATACTGAAGGCTCCTCGTTTGCCGATCTCATCATTCCACAAAGCTTATCTCATATTGCATAGGGTAAAGGTCCTTTCGTCGCCAGATAAAGAATAACAACAAAACCTCTAACCAGGAGATTGTCACCTTACATTCTCAACTGCGTCTTTGTGGCCGAATCTCGTTCGGGAAAGTTTTTTCCGTACTGCCATTTTGGAGAAGGAATTTCCCCATAGTGTTTCAAATGGGAAAGTTTTAACCGTATATCGTTCCAAAGGGACTTTAAAACAGCACTGGAATGACCTGCGATGAATAATAAATCATTAAACTTGGCTCTCACTTCTGACTTTTACTTACTTAACTCTTCTTTGTTGTTTTCAGATCTTTCACCTGTCTATCTCCTTCGTCTCGGGCAGATGGACGTTAAAGGTCTGCTGAGAACAGTTGGTGAAGACGGTCTTCTCAGGCTGGTAAGGGACTACCTTTTCTCAGTCTTTAATGCATTCACTAACTTTTGATGTTGACTTTGGTGTTGGACTTTCGTTAATTTCCAAGGAATTAAGTAACTTTTTCTTCGTGTCGACTTTAAAATCATTAATTAATCCATAAACAATAAATTAAATGTTATAATGTTAGATTCAGCTTTGCGGCTAACCCTGAGCAATATATCTGAAGTACGATGCACCCAACTCATTGGAAGTATCGATTGATGTTTGATATCTGACGAAATATGATGTGAGATGTAATATAAGGCCACCTTTCAGGAAGAAGGCTACCTACATAGTTGGACTGGAGTTTTGAAGATCAAACATTTGATCTATTGAGAATCAATCCAGATCGCTCTGCTTCCAATGAGGACGTATTGGTGCAATCTCTAGTTTACTGTCCTTTTCTAAATAACAAATCCAAGTTTGACAATCATTGGTTACCAAACTTGTTGCAGAAACATGTATTAAAGTCGACATATCCATTTTCTTACTATTATAATGTTTTGAAACTGATTTCCAATCATATCAGGATTAAATCCTTCTTTCAGACATTGTCTACTTGTGAGGAAGGTTTGCGCCTAACGGAGGAAGCCACGCTTTCGTCAGGGAGTCCTGTTTCAACTTGGTGCCTCTTAGTTGATCTTGAGGGGCTCAACATGCGTCACCTTTGGCGTCCTGGAATCAGAGTAAGTTAATCCCCGTAATGAAGAAATAATATATGAGTCTTTTAAAAGCGTACTTATCCAACCTTTGCAGAGTCAAATTATGATCTCTGTACTCATAAAAGAAAATTGATTATATGGTATTCTGATCACTATGGCCCAGTTCTCCAATGTAAGTAACCTCCCGAGTCTTGTTACACAGGTTATAGATAACAACCCCGAGAAAGTGTTTTACTCTTCACGGATTAGCTGAACCACGGGTCGTTCGTGAATCAATTAGTTAGCATCCGAGTGATTGCTAATTTCCAGAGTTGGCTTGAAGAGCACTGGGATTCTGTTATAAGAGCCTTGCTGCTGTCCTAGCGACCAAAAGGAGGTGTTTCTATAGTCAACCTGTTACGTTCAGTGAAAATTCCAACCATCGAAGAGGTTTGATCAAATTGGCCTCAGTAGCCAAGTGGCTGAAGTGAAGGCTGTTGTCGCGAAAGCGAATTTATTTATATAGTTTGATTATTTATTGATTTTGATTCATAATAATTTCAATTTGGACATTAAATTAAGTTATTTGGTTACTACAGTTTTATCCCAAAAGTCCCATATGTTTTTTTAAAACCCAAAATGTTGAATATTAGTATATTGATTACGTCAAGAAAAATAGACAAGAAAACATCAAACGAAAAATAATTGTGTTTTCATTCATATTAACTTATTACTGAACAACAAGAAAAATATACTAGGTTGGTACGAAAGTAAATAGGAAAAAGAAGAAACAAGAAAACTGCCTTCCCAATAGTTCCAAGACAGCTGTGGCCTTTTTTGAGCTTCTCAGGAAAAGGCTTAAATTTGAATTATGCCAACGTATCAGATAATTTTTGGGTTGTTACATTTGGTGCAGGACTGTAAGACCCAAACTCTAATAACCCAAACTCACTTTCAAGCCAGACTGTAACATCACATGACCTGACGTAGCATCTCAACTTCTTCACTATCCGAGACAAAACTACGGTGACAATGACCTCACTCAACTGTGACTTCATCTAGTGAGCAACTGCTAAGCCCCCCAGTCCACAGCATCCCTCTGTTATTCAGCCGACATGACTAATATTTGACTCCAGGGAAATGTTATGTTCAGGGAGAACTCTTGCAGTCAAAGAGGTTTAATTAAATTGACTTTTTTTTTTTTTTTTTTTTTTTTTTTAAAGGTACGAGCCCCTGGTCACAGAGACCACTATTGGTCTATTGTGACAAAAAGTCCCTGTTATCATTTAAGAACCTGTTTTAATGCCTCTTCTCTCACAAAGTGGAGGAGTTTTTCGGGTATTTCCTGAGCAATATCGGTAGGGGAGAGGGTATACCCTTCCCGAAGTGTCGGAATCTTGAAGACGCAGCCGGGAAATCACAGAGGGTATGTTCCGCTGTTTCGACCTCTTCACAGCAGAGGCGACAATCCGTTGTCCTGGCTTTGCCCATCTTGTTGAGATGGTATCTCAGCAGATAATGGCCAGTGAGGAGACCGACAATGAAGTCTTGAGCTGGTCTTAAGCTGTAGCTCTTTTTCTTGAAATGGTTATGAGCCACTTGGCTTGCCTCTGCTTAGGAGTGTTTTGCCAATATTCAGCTCTTTTGCTGTCTTCCCATTTGTTCACCTGTAGAGTAATAAAGCTCTTGGCAATCCCCAAAAGGGGTTCTGGGCCAACAGGGTAAGACTCCGACCCCTGTTTAGCCAGGCGGTCGGCTTCCTCGTACCCAACTATACCCTCATGACCAGCTACATCAGTCTGGCAAGTGTCCTAATTCAGGGGGAGGTGATTCTGATTCATCTCCAGGGAAGTAGGCTGACGCCACCACAATTTTCCTACTCCCCTGGTCCGTCTGTTCTCCAGGATCACTAGAAATAAATTAAGGTATAGGCATGAGAGGTACTCTGTTATCTACAAGAACAGCCTACCTGCACATTGACCTTGGTAGCCGAGTGGAAGAAGGAGGTGGTTTTTCTCATTCTCTCAGGGATAGGCATGAATTCGAATTCTTTCGAGTCTTCATATAATTTTTGGGCCATTACTAACCTACTCAACCTCTAATCTCTTCCAAATTAATTATTGCTGGTATCATCAACAGGACACGTCAGTTCCGTCATATATGTCTCATAAACGCGAGTGTCGGATGGATATTGTAAAACATTACGGCTATTATGGCTATTTCTATGATTCGTACGTTCAAGGCCTGTTCAGCTCAAGGTCACCCTCCTAAAAATATATTAATCAGGAAAAATGTTTACAATATCATAGAGTTGAACAAAAAATGATTAATATTTTTGAATTTGGCTAATCCCAACTTTTGAATTCAGTTTTGTTCACATAAATATGTTTAGCATCTAACGTGATTGCTCTGAAGAACGTTCGTTATTTCCTTCCCAGCAGCTTTGAGTTAAATCATCTGAATTCAGTGTTGATATAATTCCTTATTTGTTGTTTCTTAGGCGTTACTGCACATAATTGAAATTGTCGAGGCCAACTACCCCGAAACGCTTGGGCGAGTCCTCATTGTGAGGGCACCACGGGTGTTTCCTATATTATGGGCTCTGGTCTCAACGTTCATAGGTGAGTAGCTTGTTTTAATGTTGTCTTTTATTAATTATACTAATTTTTATACTCCCCCCCTCTATTTCATCAGTTTTCCAGTCATGTTGTTTTACGTTTTAGCTTTATATAGGCCAAACCTATGAATTAGTACTATCCAGCCCAGTGCACTACCTTCATTGCTTCACCCTTAAGGCATGGAATTCACCCCCCTCCCATCAATTTTTTGGTATTTTTTAAAAATTCATTTCGTTTTTATTATTTTACAAATATATTCTGTTAGAATGACCCGTTGTCTCAATATGAGCCAGCAAATACCAATAACCTCGCTGGGATTATGGAAATCAAAAGTAAACTATAACTACTTGTTTTTAATCGACATGATGCTGAAACCTGAAATGTAGCACCTTTTTGGAGATCTGGAATACAATAATTACCAAGTATGGAGGGTTTCAGATTATCTTTGGAACCACCGAGCTCCTCTGGGACTCCTCAGAAACAATTATGAGGTAGGGAGGCGCACTGATTACCTGAGGGGCCTCTGTACCTATATTCTTTCCTTACCTATCGGCCTTTTTTTTAAACATTCTTACTGTGAAGCATACAATTGCAGGGTCTTGGAACTGTAAAAGTGTAAACCATTTTCGGAGGCACGATGCTCTATGCTCTGATCATATAATATTAGTTACAGGGTTTAATAATTATAGACCAATGATCGGCGTGGAAGGGCTATCTATCACGGAAATAATAAACCATTGTGTAATAATTCGCTGCGGTTTTTTTTTTTTTTTTTCGGTATTAAGTACTATAAGCCGCTTAGAGTCGCGTCATTTCCTTAACATACATGATTAAACTTATTCCTGAACTTGTTGTTGTGGATAAGACGTCTTGGGATGTGTTTAGATGATGTCACGAGAACCAAGTTCTTATTCTATGGAGGGAATGACTATCAGGGACCAGGAGGTCTCAGTGACTACATTCCAGAAGAATTTATTCCGGATTTTCTTGGTGGTCCTTGCAAGGTCGGTACGATTTTTGAGAAACTTCATTATTTAACTGAAGACTCTATTACATAATCTTACTTTTAAAACTGGTGTACCTGTTTATTGTGCAGTGATATAATTTTTACTATATTTTCTTATAGACTGCGGTTTGTGAAGGCGGACTAATACCCAAAGGTCTTTATTTGACGGAAGCTGAACTGGGAAGAGAAGGAGTCCATAACCTTACCGATGACAGCATCTACCACTCTGTTGTTGTGCCTAAAAGTCAGGTAATCTCATATGTGTTTATTCCTTCCTGCTTTCCTATTGCTTTATGTTTGTCTTCGCTCTTTATTTTTTATTTATTTGTTTATTATTATTATTATCATATTTTTTCTTCTGTATGTTACAAACAGCAACATTGCAAACTCTTAATATTCTCATTTATCATTTGTTCCAGACATATGAGGTTAAGATTGACATCAGCGAACCTGGAGCTGTTATTACTTGGGATTTTGATGTGACTAAAGATGACGTTTTATTTACTGTTTGTCATGGTAAGTCCATTTTCTTGAAATTCACGTAAGACAGCACCGGTACTATCGTAGTCAATGGCGCCAAGGCATTTCAAAATAAGGGATTCTCATTTCAAAATTAATGTATAAAACTTACTAGTGAAGTTCATTCATAATTATGTCAGGGGCACCAGTGGGTGTTTTAACAATTGTAGAGGCCCCCACCACGCACCGGACACAGCTGGTTTCAAAGGTATTTTAATAAATATCAGTCTATTCGTTTTAATCACTTTTATCCGTCTTTCCTTTTTAATCACTTAGTATAGGTACTGTATTCTATGGTTTTAATTATGAATGAACTCGAATTGTTCGTTCACCTTTTCAATGAAGGTGTCGTAGATGAAAACGAGATGGATGATGCAATGGACCGATATTTGGAGTTTTATGCTACTCGAAGGACCCCACAGGTAAGAAGTGATAGATACGGTCAACAGTCGATAATCGAAACTTTTCCACAGGGTGAAGTAGGTAGGAGTCACAGAATACAGTATGTATACTGGTAGGAGTAAACGTTCATTCCATTTGAATAACCAACAATTCCAACTACTCATCAATGGTGAAATCACGTTAAAGGTGACTTCAACAGCCGGTAGTCTTGAAGCAATTCGTCATGGAAGTGTTAGCATCAGGTGCTCGCCTCAGCTCGATGACTAGGAAACCGTGGTCGTCGAGCTGAGGCGAGCACCTGATGCTAACACTTCCATGACGAATTGCTTCAAGACTAAAAAGTCTCTAATATCGAAAATAACACAGCATGATATTGCTGTGGGGAAGCTATTCATTCAAATTTGCAATCGTACTTAAAATGCTTTACTATTTGTCCGGATCTGACAGAGAATAAAGGCTCCATTTAGCTATGAGAGAAGCCCTCCAGATTTATTATAACAGAACATTATATCTTCTTGCAGGGGAGGGCAGAGAAAAAGTGGAAGTTCCCTTCAAGTGTCGTGACGGTGAATCAGTCCAAGGATCTCACGTCGCAGCAGCAGCTGGTCCATTCTACCTTCAATGGAACCACCAAGGAGACCACAAGGCACATCTCATGTATTTCTACGAGGTCGTCTCTTCCGCCGATTACAGGTACACACTGTTTAATCATTCAGTTTATTGTCAGTTTAAACCCTCAAATTCGTTCCATCCCTCACTTTCAAAAGAGTTTACACTGTTGCCAACTCATGAGGAGTATGGAACTCAGGAAGCAAACGAATATTCAGGGTTTGGTAAATGGTTGTAGAAGGTGTGGGTGAATTCGTCAAAACACCGAGAAAATAGTTGCATCCAGTCTCAGTGGTTTGGGGAGGAGAACAAACTTTAACTCATTCAGTGTTGAGCCCTTACGTTTAGTGGCCAAAACGCCTTACTGAAGGAGAATAGATGAAAAAAAAAAAAAACCAAAAATACTACAGCTGCTCTTCCCAGAAGTTTTTAGGGTTTAGTATGAAGGTCACATTTCCTTTCTAGAGCTCTCAAAGCCCGTTATTCCCTTGTACTTACCAGAAAACTGAGGGAGCTAAATAGTGAGGGAGATGGCAGCATGGTATTATTACCATGGTAATAGGCATGGTCATTATTGAATGGGTTTAAGGAGGGTTAACAATGACGTGTACAGTGTGTGAGGGTTCACATTTCATCCGGGAGAGTACGTTTACCCTGCAATGTTCTATTGGGTCAAATGTGCTATTCCCAAATTTCTGAAGTGGCGGTTGTGGAGACACGTAACTCGGACATCCGAGGATGGATATCCTTAATTGCTGAAAATAGTGTGCTAGAAGGTTAAACAGAGCTGTCCCACTCCTTTCCTCCTTATTTAATGAACGAATTCAATGATTGGAGCCCAGCTCGTTCGTCTTAAAACCGTTTTATGGTAGCAGAGTATGGTTGAAATGAATGCAGTATTCCTCGGCAGTTCAATCCACGAATGTTTTGCGAGCCATTTCAGAAGGAACGTAGTGCCCGAGGGTCTCCAGAAGGAACCCTTAAGGTCCCCGGCACAGCAGGAAAAGGACAGAAATTTATATAACTAATTTACTACAACAGTGGCTGCCATTCCTTCTTATGCTCCTTTGCACACCAGCTGCGGAATGGGTCGGTGATGGTCAGAGTCAGGTAACAGACGGAAAATACCACGATCACTCTTGGAGCAAAAAGCAACGCATCTTGGCATCAGACGTTTCCATCTTTACCTGCCCCTGTCCTGCCTAATGTGCGGAGAGGCATAGGACGGGAAGGCTGCTGCTGTTGAGGTAAATTAGTTGTATAAATATCCCGTCCCTATAATAATAATTAATAGGTCAGTTAAGACTTCTTAATTTTCTATTTTTTCCCCCCATCCACTTTCAATTATTATTACCTAATTGATTCCTGGTGCCTCTGCCTTATTATTCCTTTTGTTGAGTTAAGTGAGAACCTCAAATTCTTATTTCTAGGGTATTGTTCCCATTTCATTAAAAATCCCCCAAAGAATACCATTTATTACTCAAAGCCCCCAAGGAGGGAACTTGTTCCCTTAAGTCCCCATAGAGGGCAAACTTTTATTCAGAGTAACATCTTTCTATGTCTCCAAAGTTGAGCAAATTATCCTTCCTGGTTGTTGCAATCGTTGATTGGAGGACAGTAACCCAATGAATGTTTCAGATGACATTTTCTGAAGTAGGTTCATGGACAATCCATCCTGTTTTTAATTTCTTCATTATTAGTCCCAACTGATAATGATTCTATTTACCAGGGAGCATAAATTCTCCGCCAGTAAAATTATTTCAGTAATACCTGTACAAAGGAAGCTATTTTTAGCTTTGTGGTTTTTCAACTGAAATTTCCTGGATTGGAACCCATACCTCTGTCAATCCACATTTAACGTCATTCATCAAATGAGTATGTTTTTAAGGGAGGTGTCAGTTTCCGCCTCATCTGGGAGAGTGTGTCCAGCCTGTGATGTTTTGTTGGGTCGAACGTGCTGTTCCTGAGGATCTGAAGTGGCGGAAGTTACTGACATTAGGCAGGAGCAGGACGGGAAACGTCTGGGGCCAGGATGCGGTGTTTACCGTCCTGTGCCTAGACACCACCACCACGTCCCCACGTCGGGATTTTTCCATACCATCTGGCAGCCATGCACCCCAAAAAATTATTATCAAAACTAAAAGTTGGATAAATCCTTCTTGTTAACCATGGCAAAATTATAATACCCTTCATAGTTTGCACAATTCCTTCGACTATGTAGCGATTGACTCTGCATGTACATGATTTCATACTGACTCAAGCCTGCTATTATGTGGCATAATAAGGCTTTCTTTAATTCGTAAAATTAAAGAAGAAAAAAATCCTTAAATATTTCTATTTATGAGTTTGCTGTAGACAATAAATTGATCTCATTTGCAGGGGCTCCATGTCCAGTCTTCAATCTGCTAGCAGCTCTCAAGTAGCGAACAGATGACAAGCAACGGGGGAGGACCTATTCAACGTGGCAATGCCATCGCCCTCCCCTGCCCTCTGAAACCTTCCTTGAGGTTACATCTTTGGAAGGTCACAGAAGCTTCAACCCTATCGCAACCAAAACAATCGCTTTGGGTCCTTCATATCGCCATATCTTTTAAGACTAATCTGAGAAAAATTCTTTTTGTTAGGAAATTTTTACAAGCTTTGACGTTAAGGTAAGGTGTCTATGCTCCATTTTTAGTGCTGGCCGCAGTGTTGGAATGAATCCAATATTAGAGTCTTACCCGTGTTTGTTAGACACTAACTTTACAAAACTTGAAAGCGGTGAATAAACGTTCTATTAGTCTGAAAGACCCCAGGATTATTGTGGGAATCAATCATCACCTGATAAATAGGAACTTGATAAAGGGGAACTCACCTTTTGGATCACTACTAAAGCAAATTTATTAAAATTTCCAAGCTTTTTAATTTTGAATTAATAAAAATAAATTTGGGTGAATTTTACTTAATCTACTTTGGTTGTCATCTAAAGTAAAGTTTCCTATTTACCTGGCAACTTTCTTCTGTTGAATGGAACTCATTTTGGACAAAGAGGCATAGTTTTCACTAGTCTTGTAGATAAATAATAGTTACTACTTATTTGCTTCATTGCTTAGAAATCATTCTGGTCTAGTCTTAGTGGTGAATTAACTAAATTTAGGAACGATTCAAGGTTGTTTGACCAATGAAATCTTAGACTATAAATTTTCAACGAATTCTGCCTTCGGTGCTCAGACTCGCTTTGTCCAGTTTATATTTTGACGTAGATGTGATCTGCTGGTCATCATATAGTTCTCATAGTCTGTTCATATGGTGTTCAAAATGGCATGATCTAAGGTAACTGTGAGGTAGATAGTTCGTTAGCTCTATAAAATTTTTGTGTTATTGAATTTGACTCTGATGTTTGTAACAGTTCTTACCAACTGTTATGAGAACCGCTGTAGTGAACGCCGACAGAGTCAGGCATCGACTCTGGGTCCCCTCATTGAGTCTCCAGATCTTCTCAAGGTGAGTCATCTCTCTCTTTTGTGCGCATAGCAATTAACGAACATCAACCATTATTAATTCATACCTAACCCAATTACTATCCTCACACCTCTATACCCTGACTTCGCTATTTCTTTCGTATCTTGTTCTTGATGCTTCACGAGCTTGTGAAAATTTTCAATAATGATTATAGATGATGATGACGCGATTGTATGGATGATGGTGCGACTCTTGATCGTTTAGAAGCATCTTGATAGCTTTTGAAGTGCAAAACCCCTGTATGTTTTACCCGAAAGTAGTTATTGAACGGGGCTTTCAGCTCTTGGAGTCTCTGAGAGGCTTCAGATTTCACCACCTGAGCTGTTATTGCAGCTCAAGTACACAAACGAGGTCCTGGTTCACCAATGGCATCTGCCGTGCCCTCATCTGATAAAACTCCTGTCTGACGCCCTTCATCAAAAACCTTGAGAAGGTCTGGAGACTCAATGAGGGGATCAAAAGTTGCACCATTGCTTGCCAGCAAGCCTAAACTGCAGTCCCAGAGTCAGCAATCATTTCTTGAAAATTATAGCGGGCTTGCGACACAACAAGAACAAGATACGAAAGAAATAGTGCAGTCAGGGTATAGAGGTGTGAGGATAGCAATTGGGTTACGTGTGGGTATGAATTAATAATAGTTGATAGGCGTTAATTGCTATGCGCACAAAAGAGAGAGATGACTCACCTAGAGATGGTCTGGAGACTCAATGAGGGAATAGTTCTCGTAACAGTTGGTAAGAACTATTACATGTTTCCCTCCTGAAAAAGCTCGACACAATGTTGAATTTTTTTTCTGACGTTTGCTTTTACCTCTCAAACCCTGACTGAGTTCTATCCAATTTAATTTAAACAAAATCAAATTGGTAATGAGCTAAAGATATTAGGCTGGTTTCAGCAATCAAGGCAACAACAATCAAGGACCTTTACTGCAACAGAGTTTTGTATATATTTCTTTTAGTTTGGATGTTGAAAGTTTTCCTATATAATAAATTATACATAATATTGTCAGGTGGAAAAAAAACTATCACAGCTCGAATTGAGATAAATTTTCTCTATATAAACTCTCTAAACGAGTAGCTTTTTCTTGGGGAAGACGCTTCAGCTGAAACTCCGATGGTTTAGTAAAGGTTGCAGCACTAAAGTAAAGTATCACATATCCATTAAGCTGCGTATGCTTTTGTAACAAACTCTGAATGGATAAAATCCTAGGTTCTGGCACAAAACTTCCAAGTAATGAGGTGCAGAACAACGGAATAGAGCCAATTGTTCGTTCGGTTCAAAGGAACGGAACGACCATTTGCGTATGTGGCTTCAAGTTCCTTTGAGTAGAAGAGGACCATCCCAAATATACTGCGTCCAGAATTTCTTTGGCGAAACATATCTCATCATATTTTTGGACAGTATTTTGCATATCTCCTCAGGTATGTCACTTTCCAAGTCATGCATTTAGGAAAAGCTCATACAACTGGATTTAATATTGTAGTTCAAAAATTGTGGTTCTTTCTCTGAAATTTATTATTGTTCTAACACGTTATATTTTGAGATTTAATACTATTTAATGAAGAAAGTCTTATCATGCCGAAAACTGATGCTAATTATGATAAATTACGGGAACCAATTTCATGGAAGAATGTCACATCTACAAAAATTATCTTAAGGAGGGGTTTACTAAGCCACGGATTTAACAATTAAAATGTGTAAAAAGTAAAAAATTTAGTGTTTCGTAGGACTAAAAAGTGGGAATTCTAATCTTGAGTTTTTTCAATTTTCTCTTCCCTTTTAAATGTGATAGCCTTCTTCCCACCTTACGGTATATTTTCAAATACATGCATGTACAAGTATCAAGCACCAGGTACTAATTAGTATATATATTATATATAAGAAAAAAATGAGGAGTGGAACGTTTCTTTCCTTCCTCATCCCCTATGTATGAATTTCTAGATGTTATCTGTAACTACCAAATTCTTATCCAGTCAACAAAATCATGCATGCAGAATGAGTTAGAAACCATCTATCTCAGTTTTTTCTTTGAAGAACCATCATATGACTAGACTATACACAGACATTTTTGAATATAGTGCTATTTATATTTTTTTAATCTCTTAAATCTACTCACTTTTAATCAGTCTGTTCACCGTTTGGAGGAATTTTTAAGGAACTGGCTTCCGTGCAATTTGCCTAATATATGTTCCTATGGGACACCTAAGTGATTGTAGGTACCTAACTAGTTTTCTTCTTGCTACTGTTAGCTTGACAGGGTCACTTCTTAAGGAATTCAATATTGTCATTAGGAAATTTCTGAAACTTCGATCACCGCCTTAGTTTTAGGATGATATATTACTGTTTAACAGAAATAATAGTGCATATTGCTCGTCTTAACGTATTGCTTCCTGTCCACCAAGGTTGTGGAAGCTTTGTGATCGATTTTTTTGGAAGAAAAAATGTTTCCCTCCAAAACTTAGCACTATTCAACTCGTACTTTGAGTTTCAGAGTTTTTTAAGCCAATTAGGTTTGATTAATCTGCCTGTGTCATTGTGGATCCACGTCAGTGCTGTACGCGCGTAATTCCCTCAAACTTACAAAAAAAGTGGGAAGGCCAGATGGTCCTTTGAGAATTGCATCTAATTCGAAATAATGGTGCGTGCGCTCAAATGTGAGTCCTTACCGTTGAGATCTCATCTTTAGTTTTGGTAAAGAACGCCTCAAAGGCTGAATGAGACAGTTATGACAGTTATAAGGAACAGGTAATACGAAGGAGGTAATAGTAATAATAATAACAATGAGAAGATATATTACAATAAGCTGATGAGTGTTTTGTTACTATGTAGCTTGACTATGTTGCTGCTGTTCCAATACAGAAGGGTAAGAGAAAAAGGAGAGCTCTTTGTTACAGCTCCATGCTAGTGGCAACACTGGGTGCCCCTGAGCCTCGGTCCATACATATATCTGAATGTAAACAATATGGAGGGCTATTGCTCTGATTTGTTGTTCAGTTCTTTATTCCTTCAGATTATTTATTTGAGTTCAGTCATTATTATTTCAAAACGCGTGAAGCGAGTTCGTTATGGGCTTTTTTCTTTCAGAAAACTAAATCTTTACTGACTTCCCCTGCAAAATTTTAAATTTGAACACTTATCTAAGGCATCAATATTTCTTCAGTACATAATTAATCATGGCATTTTAACGGTTCAACCCAAATTATTTAGAAAAAATCAGATTAATCATGTTTTCCGCATTTTTTTTTTTTTTGCAATTATTAGTAACAATGAAATTCAAACAGCAACCAAACAAACAAATACTTTTGAAAGGTGGAAGAGCGTAGTTCAGTTTGAAGGGCACTCGAGTCAAATTTTAATTATAATTTTTTAAAGTCCACTTATTGGCCAGATTTTTCCGTTTTCAGAACTAGGAATGTCGGGTTATTTGTAGTGTTCAAATCCCTGCCTCTACTATTCGTATACCTCATCTATGAAATCATCTCATCCTTTGATTAGTAATGCTATAATAGATATTTTAGGACAGAGAGCATCTGTAGGTAGAGAACGTTACTCAATGTTGAGTTGACTTACTCTTGCCAGCAGTGAGTTTCTACCTATTATGCGACTAACGCTTCCCCATTCTATAACTCCAACTCAACGCCAGGTAACGGATTATTTAACCCCCTCCCCCTCCCGTTATTAGAACCAGTAACTGCTAGCAAAGAGCGCATTATCGAAAAATAAAGTTTAAGACCATCACTATCCCTCAATATAACCTTAGTTACGTTAAAACTCTTCCCGTCCAACATTGCTACAGTTAATAAGACGATTTAATATAAATTTTTGATGATCTATCTTTACGAATAAAAACTGCTCTATTCAACCCACCAAAATCGTTTTGGTATCGTTGAATTTGTTATCAAATGTTCTTGATGTGAAAAGGTCGACGCATGTCCATGTTTTCCTTAATTACAAAGTTGGTTTACCCAGGGGAATGAGAAAGTCTGGAGGATTGCAATATAGCCTATGTGTTAACCAGAGACCCTAAGAATGTCCTTGTACAATCTCAGCTCAATGGGTCGAGTAGTTTTTACATGATTGAGTAACTCACGCACACAGACACCATTAGATTTTTATATAATAGTAAGATAACTATTACAGAAACTTCGAAATATCGGCTGATAGGTGTACAGCCCTCTTGTAATGACTTGTCTGTTACTAATACCCCTCCATGTTGTTTATATTCAAAGACTTGTCTGGCATAGCCATTGTCGTTTCTTTATTCAAGGTCAAGCTCATATCTGTAGTTTGCTGCAACTTGAAACTTGTTATTGAAGGTGCGAGGTTTGGAAAATAATATATATTATTATCTTCTTATTGTCCTGTTGCATGGTAGGATAAATGTATTTTTGCAGAAACTCTACATCATTAGATTCATAATTTACTCTAGTTTTTGGAACAGCTTGAGTTTTCTATTGTCATATTCGGTTTGAAGGTTAACCCACTCTTATTCTATTCAACCAGGTTAGAGTGGGTTACATTTAACCAAAAATATGTCTTTTGTAAAACGAAAAATATCTATTTCACTCTGCTTTTGGAATGATTTTTGTAATTATTCATTCTGAGGAATAGTTGGAACTAAATGTAGAAAAGGGGGGAAAACTGTCAAATTTAGTTAATGCAGGCCAGGAATATTGGAAACCACAAAGGTGGCCACCCTTCGTCTGCACGATTTCAATCATTACAGTGTAGTCAGCTCCACACAAATCCGGATGTTAGTTGGAAACTTGCATAATTAACGGTAGGTACCTACTACTGTTGTATTCGATTAAAAAGAATCCACCTTTATCTGGATTACGGCCCCTTGAAAATTATCTTCTCACCGCTTTTTGAATATTTAATTTATAAAGCTTAAATATATTGAGTACAATAATTCAAATTATTAGGAAGCTCAAATTTTCTGACGAATTCTTGTTCTGGTAACTGAAGCCGTTTAAACTGTGTACCTATCCCACTTCAATTGTTAAATCTATGACCGTTAGTACTTTCTTTCGAATTGTTTGTCTTGAGTTTTAAATGCTTTATACGAAATCAATGATCAGAACATTGTAAAGGTTAACTTCTCAACCCCATTCCCAACAGCTAAAAGAGCATTCTGGCTATCATTTTTAATCGGATTGATATTCAGTACCAGTTCTAACATTTTTCTGTGTATAATTGCGTGTAGGTATGTAAAATGCTGACGTGTTGGCGTTACATTTTGGAAATGTAACAAAAGCGACATGTTCCATATGAACAGCTAAAGAACTACAACTGACTACTTAGGTACGGAATTCATTAATTTTTTAAGGCTCTCCAAAATATTCGTTTCATATTTCTTACCTCGCAACTTTTATTTTTTAGTAACACTGATGTTTCAACATTGTACAACTATATTCTTCCAGAATGCTCTAAATTTTGATTGTACAGCACCTATTTTATACTCATTCTTTCACAGTCAATTTTATTCAAGTGACATTTTCTACGTCATATATGTGGAACACATTTCGAAAACTTCTAATTGTTATAGCCTTTCAGTTTCCTACCACAATGTACAATGATGGGTAGGTAACGCTTCGTGTTGGTACTGTACTGTGTCTGTACTTTTTTATATGAGCCTTCCCTGGCACGAGGAGATCTATTCCTATATTAATGTTTTGTTTCTCTTATTGTCTTGGGTACCTATCATAACCTACAAATTTGTCATCTAGCTTATGTTTTAATTTAAGTTATCAAATTATTTTAGTTGTTATACGAAAAGAGGCCTATTCAAAATTAACTATAGTTTCTATATAGGTAATAGAATGTTGTGTATCACTTTGACCTTTTGATTCCGCGGGAATTCGGAATTTTGATTTATGAATATGTAAGTACTGTGTACTATTGCAGATTGTGCTATTTCATCTTGATACCTATGAGGTAACCTATCCTTACGTTCGTAGATTGGTTTTTCTGAAACTGATATTTCTATCTTTGATGTCTATGATATACATATTATATCATCTATGGTTGTAAATCCGTAGTGATGTGAATCAAAGTAGTCCCCTCGTTGCTTTCCCTTATCCAGTTACAGTAGGATTTTACTATAATATTGTGTGATACCGTTTTGATGTAATAATTGAGAATACTGTATGAGAATATACTTGGAGGTTGTGAGAAATGTGTATCAAATACCAAATTATCTTATTTCTGTTATACCAATGCCATGTTCGTGAGTTTTTGCAATTTCTCAGCTCATTCGTGCTACAAGTGGAGCAATCGCTAGTTCAAGCTTATCAGAATCTAACCATATCAGTCATGTTTCACTCATAAGAGTTATCAATCATGCCACTGAAAATCTTCAGTGGATTCTCCAGTTGAATCTCCACTCGGTGATAAGATCGAGCTGTGTTTCTTGCGCATAGATTTTGCTGCTAGGATAAACCTTGACTGATGGAATCATTTTATTATTTTCAACGTTCTAGAAGTTTCAGTTCTCTGCCACACCAAAACCATGGTTTATTGTGTGGAACATCTCCCTGTTTCCAACGTATAAGTTGGAGTCAATCCCTCTCTTCCACAAACTATCTCCCTTACTAGGTCATAGGTCTTATCTTCGGAATGAACTTGTCTGAGCTGATCGTGTTGTTAATCTGTGCCCGGTCACACGTTCTCAGAGAACGGTTCTCCAGAACAAGTTCGTGTTTGAAAGTAACCATGTCCTTTCAGTCTTTAGTCAGTGATCGTTTCAGTTCCTCCCTATATATATGTAGCTTGTCGATATTTTACTTCTCCAAGAATAAACAACAAACTATGTAATTTTCAAATATAATTCTTTATTTCAATCCAAACTATTATTTATAACTTATGGAGTGTAAAAACACTCATAAGAGTTTAAATCAAGGGTTTGTTTCAGCATGCTCAGGAAAGGATTTTCCAGTCCATAGCAGTAGCATAATTTTTTACATCAATGTTGTGTTTTGAAAGAGTGGAATACATGTGCTTATACATGTATCACTGAGTAATTGAACGTTTGAACGGGTTAAATTAACCTTGTGTGTGAAGCGATTGTATGTTAGGGATTCGAATCCTCCAAGTGACCTTATCTTACACATCTAGAGTGGAAGAAAATTAAATCATATGCTACCCATGGGTATGGGTATGAAGTTGGATGATTTTTGTCTTTAATACTCCTCACTTTTCCCATACTGATCACATGGGTTAAAAAAATGTTACCAAGTTGGTCATCAACAAAAACCACCTGTAGCTGAGGTTTCACGATTAAGAGAGATTTTCATGACTCCATGTTGTAAGCAGTTGTTCCTAGCTGCCTTTGGAAGTATAGCATTCATGAATGTGGTTTATGTTACTTACACCATCGTTTAGAATTCTGCCCAAATTTTCTATTCGCACCTTCTGCTCCTTGTAGTCGTGGTTTGAAGGAGACCAAAATCTCTTTTTTGAATGAGAAAACAGTGTTATTGGAATTGTAGTATCAAAGTTTAATGTAGAAATGACTTTGATGACATAATTGTACGTTTATGTCCATATCATTGTACAGATCTAATGAGCTCGTTTTGCGTATTTTGTTTTGGTTTCAGATGAAGCATAGACACGAGAATTTTTCAAGTAGGAATTTAACTAAGCAACGAAAATACTCAGTTCAATCCCTGGGGGACGCTATTAAACTAATTTTGTTCTAAAATATTCCTAAATAATAAATTGTCAATGTATATAAATGGGTTGATTGAATTTCGATGTGATATTGTTGTACAGTTGAAGTTTTATAAAGTTAAGTACATTTCGAGAGAAAAGAAAACTTATTGAAAAAAATTTATTTTAAAAACTATTAAACATGTTATCATTTTTAATGAATAGTATAATGACTTCAACATCACGTTAATGGAGAATGCTCAACGAAATTGTGTAAATATTAAAGAATGTAGTAGATTAATTGTGACTATGATGTGATAGTTTATCAGTTTCAATAAAAGTTATTATCCTGTCATGTTTGAAATAACATACTTGACGTTTTCCCTTGTGTCCCCAGTGAATCCATTGGTCCGCTATTCCAAAAATTTCAGCTATTGAACTAGTCCAATGAGCAACATTGGAATTTTGTAGCTATCTAGCTTGAAGACAAGCTTTGGAAAATATCATCCAAAAATGGTGGAGGTGCAGGAGGGAGCTTATGGATCGAGAGAGTTGGTGAAATTTCTCAAGGACCCTGCTTGAAGTGATGCGAGTGTGGGAGTAAGTCTCTGAGTAACAATGTGGGAAAAGGAAGTTGAAGTTTTGGTGGCGTTTGAATCCCACATTACTCGATGTGAGGTCCGTTATTACAACGTGCGGTGCAATGTGCGGACGTGCGGTTCGTCACCTGCCTAAGTAAATACAAGTACTTAATTTGAATGAAATTTAATTAGTGACGAAGATAACGTGGAGGGGAGGGGAGGGGGGGGGGGGCTACGTTAGACACCCAGAAATGAATAGCACTGGACACCCCGGCCTTTCAGAAATTCTATGTTTATGTAAAGGTACCCAAAGGGCGGGCCTCAAGGTTTGTACTGTACAGTACTGGCCTTGGGGATTTCTTTCCGTGTGTGGGGCGGCCTTGAGGCCATAGAACGGCCTGTACGGTCCAAGGAGGCCTAGGACTGTAGAGACCGCCACCCTCCGCGTGTCATTTTATTCAGTCCATTTCGAGATTTTGGAGCACAAACGCGTCGGTTTGGTGGTCAGTGTGTTTTGTTTCAAATTCATACTTTCAAAGTTTCAATGATGACGGATCGCAAGGTGTTGGAGCAGTTTATCAACATTTACGAAAATGAGGCATCCAGAAAAGCCAGAGCAAAGCTTATCACGATAGAACCAAAAGACAAGGTGCTTATGCTCCACTCATCCACTGGTTTCAAAAGTGAAATGAACGAAGCCGCATGCCACAAAGGCCAATGTATTAAAGAAGATCAATAACCTATGGAGTGTGTGTATAGAAAAGAAAAAAAAATCAAATCTAGAGCACCAGGGGATGATGTCTACGCTGCCATTTCCGTGTTTTTTCACGCACTAAAAGGAAAATCCTCAACGTGTGTGGGCTCTGTTAGACTCCCGGAAAATCACAAATTTCCCTTTTCAACTTTTTAGACGTAAGGGGTCTGTAAGCGAATTTGTGTTCCACGGATGATTGAAAATGGAGAATTGAAATAGTTGTTGCTCATCAACAGAAAAAAATAATGTACCTACCAAGTCGAATTTTTGTCAACAGTCTTCACCATGTGGTCTAAGTTTAGCTGACAGTGTGCTTAATCAGTCCCTCGCATTTGTTGATGACTGCACGTAAGTAAAGCTCATACATTATCTGTTCTTTACTCTGTAGTTGACTACAATGTAAAATGAGGATTCCAACGATGGAAAAAATGAGGATTCCATTACTTTCCAAGGCTTCCCGAAAATTCCTCACCTTTGATTGTATTCGCATCTAACGGAGTTGCTCAAATATACCTACTCATGAGCTTTGCGTTTCACGACATTTATAAGTAACTAGCTGTGACCCCTTGCTTCTCTCGCTCGTCCAAGATATGAATGTAGATCATAGTGTACCATCACATAAACTTCTAGTCAATTGTGTCAGTTCTGCCGGGTAAATAAAACCTACTATCTACCACACCAAGAGAATGGCATCCTCAAGGAATCTGCATTAAAATCCGTGGAGCCGTCTGGCCAGCAACTAGGGAGATACAAACAATATTTTAATTTAATTTAAATAATGGGTACGTAACTTGCGAAGTACTCTTCAACTTGGCGGTGCCTCGTCGTGATGTTTGCAACCTACGACGTTTTTCAAAATATACTAGGTAGGTACTTCACAACTAATATGAGAGAGAGTCACCTCAACAGTGACGATGATAGGTACTGGATTTTTTATAATAAATCGTAGGTTGAAATGGGAGAGAAATTCTGGGCTAACATTGCTGATCAGCTTGGTTCCGGATTTTTCTTTATTGTCCAGCAGCTGAAATATAGCTCCGCTTCAAAATTCACCATCGTAGGACATGATTTCAACAAACATGACATGGTTTCAAATGGGATATAATGTTCACAAATGTGTGGTTGTAGGTAGGTACTCGAGAGAATTGTAAGAACTCCACAGGAATGAGGGTGGCTTCGTACCTACCTTGTTATTTTTACCCAGCAGTTCCGAAAAGACTCCAATTAAGTAAAATTTCAGAAATCAAGCTTCAGCTTGTAACTGATTAACTTTTCAACCAAGCGTCCATTTGAAATCCTTTTAAGTTTTCCTGCCCAGAACCTGGGGTTTGATTGGTTCGGAGGAACGATAAGGAGGTTCGTTATAAGGGCGTACGCGGCTGAAGGGTCATTAGCTCTGAGGTGTCAGAAGGAACACTGCCAAGAGCACGATTCTAGGGGAGTTGTTTCTTGTTTTTATTCATTTTTTAATTTTAATACCTTAATAATTATTGTTTGCATCATCTACCGAAGGTTAGAAGATTTGTGTCCGTACAAGAGATCGAAAAGAAGTTGTCCTTCACAATCAAAATTTCACTTGCAATTTGCTTTTCATAACTTGCTAATCAATCTTGATCCTTGTATGTCTGTCCCTTTGTCAATTCTGTGTCACGCCCATAACTATGCAGGGTGTCCCGCATAAGATGGTCAGTAGGTACTTCAGAGCGTGATTCTAGAGCTCATTTCTGATCGAAAGTTCCTCTTAGAGATTTTTTTAAACCCTTAGTTATCGAGTAGGTACCTAATTCACTAAAACAGCAATAACTACTTACCTACTATAATTAAAACGGTACGTTTAAATTTGAGGATACCTTTGGAAAGAGCGTTTAATTTCCTTCCTATCTAATGCCAAATCAAAATTTTTTAATAGGATTCATTTGGAGAAAAAACTGCCCGAGCACGAAATTTTCACGAGTTATGAGAAATTCCAATTTTTTAAACCGGCTGTGAGTAGGTACTCCCTTTTCTGTAGGTACTGTTTTTAGCGTAGGTACCTCATCTGTCAAAACTGGCACAAGATCTCACCTTTCTAGCGTTATGATAAATTCTTAGGTACCTACCTATTTTACTTTATTAGAGGAGAAAAGTTTATTCGAGGTACGCGAAATACAATACTCACAGCCGGTTTAAAAAATTGGAATTTCTCATACTCGTGGAAATTTCGTCTTCGGGCATTTTTTTCTCCAAATGAATCCTATTAAAAAATTTTGATATGGCATTAGATAGGAAGGAAATCAAACGCTCTTTCCAAAGGTGCCCTTAAAATTAAACTCAAAACTGTTTTAATTACTGTGGTTATTGCTGTATTAGTGACTTAAGGTCAAAAACACGAAAAAAATCTCAAAATTTGAATTACTCGAAAACAGCTAAAAAAAAAAAAAAAAAAAAAAATCACTAAAGAGGAACTTTCGATCAGAAATGAGCTCTAGAATCACTCCCTGATGTACTGACCACCTTATGCGGGACACCCTTTATAGTAGGGTGAAATGAAGGAATATCGTCATGAAACCGTTAGGAGCCTTAAAGCTAACTTCAAATTATGGAGTTCAATCGAAAACAACGAAAACAATTGACCTAACTGGACGCAGAAAGACAATTATCTACGACAAGTAAGACAAGACACGTACCACGTAGGTTAGCTACGCCAGAACTAATCTTCACCAAGGCACGAATGACCACAGAATACAGAAGGACACTAATCCTTATCAGCGAGATAAGGTGGGCGAAATTGAAAAATGTGAAAAATAATAGATAGGTAGGTACCCAATAGATTTCATCGTCGTCCCAAGACCTACACTCAAGGCCGTCGCGTGTTTTGTTGGCGCACGGGGCAAGATTTCGTTGACCCCCCCCAATCGACAATGTACACTGTAATTATTGGTACCATGAACCTAGTTGGGGGAACCTTCTCCTAGGTTCATGATCGGTACAGAGATAATACAAGAGAAAAGCAGAGGCTCAACACAGTGCAGTTCATTACGCTATTATAACAATAGGTATAGGTACCTACTTAAAGACAAATCCAATTGCTAATATTTATTTGTTTAATAAATTCATCCAACGTAGAACAGTATTCAAAATTCTGTTACCTATACCCAATTAAAAAAAAAAAAAAAAAAAGTCATGTGCCTCTAATCTTTCTATCAATAAATAATTGTAGGGATATTATTTTGAATAGGTACCTACCTATAGGTTCCTATTGGGTACAACCTGTACCTAAGGGTTTTGCCATAAAATTGATAGTTTAAAATTTCATTGAACTCATAGAGCTCAAATTTTAAAACAGTTTAACATAGATCTTTACTAAAATTCGCTCACACGATCATGCTGCATGCCACATGTCCCGATTTGTTATTTAAACCAAATGCTATATGGGCAATTGTGGACGGTTACGTTACAACTGATGAGAATTTTACTCAAATATTAATGTAAAAATGTTAATTCTTTCTGCAAGCAAATTCTCTGTTAGGTGGATACCTACCTACTTGCCAAGTTGAATGAGCCAGCTTGCTACAACAGTACGCTCTACCGGCAATTTGCTCAAACTAAAAATAAGCGACAGAGCCGACTTGACCGCCACGAACTTCTCCCCACTTTTCCCGCTCGAATCGATCTAAAGCCCAGATGGTGGGGGTCGCAAATCAGCTGATTTGGGGGCGAATTTGAAGAAAAACGCGAACCCCCCCCACAATGGCGTCCGCTGAATTGTTCCATTTCTTCTTTGGTGCTCGCCCAGAGTGTTGAGCGGTGTCCCGTCTCGCCTCACGGGGCCATGTGATTATTTTTTACAACTTGGCACTAAACCTCATTCTTATTTCGTTACTCCGGTCTTGCAGTTTTTTCTCTTGAGGATCTAGATCTCGGTAGAAACAACGTGGACAGCTATGGAATCCAAAGAAAAACGCGTCTACAAGATCGTACTGACAGGAGGTGAGTCTTTTCTTGTTTTTATTCTTATGAATTCGTTTTTTTCCCACATTTTCGAACGATCCCCCAAGATTTCGAACGGCATTTCCCACATGATTCACCCTCCCACGCGGTGGCGATTTCTCGATGTTTCAGGACCCTGCGGAGGCAAAACGACTGGGCAAGCTCGACTCAGCACGTTTTTCGAAAACCTCGGTTGGAAGGTAAGTTTAGTCAATGCCTCAATTCACTATTATGTTGTTATATTACGTTTTGACAATTCAATTTTACGAGCGTGTGTTCTGATCGCTCGTCATTGATGATTGTGCCACACTCGTGGTGGCTAGGAATGCCGTTATGGTACCGAAACTATCTTTTACAGGTGTTTCGAGTTCCGGAAACAGCCACTGTACTTCTCAGGTACCCGTTATTCATTATTGAATAAAAACTGGCCCTCTCTGATTTGTTCTTCTTTCAACATTTTGGGTGTTCTTTCTGTTATCACGCACCTGTTTGTCAAGCTGTGTTATGTCAACTCTCAATGAAAACTAGGCATTCTTACCTGTTCACGGATTACTTGCATAAATTTGTGCTGCTCATTTGAAGTAGGTACATGTATAAATACATGACATCTCTACCCTAGACAGTATGCACTTTGCAGGTACTTACCTACCTACATATTGCCATTCCAGTGCAGTTCGTTAATGATCTATCATATCCAATGATTTAAAGCCTATCATAACAATCGTGATAACAGAAAAGTTCACATAAAATTCACACTATTCGTCTCATCGTCTCATGATTTGCCCCCCATAAATTGCCCTCTTCGATTCGTTGGTCTCACGACTTTGTTTTTCTTTGTTTTTCAGCGGAGGCATAAAGTTCTCCGACCTGTCTGCCGATGAAGGTGAGTGCTCTCCGTCGTATTTTTTGTCTAGGCCTGTTACGTAATACCTTCGTTATTTTGTCGTTTAAAAGTCATTTGCTTTGTTTTAATGTTATTTGTCGTCACGTAGGTAGGTGCATTGCATTTGTATTGATGTAGGAAGGTATATATAAATATATATATACCTACTGTAAGAGAAGTACTTACATACCTGTGTCCATATCAGGGTTGCTAGGTGTCCAGTTTCGGCCCGGGCAGTCCGGTTTTTTTTATCAAGGTGTCCGTGTGAAAATTGCTCTGAAAGCTAAATGTTCGATTTTCATTGAAAGAGTGAAAAATGACTGTTTTTTATTTTTTAACCACGCTCGCAGGACGTTCTGTTGACTGTATTCGTCAACCTGAAATTTATTGTGATCATAACACTTCTTTCAAACCCCTTGCCACAACAAACTGATACTACGTTTTTTTCAAAATCCTGCTAAAATGTATCTTCCTAATTGAATAGAAATCACAATATTGACCAAACCGTTAAAAAGCTCACCTATTAAGTACACTCAGTTGAAATTGACGATATTACAGATAGTTGAGTTTTGATAATCTTGAAGATTTTTTTTGGCAAGCAAAACTTTAATTTTCATGGATTTTCATTAATATTTATTTTACAAAACAGTTTATGTTAATGTGATATTTATATGATATTTTTCGAGAATCTAAAGTCAATTCTATTTGAAACTTAAGCGCTGATTTCGGAAAAAATGCTCGAAAATCAAAATTGGTTGAGTTGAAGCAGAGAAACGGGGTTTTAATGCACAACGAAAGAGTTTTCTCTGAAAAACTCTTTTAGAGATGATATATATCTCGAATATGATTAAGGATTGGGATAGAAAATTACGGTGTTCTACTACATATTCGAGCTAGTTTAACTCGAAATTTGTTAAACTTATCTGAAAACATCCATTATATTCAACAAGTGATAGGTATTTATTTAAACGTTTAGATAAAAAATACGTAGTAAGCCCCTTTGACAGGGACCTAAATTTAAAAGAAAAATATTTGTGTATGCGTGGCTTTTGACCGATTGATGTTTTAATGAGTAGGTATTTTTAGTCTGCTGGTCATATTTTCCAGTTTTTCGCCCTATACCACCTGACAACCCTGGTCCATATACGTGTCTTGTCTTCTGAGAGCTTGCGTTCTGTGAGCCGCTTTAGAATAGAACAGATTTTGCTTTTCCCACGACATTGAAAATTGCCGATCCCACTAATTCTACCTCCTTAGCATTTCAACTTCAACACTTGAAAATATACGAAAATATCAAAGTTGCTGGGCGTTTTTAAGATCCAATGCTCAAACGCTCCAAGTACCTAATGGTGGTACGTGTCTAAATGATTTCTCCTCTCTATCGATTCCTTGATCCGTTTTTTTCAATCGTTTTTCGAATTTTAATAGAAAATAATGTATGTATTGCCTCGGTTCAAACATTTAAAAAAATATTTTCCAACATTTTCTTTATAGAAATCCGTTTTGAGGCATTTCGAAACGATTCCTGGAGTTTCACGTTTTTCGATGTATATAATCCCAGACGATATCTCTCCTTAGAATTGGGATGCTAAATCCGTTCCTTTTTCAAAAATGAAGCATTCTAAAAGAAAAGGTCGAGCTCGTCGGACAGCTCTTTTTGAGCATATATTGTTGCTCAAATTCCAAAACGCGTTTTAAAAATTACTGAAATAGTGAGAAAAAAAACGGCTAAAAATCGTTAAATTTATATTTTTTAGATTATTTTTAAAGAAAAGTTCATCAACTATTTACTAGAACATTAATCAAATGTTGCACAAAATTGTGCTGAAACTTGTAGGTACTTCAATGTTATTAAAATGTGCTGGGAACTCATTCTTTCTTTTGGAATGGTTGATTTTTTTTTTTTTTTTTTTGCGAAATTACGGATTTTTTATCTCAATCCTAAAGAGAGTTATTTTTATAATGTATTGAGATACAAAATCCGTTATTTCGCAAATAGTATAGTATATATGTATATGACGAAGCTTTAATAAAATCCAGGAATTGTTTTAAAATGCCAAGACAATATAGATAATTTTGGAAAAATGTTTATTTTAAAAATTTTGGTGCCATTGCAATAATTTAATCTTCTTCGAAAATTGCTAAAAAACGTATATCCAACTTCAACCTTTTGCCAACCCGACGCTTCGGGTGTAGTTGTTAAGGTTGACTATACTAAATTCCATTCCGCAAAACATAATATTGCATTTACGCTTATCAACAAAATATCTGCCAAGTTGGGTGGGCAGTATAGCTTCCTCACATATTGTAACATGAAGGCATAGAATTAGTTGAAGAACAAAGGACAAGTCGAAATGATTGAATGCAAAATATAACAGTATCTAATACATGTTTATACGTGCTAGAATGCAAAATAGGGTTATAATTCTTGTTTGCATGTGCGGATGTTGTCTAAAGGTTAACCTACACAATAATATGTAGAACGTCTCATCAAAATCTATCCGTTATTCTCGAAGTGTCATCCAACGTTAGTTTTGCGTATGCGCAATAGTTACCGATTATCCAAGCAAATGCGGTACGATAGAAAGGGCATCATCGTGGACCCAAAAACCTCTCGGGTTTGAACGAAATCGGACCAATAGATGAGAAGAAATCGACAATAGGTACATAAGAAATTACCTTCTGCGCATGCATACAGACTACTATTAATTCAACGGCAATGAAATTTATGGGGGACCGTCTAGGAGCTAAACCGCACAATCCCTGAAAATTTCATAAAAATCCATTGGTTTCGGAGTTTTATCTGTGTCAATCAATTTTAGCTTTACGCATCCTCTATTGTTATTACTCCACCAATTGCAATATAATTCATGGGGAATTTCCCGGGAACATATACCCATCTTCTCCCCGAGTCTGAACAAAATCGGATTAATAGATGATAAGAAATTGTCGGTAGGTATAAGAAATTAACATTTGCGCATGCGCACAAACTAATATTTATGCGTCGTAAATGAAAGTTATAGGGGATCGTCTGGAAGCTTACCTGCACAATCTCATTTTCATAAAAATCACTGCATTATGCTCGGCGTTTTGCCTGTGTAAATGGATATAAGTTTCGTGCATGTGCAATAGTAATTACTCCACCCATCGTAAGATAATTCATAGAGAATTCTTTTAGAACGTATACCCAACTACCTACCATGTTTTAACGAAATCATAAGAAATAAGAAATAGTCGGTATAAGAAATTCACGTTTGCGCATGCGTACAGGCTACTATGGATCCGACGGCTTGAAAATTTTAGGGGACCATCTAGGAGCTCATAAACCCTGAAAATTTCATTAAATCGGACTAAAACTATTAGGTATAGTTTTGGGGTTGACAAGGATTTACCACAGAAGACAGCCACGGAACCGAAATTGATCTGCAAGCTCTGAAACGCAAAAAGCAAGTGGCATTTCTGATTTTTGAGGAAAAAAAGTTTTTCGACTTCTTTCACGAACACAAAGCTTTCGGCTTTCGGTAAAGTGATGAAGCGAAATAACATTTATAAATCTTACTAATGATTAGCAAGGAATCTATTTGAGTAATAATGCCTGCAAACTGGCTCAGAATGGAAAGCCTCCCCTAACTACATGTAATGATCCATCTGCATCGTCTATTTCCAGGTATTACTTGATGGTATTCATTACTAAAGGAAATGCAATATTATGTTTCCATAACGATATACTTACGTTGGTAGATAGGTTCCTAGTTGACATCGCGTGATGATGTTATAACTGTCCCGTTCACAACGGCAATCGCTTGGTGGAGGGATCCGTTTTAGTTTTGAAAATTGCTCTCTGCAGTCCCTTGACGTCTACCGTACGTAATAATTGCGGTTTTATAATGTTGGAGGAATGTCGTTCGTTTCAAAAGAGAATAAACTTTCTCGTGATTACATTACCTAGGAACCCTGGTACCTATCTATTCCGAAGAATTTTACTGTTTGCACGCCAAACTCAAGAGAATCTAGGCTCAAGGTTACATGAATTTGTATTGATTCGTTAAATTAATACGCTTGTAGATTGTACGTACCTGTATTACGCGTTTTAAGATACTATTAAAAACTAAGTATTAAGAAGGTCATCAGGCCGTTCATTTTGTTTCATTTATTTAGTTATTCAATTGTAGGAGCAAGCCCAAAACATAAAATGAACTAGAAAAGAGAAAGTAATAAACAAAGTAATTTAAAAAAACACGTTTCAACAAACTCTATCACAAAGCTATAAGGTTTAAAAGTCACTGAATTAGCTTTCATTCTACGATTTTTCAAAGTTTCGTGCGGCGCCTGCGCACACTGGGCAAAATGCTTAATTTTAATTGGACAAAACCTATAACTCTATCGAAAATCGCATAAACCACACTCAATGCGTTTATTCGGCATTCGAGATTGTATACTATGAATGCGATAATCCATTATGAGATGTTCAGAAAATGGCCAAAAAACTTTTTAAGCGACTATTAGTGGTTTTAGACCTACGACAATTTCTTTGTTTGTAAAGTAAATTTGGGGCTTACGCTGAATATACTATGTTTATTCAGTATAATCTAAATATTCATTCATTATAATCTAAATTCTTTGAGCCACTTGCGGGGTAAAAGGAAAAATTTCAAAAATCATAGTTAAAATTCCACAGCGACGAGGGGGATTTGGAAATTATTATTTAGGATTATATGGAGCCAATCAAAAAGGTTCTATCGTAAAACAAAATGAAACTTTTTTTTGAGCCTCTATTTTCAAATTTCCCCCGAAATTACTTGAAATTCAGATTTTTAAAAATTATGATGAAACGGTACTGTCAAGAAATGCTACGTTTTTACATAAATTGACTATTTCACCATTCAAGCTACGAAAAAGGAGGAGGAGGTCGATCGCGTTGGGCGTCTTTGTTAATCGCAGTATCTTAGTGACATTTCAAGTTTTCACGCGAGTTCCGAGTAAGAACCGGCCAGAACTAGACGATTTGGAATCGAGCAGGATCAAATCAGATAGTTGCGGAACAAATTCATGTCCACTTTGTTGAAAGAGGAAAAACAAGACAAAAAGTATCTGCGGCTGCAAAGTGGAATTACATGCGACTTGAACTCGCTGTCACGAGTTCTTCGAGGTTGATTGACTCAGTCAATTAGTTCGAAGCTCAGCTTGGGAGAAGGATCTGAGAATCGTGAATTTCACAACTCGGAATTAGAGACCATAACTTGCCGATGGTAGTGGTGGAGGGTCACTAGTTTATCTCTGTTATTCACACCTGAAAATTCCATGAGCCAAATCTCGTTCGAAGCTCAGATTAGGAAAAGGATCTGAGAAATGTGAATTTCACAACTCGGAATTAGAGACCATAACTTGCCGATGTGAGCGACGGAGGGGGGTCACTAGAATATCTCTGTACTTCACATCTGAAAATTTCATCAACCAAATCTCGTTCGAAGCTCAGCTTGGGAGAAACATCTGGGAGATGTGAATTTCTGAATTTCACTACTCGCAATTAGATACCATATTTTGCCGATGGTAGTGGATGAGGGGACTTGAATATCTCTGTAATTCACAACTGAAAATTCAATGAGCGAAAACTCGCTGCAAACTGCTCGCTTCATGAAATTTTGTGTCGAATACAAATCTGCAACTTAATCCTTCTATAACTGCTTTAGTTATTTATGCTTGCTAATTAAAGTAGGTTGTTTCCCAGGATAACAGGTAGCTGGTCTGAGCCGAGAATTCCCTCGTAAAAATGTTCTGCATATTTGGAGATATCATTGTGTACCTTTGTATTTGCGAGCTTTCTACCTATCTACCTTCTAATCTCCCCAAATATACTAATCCATCGAGCGCCCACTTTCCAAGTTCGTTTTGTTTCTTATCTTTTCCTGATCCATCGAAATCGTTGGTATTACCTATCGTTGGAGCAAACTTGTCTTGGCATAGGCAGGCATGTTGTTTTCGCGACCTTATCTTGTTTCGCAAATTCGTTACTTTCAAAGTTGTTGACGTGTCCTTTCTACCTCAGACATTCCAGAACGCACTCTATGAGATTTGTGAATTTTATAATTAGTTCAGACGATATTTTTCCAACTTTGATGTACGATTATGAAAAGCGACGTAGAGCGCAGCACGGAGTTATGTTCCTTACTGATTTGCTCTTCATTTATTGCCGATGACTGCAGTTGTGACGGACACAACTGAATGTTTCGCATCGAAACGTTTCGCACGTTGGGAAACAAAAAATTCATTCTTTTTACTGGCTATTGAGTGCACGTGTCATTTGTCAGAAATATTGGCCGTCCGTAAGTACAGGGAAATCGCCAGAACCTTTTTTAGAACGAGCAGCATAAATTTATCTTCCAGATGATCTTCTTCTTCTCTAATGCAATTTTAAAGTCTGCAGGTAAAACTTTCCCACCTTCGTCTCAGTGTACCTTCCAAAATTTGTCGCACTTCTGTCTGATTCAGATCTTGTAACGCTCGGAGTTATCAGCATACACTCTCTCCTTTAGGTATACATCTGGTGATCGTGGTGGCCAGGAGAGATCTCCAAACCTGGAAACGGGGGGACCGGCCCAGAAATCATGTAGGAGTGTTGGTGACTTTTTTCTGATCGAAAACTCGTTCGTTTCTTTTGATCTGAGCAGGTATTCCGAGAGAAATAAACCAAATTAAGTGGTTCTAGCTTTATCGCCAGACTTGAATATTGCATTAGGATGTTATTTTTGCTTCATAATATTCATAACTAAAATGACACACCCTAAAGCAGCGTTCACAGTTTCAAACACATTCATGGTGAGGAATTAAAGTTGTCTTGTTCATTCCAAAATGGACACCTTTTATTTCCGGCCGTCCAATGTATCTTACAAATGGCATTTTCGCCCCCAGTATCCAGCAAAAACTATGATTTTTTATGTTTTCCAACATATTTTGATAAATTTCATAAACTTGATGGCTTACGAACAGACCCTGAATAAGAACATGACTGTATCTTGTTCTTTCGATCCACGCTTATTAATTATTCAAACACTTCGTTTTCCTCTTGGAAAGATTGGGGAAGCAAAATAAAATATTGACCAACAAACACAGGAAACCTGTGAAGCTGCTACTTGTATTCCGGGCTTTGAGTATAAATCATTTTCCTACCGCCAGATTTCGCAAATTTAATTGAAATCGCCAATATTCACTTATTGTACCAAAGTCTTCCTACACCCTCGCGAGATAGCTGGTTGTGTCACTCTCACTATGTTTCGACCGTCTCTACTAAGTAGCTTTGTTGTTTTAAATCAAGTAATCTGGATACCGGTTTCCCTCTTCACGTGGCTCGGTGTGATCTTTGTGAACATAAGACCCGTTAGAGGCTTCTTTGAAGGTATTCCGATTGCAAGCCGGTCGGGAGCTGTCACCGATCACGTGACTAACGCTCCTCAATGACTTCGTCTCGTGCAAACAGCCGAAGGTCGATTCACACATCTGATTGGCATCAAAACTATTGGCACCTGATGAGGTATCATTGGAAATCATTCACGCTGGAATAATCCACGGATTTCTTGTGCTTGGCCTCGAGTTAGTTGTCAATGTTCGGAATAGGTATTGTTTTTGTGGGAAAACTGGGTACCTACTAAACCTTGAAGCTGTAAATAGGTAAATAACACATATTTACCCATTAGTGATTCAGTCGATAAAATTTGTATGGGCCAAGCTAGGAGTTTCCCCAAAACGTCCACCCAAATTCGACCTATTTTGAACTATAAGGTCGTGAAATGTGTTGTTTTAGCATGTTCACGTGTGCGGTGAATTTTTACTCTATTTATAAATGAACATCGAAATTTATAAGAATTAGTTGGGAGTAATCCCGGATCTATCATCGGGAATCGAGACATTTTTAGACTAGTGAGTCGTGATGGAATCAATCCTGCTGTTACCATGGATGGGTGAATGTTCCACCAGTTTTTGGGTTTGCTAAGCATATTTGAGGACATTATTTTTGCCAACAATACTCGCAGGGGGTTGACTCCTATGCTTTTGAAAAGTTTGCTACCATTTGGAGCTTAACGGCTACAATTATTGAAGATACGGGGAACACGCTTTTCTCAATGGGGAACTTTCATCTGTAGGCATTTTACACTTTTGACCTGAACCTTCTTTCCAAGCAGATTAAGAGCTAACATACCTTTATCATACAAACTAACACGAGCACTTTCAACACATGGGAAGAACAGGACTAATCATCAAGACTAATTGGTGATGGTAGTTGTCCACATACATGGGAATACGTAGTAATGGAGTGTGGTCGTTTTGAGCCGCAGCGGCCTAGGCTAATTAGAAAGTGGTGCTTAGATGGTTTGGGATGGCCAGTGGATTTTGGTGTAGTTATTAATAAATACTTAGATGATTTTGTAGTTTTTATTAACTCTATGGGTTTTGATTTAATTTAGAAGTGATGACTAATATTTGAAGAGATGACTTATATTTGAAGATGTATTCCAAATTGAGCCAGATGACTTAGTTTAATAGAAGAAGTCTGAGGTGTATTAAATACGGTTTTTTTACCCTACGCCATTTAGGTCTGCGGCTCTTCTGCCATATGACCTCGAGCAGTCCAATAAAGTTTTGCTATTTACACCCAGTGGGTGCCGTCCGGTGAGAAAGAATTTCTAATGCTCTCAAGGTGAGCATTATCAATTATATAATACAAAGGCAATTTGTGTTATAATTGCCTGTAATCAGAAATGGGGGCAGGCAAGAATAAAGGGAAGAAAGTTCCAGTCATGCGGCATGATCGTATGAGCGAATTAAATTGTTTTGAAATTTGAGCTTTTTTAGGGCAAGGAGATTGTTAACTACCTATTATTTTTATGGCAAAAAACGTATTCTAAATAATGATCTCCTATTCAAGTAGAGGTTTTGAAGTTTTAGCTTTTTTTGCAACTTTTATCGATTTTTTTGCAAATTTTAATAAATTTTTCAGCATAATTTTTTTCATAAATTTTTGAATGTTCTATTTTTTAGTTAATATACTTTATTTGTGCAATATTCAGCCCAAAAATATAAATGTAACGATTGCCATTTTTAATGATTTTTTAAAGTAAATTTTTTGAATTTTGACCAATTTAACGTGCTCAAAAAGTGCTGGCCAACGAACTCATCCTTTCGTTCGGAAACCTTGATTTTTAGGTGCAAGAACGGAATTTTTATCTCAGTCCTAAGGAGAGTAAGTTATCGTCTAGAATGACATATATATATATATATATATATATATATATATATATATATATATATATATATATATATATATATCACTTATTGAAAATTACTCTAGAAGAGCTTGATTATAATAACAAAATTAGAAAAGATAACAAAAAACGTCACAAAACTAGTTTTATATTTCGGATTTTTGCCTTTTTCAAACTAACAAAGAGATTGATTAATTTTAGGAAATTTGTTTACAACGTTGACAAGGAATTTCGGTAACTTTGGATTTCATTTCATCGTCTTATGTTGAGGCCTGGAAGATCGTAAGCACCCTAAACGTTGCTATTTGCTGTTTCTGACTCATGAAGCAGTCTCTTGTTGTCGTGGGGTCTCATTTTCTTCAAGACTTTTATGCCGAAACAGTAATCAAACGCCGCGTTATGGGTTGTTGTGGCATGTCGGCTTACAGGTAGTTCTTCATTAGCACTCACCACAGACCCTCAAGTTGAGTTGAGTTTTGGCCTTCCCTACGTAAAATGCAGGACATTCTTTAGAAATCAACTCATACACACCCATTGGTGTCTGGCAATCTGCTGACCCTTGCATGGGTATGCAATGCATGTGTATTTTCTACAAAATCGATCTACCGTTATATTTTTGGTATCAGGCGACTCAGGGGGCATGCCCCTCCCAGGATATGCAGAGAGAATTAAGTTTGAGACGACAGGGTGAGGTCGGGAGGGGGCCAATGTTTTGCCGAAGTTCTACTTTGTTACCTATCTAGGCGCATCTCGTTGCTATGGTTTATTAAAAGCTTGGAGAATCGCGTCTCGCTAGATAGAAGAGTTTGTTCTACATGCACAGTGTACATTTGGTTTTAATACTTAAGAATATAACCGTCTGCGGTGATAACCTGTGCTGTCTCTATCACATTATTTCTGTTCTGGAAACTAATAACCCACAGAGGTTATCAGGCCAATTAAAATCGAGAGATATTTTATTTCTTCTTATCCCTAATTTTATGGTGTAAAAATAAACATAACGATCCATTAACAACGCTAGATAAAAATCGATTAGGTACCCAAAAAAAAAAAAAAAAAACTTAATTATATTCACATCAATAATTGTTTTTCCTAAAAGATAATGGAGAACGTTCTACGCAAATTGCCGTTGAATATGTTGATTTAGACGCGAAAAAAACAGCCGACCTTCCATAAATGATTCACGGTCAGCGCCCAGCTCGTTGACATCGCCCTAATTGCTGTTGACACCCCTTGCCTTCTCTCTTTTTACGTACTAGCTCAAATTGAGTTAACGACTGAATATTAATCCCAAAATTATTCAAGCGATATTTTCGTTTATAATTTCCTATAGAATTCATTATATATACCCATTGGAAAAAAAAAAAATCCCCTCAAAATTTGTCAGTAGATTTTAAATACCACTTAAAAACGTGTTGCTATATGGTGCATGCATTCCTGTAATCTCGTCCTGTTCTGTCCTGTCTATCTCTGGTTTGCATAATGATTTTGCTGAGAATAGCCAATACTTGGATCATGTTTTTACTGGATGTACACCCCTTCATTGTAACCAAACAAGACTACTCAACAAACACTCCTCCCCCCTCAGGGGTGTTTATTATTAATATTATGTCTGGGTGATTCCCAAACTAGGGGCGATTTTGTTTTCGGAAAAATTAAAAACTAAAAGTTTTTAATCCCCCAGCGCCCAATGTCTCCTTTACACCTTTCAAAGTGTTTAGTACACCTTCCAAAGTTTGTTTATCCATGGTATTTTGGACTCCCACAAGTTCTCAATGAGATCTGAGTTATAATGTCAAAACGACGGTATGTATGAAAGTTTAAATTGTTATTCTGTGTTCTTAGATAGTTGTATGAATGATATGAGTGAAAATACCCATGAAGTAACCATAAGCATAGCTTCAGTGGATCGCCGAAATTCAGTGGCACCTGTACGGGGCATTGGGCACATCGGCAACTTAGACTAAAATTGGAGGAACTTCACTGTTTATTACGCGTTTTTGTATTTGTATGTGATATTTCACTACGGAAGCAGTGTTTTTCTCATGCCTGTCATTTTTCCACAATTACATCCCAAGGCTTTTTACGGAAGTCGTCCAATTCATATGCATTCCAACAAAATAAAACTGAATGTGACAGAAGAGCATATTGACCTACTGTGTAAAATTTTGAATGCAATCGAACCAACGGTTTGGGTGAAAAGTGTACCAATGCACCGAAAAATGTAATTTTACGGGAGATAGTTTTCCTGAATTATTTACCCTGGAAACATTTTCTGTAACTTTCCTGGAATTTTCCTGGAACATATACCCATATACCCCCCAAGTTAATACGAAATCGGACCATTAGATGATAAGAAATCGACGTTATGATAAATTAACGTTTCCACATGCGCATAGACTGCTATTTATGTGACGACAATGAAAGTTATAGGGGACCGTCTAGAAGCTATCCCGCACAATCTCAGAAAATGTCCTCAAAATCGTTCCATTAGACTCCAAGTTTTGCCTGTGTCAATCGATATTAGTTTCGCGCATGCGCAATGGTTATACAAAACGCGATATAATTTATAGGGAATTTTTCTTGAACATATACCCAATTGCTTACAGAGTTTGAACGAAATCGGACGAACAGATGATAAAAAATCGACGTTATGTTAAATCAGTTTGCACATGCGCATAGACTGCTATTTATGTGACGGCTTTGAAAATTATAGTGGACCGTCTAGGAGCTAACCCGCACAATCCCTAGGCACGGAACCAAAATTGATCAGCAAGCTCTAAAACTAAAAAAACAAGTGGAAATTTTGATTTTGGAGGATATACATTTTTTCGACTTCTATCACGAACCAAAACTTCCCTACCTTCGGTTGTGAGGAAGCAAACATTATAGAAGTGACCACGCAGATGAAACCTACACGTTTCGTGATGACGGCGATTCGATTGAGTCACGACAAATATAATTTTTCATCCACATAATTTGTCACGATGAATATGATCACAAAATATTCCGTAGTCTATTACTTCCCTAAAGTAATAGCCCATGCACAGCGTGCTATATTCGCTGAAAAACTCTCACATCGCTTGTCCCTCTGCTAAATCGGTAACAAATTTTATTATTTAATGACCCCATTCTGTAGTCGATAGTATTCGATGTGTTAACCTTGTGCCGTATTTACTTCTCAAATATCCTGCAACCATTAATGTCGATACGTCTGTGTATGCCGTTCATCTGTTTGTCTCTATTCTTCTTATTACAAGTTTTAGTTTATTATTTTCAATAAAAAAAACTTTTCACCCCTCATCAAAACTTGTTGGTTTTCGTTTCATAATACCTACCCCCCCAAAAATCCCCCAAAAATCCCTAAATCCCTATCCCAAAAATCGAAAGTGGGGGAAAAAAAGAAAAGAAAAAAAATCAATAAAATTAAAATAATAATAAAAATGAAATAAAAAATTCCGTTTGCCGTCCGAAGCTTTTCTATGAAACTACTGGACCGAAGTTTACGAAATTCGGGTCAAAATCATATATCAGCCGGGGAAAGTTGAGCGAAAGGATATCAATAGGGGGCTAGGTATCAATAAGGGGAAAGTCATGTCAACTACCATGTTCCTTAGGTCCTTCGCCCCCTAGCGCTCCTAGCGGTGGATCTTATTAGTTCGGAGCTCCATTGTGCCTCTTCTCAATGCTTTTCTGCTTGACCCTACTTAATTTTGCCCTGACCACTTCGTCCACCATCTCTTCACCCATTCTACATAATGCGGCTTTTTTCTTGCAATGCTTTGTGTCCTCCTTGAATAAACCATCATTGGAAATTATTGCGCAAAGGTTGTACAGCAGGTATTCCGTTTTTGGAATCTTCATATCTTGAAAGGTAAACCAACAACCAAACTTGATGGGGATTTTATAGAAGAATCAGCTGTGCTATAGGCAGCAATCATCACCAAAGCCAATTATGAGTATACACATGAACAATATGGCCAGTTGGCCACCCACCCCTCGAAAACTTTATACAACCTCTCAATCTTAAAACACACAAAAAATTCTTTGTTTTATGTTCTTTCCGACATTATGATTGAGTGAGTGGTTGGTTAAGTTACGTAACGTAAATAAACTACTTATTTGAAATGATGAGCTGGACCAGGTAGCCTCGGCAAGTTCCCCAGTCCTCATTCAACTGGAAACTCGGGTCGTGGAAGAGGCTGATGTAAAATGAGATGGAGGAACCGCAAGGTTCTGGTTCTATAGCGTTACGTAAGATTCTTGTCATTAGTTAGGTATAGTGGGCATTACCGATTTCGGGAGTTTCTGTTTATAGTAAATAAACCCCGAAAGAAGTTAGTGTAATTTCTGTTCTGCAATAAATAGTAAAGAAATAAGTATAAATACTTATGATTATGAGTAACGAGTTTTTGGCCTTCATTATAACCGTTGACAGGAGTACGGCTTTATGGAGGTAATCAACTTATCAGAAACAAAGCTAACAGCTTTTCAACGGCGCTGCTCATTTTCGGTGATTGTTATTATCATTATTGAACCGTTCGAATTAGTGATGAATAGTGTTCATTAGTTTCACTTCATCATCACGTTTGGTTTCACTCTGTTGTTCAGAAAATGCTAAATGACTCTAAACATATTTCCTAGAAACTCGATGTATAATGTTGCAAAAATTGATTTGGCCAGTCATTTCAGCAGGATCGGTTTATTAGTCTCAGAGTTTCATCAGTAACAACCAATTTTTTTTTTTTTTTTTTTTTTTTTTTTTAGCAAAATGATAATAATTAAAATTTCTGGTTGATTTTAAAGGCTTGTAAAACTTATATTATCAGATAAAGGCTTATATTATCAGTTGATAATGAACAATTACTACTACAGAAGAATTCTTTATATATATATATATATATATATATATATATATATATATATACAAATATAACGTATAAATATATGTAGGTATAACATATAAATATATTATAAAATATAAATTGGAGCTCCAATTCTACTGGTCAGGAGAAGTGTAGAGGATGGTAGATTTTTTCCAATGAGTGGGATTCTACATTATCTCGGGTAGCATTATGAAAAGGGGGATAAAATAAGGTATTTTATGAAGAAAGCTTTAGGATTTTTATCAGGTATATCTGACAGGTATTTACCAGATCTACCAGCATAGTATTTTCAACATTTGCCTCACCCTAAGGACAAAAGTGAAAAAAATTCTACAAACTGTTATCTTCAAGATCAGTGCACTTTATCAAAGAAATTACGACACGTTCTAGAGATTCGTATAACAAGAATTATTCTTATTCCCCTTCAATTCGTTTCATGTCTCTTAATTCCAACTCACACGAAAACTTCGGCTTATAAACCAACTTCTGTCCTGAACGTTTTAATTTTATCTCAGATCCTAATGACGATTTTAGATTTCATATTTCTAAACCTTACTTTGAAGCCTCAAGCTCCCAAAATGTATACGATTTTTTTTTTCTTGACTTATGATTGTATCATTAGTAGATGCTGCGCATGCGCGAATTGAAATCTTTGTGACAAGTTTAATTTCCGCAGTTTTCATCAGATTTTGATGGCATTATCAGGAAATTGTGCAGGTTAGACTATAGATGGTCCCGTACCAATTTATTTCATTGTTGTTAGATCATTACATCATTCTGCGCATTGGCAAACGTAAGTTACTACAAGCATCACTTTTTTCGTTTCTTAATTGACCGATTTTGACCTTCCACGCTACATCTTTATTTGAAACTCTTTACCGCTTCGGAATTTTTCAATTACGGTAGGTACATTCATGATAAGGAAATGAGGAAGCTAAGCGCCACACTCAACATGGCAGACTTTTTTCTTTTTTTCCCAAGTTCTAGGAAGTCCTTACTCTTAGGGAGATCGAACGGATTAACTTACAGCGTTCATGTTAGTTCCAATCGATTCTTTGGGGTAATAACTATCAATGACTACCAATAAATCATTACCTGCTGTTCCTTGAAAGTTCTCTAGATCTCGATTTTTGAATATTTCAGCCTTTATTAGTATTACTTTAGGGTTTATAAAAATTGAGGCCGATGTTACTTGCATATTCTCATGTTTGGTTTTTGAGCCATATTGTATAATGTTTGGTCTAAATAGTTCCGGAGAAAAACTTCGGATGGCGGACGGACGGATTTTTCAAAATTGGATTGGAATTTCTTGGTCGATTACAAAGGTTCATTTTTGAAAATAATGAACCAAAATTTCCGAGGCGGTAGAGCTATTCCTGTGAGGGGTGAAATGGTTAACATTTCTCTGTTAATATACATACCAAAGTGCAGGCTGGCCCCCAACTGGAAAAGTCAGGGAAAACCTGGAATTGTCAGGGAATTCTTTACGTTGGGAAATGTCAGGGAATTTTGCAAAAATGACCAAATGTCAAAGAATTCTTTAAATGATAACTTGGTGTAATAATTTAAAACGTTTTTAGGTATATTGTAACTACTAAACAATCAAACTTCAATAGCGTACTTTATCAAGAGTTGTGGTTAAACTGTTCAAAAGTAACAACGCTACACGCACATCAAAAGTGAAAGGATATGCCATTGGCTTCCCTGATAACTACATCACCTAGAGTAAACTCATTTGTGAGAAACTGAGTATTGAACTAGGGAGAAAAAACCCAGCAGAGTAGTGGGTTGATTCAGTAAGAGTCCCAAAACTAGTTTGTATACATAAGCTAGGACTTCTCAGGAGGGTTAAGGAGGGGGAAATTGGCCCATTGGAATGTGGAGTCATGTGTTATAAATTCACAGAGCAACTTTCCAATGAACGATTTTTGTGGGATGGGAAATCAGGAAGTTATACCCTCTCTGGCAAAGATTGGTAGTAGGTGAAAAAAAGCGTGATATTTTTTGCTGTCGGACGAAAATTTTGAATTATCCCGAGAGCTAAGAAATCCATGTAAGGAAAAATGTACTTCAACAAAGCTTCAGATCACAATTGAGAGACCATAAAATATTGAATAAAAAGCCATGCAGCATGATCGTATGGGTGAATTTTGGTAAATTATCGTACTACATTTAGGTTAAATTGTTATGATATTTGAGCACTTCGAGGGCAATGAAATTGTTGAATATAAGTAGACTACATATAACTAGTGTTTTTTCTATTTCTTTAAATTGTACGATTTTCGTTTTATAAGCATTAAAAGTACAATAAAATGAAGACAAAACAACGACAAAATTTGAATTTGATATTTTTTGTCAGGGAAATCTGAAGTTCGGTCAGGGAAAGGTCAGGGAAATTAAAAATTTCCATTTGGGGGTCACCCTGAAAGTGCGATATTTTATGAAACAATTAACGATCGGATCGGTGCCGTAGGAAGAAATGTTGACCTCAAACGAACAAGCTGAGCTGATAACGTTCCACTTGTGTCAGCGTCTTTCCGCCTCGTCGCCGCCGCGATACAGTTGCCTGCCGATGAAATTTCCCTTTGTTGCGAATTTTCAAATACGATACCTGACTTTGGAATCGAGATAAAAATTCGTTCTATTGCATAAATATCAAATACCACATCAGGAACAATAAGTTTGAATTTAGGAAGATTAAGCACCAATTCCAATAAAAGTTTTTTATTGGCGACGTTTCGGCCTCTGACTGTTGGCTCTATTCATGCCAACCTATATGCACAGATACTACACAGGTATATATAATAGGAATAACATCTGTTGAGTTTCCATTTCGTTTTTAAAACCAACAGATGTGATTCTTATTATATGGAATTGGTGCTTAATCTTTCTAAATCGTTTACATCCAGTCATGGAGACACAAACTCCGCCCACCTCTTCTAATAAAGTTGAAAGACCGTGTGATTTAAATGCTCAAAAATGTGTTCGAAATTAAAGAGAAATTAATTTAAAATTACCGCTGGTGGGTTGTGGTCATGAGTTTTTTAATTACCCACCTTATAAGTTTGACCCCAGTTGTTGGCATATTTTGTTATTTTTGTTCGACTTGCTCTATTTCATGGTTTGTTGTTCGTTCGCAGGCTGCCTACTGCATCAAGAAATTTTTTTTCCCCATGTGAAATACGTTGCAAATTATTAAACAAAGGTTTATTATTTCTGTATTGGGTAGTCGTAGAAGACCTGTCTGTGGTTTTTGAACGAGGACATTAGGAATGTGTAGTTGTAGAAGCCTACCGAAGAGAAATAAATTAAATTAAAAATCACACTTACACTTTCCGAGCATTTAACATGAGCTTACGTCAACTTAAAATGAATTATGTAAATAAATGACCTACCTACGCTTCAGAAGTCCTTCTACAGATGACAAAAGTTATAATAAACCAGATTTCGTGAAGTGAATTATTATACCTATCATCTTGATTATATCAGATAATTGTATCTTGTATACTTTTAATTACGAGATCATGTTTTTTTTCCTGCCGAATTTCTAGCTCTTAGAGAGAGCAAACGGATGAACGTACAGTAACCCGGGTGGTTTTACCCGATTCTTTGGGATGATGTCTATAAATGAGACCCAAAATAACATTATTGTTACCTTGAAAGTTTTCGAGATATCGCTTTTTCAATATTTTGCCCTTAATTACTACCTTTTCGGATTAATTAAAATCGATGCCGATTGATTTCCGGCCGATGTTTGATTTTCCTGCCAAATTTCATGAAGTTTGGTCCAGTTGTATCGGAAAAAAGCTTCAGACGGCGGACGGAAGGTTTTTTTTCAATTCGACTTTTTGGATTCTACTCATCTTGAAACGTAAGCCAATAAATTTTGAGGGAGTTATAATTCTTATAATTTTTTTCCAGGTTAATTACAAAATATTATTTTTTAAAATGATTAACAAAAATTTGTCTGCTGGAACGGCCCTGTACCGCCACATTGCCAAACCTTCAAACTGACAAGGGTGGTTTCCTGGTTAATCTAGTCAACTAGTTTGTAAATAGCTATTGAACGCTGTCCCATAAGCTGGTTACTTGTTTATTTTTATTGTTATATTCCCTTTAGTCTTCGGCAAGTTGCCAGTTCTGTTTCTCAACTCGGAGTTCATTGTCGAAATCTTTGTTGGAGAGGTCGGCCGCCAACTGTACCTGATAAATGTGCGTCTGGTCGCATGACGTGTGATGAAAACCGCACTCAAGTTTTCTCATTACATTTTCTTACCTATTCCATTCATCTTTCTGGCAATGTTTGTAAGTTCGGAAGACCTACCTTACGTCGAGGTGACAGAGGAGTCTTCAATGGCCTCTAGTTAGTCAACCAAAGCGTAAACAGTGAAATCGTATATTTAAGACCGTCGTGTTTTTTCTTTCTTCATTTTCTTCACAGTTCTTTTTCGTGAGAATTGACGTCATTGCTAAATTTGGTATATATATTTTTAATGATGTTGGTACGGACGCTTGCCAAAAACACTGCAGTATTTCTGTAACAATTAGGCCAATTACCGTCTGCAGTTTCTCTTTGAGCAATCCAAAAATATTGTTCACGGATCGACAAGTCAAAACTCTATAGAAATATGTTATTGAGTAATGAGTAGTTAGTTGGTGCCTTCCATAATGTTCCAGTCAAATTTAGTGACAGGGTGGTTTTTCACATAGTTTCAGTGAAATGTGTGTTAGCTAGGAATAAAAAAGCTTTTGCAAAAATGCATGCTTCCTTAGGCATTAGCTCATCTTTGCCTCTCTCGCTACCCCATTTAGAACTTGAATTTTGAAAATCCGGGTACATGTCTCTACTACCTTTATAAGATAGTTTTATGAGTGTAAGGGAATAAAAATCCACAGCATACACATTTTTCACAGACTTACATTTGATTTTTGCTTCCTTACTACCGAAGGTAAGGAAGCCATGTGTTCGTGATTGAAGTCGAAAAAATTGTTGTCCTCCAAAATCAAAATTTCCACTTGCTTTTTGCGTTTCAGAGCTTGCTGATCTATTTTAGTTCCGTGTCTTTCTGTCTGTTTGTGGTAAATTCTTGTCACGTCCAAAACTATACTAAGTTTCAGTCCGATTCCGATGAAATATCAAGGGATCGTGCGGATTAGACGCCTTAGGACTGCCTTCCTAAAGGCTTCTTGATAAGGAAATCAAGCAGGAGAAAACCTACTGTAGTAAATATAATGTGATAGCACATATCTGAATGAATATCCACAGTTCAGCAGTGTGAATCATTCATCCCAATAAACTGAAATCCGGTAAACAGTGTCTTCACGTCAGTACTTCATTGGTTTTTCATCATGGCTAGATCCTAGAAAGGTACCTACGCAAACATAATTGAGTTTGATTGCAACCACCGTAAAAAAGAATTATCAGCATATCTAGGCATATTGTACTGTATGGATATTTTCAACCTCAAATTAGCTTAATTAGAGGTTTAAAAATCCATAGAGCCCAAGTACGCCAAGAAATGCAGATAATTCTTCTATGGATTCTTTTATGGACGATGGTTTTTGAACATCACCACATTGAAATTTTCAGGTTTGTGACTGTCAACTTTTTCAGACTTCCCAGACTAGCGAAAAACTCATTTTTATCTAGGAATTCGCTAATTTTGAGTTTTAAAAAATCTTTACAGCCCAAATATGCTGAAGATTCTTTCAGGGATATTTTACAATTATTACGACTGAACAAAACACGAATATGCTTGCTTACCTCACTTGGAACTAGCCATGATTCAAATACAGTGACTCACAAAAATACGTACATAAAAATTTCTTTCAAAGCCAGCGAAGTGCGTGTGTTCATGAAATTGTGCCTACTTCATTATGCGCCAATAAACAAACTTTAACTTTGAAAAATATTTTAAACAACTTTCGTAAAAATTGAAAACATCAAAACTGAAAACATTATACGAATTGGTGATGAGCGATCACCAACAGACAGACAGGAAACCAAAATCGTTCAGGACGGTCTGTAGCTAAGGAACGTTGTGATTTTAGAGGATTTTTTTCCGTATTTGTCATCTTCCTAAAGTTATCACTATTTTTCTGCTATCTACATCTACCTGGAAGCGATTTCTGTTCCTGGGTTAGATTCTAATACCAGAAAAAAATGAATTGCCAACAAATAAGCTCTAGAATTTAATATTATGACGTAAAAACAAACGTCATAGATTTTTTTTGTAGGTAAGTCAATTTTTGTTTCAAGACACCAACCATTTTGCTGAAACTAACTCTAGTTAGTCTTTCAAATGCGTCTTCAAGCTACAGCTCATCGCCAAATTTCCGAGTTGTAAACAATGAAAACGGAATCTACTATTTTCATACTTTTACCTAAAGAATGTCCAATAATTGCACAAACACCTTTCTGCAAGTTTAATTTGGGGAAAGTTATGTGAAGCCTCGCACCAGTTATTGTGTTGATTCCAGGAGTGTTCTGTTTTACCGCCGCTCGCGATTTATTTATAAGCAGTTTCCGTGATGTGAATCACAACTAGCTTTATCTTGGTATGAGTATCTTTTTATTCTCGTAAATTTATATCAGGATGACGCGCTGTCAGTTGCTTTACAGTTAATATTCCCATCTTCGATTAGATAAAGATAGAAATGAATGTTACAATCATAATTTATGTTTCAAGTACTTGCCCCCTCTTTTCAAGTACCACTTGGAAAGTTTTTAGTATGATGCTTGTCATCTATGAGTCATTACCCTTAGATATTGATTTACCACCGGAAAGGGTCGTCGCGACGGTTCCCTGGTATTTTTTCTGTGTGGATACCATACTTTCCCAACAACAGCCAACAAGTAGGAGAAAGTTTTGAAATTTACCTGAGAATGATGTTTCCTCGTTGAGAATGTGCATAATGCAACTACCATGCATCATATTCACACATCCTACACCTAATTTATTTATTAAAGAAAACGGGGATACTATCACAATTACAAATTAATGAGAAGTATGGTCCGATACAAAATAGGTTATTTAAATTTAAAAAAACAATGCAAATTATTACTCAGAAGTTTATTATTTCTGTATTGTATAGCTCTTCTCGCAGAAAACCTGTCAGTATTATTAAACGAATCATTAAGTAGGTAGGTATCTAATGTGTTTGCATTAGTGTAGATGTCTACTGAATAGAAATTAATACAATTAAATAACGCGCTCAAACATTTCTTACACGAGCTGATGATTCAGTGCCATGAATTGGCAAAACCGCGGCGACAGTATGCCATGTAATGCCGCTAGCTTGCTGCAGCCTAACACTATCTAGCGATCATTATGAAACTTATTTCCTTTGATAAATCGCTGCTCCATTATAGCTTGTAGTGAGAGAATGGAAAATCACATGGCTTTCCAGATGATTTCGTTCGATTTGTTGGGAAAATGTGTGTAAATAAATGGAACCAAAAAACATTAGTTACCTTGATAGTTTTGAGATCTCTATTTTTCAATATTTCTGCCCTTAGTTACTGGCCCGTTAGGGTTGATCAAAATTGATGCCGCTGTTCCTTGCCAACGTAGGAATTTTCAGCCAAATTTCATGAATTTTGATCCAGTAGTTTTACAGAAAATTATTTCTGTTCTAGAACCAAAAATTTCAACCATGTATCATGTTTTCTCCTCGATATTGATTCGAAATTCTATGAAAACATCAGAAATTAACAAGCGGTTGCAATCATGTTCACAATATCAATTATTGAGAATGATCACCTGTGTGTAAAAAATTATTCATATAACCATGCTCATAACTCAGTTTGTTGGACACGCACTTCGCCGTAGTTAACATAATATTGTTGGATAAATCGAGAGCTTTCGTACGAATGGTCAACGAATTTTGTGGGATGAAAAACGACGAAGTACCATTTCCCTAGCAACGACTCGGTTGTAGGCGGAAATCACTGTAACACTATATGTTTCGTGCGCGGAAAAAAATTGACTCGCAAAATTGACTCGCAAAAATTGCTAGGACCCCAGGGCTAAAACATGATACATGTTAAAAGCTCTAGACTGCGTACTGATGGATTTTTTTTTTTCAATTCGATTCTTAGATTCTATGCATCGTGAAACGGAAACCAACAGATTGAAAATTACGTTTCAAAATGTCTCGATCAAACTTGGCTACAGTAGAGCCCATTGGGTGGCAAGGCCAGCGCGGATAGCGAGAATCGCTGATATCCCCCCCCCCCCAAAAAAAAGACTAAAAATGAGGTGAAAACACGAATTTATTTTTCAGCATAAAAACTGTGTTTTATTGTTCAAAAAATATGATTTGTAAAACTTTTAAAACATGCATAGTATAGTAGAAACCTTTTCTCTACATATAAATCATTTAAAAAAACAAAAAAAAAAACAAGGCCAAGGTTAATCCGCACCGCGGATCATCCGCTCGTAGATAACCTCTACTGTATTCAACATTATGAGAAATAATGAGAAAAATACAACAATAAATTCAGCCTCAGGTCATCAACCTTGTCAAAATAGATCAATCTCTTCGCCATCATCATTTAGCACCCTCTGGGTTCGCACCTTGGGGCCGTCCATTGTTTGTACGGATAAATTCAGGTATGAAAAACATCCGCACAACTACTATGGTAGGTGCCTAAGAAAGGAAGCTAAAATGAGCAAAGGTTTTAGTTTTTTCACGAGACACGTTGTTTCACAAGACGTGTGTTGATTTCTAACTAAAATCGGAAGTTTTTATGACGTCACCAGTGCACTTGGCTGGATACACGAAGTCTAAGAGTGCGCCACCGTCGCGTCGCCGCGCGGCAGGAGTAGGAGAGTTGGCTTTATACCAAACATTGGTTACTGCTCCATAAGCGACCATTTACACCTGCAAACAATCGAGTTTCATAACTTTTCTATTCATTTCCGGATTTTTATTAGTTTCCTAAACACTGTTCTCTGCTAATAATGATTTTAGAGAAAACAGAAAGCTAAATTGGACAAGATAACAGTTATCATAGGTTGATGCTAGAAGTCTCCAGGCGGGAAACCACTCCTGGGAGTGAAATCGCGAGTGCAACAGAGAAGAAGTCATGGATACTACAATATCAACTTTGATGATCAACTTTTGAGCTGATCTGTGGAGAAATAAGCTCAAGATGTGACGTCACCAAGCGGGGAATCTAGTTAGTTAAAAGATTGCTCGTGGGAGTGCAACAGAGAAGTCATCATGGATACTATACTATCGACTTTTATGGTCAACTTTTGAGCTGACCTGTGGAGGAATAAGCTCAAGATGTGACGTCACTAGTGTGCAGTAGGTAAATTTAAAAACTAACTAAATATTCAGAATTTCGATCGGAATATTTCATTTTTTCCATCAGTTATGAACACAAAAATAACGAATCTTGGAAAAAAGTTGATAAGTTCAGACCCAAGGGTAACGCTCATTAATGACGAAACTACGTTTAAAAAAATCCTGTCGGTTAATGAGCATAAACGCAAAAAACCCCATCAATTCCGCATTACTGAATTCTCAAAAGGAAATGGACGTTGGTTTTTATATAATAGGAACTTTTGAAAACTTATGCTTTACTCTTTCAGTTGCCTTAATGTGAACATTATAATGCGGATTCCTCCACCCCTATACCCAAATAGCCTTCTGAGTTGGAACTGAAGTAAACCAAAAGCATCAAAAGATCATAACAAATTGACGTTGAATGAAATTCATGTTTGCTCATGCTCGTACGCTACTATTTATCCGAAGACGATGGAATTGATACAGGATAGTCTATACGGGTCGATCCACACTACTTCCTCTTGAACCATCCTCAAAACCTATATCCAAACCCCCCTCCCCCTCACGAGTTTCAACGAAATTGGGCCGAAAGCTCATATGATGGTAAATGAAATTCAAGTTAGCGCATGCTCGTACGCTACTATTCATTCGACGGTGATGGAATTGGTAAGGCATCGTCCATGGGTTAACCCGCACAACATCCGAAAATCATAAAAGTTCATCAGTATTGGAGCTTTATCTTTCATCAAACTATTTAGGGGTTAACCCACTCACCCCCTGAAAATTTCATCAAAATAGGCCCATTGGTCTCGGGGTTTTATCTTTATCAACCCATTTTAGTTTTGTACGTGCACAATTGTAATTTCTAAAATCCCGATAGAATTCGTAGGGCACCATCCTCCAATATATACCCATCGCCTATTCGAACCTACAGTTTTGGGTCTGTTTTACCACTATGGGATGTTGTGATGAAACGGACTTGAGTTACTGTTTGTGTCGGTACAGGTGATTATATTAGTATCTGATATCCCCATTCCGTTCAATATATCTACTCTAATGGCTTTGGGTGCATTAAAATGTCGTTAAAAACTGATATATTAATGGTTCTTCACATAACGCTCCATTAATTTACAATAGGTACATTTGGTAAGTAATATATATAAAGCCTAGCTCCAAATTTATAATTAATTTATTTATTTTTCAATTCAGCTTGTGTTTTTCAGTAAAATTTTGAAACTTGGATGTTATATGTCTTATACAGTAGTCTCAGTTTTGGCCACACCACCGGCTAGGGATCGATTCAACAACTAGTTTCCCATAGACATTTCATTTTCAAACCTTACTAAAGAAGTTACCTAAAGCAATTTAATTTTTTTTTCTTGTTTCCGACCTAACGTCACTTAGATGACCGTAATTTAACTCCAATTTAAGAATTATACTCAAATTTAAGAATAAATTGGAAAAGGCTTTAAATTTCCAATCTCCTCCGTACAATTTTAACAAAAGTTTTTTTGAATAGGTGGTCAAAAATTAACATTCCAGCTGAAAAAGACAAATTTGGAGAACTTTTTCCACTTTTTTCGAACCAATACTTACTCTTACCTAACAAGGTTTTAGTATATGATGAAAAAAGGTATGTACTTGAATGTCATTAAAATTTGCTGAAATATCAGTAAAAACTGCCAAAAAAGCTAAAAATCCCAAATCTCTTGAATTGTAGATTATTATTTAGACCGAGTTTTTGCCATCAAATTTCAAAATAATGTAATGTAATATGATAGTTGACGAAAATGTGTTCATACGATCATGCTGTATGACTAAAACTTGATTATTTACAAAAAAGATACGAAATTTTCACATTCGTACGAGATTTACATGTAGTGTAGTATCCATAGCTACTGTACATAGTACTTACTCGTATATGATTGATGATTTTGAAAATTTTCATTCTAACAATTCGTTTTTCTCACTCGTTTCAATTTTGCGCAATCTAATATTGAACAGCGTTGTATATAATTTCTTTCCCTGTAGGCAGCAATAGTACCTAATTATTTTGCATGTGTTTCAGTAGGAATCATTTGTTGATTTGCTTATTCACATCTACTATTTAGTTTTTCTATTTGTTCATTTCGTATTTAGGGAACTGGGGAAGGCGACAAAAATAATTACTTATCATAATTCATGATATATTATGTAGAAGTAAGTACTTACCCACAGGTTCAAATATTCACATTTCCTTACACGAACCTAATTAATAACATCCAGAATCAATACACGAAAGATTAATAAATAGTTAATGAAATATTGGGTGGTATGCATAAAGGCGAAGCAAAAGCTTTTACTCCCTCATGTGAAGAACATGCTTCTTTTCCTATGCAAAATTAGCAAATGCTATATCACTTGCTACCCCCTTTTACTTCGTAGTAAAGTAATTGAAGCTAATGCTATAGTATCCTACTCCAAATCTTATGCATAAAAAGGAGGTAATGCTAGTGGCCTGAACGCAATGCTTCTACTCTGAGCATGGGGGTTAGCGTCTGCTTTTACCTTCTACTTCAAGCAAGTAGTTCGTTTTTATCCATGCCACCCAATATCCGATACTCCGTCTTTTGTTAAGTTAGATTTTAGTTAAAAAATGAATGAAAATTGTCGTTAGCCCACTACCAAACAATTTTTGAGCATAAAAGCATAATATAATGACCTAATTAGTCGGTTGATTTGACCAAATAGTTCATTCTTACAGAGGTAATTGGTTGGAATAGAAGTTCATGAAATCGGGGGTGAGTGCGAGAATATTTGCAGTTGATATGTTAGTTGGAAAATATTGAAATAATCTACCAGAAAGTGCAAGTAAACAAAAAGCGGTTCCTTGATTTGGTGGTAAACACTCGTAACTGAGGTAAAATGATTCTATCGAACTGGAATATGTAGTACAGAATCTATCATCCTACATATTTTTGTATAGGTACAGCTGGAAGGAACGAATTTTTTAGTACACCTGGAAGGAATCATGTGGTAGATTAAGGAATGAGAAACATTCAGCGTGAAATTAATTATATTTTCGGAAGGTTACGCAAGGTTTCCTTCAGAAATGAATTATGTATTCGGATTACGTAGGGAATGCTTACGAATTCATCCCTTCCAATTCATGAACCAGAAGGGTTAGTAAAGTGTTTGGAAAATCTTTTATGAATTAGATGTGATAGGAACGCCAATATCGTGAGCAATGAGTAATGTGTTGAATGTAGAATACGACATTCAGTCTGAGCGGACCTGTTGACGCATAAGGGTTAAAATATCGACAGGAGTCGATCAACTCGAAACTCTCGTAGGATAACTCGAGCGGTATAAATAGCTGAGTTAACCTGAAATGTGAGAATGGCCTAGGGGGTCAAGACGGTAACAAAATATGTGCGTGAATCACTCCGATATCACGTAACAAAACAGTCTTCATTGGGTCGATGTCTTATCGGAAGACAAACGACCTGCTCATCGATAAGATATACGATACTATAACTCTTTACCTGCATCTTGTCTATGTCGTTACTGAGAGCAACAATCTAGATTCAATAGAAACGTGCATCTCCTGATCCAAACAGGTGTTGTTCCGTAGGTATTTGTCCTCACTTTCAAACAAACGTAAATCTGTCATCATACGTTTATATATGAATGTTTATATTTATGAATTTGACAAGTGTTTCGGAATCCTCAGAATCTCTTTTCCGCGGCTTCATGATGAAAAACAAGACATCACGACATTTTTTCCCCACGATAAAAATAATAATTTCGGTACCTATGTAAAACGTGGGGGACACATACAACATACATACGGAATCTATTTGCCTGGTCAAAAAGTTACGTATGTGTCCCCACGCTATATCCGAGTCGATCCATTACGTCGGACGATATTCCGTCATAAAAGAAAATTGAGAAAGTGAAGTGAAAAATGAACGAATAAAAGTATTAATACCTAAGTATAAGAATTTAACATGAGTAAGTAATTTCTAACAGATTATTACCTCATCTCTGCCTCAACTTTCGATCAGATGAAGCTGTAACTGTTCCAACAGTATGTGGTGCGTAAAAGCGCCAGCTCAATTTTTTTTCTTCCAATTTCAACTACAGATTCTGATCTCTCTGTCCAACTAATCTATATTTTACTTAAATGAACATCCAGACCACTAAACGATATAAATAAATTGTTCTAATCTGTGTGAGGACACATTTAGAACTTCTTGACTGTGGTAATATTTCGGTATGTGTCCCCACTTTTTCCAATTCCATGTTTCTCATGTACGCGCAGGAGGAAGTTAATTTATCGTGATTCCATAGGAAAGAGGGGATTCTCAGGTTTCCGAAGCACTCGTCAAATTTTTAGGACACCTCTCTGAAGCTATGTCTTATAGGCAATGCTTCGTGAATAGGAGGGACACCTATTGGAATTGATCCAGGTGGGTGTGGAACAACTTGGAGAAAAAAATAAATAAAATAAAACAGCAGATAAGACGATTCTAAGACCGGACCTCTGCGGAGGTGATGTGGGGGGTGGAGGATAGCCTCATAGGTGTGAGTTAAAAACCTATTTCGTCGACGCTGCTGAGGCTATAATTCCCAACCGATTTTTGTGATTCTTTATTCGATCCCAATTTTAGTCTAGCTGTGCAAAAAATACCTTGGAAATTTTGGATTTGCCATTGTGAAAGGGAGTGGAAGGGGTATAATAGCCGATCTCGATAAGCGCTGTCCAAGTAGGGATGCAACATCGTAAGCAAAATATCGATACAGTTGATATTTAGATGTTGTGAAAAACTTCCTGAGTTTCGCGTTTAATAAAAGATATATTCAGCTTTTTAGAGAGGGAAGTATGTGATTGAGACCAATTTTGTTGACACTGCCCAGGCTATAATTTTCAACCGACTTTTGTGATTCTTTATTCGATCCCAGTTTTTGTCTAGTTGTACAAAAAACCTTGGAAATTTAGGATTTGATATCGGGATGGGGGTGGAGAGGGTTACAGCCGATTCTTTCAGGTGCTGCCAAATCTACAATTCTCGTCATTCTTTTTTATTTATTTAGGAATCCAGTCCAGTTAAGCACCTCACCTTGGGAGTTTCAAATTGATTACTGGTGGGTTAAATTTTGGGGTTAATTCCGATAAATCATGATATTTTGGTTTAGATGTGCGGAAAATCTTGGATTTCATTATTTTCATATTTCGCTCAAAGTATTCGGTCTCTCCCTGGTTCCATTACCAGTAAATTAAAACTACATAGTGATTGGTTTTTTATGTGGGGTTGGATACCGATGTATCGTGATATTTTCTATCTATTTCCGTGAATCTATCATTGTTTGATTTCAGAATGTAAAGGCACTTATTATGGATAGGGTACTTCTAGGAAAACATGAGATATACTCGCTATTCTTACCAGAATCACGTACAACACTAGGGACATCCCTGTAATGCATGTATTACTTACCAATATGTTTTGATAGGATAATGACAGATTTACATAGGCTTGAAAGTAGGGACACGTGCGGAAGCACACCTATCCAAATAGTGTTAGCGACAGCATTTAGCGTTAGCGTTTAGTTTTTATTTACAGTGTTTAGTATAGTTTTTCCCTAAATTCTATTTCTTATTTGATGATAAAATTTGATATTATAACGTACAGATGGAGTGAGTTCTTTCACTTTGTTGAAGGTGGTTAATTATATTATTCTTGAGCCTCCTGTGAGTCAATCATTTCTCATCTAATTCTCCTTGAAAAGGAGTTCCTAATGATTCAGTATTCGACAAAGCGTGTTTGTTCAAAATTTGGTTATTACTTCCTTAATCAAAAAGCTGAAGGTTTCAAGAAGAAACCAAGTTTATAATTTTAAATAATCCGCACAAATCAATTATTACACATGAAGTTAAGTGTTTTAGTGTTAGAATTCAGTTTGAAGAATTTTAAGAAAAACATGGTGCTTCTATTCAAGAACTTTCAACAAGTTTTGAAAGTTCGATTACGAAAATCGGATGAAGAGGACCGTCATGTCATATTCCAAAGTATTCGCTTGTGTTGCCTTCCCTCTATGGGTAACCGTAACAACGTTTGTATAACAAATCACTTTTAGCGAATTTTCAAAGAAAATAAAGTTCAAGGGAAGGGACGGGGACCTCTTACAAATCCGTTTCATACATCAAAGAACGCAATCCTAGATTTTAACGTCGTATATATGTATATATATATATATATATATGACGACGCTGACACAGCGAAATATTCTCTCAATTCTGTAAGTTTTTTAACGTTTCCTATCTTTTTCCAACCTTCTGTATATAAAATATATATATATATATATATATATATATATATATATATATATATATATATATATACATATAGGGTGTATTTCCAGATGATAATTCCCTTAAAATACGGCGTAAAAATTCGTTCCGACGCAGACAAATCCGTCTTAGCAAAAGACAGGTCGAGTCCGTTGGCCAGCCCGATCGCTCCAGAATTTCAGGTTCAAATTTACAATTTACTGTCCCTAGAAATGGTATAATATCGGTTTTTTGACTATAGAGCATGTGGGGTGTCGCAGTCGAAGTATTTTTCAGCGCTCAGTAAATTGCGACCACTCCTAGATCTCGAATATTCATAGATAAGTGAGAAAATTCGATTTTTGATGAAAATGCCCATAATTGACCAAATTTTCGAGTTCGGCTGCTACAGTTTTCTTTGCGATCTCGTCACAAGGCTGTTCCCTCAGTTTTATCCAGAAATTTTCTTTGAAAATTCGCTCTATTAGTCATGCTGCATGACTGAGTTCTTTTTCTCTTGAAATTGTGTTTATTTTTGTTTTTGTTTAGTTTGTATTATGTACGAAAGTCACTATGTGGTGTGTAGGGCCGGATGATCACGCGTGCCCCAAGTGCATGGGGGCCGTCTCTGTGGACTGCCACGCTGATGACTCAGAGGGTGAGTTTTGCACCTGAGGGTGAGTTGTCCCCATCGATGTATAACGTTCATGAAACTAGTACATGACATGTACAGGACACTGGAGTTTTGGGTCTTGGCTCGAGCTAGCTCCATCTGAGTACTGGATAGTGTAAGAATATCGTCTAGATATTCATTCAAGGAAGTCAAGTTCTCTTGCTGGTCAAGAAGGTGTTCTCTACAGTCTGCTTTGATTCCGTGCAATCTGGTCTGCGGCTGTAGATAGCATGTGTAGTACGAGCTGTGGAATTTGCAAATGACATATCACATTAATGTTGTTGGCAATATTCACATTGTATGTTAAAATCAATCTAAAACTAATAGGCATAGTTAGTGTAACCTTTCTTATGCAAAATACATCCCTGCATTTCCAACAACAGAGAGAAAAATACGATTAATCCTTTTCAATAGCTTAGAGAACCGAAGATTAATGCCTCTACGAATGACATCGTTTAGTTACCTTTACATTTGTTTTTTGTCCAAACCACGTGGAGTTGTGTGCAGAAAATTGTCAGTTGGGAGTTTTCAAATGCACTGATTTCGATTCATTTATCAAACATGAACAATACAGACAAGAAAGTTGTCCATTCAACTATTTGTACTATACCTCGAAAAACATCACTGTGTTCGACCAGCTTGTGCATTCCTTGCTTCGTGCATACGACTCGTTGGCTGCCTACCGTCTTAAGGGAGGTTATTGGTTTATTCTTAAACCTTTTTAAAAGCAATTCAAAATAAACTTGCAGTTTCCGGATTAAACTAGCTTAAGCCAACCCATCTTCTATTGAACAAGGTCCACTATTCATCTATTTCACTACATGAATGTACTAGTAGCAATCTACTGCATGGATTATACATCGATGGCTGTCCCCGGTGAGTGAAATCCCACGTCCCAGGCATTGCCTCGTGTACCGCATATTGTTCTGCGTACAGGCTTTGAGTCTCCTGATGGCTACTAAGGATTTGGACAACCTCTCCACATGTTTACTCACATTTTCTCCCTGCAAATCAGCATCACTACAGCTTTCCCTTCCCCCAACCGTGTTGTGTAATATCATAATTTTGGATTTGTCCACTAATGATTTCAATCTTCTATTTTCAGTCGGTAAATTCTATGGTTCACTGTTGAATAGTTTCATTCGCCCAAGGCTACATACATAAGTTGAGCCCACCTTTTTAGACTAGGTAGTTCTTGTTTCCACTGAATGGCTTCTATATCAGTAGAACATTACAGTGCGTACTCCATACATAAATTTTGTATAATATACTACTCACCAAATCTTACCTGAGATGAGCTCTCCTTAGTTGTCTCTGTACTTCCATTTCCTACAGCCCTTTTTTCTAACCCTAATAGGGAACAACCTGTCGACATCCAGCGTTGCAAGTTGCCTTTTGGTCATTCTTTGGTTCTCCCATCAATGCTGTATAGATAGAAATATATCTTATTTGCTGCATATTTATCTGAAATATCTCTTACCAATCATAACAACCTTATAAATGTCAGTTTTTTACACAGAGCTTTGTATAGAGTTCATACAAGGAGGAGGGGCCAATGTGACACATTAGGAAAATTTTCTATTCTGAGGAGGCTAATGCGGGGTAAATATTCTTTATTCACTCTTATTTTTAGCCTTACCTGCCCCATCCGGATGTCCCCTATCTACTCTGTATTTAAAACCACTAAATTCAACGCATAAGCTTTTTTAATTTTGGTATTCCAAAAACTGTTGATTAACCCAGTCTTTCTCAAAAACATTTATGGTTGCACCAGCGATTGATGACTCAATTATTTTACTTTCTTTCATCTGACACCAGAGAAGGATCTTTTGGAACCACGACAACAAATTTTGGGCAGGTTATCTTCCCTTATGTGCTATCTTTCAATTAAACGTGTAATAGTTTCCAAGTATCAAATCACTAGAGAACTGTAATTGGCAGAACTGTTAAAATTACTGGGGTTGGCACCGTTTCAATCACTAGTAATAATAATTGACATCTCGATTTTTACGTGTTGTTTTCAATCGTTTTTGTTTAATATTGATTAAGTGTAGCTAGAAGGGCAATGCAATGAACATGAATGATAATTTTGGTGCAACAAAATGAAACATTCCCCTCCTTAGCGAAAACCTAAGAAACAGCAGGGTTCCAAATGACGGGGTGGCGATGGATAATGTTATGTATTTTTTACAGATACCTTCTTTATTTATGATGGATTCGTACATTACCTTATAATTAACACTTTTCAGTGAAATGTCGAAGACTGGGATCATGACGTCAAATCTGTACCTCAGAGGTCGATTATCGTAAGTGACATTTTGGCGATTTTACAGGAGAGCCAAAAGAAGTTGTGGGCACACCTATTTTGATCCCTATGGCCCATTCTGATGACTTTATCATGCTCAAATTAATTAATTTGAGCATGATAAAGTCATCAGAATGGGCCATAGGGATCAAAATAGGTGTGCCCACAACTTCTTTTGGCTCTCCTGTAAAATCGCCAAAATGTCACTTACGATAATCGACCTCTGAGGTACAGAATAATGGCATTCCACCCTATGTAGTAATATGGAATATTTAAGAATGCATAATTTCGTTACCTGCCTATAATGTTGAGACAAGACAGAAAGCATGAAAGCTAAAATTCTAAACTTCTTTTAGAACAGGTTTACATACTTACACCAAATTCTTGCTCGGGAGATCTATTAGAATGTGAACAAAACCCATAACCTAGTTATTCGTGGTATTGAATTGTCCCAGCGCATCCACGGAATGATGATTCTAGTGAATACCCCACAGCTCAACAATATGAAGAGAGTTCCAAAACAAATCTGCAGTTTCGGTTTTTCCTGTTCATTTATAAATAACTGCTCCGGATATTTTGCAATATCCTGCCCTTCTTCGAACGCAAAACAAGAAAAATAAATCGTCCGTCTCAAATGAAAATCTCACAGCTGTCATCCACCCCAGGCTTTGTTGGTTGCCGGTCAATGACTACTCAGTGGGCTCGCCTTCAGTACCTATTGTGAATCTCCATTTGGCTTTTGTTGTATCGTGGCTTACTGCCCGAATTTCTATTTTCACCACACGAATTCCAAATGCACATGAAATATTTTGTGTTCATAACCTAGAACTTACTGTGATTCGATAACTGATTTCACTTGTTCTTTTCATTCATTCATTCATTAATTGCATTGTCATACCATTTTCTACCTTGTCGAAGTGGGTAGTGAGGTCCACTGGTACTAATTTAGCACTCATTTCGTCCACAATATTGGTTAGCTTGTAGTTATTATTACTGATTTGACTAAGTAGGTACCGTTCTATGCACTTTTTATTCTGAAGGAATCATTGCCAAAGCTCAATGATTTATCGCTATTTTACGCGAACCGCGGCGGTTCGCCAGGGAATGCGGTTGAGCGGGTTGAGCGACGTTCACCACCAGTTGTACCTCTCAGTATCTTTCAACTTAGGTAATGTTTGTTTATCCCTTGCAGAGTTTTTGTACAAACTTATTCAATTGAATACAGTTTAGAAAGGAAAAATTGCTTCATCCTCTGACGTTACGGTGGTTCTAAACTAAGAAAATAAAACACAATTCCAAGCTAATACCGAAACTTATAGATGTATGTACTACATATTCGTAATAATCCGCGGTTTGATAGTCAACATTGGGTTATAGAATTGATGGGCTTAAAGAACATTTACCGAGGACGAATGTGGACAAAATTCCTGTAGAGTCCTTCCCAAAAAATTGTAATGCAATTTATATTTTATGGCTACAGGTAATTAACCTACCACAACGTAGGTATCTAATTTCGAATGGTAGTAGTAAGCACGTACGTTATAAATATTTACCTATCATTTTGACATTCCTTCAGCTCGGGGGTCAGTAAAAAATTTGAGAGACCATTTGAAGTGCAATGGAAGTGATTTACAATTATTTCCGCTCACAACGGTGTCTTGCCTTGGGAAATGTAACTCCGTCAGTTTTCATCCGACAGAAATTATTCACCACTCATCGGAAAGATCTCAATTCATGCCAAAATCTTTAACTGCCTGAACCGCTACGAAAATGAAAGCAGCTGAGCTAAACGCAAAGTTATACACATACTAACCAAAAACATAAACAATCCTCCACGTATAATAACATGATTTGATAGTAACCAGGCTTATAAATGAAGCTACCCACGAATGATCCCTAGAAAGTTGAAATTTATAGTGAGCTCATCCGGGACATCACGAGTCAAATTAAATTATGTTTTTGTTTTTTTAAATAACTGGGGCTGTGAACCTGAAGGTTTGTTCGGACAGACCATTCTGAACGCGGTTCTCAGAATGGCGTTCTGAACGGAACGTGATGAGAACCATTCCGAACCCCGTTCAAAGATTCCGAAGTTGTTGGCTATTTTTGATGTGAAGCCATCCTTTTTTGAGGTGGCAGAATTTAGATTCAGGTTCAGCACCCCTAAAAACAAGTACTGATCCGACAAGAAAAAAAATTCTATACGTTCATCTCTACAACTACGTATAATATGACGATATTGCTAGGATTAATTTGGTTTAGTTTAACTTGAACTATAGAATCTGGATCTGCACTTGATGTATACGATACATCAAGAGCTAGACACGGGGGTTACGCAGCTATTTAGAAATGTACCTATATTATACATTTGCACTTCTGATACCTGTAAGCGATTAATTTTGATGACTGAAATGTGCTTTGATCCGTTACGACTGAACTGCTTGAAATCATATAATAATTTATTAGGTAATCAGAATCTTATAAATACATCCTTTTTTTAATCCGGACCCTCGTAATTTTTACGCATCTCTTTTGAGGATCGATTCTATCAGCAGTAAGCTAACGTCGTTTCCCTTAACTCCAGTAAGAACAAAAATACCTGTATTTAACTTACCGTCAGGGATAGATGCAAAACAGAATGCTGGTGTAAAATTAGATCTGTTGCAACCACGCTCTTCGAGACGTCAATCTTTTACTGAAAACGCAAACCAAAACCGACCTTGGAAATATCGAATGCTTGGTACGAACACCTCAAAAACGTCACGGAAATGGCTCATGAAAATATTCTGATGATTGATTTCCGCTTACAACCGAGTCGTTGCTAGGGAAACGGTACTTCGTCGATTTTCATCCCACAAAATTCGTTGACCATTCGTTCGAAACCTCTTGATTTATCCAACCATATTATGTTAACTACTGCGAAGTGCGTGGTCAACAAGCTGAGTTATGAGCATGGTTATTTGAATAATTGTGTACACTCAGGTGATCATTCTCAATAATTGATATTGTGAACTTGATTGCAATCGCTTGTTAAATTCTGATGATACGAGTCTGCAACTAAAGACATAAAATGTCCCAATTTATTACTTAACCAAGCTAAGATATCGTCTGGAGTGGCACAAATGCGTGTATAAATACGAAAAATACAAAAACGAAAAAGTAAAATCTAGGAATAGCTGTAGAATGTTTTAAATTGAATTTGTGTGGGAATTTCGCTTTATAAAACTTTGAGGTCATTGCAACGCCAAAACCGGCTGACTCAAATAACATTAGGTTCGGGTCTTTTTCGTTATACGACCGCATGCGGTATTTTCTGTTATACAACCGCAAAAAATTTTTCTATGGAAACAGAAACGCTTGATATATGTTCTATTGTTCTAAAAACTGTTCCCCAAGCGTTTTACGTCCACTTTGGTAAAATAGATTAGAATGCTGTGTATAGTTCGGGGTCTGGATGCTCGCAAGCTCGCATCTAAAAGATATATTACATCAAGAAGTCAATCTCTTAGTAAAAATTCAGATTAGTAGGATATGAAGGTCAGAATGATGTGTATAGTTTGGTGGTGTGGATGCTCGCATCTCAAAAATACATAACATCAAGTAGTCAATCCCTTTGTAAAAATACAGATTAGTTGGACTAATTAATCTGTATTGAATGGTAGTGAATAAACTGGAATGAATGGTAGTGAATAAACGGGAAAGTAACTTTTTTTTAAACAAGTACAAATTTTCATTTTATGGATAATTTCATTAATTTCAGATAAACAACTATCGTTCTGTTCCTATAGATAATTTTTTTGCGGTTGTAGGTATGACGGAAAAGACAGTATGCGGTCGTATAACGAAAAAGACGCCATACTACACGTAGTACATAATACTGATTAGTTACATTATTATGTAAAATGTAAAAGCCAACAAATTAGTAACCTCAAAACTCGATGTAAATACCTGCATGTTCCAATCACATTCAGTGTAAATTCCTGTAAGTAATGAAATTGGGCCCAAAATTAATACGAGGAAAGTGCAATCATTCAGTGCTCATAACGTTCATATTTGTGTATGGCATAGACAATCTGGAGTTCATAGAATTAAAAATATGATTTTTTTTAGCTGAAAATGTTTACTTTTGTTACTTACAGGTTTTTGCACTGTGGCGATCGGTATACTCATACTGTTACATGCAAAACATCGCTCCGTGCGTCTGTTAGTTGAGTGCAATTAACGTATTTCAAATGAGAAATAAATGTACCTAATATTGTTTGAGTTTTTGTTATCTCTGCTCTTTATTTACTGTTCATCGATCATATTCGCCACGATGTAGAACAGAGCGCAAGACAGCGCAATACATGTGGTGTCCCCCGCCCTTAAGATTTTTGACGTGGGTGGGTGTGCATAATTCAGTAGTTACCTAACCATCAGTTTCTGCGTCAGGGCAGCGACCCGACCTTTTACTGAACAATGATAATTGGGTTGGTACAGTTTCTTCCTTTTACGGCTCTATTTGTGTCCCGATCGATTGTTCTTCAAAGAGTATGTTCCTCGATTAACATTCTAGTAGAGGTGGGTGATTTCAGCATCTTGAATATTAAGATTAAAACAAATGTAGGCATACCTAAGATACAATGTAGGCATACCAAGATACCGTCCAGTAGACGGTGTGATATAAATTGTCTTAAAATGACGCTCTGCATTCAAAAGATGCCAAACCACAAAATGCATGACGAAACCAAACCACGAAATGCATCAAATTTGGGTCAAGCCAATGCACAGTCGGATCACAGTCTCTGAGCACAGTGCATCTCATTCAATTCTCAATGAGAGTTCTCTCATTGTTATTGATTGCGTGTGGGAGTGAGACGCTTTTCAAGTCTCAGAGTTGATATCACACATTTTTGGTGGTCTAGGTGGTCTTTTGGTGGTGGAGGAATAGGTTGGTATGTACAGGCTGATCAGGATAAAGTCAATAATTTCGTTCGACTTTTCTTTTTATACAGTCTCTGTCAAATGTAAATTTCCTAGGTTGAACAGGAGAGAATTTAGCTCACTCAGCTGATCAGGAAAGAGCCCCTTAGGAAAAATGAATTTCACTGCAGTTGCTAATGATTTCAATAATGAGTATAGTCCACACTTCCCTTTTTGAATAAATAATTGACAATGTTGTGATGTAGTTCATGTTTAATTTTTATTAAATTATATTTTAAATGAAAATTAGTCTTTGGGATCCCAAACTTTACAATGTTTACATAGATGTACCTTACTGAAAGTGTGTGGAAATAGAGTAGGGGGCCAGTTGACTTTAAATACTACCACCCAAATTTAAGTTGAAATTGCTGAAAATGAACAGCGATATGCGGGTTACTAGGGCTGTACATGGGCAGTAGCTTCAACTTTCATATCTAGCCAGCAACTAAATTTTTGCGAAATTTTATTAAATCTAAAAGGATTTTATGTTGCAAGAAATTAACGTATTCGCAAAGGCTATCATGTGCCCTAATACAATGCACTTCACGAGCCTATCTCCAATGCCATCTATCTAAATAAGGAAAATCAGATAAAATTTGTGGGATCTTTGCATATTGCATAAATCCTCTTAGAGGATGCTCTTAAGAGTTTATTCTTGGATGAACTAGAAGAAGGATTTTTTCATGGAGTTTATTATAACTTTTGTTAGTAATGAAGGGTAGGTAGGCGTAGGTGTTTCGTTTTAAATTAATATCACTTTAATATCAAAATTTTCTTTTGGTAGATGGTCTTTGTAATTTGTTTTGATACCTAATGTTCCATAGATTTCCATAAATAACTATCCAACAAATAATGTTCTACCGCAAAAGGAAAAAAAACTGAAGCGTTTTTGCTTCTTTAGTCTACAAAGGTGTAGGAAGCATTGTCACTCATTTTGTCAATCGCCTTTGGGAGACGACATTTTTTTCCCCTCCAAAATCAAATTTTACACTTTATTTTTAGTTGTAGACCTTTCTGAACAATTTTAATTCATTATTTTCAATAATGAACCTTTGTAATCGACCAAGGGGGAATACAAATTTTAACCCCCCTCAAAATTTGTTGGTTTACGTTTCAAGATATGTAGCTTCCAAAAAATGAATAATAAATCCGTCCAACCGCCGTCCGAAGTTTTTCTCCGAAACTATTGAACCAAACTTCATTAAATTTGGCTAAAAAATCGTACATCTGCCGGAGATTTGCCATTTGGATGTACCTAGGGTTGAAATATTTAAAATTCGGTATCACCAGAACTTTCGAAATAAAAGGGTATTATTGTTTGATTTATAGACAGAGGTTCAATAAATCGAATAAGACCATCAGGGCTGTTGTTTCCCATGATGTGGGATGTATTGTTCCAGGCTGTATACATCAAAAGAAGATTATCTCTCATAATTTAACCTTGGCACTGTGGTAGCTCTGTAAACTGTTAGATACACGGGTGGCTAGGGTTCGACTCCTCGCGGAGTCAGGTAATTACTGCTTCACAGTAGTTTTGGTTTATATATATATATAGCTATTTATTTTTTGGTATTTGTTTCATGGTGTGAATCCTTGTAACAAGCTTCATTTCTACAGTATTCAATTGATTTTGCCTACATTTTCTGGAAGTGTGCGGGTTAGTTAGGGGATAGACCCCTGATCAATTTCATCATTCAAAAATTGATAATTTTGACTGCATATGCACAAACGGAAAATTAATCAAGCGCCATTTTCTCATGGTCTATTCGTGCGTTCTCTCTTAAATTCGGAGGATACATATTTGGGAATTGGCCCGTGAGTCATAGCCATATCATTAGTAGGTTGCAACCACGCGAACTTCAAATCATAGTAAAAAACATGACTTCCATACTGATATCAAACACTAATCTTTGAAGCATTATTTCTCATTTCCTAATTGTCCTATATAGCTTAAACTTGGATGATAGCACGGAAAAGGCGATTAGATTGCCCCAACCATTCACCACTTTATTTCCCGGAGTTTCCTTTGGAAAAGAGTTTCAGTCTCTCCCTCGTGTTGTGGCCCCTTTAATTTAAAAGAGGATTACCCCCGTTGGCGTCATCACTGTAAGTCTCTTGCTTTGATCAGCTAATTTTCTAATTCTCCTCCTCATCATTTTTCTGAGACAAGAACGTTCAATAATAGAAAGTGCTCAGTGGAATCTTCTTCAAGGGCTCATTGATGAAATTTTGATATCTATGATATTTAGCATTCTACGAAAATCATAGTGACCAGTGAGGACTGCTGTCATAGTTCAAACCAAATTTATGCGTTTGCTAAAAAGCCAAGGTGCTTGTTTAGTGTTGAGAGATGTGAAAACCATTCTAGTCTGTGGATACTTACTTGACAGTTTGTTTATCCCATAGAATATTTAGATCTTGTGTGCCTCAAACCATGAAGTGTAGCCCCAACCTGGGGGAAACCAACGTAAAGCGGTGATAACAGAGGAATGTGTAGCGCTAGTGGCAATGCTCAAATAGTTCAGGGTCCAGCCTCCTCTCAATTGAGAGGATTGTTAATTATTGATTTCGAGCTTGATTTGTAACCAAATAATCCCGACAGAACCTGATTGGAGAGCCTGGATTAGAGAAGGGCCTGAGCCCACTGGAAAGGGTAACACGTGGGGGATGGAGTGGGAGTACAAGAATAAAAACTCTCGCTCTAGTCCTCAGAAGTCATTCTGGCCTAAACATCTTGAAACCTCAATTTGCCTTATATTTACATACCATACTCTTCAGTTTCATTCAAACTTACTCTTTTTCTTGGTGTTACATATCTGACATTTTCCATTCCTAAGTTCATCATTTCATCAAGCTTATTTTATTATTTGAGTGTTAACTACAGGCCTTTACTGTCTAGAGCTTAGGTTATTGCAACAGAACCTAGTGGTCTGGTGATAGGTGATTAGATAGAGCTACAGGCCTTAGTGTTCTGGCTATTAGTTAGTGCTATGGGCTGATGAAGCCTGGCAATTGGTTAGGAGGCAACGATACACAAGTAATTCCGGCCATATACATTTAACGTCCATCATTGGGTTTTATTGGTTCAGATCTGAACACCTTTATAGGAGTAAATTTCAGTTTATTATAGCACACAACTACAACTATAGGAATACGAGTAATAAAAAAATATGGCAACCCATCAATGATTAGCTTCCTATAATAAGTATATAACCTTTTTCTTAGTCGCTCTTGCAGTTGGTTTGGTAGGCTTCTAAAGGTAGTCGAAAGATATGTTTATCTACTCATATTTCAGTTTGTACTAAAGTCTACATCCTCTTAACTCGACTTTCCATGAGCTAACATTTTTCGTTGGTGATGTTTGACATTCTGCTCAGATAATCACAGCCTGCTTCAACTAACACAAACCTTTGTGCTCTAATCGTTATGATTCGCACTATCGTCATTCTTCATTCATTATACTAGATAAACTGTAACCTTGATTAGTACCTATATCTTGATAAATAATTTACATTTCTTCCTATCAAGCATTGATTTGGAATTGAATAGTTTTATCAAAAGGTTGTCTTTGTTGTGTGTTTCAGCCTACAAATTCCAAGAAAACCTCCTGAAGACCATGATTCAAATTGAGAACACCTTTTTTGAACTGGCCGAGACGTGTCCCCGAGATTGCCTCATTATTTGTGACCGTGGGGCGATGGACGCATCAGCATGTAAGTAGATTTACTCACTTCATTTATGTTATGACCTTCAGTGACCACATACCATACATGCTAGTAATGTCCCACATGGTTGATTTAATCTACGCTTTTAAACCAAGGCAATTTGCAATTCTAGAAAGTTTATCGTATTTTTAGCGAACTGTTCGTATGTTGTGAGAGTTCCCATAGTTACAGAAATCGAGTACTGCCAATGAAAAACCAATAAAAGAAAGATCAATAAAATTCATTTATTAAAATCGGTAATTGCTACTAGTTATGATCTTAATACAGGTTAGCAGCGGACAAGTGACGAATTTTTTTCTGTTAATCTGCATCAAAAACGTATTAAAATTTCTTCTACCGCATATTTTTATTTTAATCCGTACTCGAGATATGATTTTTTAAATGGTTTTTCAGGAAAACCGTGTTTTTTCCTTTTGGACTAAAATTTATCCACGTTACCCCTTTTAATTTCAACTTTTGACCTCATTTTCGGAATCGGCGTTAAATTTCCTATAAGGGTAGCGTAATTGGGTACCATCCAAAGAGCTTCACATCAGCTCAAACATAGATGATTTTGAAAAAATTAAATTTCTGAAAATCTTGAAAACTACTACTCTGGAAACTGCTTCATTCAATACTCTCTCCTTTAATGTTGAAAAATTCATTCAATACTCTTTCCTTCAATAATGAAAAATGTTTTTTTTTTTTCCTCAACAAAATCGGTTTTTTTTTTTTTTTTGACCCTAAAGTGGTCGGTTTCTACGTATTTTTCTACGCTGATCGAATGGTAACACTTGCACATCTCTCCAACTCCGTTATAACAGAGATTGACACCTAAAACTCAAAAATGTCTAGTTTGTTTGTTATGATTGAATGCGTGTGTAGGTATGTGTTATGGGGTAAAACTAGGTAATCGTAAAACTCGGTTATAACGGAGAGATCTGCAAGTGTTATCATTAAATTCATCGTGAAAAAATACGTAGAAACCGACCCCTTACTCGTAGGTACATTGATGGTCATTTTTCAAGAAAACCATCGATTTAATTGCGGGAAAAAAACATTTTTCAACACTAAAGGAGAGAGATTTTGGATGGTTCTTACAGGAAATTAAACGTTGATTCCGAACATGAGGTGAAAAGTTGAAATTAAATGAGGTAAAGTGGAGAAATGTGAGATTGAAAGGATAAAACACGGTTTTCCTGTGGGGAAAAAAACTTGGAAAAAATCATATATTATCTTGATTGAGGTAAAAATATGCGGTTGGCAGCATTTTACTACATTTTTGATGGTGACTAACAGAAAAAAAAATTTTCGTCACGCATTCGCTGCCACCCTGTATAATGGGAAATAACTACGGTTACATTCTTGCAGGATTGTTGTGGGAAGAGAAGAAAGCTTCAATCCTTACTTCCCCCATAGGGGAGCGTCACTTTTATTGAGAGAAATTGTACCGGTTTCGGTCTGTTGTCTGTGGTTCGTTGTACCGGTTGTCCGCACAAACCATCTTCAGCTAATGGACACTTAGATTGATTGATAGGTACGCCATTAATACATGATTTGATTCTCGATGTTATCGACTTTTCAGAAAAAATGCGATGCGCGTGAGACGTGCTTGCATTATTCCAGTCTAAATCTCTCCTTAGAATTGGGTTGGAGGGGGGGGGGGGGGGGGGGGGTTCTTGCAGAAAAATCGTCATCACGTAAGAAACTTGTGCGCCAAAATTAAAAAAAAAAAAAAAAAAAAAACAGCCCATTGCCTCCCTGGACCTCCGGTAACTTTCCGCCTTGAGCCTTCGGCTAAAATGCTAAAACATGGAACGTGCTTTCTTCCTGCTAATTCGTAAATGTAAATAAATTTAAAACTACGATATAAATGTTTTACTAATCGAAATTAGAACAGAGTACCTAAGTAGGTAATTTTCCGTTGTGGTGTTCGTCTACAATTACTATAACCGAGATTAGTAACTTCTCAACCAAGATTAACTTCTCAACCAAGTGACAACAAAACAAGCGGCATTGTTTACTATATCCAATTATAACATAAATAAATATAAAACCACGACATGAATAGAAGAACAAGTACGAGAGAAATGCGTGATAAATCGAGGGCTTTCCAACGAGTGGAGAACGATTTTTGTCTGGTGAAAAATAAAGAAGTTTCATTTCCCCAGCAACGGCTTGGTTGTACGTGAAAATCAAAAGAAAAAATCGGTGTTGGTTTTCACCGCGAATGTTGTTTACAGTTCTTTTAAATCAGGGGTATATCTCAGCTTCGTCCATATTTACAGCGGTTTTGGCAGTACTTATATAATTTACGCATAAATTGAGGGCTTTTCAACGAGTGGCGAACGATTTTTGTGGGATGAAAACTAACGGCGATACATTTCCCTAGAAATGGGTCGGTTATAAGTGAAAATAATTACAAAATCCTGCGCTACTTTCGTTCCACGGTCCCGCACTACTTTCGTTCCTCGGTTTCGTCACGTTTTTGCCCAGTTAAGTGATGGCTAAAGCATGTTCCATGCTAAAACGCCTTGACTAGTTGGATGGATACGCGTAGTTTTCTCGTACCTATGATATTTGAACGGTCCAGAGCGACATTGCCGGCTCTGATATGCTCAGAAAGCGATTTGAAATTCTGATTTTAAAGGTCAAACATTTTCTTGACTTCCTGCCCGTACACAAAGCTTCTCTAAATTCGGTAGTGAAGAAGAAAATTACACCAAGAGCTCCCAGAAAACGTCAGCTCTGTATTTTGTCAAGTCTTGTATTTTTCTATTTTTTGGAAATAAGTCTGTCGTGGGTGTTTGAAATTTGTCCCATGACTTTTTTTGAGCCAGTTCCTCAAACGTTGGAGTGTTCTCTCCTCTGGGCTGGTGGCGCTGGTCTTGTGCCTCAAAATGACAATCTTCAATGTGTAACATTCGTTGGCTCCTTTTTCTGTGCTTTATTGAACGACCTATACAGAAGTTAATTTTATATTTAGGCATTTACATATCAACATCTTTTAAGCTTGTTTTAACGTTATTTTATTGCATCGTAGAGTTTGACGAACTTACGTTGCGCCAGGCGAACTCTGGGAGCTCCTAAATATAATTTCTTGGCTCCTCGCAGAGCCGAGCTAAGCCCCTGCCCCATCAATCGAGTCCTGAATTTCATTACGAGAGAACATAATTCTTCCCCTTAGACATCATTAATTTTATTTTCAATTAGCTTTATCTTATTTTTTTTTTTTTTTAAGTTTTCTGTCCAATCCCCACGTAAGGCGTCAAATCATTCAACTAGCTGGGGTCTTGGAATGCAGGTAGTTTGGGTTGAGGGTTGAATTGATTGAGGTGAGACTGGCTTGCCGATATTTTTCCTCAGGTAAAATTACAGCCAAGATGGTCTTCGTCCAATTGTTATGGAACTTACAGCCAAGATGGTCTTCGTCCAATTGTTATGGAACTGTTATTCCAATGTGGTTCGATTCCAAAACTATTCAACTTGAAATGTGTGTACACCTCTTACCTTTCATAGTTAGCTATATTGAAATTATTTATCTGAATCCTGGGAAAATTGGGCATGATATAAACTTCAAGTACCTAGTTGTTTATGCAGTTTTTGATGAATGTATCATGAATAACTTTTCTCATTCGATAGAATATTATGATCATTTAACAACTTTAAAAAGATAATAGATATGTATTACTTAACCATATATAATATTGGAATAAAAAAAGCGGTTTATTGAAAGATATTTTAGCTTATCCTCCTTAGCTTACTTAATGCGTGGTCAGAACAAAAATTCAAATGGTAACCCCCTTATTCTATTCCGTAAATTTTAATTATGCATTTTTGCGAATGTCCTCGTGCGCAAAACTTCAAGTAGGTAGTTGTTTACAGGTTTTGATGAATGTAACATTAGTAACTTTTCATTCATTGGAATATTGTGAACAGCTTGAAAAAGATAATATACTTAACAATATAATATTGGAATAAAGAAAGCGGTTTAGTTATCCTCCGGCTTAACTTCCTTAATACGAACCTAGGTTAGAAGAAAGATTTGAATGGTAAGCTCCTTTATTTTTTCCGCAAATCTCTAATATGACATTTTTGCGCACGTGCGTAGTGCGCACTAACTTTGTTATTATTTTTTTATTGCATTTTTTATTGCAGATTCGAATTCCACGTGTAATTTCACGAAGAAATGACCCACCACTAGATTTTTGATTGCGCAAAAACTGGCGCAATTCCGATATAAAACTGCATATTTCTACAACGTAATTCTAAAAAAGCAAGAATGGTGAAATACCGAATTTTTGAATAGGTATATTAATTGCCACATTCACTACCTACTTGATTTTGGGGTATTTTTCATGCTGAAACACTAGCTTGGGAGAACACAGAACAGTTAGCCAGAGTTGCACTAGTTTTCACTGAAAAAATACCCCAAAATCAAGTATTACATGCGGCAAATGAATATCTTGAAAAAATAATTTTCGCGTGATTAGAGCGGATTTGCGTGGTGCTGCATTTTCGCACTCATAAAATCGAGTGATGAGTCATTTCTTAATGAAATTTCCCATAGAAATTGCATCTAAATTAAAAAATGGGAGTTCCTTTTTAAAATAACAAATTCAGTGTGCACGTGCACAAAAATGTCATATTTGAAATATCCGTAAAAAATAAGGGGGTCATCATTTGATTTTTTTCTTCTAACCCATGTATTAAGGAAATTAAGGGGGTCTTGTTTATCTGGAAGATCCTGTCTAGTTCATCACATATACAGTAAATCACACATTTACATACATGTCATATATCTACCTACACGTTTTTATAAAGCGCAATTAGTAGTTAAGTACAAACTATCGTAATACAATACAAAACTTCTACCAAGTTGGGTGGCCAGTGTTGTTTCTTCACATATCGTAGTATGGACGTATAGAATTAGTTGAAGAACAAAGTTCGAGTAGAAATGATTGAATGCAAAATAGAACGGTAATATTTATGTGTTTACATGATAGTATACGAATGGGGCTATAATTCATGTTTGTGCATGCACATACCGTACCATCAATCCAACGGTATTCACTATCCAAAGTATATATTATACGATGGAATTGGTAGGAGATTGTCTTGTGGTTTCTCCTAACAATACTTGAAAATATCATCAAATCGGTCCTTTAGTCTCGGAGTGACAACTAATATTAGTTTTGCGCATGCGCATTGCCTAGTTATTACAACCAATCGCGATAAAATGCATGGGGAATCATCCTGGACATTTATACCCAACAACCCCTGAGTTCAAACGAAATCGGACTGATAGAATATGAGAAATCAACGTTACAAGGAATTCACATTTGCGCATGCGCACAGACTACTATTAATCCGACGGCTATGAAATTCATAGGACATCACATAGGAGCTAACCCGAACAATCCTTGAAAATATCTCAAAATCGGTCCATTAGTCTCGGAGTTTTGCTTGTGGCAATTAATTTTAATAATAGTGACCAACATAGACCATATATATAGGCATCCTCATAGAACATATAACCACCCGAGTTTGAATGAAAATCGGACCATTTCGTGATGAGAAGTCTACTTGAAATATTTCCAAACCAAATGAAACCATTTGCGAAAGTAAGCCAAATGAAACGATCCTCTGTGAATCGTAGGTGTTGACAGAAAAAAGTTGACGAAATGGAAATTCTCTGAATTTATACACTTTGGTTTATTTTTTCGAAATAGAAAAATCTCGGCCAAGTATAAAACATGTTAATTTGATAAATTTTGAACTGCAGAATGTGAAGTATACCTACTTGCCATACCGCACAGAGAAACTGGAGTGACCGTTAATACGAGAGTCAGCATAATGCGTCCAATTTTTAGTTGTGGCCAACTAATATTTTTTGCATTCCTTCCTAGAATTATTCTGACTGAATTCGAAATATGTTGTTGATTTCGATGCTCATATCTACTAATTCATAAGTTTGATTTCGATGCTCATATCTACTAATTCATAAGTTTATTGTTTACATTCAGATATGTACTATTTGGTTCGGAAAACGTTTCTTTTGATTTGGAAAAGGATTAATTTGGTTTGGAAAAGGATTAATTTGATTTTGAAAAGGTTTAATTTAGTTTGGAAAAGGTTTAATTTGATTTATAAAAGGTTTCAATTGACTTGAAAATGCTAAATAATGTTAGATTCGGACCTCGATGTGAGTGCCCCAGTACGAATTTCCTTGGAAATTTTTGTTGAGAAAGTAGATAGGTATTAGGAATTTTTGAACCCCTGCTTAATTTTCATTGAAATTTGCTAAAGGAATTTTACTACATCCAATGTAGTTCAGAATTGTACCTCCATTGGATTGGTATTATTCTGGTTTCAGATGATTTAGATGTACTCTCTCAGGTGCGCAAGAGACCTAGGGATTTAAACGTGTTCCCACGTAAGACCTCTTCTATAAGTCTTGGATTTCCCTGTTTGATTTCATCTAAAAATCGCATTGTCTACTGACTGTTTGGGGTTCCATGGATTGCATACTGATCATTTGATTTCCATATTCGATGCAATTTTGTATAAAATCAACTCCATAAAAATACTCAGTGTAACTTATTTTGTTTTTTGTTCTTCTGTCAATGTTCTGTAAATTTCAGTGTCAGTATGGTATCGAAGTTTGGTTATTGTCACATTACTAGATAATTAACCATTCATAATCTGCATCAACCATTGTACGTTTACACATGAATACAATTGAGGAGATGAACTAAACATTTTAAATTTAGTAATTATTAAAATTTATAATTCATTTATAGATGTTTCAAGAGCCTCCATTTCAAATTTCAGCTTGATAGAATGAATAGCAAAGAAATTAGCTCAGGATCTCACTCTGGTTATCGAGAGAGAGAGGGGGGGGGGGGGGGGCTTTATGATTCGTTTCTAGACATCCCAACAAACGTTCTCCCTTCCAAATTTTAGCTTCATAGGTTGAATAGCAATGGAATGATCTTCGGAGATCACAAGGCCACGGTAACAAGCCTTCTTGTATATGTCATTGTTACGAATCATTTTGTACGCGTCTTTTTTCCGTTGAGTTGTTAGATGACAATTTGCGGCAAGAAGGTCTCGGTAATAACGTATTCTACGGTAATTCGTGAATTCTACGTATTCTACTATTTGAACTATCCGTACTATCCTAAATTACTATTGCTTCCTTTCTGCGAGTGAAACACCAAGTTGAAAATTTCTCTGAGGTAAAAAGAAAAACTCGGCGCTGCGCGCCTCGCCAGGGGGCAAGCCCTCTGGACCCCCGGATGCTTACCGTTTAGAGTCTGCGGCTAAAATTCGAGAAACATGGAACATGCTATATATATATCGATGTATATTTATTAACAAGTGGTAATATGATTAACAAGCGGTTGCAATCATGTTCACAATATCAATAATTGAGAATGATCACCTGTGTGTAAGCAATTATTCATATAACCATCGCATTATTGGATAAACACCTCACACATTAATATAACACTCTGATATAAAAATGCGACATAAATCAGGAGCTTTCCAACGAATGGTGAACGATTTCCGTGCGATTAAAATTGCGGAAGTTCCATTTCCCTACCAACGGCTCGGTTGTACGTGAAAATCATAAGAAAATTTCGTCACCCATCCGCGTCACCCATCCCGCGTCACCCATTCCGCGTGACATTTTTTGGCTAGTTAGTTCAAGGCTAAAGCATGTTCCATGCTAAAAAAAAGAAAACTATCTAATGAAATGAAATGACGGTCTTATCCGGATCCGTTGAGTGATTAAATTCTCTCCCCTCAACCCTAGCAATATGACATTTGATAGGGGTCTTCTCAGGAACAATAAAAGTCGGATAAAATTACTGAATCCATCCTGGTCAGCTGAGCAAGCTCAATTCTCTCTTTTTCGCCCTGAGATGTTGAAATTCGGAACGAACCTCTCTGGGACAGTAAGAGACGAATGAAATGACGGACTCCTCTTCTGATCAGTTGAGTGAGCGATTCTCTCCTTTTCATCCCAGCAATGTGAAATTTGATAAAGCCTCTCCGAAACAAGTCTCGAACAAGATTCGAATGAAATTAGGAATCCGTTCTGGTCAGCTGAGTAAGCTCAATTCTCCCATTTCCACTCTAGAATGTTAAAATTTTGTAGGGTGCTCTACCACGAACACCAGAGGTAAAAGCGTGCTCCACGATCTTCTATGTTAGCCGTTAGGCTTCTAGGTGGAAATAGAGACCCCTGGCGAGGCGAGTATCGCCGTTTTAATTTAATTTTTATGAAATAAAAATGAAATTCTTATCACATCATGTTGGCTGGTGGTGTAGATTATCCTGGAGGACCTTTCAAATTCGAAGTAAATGCTAAGGGATTATTCGTCTTGCATGGATCTCGATTGCGCATGTCCGTGGGTACATTTCATTCTTGCGGTGAAATTCATGGGGGACCATGCAAGAGCTAACCTTCACTTCACTCTCTTGCTTAATTTCATCGTGTTCAAATTAAATAACCCCGAAACGCCAATGTTCAGCCTGCTCCTGCATGCAAAAATCGCAGTGCAATTCACAATCGTGTTGACTTTTTTTAAATATTTCATTTGATTTTTCATCTTGTTCACCGTTGAAGTCCTCGTAGAGTACGAACAGTTGGTCGTTCAGTGCTATATTCTATCTCAAACAAACGAAAAAACAAATACGCTTTCTTTTCGAAAGTTCTTGAGGCGCCTAACAGATTTTAAAAAAATATCAACCTCTAATTTTGAAAAGAAAAAGTTCAGCCCAGATTTTTGCCGATGCATGGATTTTTCGCCAAGTTTGGACCAGTAGTTTCAAACAAAGCTTTTAACGGCGAATAAATGTACGTTTTTTCTTCAATTTCTGGAATTTAAGGAACATTAATTAAAAAATTGTGAGGGGGTTAACATTTTTTTTTCCTGGACTCGCAGTATTATGTTTTGTAAAGGCTGCCTGCTACCCATGTAATGGCAGGATTGCCGAAGTACAGTATTCCTCTCTTTCTAGTTGGTTACAAAAGTTCATCATGGAAAATTATGAGCCAGTAGAGTATTTTATTTTTAAGAATCAGAGTTCATTATCCTTATGTACGCCAACGTGGTTTACAGTTCAAAATCTTGTTTTGCCATTCTTCATCATTTGAGATAAGAATTTGCCAAACTCTGGTTCTTCTTCTTAAATTAATTTTTATCTTTCTATTTATTTATTAATTTGACGCGGGAATCTGGATTTTTGGGAAATCTCGGAAAAATCTATACTAGTGAATTTTTGTAAAATGAGACCATTCCAATCGCTCCAAAAATTTAAAACTTGTCGAATTGTATATACCAATGAATGTATGTGTTTGTGTATCATTGGTGATAACATTTCTTAGGATTGAGATTCTAAAAAATCTGTCCTTTCGCTAAAAAAAATCAAGCATTTCAAAAGAAAGAATGAGTTCGTTGGACAACCTTTTTTGAAGATATTAAAGTAAAAAAAATAATTTTTTTTAGCAGAATATTATTCAGAAAAGGTGTATGAACTGCGAACTCGACCATTGACAAATTTACGCTGAACAAAATTATGCTGAAAAATGTACCTACTTGAATTTTAATAATACGTGCTAAACAAAAATCGACAAAACTGCACATAATAATCCAAACCTTAGTTAGGATAGTAGAGTATCAGATCATTTAGAAAAAGTTATTTTCCCTCATAAAACTGATAGTTAACCATTTCTGTTAACCAACCACAAAATTATCAAATTTCTAAACATTTAAACATGAATATGATATAATAATTTGCTCATACGAGCACCACGCTCATCGTCATATTTTTTGCGTAAGATTTTGCTTCGTTTTTAGTGAATTTTCGTGGGAAATGAAACTATTGCAATGCCTCTAAAAGATTTAAAATCAAAATTTTCTCAATTGAAATCCGTTTTGTGGTATTCTGAAACCATTCTTGGATTTTAACAATTTTTTCATATTTATATGCATTCACATTTATTCGTTGCATTTCAGACGATAACTATCCTTAGGGTTGAGACACAAAATCAACCTTTCCGGAGTGTCATTGAACAAATCTCAAAATATAGGGTTAATAAATCACTGAACATGTCTAAAACTGGCTAAAAATCGTTAGATGCATATTTTTAGCGGAATTTCAGTAAAAAGAAGTTGATAAACAATGATCTAGACCATTAAAAAATGCATGCACAAAATTGTGCTGAAAAGTGTACTAACTGAATAAAATATTACAAAACGCAAAAATCATAAGTCCAATTTGAATCGTTGAATATTATATTTAATGAAATTTCTTGTCAAAAAATTTATTGGTAGTTAACCATTTTTTTGCTCCCAAAGTGCTTGAACAAAGTAACATGATATACGTTATTTTACGAAAATTTGCTGATATGATTCATGCTCATCATTGTTTTATGGTTTTTATTTCTCTAAATACAACCTTGATTTCGATTGATGGTAGAACAATAATTATAAATATAGGCTATAGGGTCTACGTTTTGACACATTTGAAACATTACGTTTGTGTAGGGTTTTATTTCGTTTTTCCTTTATCTACTCGTTGAAATCGAGTCTGTGAGCCAACGTTTCTCTGGATTGCAGTTATCTCGATGGAAAAGTGGGAGAAACTGATGGCCGCCAACAATTGGAACAATGTGGAACTGAGGGACAACCGCTACAACCAGATAGTGCACATGGTCACGGCCGCCAACGGGGCAGAAGACTTTTACACCATTGAGGTGAGACCTCCGTTTGTTAGAAGAACTGATCATAATGGAACGATTGTTTGATTAAAATCGAATCGCCCCTTGTGTTTAGCGAACCATTCAATTGAGAGACTGCAGGATGTCCAAGCGCCTTGCACATTTATGCTCAACTCCCTTATATAGAATGGACTATTCATTTACATGACAGGACAGAGAAATAGTTGACAAACAATTTTATGAAGGAAAAAATAAATAAAAATAATATAAAATAAACTATAAATAATATTTTGCGATTTAAAAAGATTTTGGATTTTTAGGTTTTTTTATACTTTGGCAGATTTTTATGAAATTTCAGTAAATTTGTGGCATCATTTTGTGCATACCTTCATCATTGTTCTAGTTCATTCTTATTGAACCTCTTTTGACTAAAGTCATTTGCCATGGATTAAATAAATGTCAAAATAAAATGTAATGTAATGTGGCCGCTGACCTTCCTCTACACTTCGCGCCAATACCTTCGTGTTGATATAAATTCGTACGTTACTCCTTCAGGGCCAAGTGATCGTAAGTTCAAGTTTGACATATATCCAAAATTTGGTGCCTTAGTAAGGGATGATATCAATAATATACCTATTGAACGTGAGAAAATGAGAAAAATAACGGTGTACTCGGGAGGTTCCATGGATTTACTTTAGGGCTGATAGTCTTTTGGAGAAGATTAGAGGAAGGGTCTTCGCCTTACCAACTGATGTGAAAATAGGCGGAAACGGATGTTTAAGATTGTCAGCACTCAATTTAGAAGTACCTCTTTGTACCTGATATTGGGGTCCCCGATACTTTTGTTTCGCATTATGGGTCAAGTACCTGATTGTTCATGTAAACATTGAGAAACTAATAAATTAATTGTCGTTCCCTGACGCGCCTTGCTGTGTATCTTGATTTAGTTTCTCCTATAAGCAAGATCTAGAGCCTGACCAGTGAGCAGAACATAAGAGGGGGGAGAGGAGCAAGGAAAGGGAGAAAACTCAATGGGGGTAAACACATAAACACTTCTGCCCATTGGTCAGATCCTCATTCTGATCATTCTACCAACTACCAAATCAATTTCCTTTCTATACATCTTCCTCAAACCTCATTCACAAGTTTACACTTTTGTATAACTGCATCTTCAAACCGGCGATTTACTTATTCTTTCAGTCGTTGATTAATTATTCATTAATTTAAGCCACTTAAGTTTGACTTTTGGGGTAAGTAGGGCTACGGGCAAAAGGGCAAATAAGGGCTATTAGGGCAGTCTGCCCGGCGAGTGAATGTAGATCGATGGGCTATTAGGTAGGAAGTTATGGTTTAGTATCGGCCTAGGAGGGTTTTGGTCTGGAAGTTATTAGACTTTGGACGACAAATCCACGATTCCATGTCATTTGGAGTCATTAAAGAATTCACACAGGCAGCCACAGTATTAATTAACAAATTATGCCCGTTGAGATCATGGGTAAAATATTATAGTTTCTGACAGGAGAAAAGTTTAGTGAAAATCTCAGTAGTTTGGGAAAGGGCGGTTCGACGGGGACCACAAAGAAACCTCTTTACAATGGCAGCTCATTCAACCAGAGTCAGCCAATCTCAGGGGGTGAGCTTGTGTCCGCCCCGATATCCACCTACGACGGAACCTATTTCATTTGTACTTCACGGTTCCTGCCTCCTGCCAACCTGTCAAGAATTACTTACGATTCCACGAATTTTCTGTTCCAGAATTCATATTTCTGGGGTTTTCTTAAATACAGTCTCGTTATGGCCATATCTTCTAGAAAAAAACTTCTGCCAAGTTGGGTGGGCATATAGCTTACTCAAGTACTGTAACTTGGACGAATACAATTAGTTTAAGAACAAAGTACGAGTCAAAATAATTGAATGCAAAATAGAACGCTGATATATGTACAAAATTGGCGGAAAATCAACGTTATAAGAAATTCACATTGTGCATGCGCACAGGCTACTATTGATTCGGTGGCAATGAAGGTTATAGGGGACCATCCAGGAGGAAATCTGCACAATCTCAAAAATTTTCATCGAAATCGGACTAAAACTTAGTATAGTTTTTGGCGTGACAAGGACTTACCACAGACATGTACATGGAAACCGACCTCTGAAACGCAAAAAGCAGGTGGAAATTTTGATTTTGGAAGACCAAAATTGTTTCGATTTCTCGCACAAACACGTTTTTCTACCTTCGGTAGTGAGGGAGAAAAAAAAAGTTAGGTGTGTGCATGCGCCAAAGCTTTCAACGAGTCGAGTTTATAAGGCAATGCAAATTTAGCTCGATACCAAGATGTTACGTTTGCAGGTGCCCAAAAGTTTCCACTGAGTCGAGAGCGATGTACATTGTGGACCATCTACATCTACTGCCTAAAACAAATCTTACAATGTCTGAAAATGTCATCCTCATCGTATGAAAACTGTAGGTCATGCTTTTTACCAGAATTTTAGTTTCGCTCATGAGCCGCACCTAACGGTACGATCGTGATAAAACTCCTGTGGGGTGATCAAATCGTCGTTTCCCAACTACCCTCCGAATTTGAGAGGAGTCGGACGAATAGGCCATGAGAAAATGACGCTTGATAGATTCTACATTTACCTATACGCAATGACAACTATTAGGTAATTTTTGAGTGATGAAATTGATAGCCTATCACGAACATTTCCAGAAAATTTAATTGAAATCGAAATATCATGAATTTTTTCGAATACCCTCCTAATTTGAGAAATACCTGAGGACTTGGCCTTGAGAAAATGATGCATGGTGGATTTCACGCTTCGCATGCTCCGGTTTACGTATTGATTTGTGGGAATGAACCTGTTGAACCCTGAAAATTTATTCTAAATATGATAGAAAGTATTCACATTGGGTTTGTTACAAGAATTTGCGGACACTCAGACAGACACAAAAGTCATTGTTGTTCAGAATGATGTACAACGTACAATGCCAGTGAAAGTTTTTTTTAATTTAAAAAATTTATTTATTCATGTTTTCTTTTTCATAATTAAAGCTTTTCTTTAGTTTTGATTTTGGAAGAAAAAAAGTTTTATCTCCCGAAAATGAAATCAATGCTCCTATGCTTCTTCCTCACTACCTTGCGAGCTCTGAAGCAATTTCACGCCCCTTTAGGTTCGGTGAAATAAAAAATTTTCCTCCACGAAAGTGAATACGATGCTTCCGATACTGTAGGTACAATGATGAGCAACGAATACGCATATAATATTGAGGACTGTACATTAATACAAGAAAATCCAGCGACTTAGATTAAAAACAGATTGATTTGTAGGTCCTACAGACCGAATCCGCAAATCTGTGAATAACTGGATTTGGATAGTATATTCGTCAAGATTCGAAATTCTGATGACGTAACTGCACGAGTTGGTAGGACCTAACCTAACCACCCCTGAGCTCCAAACCCAAATTAGGAATTCTAGCAACGTCTGGTATTTGGATTGTATATTTTACAGTCCATATTAAAGTGAGGCTCTGGCACCTTCAACGAGATTTTTGTACGCCCATATTTTATACCTACCTACTTATGGCTAATTTTCATGGATTTGGTTTTTATGATTTCGGAAGCGGATTTCAATGGGTTTGTATTTTCTCACGGTCGAGTGTTGTCATCATCCCACTCACATCAAAATCAAATTTTGAGAATTTTCTCACTGGGGCGTCCTAAAAAAAAGTCATTCAAGTAGGCAGGTGGTCTCAAACCTGGCGCTGAGTCGTCATTTCGATAAAAGCACCTAGTATGTAAAGTTTACTCTTAATAACCTATTTACTTTGATCCGTAGGACCACGCTTGTCGGAGTGAAGGAGTGGATGCTGCTCGAGATTTGGATTATAACGCGGCAGCTGCATGGGTGGGACACCCATACTTTGATGTTATCGACAATTCAACGGAGTTCGAGAAGAAGATCAGGAGGATGATTGCAGTAAGCTAATCCTGCTAACTTTAATAACAATTTTCACGTTTAACATGATTGATTGTTAGGTTGGAATGTGACTATAGGTTTGCTCCAAGATTTCTCAAAAAGTCATTACTGCAATTATCGACAGTTAGAAGCTGTCGAACAGTGAGCAGGCAAAACTGTAACGTCCAATGGTACAGTACCAAATTGGTACATTGAAGTAGGTTGGATTGCTTTTCTTCGGGAATTAGGCTTCTGCTCAACAATTTGCTTACAACCTTCAACCAGTTCTTATCCCTGAAACATCCAAGGATAGTGGTTCCATCTGGAAAAGTAATTATACAACTACGCAGGTGGCCTCCCACTTTTAGCATGGAACATGCTATTTGTTTCACGGAAGGCGAGATGAAAAGGTGCGAGACGAAAAGGGGCGAGACGAATAAGGGAGACGTGAGGAAACGCTGGATGCCCTTTTATGGTGCTGATGAAGTCACATAGGAGGCGACCCGCGAGGTTTCTTTCGAAGTTCATCGTAAGATGCTGCGAGAACTCGAGTCACTTTTTATTTTTTGTCCTTGTTTTCCTAAAAAATCAAGGGATTTGGATTAAATCGATAGACATTACATTAATTTATTTATACAAAAAGGGCAAGAAGGTAGGTATCTTCCGTCCATTCTAGTTGGCAGAAGCTGAGCTGACAATAGCATGTTCCATGTTTTTTGCATTTTGGCTGTAAGCTCAAAACACTAATAATCGGGAGTCCTGGGGGGCGCTCACCCCCTGGCGGGGTCAAGGGGTGGAGCCCCTTGCGAGGCCCTGAGGGCCGAGTTTAGCATGGAACATGCTATTGTTGTGGATTAATTGCCCAAAATCGTTATGCGAAGGCAATACGAAAAAGGGAGGCACGAGGAATTTTAAATTGCTTTTATAGGGAAGCTTCTGTAAATACTCTCAAATAATACTGGTTGATTCGATGAAGAACTTGATAGGCAGTGAAGCAAGTACTCAGAGTAAACTAAACAACCATACCAGGTTGGGGCTTTTCATCTGACTGTCTCAGGCGTTGTGGGGCTCATCCGATTTCCTCTTGAGGGAGGGTCACAATTTGTTTTGGTGATTTCGTTTAAAACTACTCAATGCCTCGCCCCCTTGAGTGGAGAGGGGTTCCTTGTACAGAAGCTTGAAAACTACTTGTATGAGGGACTTAAACCTATGTGGTCACCCGTCCAAGTACTTACCATGCTCTTTACTTGCGTTAACCAAGCTTTGCTTAACTTCGCTTATTGCATGGGAAACTGTTGGTTGCAACGCCTAAAAGCTGAGCTTCACATTTCCACACTGAGCCCACATGAACAAACGGCAGATTGTCTGAGATGGAGGCAGGTGTCCCCATTTGTCCGTGCCACGGCTGTGTTTCTGTTTTCTGTACCCATTTACCTTATTTTCCTTATCCATGTACTACCCTACAGAACTAAACCAAACAAGCTTTCCCTGGCGTGGGCTCGGTGAGGATGCTCAAACGTTTGTCAGTATAGTAACTCTTCCATCGACAATATGTCGTGTGTCGACATGGGCTTGGTGTGGAAATATGGACCCTGGCCTTAACCCGTTCAGCAGTTTGATTGGATATTTTTGTGTGATAATTGGTTATTTGTTATAATTTGTGTGATAAATCAAGCCTTGAGATTAATTTTGATGGAAAAAACATTGAATTATTTGTTGTCCTCCAAAATCATAAATACCACTCCTCTTGGTGATGGCCCTGCCGCTTCTCCAGGGTCCCTCAGAAATCTTGAGCCTCGAAAATCGTCCACCATAAAACGTAACCATTACTAAAGATTTGAAATTACTGGGCGTTTCATTGTTTGATAATAAGACAAGGAATATATTTTTAGAATTGTTTTATACACACCCTTCTTAGGTACAATACTTTAATGTTGCAGAGTATCTGTCAGAAAATGGGTATTGACACTGGTGACCGGCTTCTGACGAATGCGAGGAAACGAAAATTCCTCGTTAGGGGTCCCATGCCGCCTGACTCAGAATTCCCGCCTTTCCAGGACTTTGATGTTGTGCATAACTACTTGACCAATGTCAACCCCTCGATGCAAGCGCGTCTGAGGAAAAGAGGCCAAAAAGGTTGGTGGAAAATATCACAGTATAAATCAATAGGCGTATTGACATTTTATATTGATTGAAAGTTGCAAATCGTTCTTCTCATTTGTAAGGTCGCCTGTTGAGCTACAAAACTACTTGGGATAACTGTTCTGCTGATATATTACCTACGAGTTGTTACAAATTTCAGCGTGACCAAAATCTTAAGATTTCTGTAATTGATTGTTGGTTTCTAATGAACTGATTTGTATGTATAGGACATTGGAGCTATACACACACCCTGAGGAAACCCAAGATGCACGGGCAAGTGGTTGAAGTGAAGACTCAGCTGACTCACAGGGACTACATCAATTTGCTGTCTCAGAAAGACGACTCTCACTTCACTATCTATAAGCTTCGTCGGTGTTTTATTGACAACAATCAATATTTCCAACTGGACGTCTACAAAGACCCTTGTCATCCAAGGTATGAATCTGTATGATAAAACCCTTTGGACTTTTATCTTTGTACTTAGTGTTACGTTCAAGGAAAACTCCTGCAGTCGAAGAGGTTTGATTAAATCAGCCACAGTAGCTCATTTCTTTGGAGCGCTGTTTCTAAAGAGCTTTCCTCTAAATGAAATTGAAGGCATGAGTTCGAACTCTGTCGAGATATTAAATATTTTCAGGTCATTACATTTGGCACAGGGCAGTAGGACTGAAACTTTAACACGTAATAATCCCTCTCAAGATATATTGTAAACATTACAGGTTTGTCCAGATAAATAGTCACGAATCATATTGGAATCGAACCAGAACCAATGGAATTGAAAAGGGGAGGGGAAAGAGGCGTTCAGGACTGTTGGTTAGTTCCAACTCCTGTTGTCCAAACGGTTTTCGGGCTAGTTCGGTACTGATGTACAACAGCAACTATACTGATACGAGATAACACCTAGATTTATCATTATTTATTATTTATATTAGATTTATTATTATTAGCACCAACATAAACAACTCGCCAAGAAACATAGGAACTGGTACTTTGCGGTAGGCGAGATTATTCAATCTGTAATATGTGTTATTTGTGAAAACGTCTACTGTGCTTGTCTGGAACTAAATTCTGGCAAAAATCTTGAACCACTTGAACTAGTCCTTAACGGTTGGACTCCTTCTTCGGACAACGAACTTGAGGTTCCAGGACTCCTCAGAACTGGTTCTGAGTCTCTCAAAGCGCATGGCCAATACTGGGTGTTGTCAGTCCTGAAAGGTTCGGGACTGCTTCTCCAGATAAACCTTATATTACCTGACAAAGCATCTTTCATTTCCTCACTCACTTGAATTAAAACACACCATAACAATGACCTCGTTCGAATGTAACTTCTTCCAGAGAGCATCTGCTGAGCCAGTGGCCTACAGTTTCACTTTGTCGTTTGTTCGACCCCCAAATTAGCTGAGACGGATTATATACATACAACATAATTTGACTGCGGAGTTTTTCTTTCAAGGAAAACTCCCACAGTAGATTAGATTCGTTGAAAGTCATTGGAGCGCTGTTTCTAAAGAGCTTTTCTTTGAAAGAAAGTAAAGGCATGAGTACGAGCTCTTTCGAGTTATCAAGTATTTTTGGGCTGTTTCACTAGTGATTCTATCCTATTGCAGACCTGCTGGGATTCTCCTTATTGGCAGAAGTTAGGAATTTCGTGCAGAAGTTTGTGGTTTGGAGAATGGTTGTTTGCGTTCCTTCTATAAATATCAGTCGCATCTATTCCATTCAAAGGGATGTTGGACAGACAGCACAGCACGTCTTAATTAAGTGTTGGGTACATAATGAGTGAATTAGTTCTTCGTTACTCTCAGAAACGCTTTTCAACTTGTGGAATTCATGATCATAGTGTATTATACCGTCTGTTTGGTCGTAACCAAATTTGTAATTCCCGCCTAGTAGCAAATCAACACTTCATAGCGCTAGTTCATTGAATTCCCGAGTCAGCGCTAGCGTAGCACTTATCAAGTTTCACACCTAGTAAACTCATTTGAATGGAACAATGAAAACTGTTATTTCCCAATTTAATCCCGAATATCCCTGATCGATAAAGTGATCTGTGCTCCCGAAATTGTGTAATTAAATCAAGTCAATTGTATTTATGTTGATAATATTTTATGCTTCCCGTGTCTATTAATTGATATTGAGAAACCAGTGAACTGCGACAGGAGCGCTCCCGGCCCGAGTTGCGGGCAGAGAAAAAAGTTGTAATCAGTCTCGTTTGATATGTTCTCCAGTCTAACCGCTTTCCCGCATAATTGTTACTTACCTTTGTATTACAATAAAGTTGTATTCAGGATCCCGTTAAAAGTTGTTTTCCGTTCCCGTGATTATTCACCGTCATTCTCATTTTAAAATGAATAAACTGCAAAAAATATGGAGTTTTTGCAATCCTCTGAGTGGTGAGTGGGTGTTTGAGTCAGAGGCACTACAAATAGGAATAACAAAGTACGCATGTTGTGCTGGTAGAGTTGATTCGTTGCACACCCTATTTGAGTTCCGAATATGACTTACTTGAATAGGATTTTACCTTTTACTGTTATATTAGGTACCTGTGGTGGAATGGGTAGATTTTAGAAGGAAAATAACCTCTGGAAGAAAATTTCAAATTGAGTTACTTACATTACCGTCCGTCGCAGAATTGAACTCTTTGGGGCCCAAACCCCTATGAGCTCTTTTCAGAGCGAACAATTAATCATGGGCCTCCCACCCCTCATCAGGGGGCTGAGTCTTTTTGATTAAACAAAAAACTCTAAGGAAAGTACAATAAGCCAACAGGCTTTCCTACTGGGGGCTCAAAACCCCCACCCTGAGAGTTTTTCTATCTACATCTACATTACCGTCACTTTGTGGCTCGTAGGTCGAGTTGGAACCCGATTTCCAACTCGTGAAATACGACTCAAAGATTGGCATCTGTTCTGTGCTCCCCAAGAAAATCGGAATTCCAGCTCACCTCACGTAGGACTGCAAGAACTCTCTAGTGGTTCAAGTTATAATCAATCTTGGGGAGTAATGATTTGAAAATCCTTTTAAGATAACTTTTTCCACCTGTCAGGAATGATTCTGGAATCAATTAATCCTAGCTACTGCCGCATAATGTATCTGACGGACGCTCTATCCAACATCCCTGTTAGGTAAAGTAACGCTCCTTGGCCACCCTTGTAATGGATCTCCAGTCCAAGTTTCCCTGTCAGGTTCTCGAAATTGCTTGGGTCGACGATCACTTTAATATTAATGATAAAGTCATTTCACCTGCTTTAAGGATTCGATTTTCTTTTCACATTTTATTCTATAGACCAAAACTGTTGACGTATTCTGAATGAACAAAATTGTATTACAGGTGCAATGGTTTGATGCTGTTAGAAACCTATTCAGCTCTCGAGGATGGGCGTTTGGAAGCCTGTCTCCCTAAGTTCCTTAACATCGACAGTGAGGTCACTGACGATCCCTCATTCTCGATGTACAATCTATCCCTCCGCGAAGAGTGGGCCAACTCTTCCAAATTCACTCAAGCTGTCAAAGGTTGGTACCTTCCTGTACAAGTTTTAAAACCATGTTCCAAGACTACTCATCATTATTAAATACTAACCAAAATGTCCACCTAGCAATTGCTCCATAGTTAGATAGTAATGTAAAGCAATACAGAAGGGTACATTTGACAGAACTTGGAAACTCCGAGTTCAATGAACCCCTTTTATAAATCCGAGTTCTGAGTAACTCTAAAACGCGTTCAACTTAGTCAATATTGGAGGGAGTCGCAATGTAGAATTGATTATTCGGGGTTACTCTATGGACTTGTCGTTAGGGCATGCATATTCGACAACATCCAAGTAAATTAGCAGTCCGACGCTAAATTCTACATTACTTATTACATGTTTGACATTAATATTGTGATTAAAAAAGAACGTTAACAGTCTTGGCTATGGTAGTTTCCTATTCTTTGGTTATAATGTGCACTTTGGTTTTCATGAGACCTTTAGCTAACAATCAATTGATATTTTTGAACTGAATCAGCTGAGGCTATAGGTATCCAGATTCTATCAACAGCCTTGAAGAATCGTAATCGATCTATGCATGAGGGGTACGGATACCTTTTTACGACTATGTTTACAAACAGTTTTGCTTCCGAATCTACTTTAGGTAGCCGAAGCATTGTTTTCACTTTCGGCAGATTACAATTTTTTTGACTCCAAAATCGAAATTTCCACTTGCATTTTACATTTTAGACCATCCTGAGCAACTTTGGTTCCATATCTGTCGTCTGTATGTATGTGTTAGTGTGTCTGTCCGTGAGTCCGCAAATCCTTGCTACACACGTAACATCCACAGTTTTCATCCTATTTTGATGAAATTTTCAGGGAATGTGCGGCCTAAGCTATATGGTCGCCTATAAATTTCAGTACTCACAAATTAAAACTTCACTCTATGCATGCGCAAACATAAATTCCATCAAGCATCCAGGTTAGGTGAAACTACTAAAATAACTAACTAAATAGGGACTAAAATAAGGTGAAATTATGCTTGTTGCAAGGATTTTACATTCGCTCAGGCGCAGCAGCTAATAATTCTGTTGTAAAGACATATGGGGTGAGTTAATCGTAATTTTCTAACTACCCTCTAAATTTGACACTACACTCTTGATTTGAAACTTGGGAGTCTCCTCAGATTTGTCAAAAGGGCCCAAAGAAAATATTATTTTATACATTTTAATATTGTTTCACTATGGGGTATTCCGGTGGGTCTGAATTTTGCACTTTGATCCTCAAATTTGGATGCTGTGTATTTTAAACCTCCGATTTCTTATTTCCACCTGAAAATATCGATTCATAATAATTGGTCTTACGACAAAACGGGTTCTACGACACACTATATGAAGGAGCAGAAGCCTCCCCCGAAAAAGTTATTACGTAGACTCATTTGTTTCTATGCAGCCATCTTCACCTTCTTTCCAGTCGATCAATCATATTGAATCTTTTTCTCTTGGAGATTTTCGAAGGAAGAGGTGGAATATTCCAATAAGCTCTAAACAAACTTTTCTTCGTCTTATAAAATTAATTCGTAATTTTTTTTGAACAATTAACTACCCAACCAAACTGTATGTTGGTATAGATCGCACGCTGTAACCTTGTCGGTTTCTCTGGGGTATTCAAATAGGCAAGTTAACAGCGTTCGACCTACCTATAGTTGGCAAGTTTTTTCAGGACATTATTTTTTCTAAAAAATCCTCAAACATAACATCATTGTATTCCAAACAACAAAATGGCGATTTATGCATGCATCTATTTTCATCACAACACCAGTGAATCCAAACACTCATTACATATTGTATCCTCATCTCAGTTATAAACATATTACCAATTCGCCCTCCTTCCTTTACTTGTTTGACCTCGCCTTTCCAATAATTTTCTGCTGAACCAATGTTGATGAGTATGACAAATGTGTACTTTTGACCTCAAATTCGGTTTTAGATCAAGTAAGCAGGAATTAGTTTCGTCATAATACAGGTGGAATTGATTTTGTGTGATTTCACGGATCCATTCAGAAGTTTAGTAGACGTCTCTGCTGATCATGACTTTCCTGATAATTCCTGATGATTCCTGATAATTATCTGATGTAATGAATGTTGATGAATATAGATGTATTAGAAACCGATGCTGTGAATAGATTGACTTTGAGTTCGTGTTATAAAGGAAATGAGGATGGACTAGCCCCTCAAGTATGTGAAGCGCTGCAGGAGTGTTACTAACTAGTAGTAACGGGTGCTAAAAAAGGTTTTTATGGTGCGATCCAACGAATATTGTAATAGTATTTCTTGTTGTCACGTACTCCCATCATAAGTGTTAACTAATTTCAATGTCGTTCTTTAAAGTTGTTCCATAATTTCATTCTGTCATCAATTAAGATGAATAAAGCCTACATTTCGTTCTAAAGGTTTATAACAATTTATAGAGATTGTGTGTGGAAATGATGAAGCAGAACATGACGAAAACCTAAAACGTTTCATGGATGCAGTTCAAAAGTACGGCTTCACTATAAATCGGGAAAAAAGTAAATACTCCCAAAACTCAATAAAACTCCTTGGCTATAAAATAGAGAATAAGACAATTTCCCCCTGATTCAGACCGACTCAAACCACTACTTAGCTTACCCCCTCTAAGGAAGTGCAAAGAATGATCAGCATGTTTGCTCACTATTCGAAGTTGGTTCAGAACTATTCAGATAAAATTCGAAATTTGTTGAATTCTAAAACATTTTTTCTGTCCGCTGAAGCTGTATCTGATTTTGAACATCTCAAGAACGAGATATCTAGGGTTGTGGTCAATACCATTGACGACTAAGAACCATTTGTCATTGAAACTGGTGCATCAGATTTTTCAATTTCATCGGTGCTCTCCCAATTAGGCAGACCTGTTGCCTTTTTCTCCCAAAAATCGAATGAGAGTGAGCGGTGGCATTCTGCAGTAGAGAAAGAGGCATACGCTGTAGTGAGGGCTCTAAAAAAATGGAGACAATTCTTGTTAGGGCGCTATTTTACAATAGTCACTGACCAGCGCTCGGTGTCGTTCATGTTCGACATAGATATCAAAATAAGATTAAAAATGAAAAAATACAGAGATGGCGCCTCGAAATGTCTTGATACAACTATGACATTATCTACAGACCCGGAAAACAAAACCAAGTGGCGGATGCCTTATAAAGTAAGTATAAAATTCGCCCTGACAATTTCATACAGGAAAGTTATACTACAGGTAAGAGCATATGTAATCGTTTTTGTACTACTTAGTAAGTTCCTACTGGGATCTATTACACGTATAGATGCTAATGTAGGAGAGGCATACTTTTGCTTTAGTTGGTAGGTCTACCTACTTAGACGCAAGTGTGTCCAGGTTTAATAGGGTTGCCAGATATAGCTACTATAATTTATAGTATCTATAATATATTTACAACCAATTCAATGTTATTCATACTCATCTGCAAAGCTTATCAACTTTTGTGAAGCTTTAAATGGGATGCAGTAAATTGGAAATGTGAGGATGTCCCATTTCCCTTCTTTTGATAAATTATTTATCATAGACATCAAACTACCTTTTCCTTTATCCTTCCTACATCCAGTGTGGTATACATTAATCATGAATTTAACCATCCTGAACTTTGTGTGATTGATTCCAAGTAAAGCTATCCACTATTTCACTCACTAATTTGATTTTTCCAATCAATTATTAATGCAAGAAACGACACAGGGAGACACCTGCCCACTCCAGACACACGGGTAATTACATTTTCCACATCTAAGCATGTGATAATCATCCCTGATTGTTACCTCACAAGATTTCTTCTATTCAAATCCATTTCTCTATCAAGGGATTAATGTTTTCTATGAATTAACCAACATTTGATGACCAATAAGTGTACTATACCCTAAGCGTTCCCGTTTTCTGTAGTACCGTTGCTCTTGTGTCTTGTACCTCCTCATCGATTTTATCTGTGAATTCATAGATTTTACATAAGAATATACGAAATTTAATGCATTTTCTAGGACTGTAGATCAGAACCTTCTGTAAAATCCATTTCATGAACCTATCACTAAATACCTGTGAATGTCTAGTTGTTGTACCTACCTATTTTGTGTCATTGATTTTGAAAATTTTGCAGCCTCAAACCGTAAATTTGTGCCATAGAAAATTAAATGATTTTCATGTTTAAGCCGTCATATGGCTATGCTGTGATCAACCTTAAGGTTATGCCTTAAGGAAAGTTTAACTGAGTAGTGCTCAAGTTTAAGGCTGATCAAACCATTACTCAGAAGGTTTTCAAAGTATAAAATGTTGAATATTCCAAAGCTTGATTAGCTCGATTCCGCGAGTAGTTGTGCATTTCCCAAAGAAAAATTTAAATTTCATTGAAATTGTATCAAATTTGTCAAAAGTTCCTCTCTTTCCATGCCTCAATCTGGCATTATTGGGCGGATTTTGATGATTTAAGTCATGTTTGCTTCTATTTTCCTTCCTCTTTGTATTCTGAAAAAATAAAGAAAAAAACAACTAAATTCACGAGTTTGGGGAATTGGTAAAATTGGGGCTGAAAATTGAGCCCTTGACAAGGCGGCAAACACGCCTGCTCCACCCTGCTACCCAAGGCTGGGCGACAGCCCCCTCCCTTCCCCCTAGCCACTCCCATTCTGTTTGCATCACCATGACAACAGGGTGACAACTTCCGCCTACCTCAACTACCGATGGGCAGGCGGCCCAGCGAAAGGAGCTGGAGCGTCTGGAAACCAAGACTGAGAAACGCCGCCAGCGCATTCTCCTGAGAGTGTTGTGACTTACTTACCAGGACTCGTCAGCATCTTTTCCTTCCTCTGTCAACTGACAAGGGAAGGCTGCGGTACTTCCCTAACCGATTTCATTCTAAATTTGACTGTTTATTCTAGAATCAAATAAGTCGATACGCATTCGGTTGATCCATTGAATGGGCCTCAGGAATCAATTCTTTATGTAAAATATAGAGGACCTTTTCCGTTATCGTTCCGCCTGGCCCCTAGCTACCCACCGTTATCGTTCCACCACCCAGAGTGGTACCTACCTAATTACTATATTGCAGAAAAACAGTATTATGTTACCGAAAATACCCAAAATTCGCCAAAACTAGTTTTAATTAGTCATAACTAGTGTAATCTCATCTACAACCACTCCTAGAGAAATTTTACACAGATCAGTTTTAAGCATAGATCAGTGGTCTGGATGTTCACTACGCTCGCATCTTAAAAACTCATAACATCAAGTAGTCGATTCCTTGGTAAAATTCAGATTAGTTGGACGTATAGATCAGTATCAGGGTGGTGGAACAATAACAGTGGAGGGCCTGGAGGGACGATAACGGGGACATAGATTAGTAGGAAAATAAATCAGAATGATGTGTAGTTAGGTGATCTGGATGCTCACAAGCTCGCATCTCAAAAAATGTAAAAATATCCCGAATCAATCCTTTTAGTAAATATAGATTAGTTGAACAAATATATCGGAAATACGATCAAAAGTATGTTACCAAGATTGAAATACGATGCAAAAATTTAAACCCCTGATTGGGAGCCTGTCTTTGGGGTGGCGCAGGGTCTGCTGCCACCAGTCAACCTTGGCGAGAAGCCCCCCCCCCCCACTCTACCTCGCCTATGCTTCCCATATTCTGGGTAGTACCAGAACGATCCGCTAGTGGCGTCGTTTTCAGGTCATTTTTTACCAATTTTCCAAACTCGTAAATTTACCGTTATCTTTGGTTTAGCAAGAGGATGGAAAATAAAAGTTTGTGAGAGTTATTTTACGCAAATCTGTCCACATATGCCAGAGAAAGCATTGAAAACCCATGAAATATTGACAAATTTTACACAGTTTAAATTTAATGTAATTATATATGCAATTTTCTTTGGTTTAGGAACAACTACAAACTAAAAAGAACTACCTGATCAAGTTTTGAAGTGTGAAAATTGATCTACTACTTGAAATTTTATGATACTGCAACCTCCTGACATAGTGTTTGAACAGCCTTAAGACCATTTCGTTGTTGAAGATGATGATGTACGACTCATGTTGGTCATATCTGTTACGATTCTACTTTTTTCCTCCACTTAGTAATAATCCAGAACTTCGTATGCTGGTGTGTGCCTCATCTGATTCATGTTACCATTTTTGTCATTTCAGAATTCAACAACAGAAAAACCAATGGAATCATCAAGGCAAGTGAAAAACTCGTCAAAGACACCCCCAACGGTAAATTGATGATAGTCAACGGAGACTGAAGTCTCACTTCCTCATTAGATCCAGTATAGGTGACACGAAAGTATAAGAAACAAATTGTGATCTCTATGAAAAATCTGAAATTGAAAATTGAAACTGACCCAGTTAATATTTATCAAAATTTCCTCTCTACTTCTTTTTTTATACGTTATTTATTTTAAATTTTAGATAGTTTGACTTCAGTCGTTTTAACCACCCTGCTTTGGAGCACGATAAATTTTAGTGAAATTATGTTGAAAAGCTTTGGTTGAAAATAAGGTTTTCAAACCTGGATAAAATTGGACTTTCTAATGTAAGCGTACCTCCTGGTTTAATTGATCAAACTATGAGGTACACTTTTTTTAGAAAGTCCAATTTTATCTTTATAATGACGATTATTATCATATTTTAGTATCACTGCTCTAGAAATGTGCCAATGTTTTGTGTGTGCCTCACCAAAGTAAATTGTGAATAATAGTTTTTGATCGGATATGCTTAGTCAGGCTGGTTCCTGGCTATGGTCAGACAATGAAATTATAGTCACACGTTTTGGGTTATCACTCGAACGAGGACTATTGCAAAAGTTTATGTGAACGGCTTACATAATTCAGAACGTAAAACAATGTTACTTAATAGGTATATATATATTGTACACACCATACCTTGCACATAACTGATCTTGCATGAAAAAGAAATGTTATCTAATGTTGTTCCTCTATATATCGTCATCCTTTTAAAAGTATGGAATGGGAATTGTGCTATATATAACTCCATCCTATCGAATATCTTTTTTTAGTGGAAAGCTTTACGGGTTTGACGAGTTGTGGCTAAAATTATGTCCTGCACACTTTGAAGAAGTATGATTCTTCTTTAGTTCAACTTTTGACGAAAATCCTGCTAGAGTGGTCTAATGAAGGGTATAACACCCAGTGATGGCTCTACTTACAACAATCATAATAAGGCAATCCCTATTAGTTGCCCTAGAACTTGAGTACCACTTTTTCTACTGACCATACAGTGTCCAACTACAGTAGTGCGATTCTGCAGACAAGCATCCAGTATATAAAGATACACAGGAGCACTTGAAGTTCCTTAACTGGAGGTTTGGTGTATTTGCCCTTATGTTAACCTCCTTTGTCACTCACGTCATACAAAGTATCAATTATTAAGTATTCATTACATTAGTGGCATCGAATAACTGCTAATAACTCTACTACTAATTTCTTCAAGGTTTCTTCATAAATCATTAGTACAAAAAGAAAGTAAAATACAAGAAATTTAGTATCCCACATTATTTTCACAAATACTTCTACAAAATCGTATTTTCGAAAAATCATTTCCAAGAATGTAATTTCAATCATTAAATGTAAGTAATAAGTAGGTAATTAGTGATACGAGAGGGAATACCAGACCGTCACCAGCCAGCTAAGGAGTTGTACATCATATATCTGCCTTGACTTGCCACAAGTGATTTCAGCAAAGAAAATTGTTGCTGCCAGTCATATTTTTTTGCCCTAAGGCCCCTTTCATATGGAGAGCTTGTAGCCCTCAGTTCGAAGCATTTTCCGCTCTTGGTTGCCACCTTTCACGTTTGAGAGCCTTTTAGTTCACATAGCCGAAAGTTGCGCCCAGTTGAAGAAACGCCATCATTGTCATGCGCCATCTTAGATACCAAAAACGCCGAAGTACCATCCGGTGTTGGGTCCATCTTATCAATCACTGGCAGGATGGAACAGGAGTTTTCACTGCACTTTATCAACAACTTTGACAGGATGGCAACAAATTTTTCAATTATTTTTTAATGTTAGTTGCCTCATTAACATTGCCACGTCTACATCTGTGTTTGAAATAAATAAGGAAGCAAGAAAGAATTTAGACAAGATGCGAAAATCCCTCGATGGATAGATAATTTTTGTCTTGGCCTCATCGTCAATCTGCTGAGTAGATCACGAATATATCTCTTTTTACATTTGGTGCTTTCCCCTACTATCCACTTTTCAAACAACTCTCGATTCGTGGCAATTTAGAATGAATCGCGGCGAGTCACAGAAAATACCAACGCATTTGTGACAGGGATTACATAAAAGGTTATCATGTAAAAATTTGGAAAACACATTTTTAATCCTTCGATAAATTCTCCTTCAAAGTTGACCAATTTAGAACTTTTGTTAGATTGCTGTGCTGCAAATATTTAGGGGGAGCGTCAATAACCGCAGTAAATCACTTTCCATTGCTGGTTGGAGGCATGATGGAGAGGACTACTCCTCTTCGTGGAAGATGTTGACACAAACTAAATAGCTAGTTCATCACCAATGTTGAGTTTGGAATGTTTCGTTGTAATGTTCTGGAATCAGTTGGTTACAATAGCTAGAATTTTTGCTTTGCAGTCGAACACACATGGCTCAGTCAAACTGCTACCTTTTTAATCAGCTTCAGAGTGTTCTAAGTGATGAGTTTGTTTTTTATTTATTTTATGTTCTTCTTTTTTCCATGGAAAATCGATAATACATTTTTTTCCTAGAACCTCCCGTCACGGCTACTACCGTTCTCTATCATTTGACATACTTTTCTTTGTCGGGTCGTTGGCATATCGACATCAAAAGATATGCTGGATTCCTTATCAGTGATGACGCCCCGTCTCAAAGTGATACCTATTAAGCTGTTGTCTCCATCAACTTCAAAGCCCTTTTTTCTTCCTCAATGCCTGCATGGAGGTAACGATGAGGTGCTCATATTAAAACGCAACCATTAGTAGCGTTGAAACAAGGAAACTTCACTTCCTTTCTCATCATTATACACTGAGGGTAGTATTTGTAATTGCATGAAATATCTTCAACTTTCAAATCTTTAAGAATTCTGCAGAAGTAATTTGTGTTGACTTTGAATTTCATCAATCCCTCATCTCACGTCTCTTCATTAAATGAAGAGACGTGAGATGAGGGATACAAATTTTGTATATCACAATTGAAGGGGATATGTTGTAAGCTTTTCGAGGTTGCAAATACTGGTATTGTAATTGGCACTTCATACTGATAAATCTATCTTATATAACTGTAAATTAGAATTTTTTTCTATCATTAGAGTTATTCTTTGTACTACCAGAGGAGGTGGCGTAGATATGAGGTTAGGTTGTTCTGTTGCTCTATGGGTTTCGTGTTATTGTCTTATTTAAATTGGGTAATTATTTTTTGTATTCTAGGGATAGGATCGGGTTACATTGGGGATTGGGGTGTGCAGCCTGCAATTGCTACACACCCTTATTTATAATATATTTTTCCAGTTACGAAAGTTGAAGGTACACTACTACCTGCATGCCAGTAATACTCTCCATGTATTAATACAATTCAAAACACCTTGTCTGGTAAGGTTGCCAAGCTTCTTTGTTTCCGCTATGCCTTCAGCAGTCATTACCTTATGTGTCTGTCGGAGACTGAAAAGTGACTAAACACTGCTGTTTTGTGATGGATATGGGCAGCTCCTCCTTCTCGGTTCTTGCGACTGCCGCATCTTGCTATCGGCTCTACCCTTTGATGGGGTTACTACTCCATTTCCATCTCCACCGTGTTATACTTTTTAAAACCTTGTGAATGTACCCCGTTGGAAATTGCCAATTTCAGTATTCTCATTTCAGACGGATCTCGCAGTTTACTTTTCCACTGCATTACGTGAAAGGGTTAAACAGTTAATGTCCTCAGCAATCCCACTCTTGTCAAACAATAATTCATGCAACTTTATCAGTATTTGTCCAGTTTTCATTGATGACTTTATAAGATAAGTTAATGGCCATAATCAATGAAAAAATCGCTCTTATGGACCAAAATTCGTTCCTTCTTTGCGAATTGTAGTGAAGCGATGAGTACTTAATTCTTCTACTGAATTCTTCTACTGAATTAAGCGCCATTATAGACGTATTTTTGACCTTCACGTTTTAGTGAGTAACTTGTAAAATCTTTTGGCCTGAATAGATATTACCAGTTTTTGTTTTACCAGTATTTACCAGCTCGTAAACTACTTTTATGGTTCAGTTTGCTGTATCAGTTCATTACTGGGTAACAGTAGGATAACAGTGATTGAGGTATTTTAGAAGGTCATCAAATCGGAGTTTTCTGTATGTTGATTAGTATTAATTCAGGTTAAACTTGAGTTAAAAATAACTGAAAGTAATAACACGATTTTTTCCCTTTGGGAATATCCGAGTTTACATTCAAGCGTAGCAGTCACAAGGGAAAACATGCCTCTAGCACTGCTGAGACAGAGCAAAGCAAGAAGGGTGCAAAACGTGGCTGGTCAAATGTCCAAAAATCGAAATGTCGAAGTCCGAAAATCAAAATTTTTGTTTATCTGAGGAACTGATAGGTACATTATGTTGCCCTTGAAAATACTGTACTAAAATCAGCTCTTAGACACAAATTCAGCAAAACTTTTTTCCAATAAGTTACATTTATGGCCCATTCCACCATAGAGGATCACGAACTAATCCAGATATTTCACTGCTATTTTTGAGGAATAACTCTCGACTCTGGATTAACTCCTTATGGTAGAACGCGCCCATAAAGAAATATTATTCGAGACAATTTAAGTCTTAACGTATTTTAGTAAAACTACTGTTATTAATCTAATCAGTATATGTAAAATATGTAAATATTCAATATGTGCGTAAATATGCTGAACTTATGGTATTTAGAGACTTTTGAATGTGGACTGGACACAAAATACACATTGTAGTAACTCAAGCAATCCGTTTTGCATCAGTTTGTTCCTCCAGATCTCTTGATTGGTAGAAGATAATTGTTTTCACTTGCTCAATTTCATGCGACATAGCTGGGTAACCAATTTTCGGACTTTCGTCCAGCTAGATTTTTGTTGAAAGTGAACCGCTGTCACCACCCTATTTGAAGTCAGCCAGGCTCATTGATTTGAAGAATATCTTCCACACAGAGGTACATCAATACCTCAAAAATGTACGAGAAATCATAGATTATACGTAAATTTTATGTAATGAAAACTTACGTGAAACATCTAAGAGTCAAAGAATTTAATTATTTGACATAGCCATAATTATAAATAAAGAAAAAAATTCAGAATTTATTTTGGGATGTTAAAAATCCCTCAGTTTTGAACTGGTATAGCAGCATAGTTCTATTTCGTGTTATGTCTCGGATCTGTTGAGATCTGACTTTGTACTTAATCATTGTTGCTTTGCACTTAAGCCGACCCAGTTGACAGGTATCCGTTCATGGAGGTCTACCGAAATTGAATAAATGTCCAATATTTTTGTAAATCAAATTAAACTCAACAAGCCCTGTCAACGCGGGACTGCTCAAACCCGGTGTGCTTTCGTTGTGATCTTTGTTAAAAACTATTGTTATCATCAAGTGATGAGATTTTAAAGAATCTTGGTTGTCAGTTTTGAGAATTCGCCACCAATACAAATGCATTGCTGCTTCTTGTTCATCAGTTATGGTATGATTTTTCGCCAACTGTAGAGCTGACTGCAGAAAAATGAACATTCTTGCCCTTTCCCTGCTATTCCGGGAACTTTATATTTTCAATATGAGTGGTGTTGCTTCAAACCAGTTTTATTATCATTGAACCACTGGGTATCATAATAACTTCTCTTATCTACTTATTTGTGCCTTCCTTCATATTGCTAAGCATGATGGCCAATGATCGAGCATATATTTTCTATTTCAATCTTCTATCAAGATGTTTGTAATGAATTTAATGAATACATTCGGTTGAGGGTACTGCGTTACCACCATTCAATAGCTTTTGAATAGCGTTCATTTGTTATATGTAGGCTGTTTATAGGTTTAGTTCCAGCGCGGCCAAGAGAACATGAACGGAGTACAACTAGTTCAGTGTGAGAACCGAGGTGGTGGGGATAATTCACAAATTTTTCAATTTATGCAATGAACCGGAACAATTCGGAAAACCTAATCCTAACCTCATTCCTTAACGTCAGCTGTCAGGCACGGCATGGCCAAGACAAATAATTTTTCAGGCAAGTCAAGCTACAATTCCGGTTATTGCAAGTCACAGAATAATTTATTGCGGAAGAGTTATACACAGAGGTAGATTTTCCAGTCTGGCAACGTGAGAGAAGGCATCAACTAAATGAAAGCAGGGAAGGTTATACATCTAACTAGGCTATCTTTTTAGTGGTCCGTTCACAACCCTGCTTTCATTTTGGAGTAAGAAGTCCATGACTACCCCACACTAGTTCATGAACTTAAGCACGCTGGAACAAACCTCATTTGAAAGGGAATCATCAATTGGTAAACTTATCTACTAGCTTGTGTAGATAATGTGTAGTACATTACCAGCACTTTTCTCATCTACACATTTAAAAATAAAAATAAATTGATCATAAATCCCAACTCTTCTGTCTTTTAGACGGATAGTTAGTCGTAGTGTTATGATTAGTATACAGATATATTGATAGTTACCCTTGTTAACAAAATATTTTTCTGGAACTGGTACCCAGAAACTGATGTCCGGAACAGGCTGACCCGGGGTTTTGCTTCCCCCTCCATTTCAATTCATGGTGCATTTAAAACATTTATAATCAAACTTTTTGGGAACCCAAAGAAATATGTAATGATATGTAACTTCGACAGTTCGTTTTGTCACTTTATTTTTATAAACGCTAGTTTGATTGTGAAATTAGAACGGTACATCATTTTTATGAGTATCAGAGAAGAATGATTATTAATTTATTGTGCATCAAATTGAAAAAAAAGTTGTTATCGAGAAGTTATGAATCATTTTGAAATAAAACTGACTGAAATATTGTTTGGTTTCTTAATTTATAATCACTCCCTGTACTCTGAAGAGTTGGCTATGTCGCTTTTAAATGCTTGATAACAATTAAGTACGTGTCATGCAGCATGATCGTATGAGATAATTTTTTAAATTATCGTACTGTATTATGTCACATTGCTTTGAAATGTGTGCACTTAAATAATAATAAAAAATAAATTTAATATTCTGCAATTTAAAAAAGATTTTGAATTTTAAGTTTTTTGTTAGTAGTTATAGATTTTTCAGAAAATATTAATGGAATCTAAGTAAATTTTCAGCATAATTTTCTGTTCTAATTCATAGTTGATAATTGTTTTGGACTATAATTCTTCTAAAAAACATAAATTTACTGTGCCGGTCTTAGCCATTTCTTAGTGATTGTTTGAGCACATTATTTGGAATTTGATGTGTTTAAAAAGTGCTGGCCAACGAACTCATCCTTTCATTTGAAAAGCTTGATTTTTTGGTGCAAGAACGGAATTTTATCTTTACCCTAAGGAGAGACTGGATTGACCTCCGCTCATATATATATTGAGGCGTTTCAGGTGGTCGGAAAATAGAGAACACGAGGATTACTCACAAAAATATTGAGAATATTTCGCTGTATCACCGCGGTGTTGTCAGCCTAAGGCTCGGCTGAAGTGTGTTCTCTATATTCTGATCACATGTAACGCCTCATAATATGCGATTTCTTTCAGAATGCCTCACAACGGATTTCAGCAAAGGAATTTTCGAAAATTATAGATTGAAAAATTTTGCTTTCACACTACCTTAGGTAGGGAAGCTTTGTGTTCGTGATTGAAGTCGAGAAAATTTGTGTCCTCCGAAATCAGAATTTCCAGTTGTCTTTCGCGTTTCAGAGCTTGCTGATCAGTTTTGGTTCTGTGGCTGTCTTTCTGTGGTAAATCCTTGTCACGCCCAAAACTATACCAAGTTTTATTCCGATCCCGTTGGAATTTTCAAGGATTTGCGGGTTAGCACCTAGACAGTCCCCTATAATTTTCAATGTTATCGAATCAACAGTAGCCTGTGCGGATGCGCAAACGTGAATTTCTCATATCGTCGATTTCTCATCATCTGTTGGTCCGATTTCGTTCAAACTCGGTAGGTAAGTGGGTATATATACTGGAAAAATACTTTGTAAATTATATTGCGATTGGTAGAGTAATAACTATAGCGCATGAGCAAAACTAATATGGATTGACACTGGCAAAACCCTGAGTCTAATGGAGCGATTTTGATGAAATTTTCAGGGATTGTGCGGGATAGGTTGTAGACGGTCCCCTATAACTTGTAGTTTGTGCGCATGCGCAAAAGTTAATTTATTATCATCATGTTTACATTTCTTATCATCTATTGGTCCGATTTCGTTCAAACTCGGGGAGTATGAGGGTATTTTTTCCAGGAATATTTCTTATTTATTATATCGCGATTGGCCGAGTAATAACTATAGTGCATGAGCAAATTTGAAGTTGATCGACTCAGACAAAACTCCGAGACTAATGGACCGATTTTCATTAAAATTTCAAGGATTGTGCGGTTTAGCTCCTAAGACGTTCTCCTATAGTTTCATTGTCGCTGGAAAAATAGTAGCCTGTGCACATGCGCAAACATTATTTTCTTATACCGTTGACTTATCAATCATTTCGACTCGTAGCTACTTTGTTCTTCAACTATTCTATATGTCTACGGAGGAAGCTATACTGCCCTCCCAACTCGGCAGACGTCTTGATCAACATCATCAGCTTCATTTTCTTCAAAAATTCTCTAAAAGCGATATGCGTTAAAACGGACTTGATTGGAGAAAATTTTCGAAAATGTTATTTTAAATTTTTTGGTACCTTTGCATGCTGTTGCTCTAGGTACTGAGGCTGACTTCATTGCTGAACCGTTGTCATTCGTAATGGGGCTTCGAGCATGAGAAGCTCGAGATAGAGCGCAGCACGTTAACAATGACCTCACCGATTTGCTATTCTTTGTTACCTATAAGGACAGTCGTGACGGACACAAGTCGTTTTCTCGGTTTTTTTCGTTCTGTGTTTCTTTATTATAATAATTTATTTATTAATAATTTAATTCTCATTTTTGACCAGTATTGATCAGACAGGTGGAGTGGGGAACGAATTGAAGAGTGACAAGGGTTGACGCAAGGTATGGGGAAAGTCATATCAACCACAATGCTCCTTAGGTCCTTCGCCCGCTACCGCTCCTAGCGGCGGACTTGGTTAGCTCGGAGCCCCATTAATGAGTTATTTTCACAAGGTGTTTTTTCAAGGCATTAACTGCCTCAAGGTGTCTTCCATGTCTCCTATTCCCAAGATAGGGAAAAGCACGATGAGTTCCGTCCCATATCAAAACTCCCGATATTCGTCTTCAATATTATTTAAAAAACTCGTACTTGAGAGATCAGTGAACTATTTGGAAGAGAAGAAGATTCTTCACATCAGACAATTTTGGTTTAGGAAGGGGAGAAGTACCAGCTCAGTTGCTTGTTCCGTGATTCTGGAGGCTCTTGATTCTCTTGATTATCTTTACAGCTTCTTGACATGTCTAAAGCTTTTGACCTTGGGCCGTTCAATTTGCTGCTGGAAAAGCTGTCATATTATGGCTTCACTGAACAAGCTTTAAATTTCCTTGCTCATTACTTAGGAGGCTGGAGACAGATTGTGTTCGACAATGGAGAACGTTCCGTTGAAGAGCCGATACTATGTGGAACCAAGCAGGGCTCAGGGCTCAGGGCTTGGACCATGCCTCTTTACAATTTACATATATGATTTAATTTTTCGATCTAGGATTCGAGCTTCTTAACTGTGTTTGCGGATGATGTTTCTGCAGTAGTTAAGGGTGCGTCAAAGGGAAAATATAGCTACCTACTGAAAAAATCTTAATTGGTGACTGATAACGCCTTATTGCTGAACACAGATAAGACTCAATGTTAGAACATTCATCTTAATGGCCGTCTGTCTCATTCAGTTAAATTGTTGGGATTGGAAGGTGATAATCGTCTGTCCTGGACTACCCACATACAGAATTTGTCAAAAAAGCTTGCTACTTGCTATTTTATGTTGCATAGATTAGCTGGTTCTGTCTCACTCGAGGTTTTGCGCACGGTTTATTTCGTATGTTTTCAGAGTCAGTTGAACTATTGTATATTAATGTGGGGCAACGCGTATCATGCTCAAAAATTGTTCAAACTTCAAAAGGCCGATTAGAATCATGGCAGGGCTGGACTGGAGTGACAGTTGTCTTGGGAACTTTAAACAGATGGGAATCCTTACCTTACTAGCTCTATGAAGGGTACTGACAACCATGGTTATTTTACGAAAAGCTGCTTCAATCTATGCGTCCCCTTTTAGTAAATTATCGTATTGTATAGTTTAGTAAATTATCATATTGTATATTGTATTGTTTTGAAATTTGAGCTTTTTGAGTGCAAGGAAATTGTTAGCTATTAATCTTATGGCAATAAACGTATTTCCAAATAATAATCTGCTATTCAAAAAGAGGTTTTGAAATGTTAGCTTTTTTGGAGTTTTTGCTCATCGATTTTTCTGCAACTTTTAATGAAATTTTACTACATTTTTCAGCATAATTTCGTGCATTAATTTTTGAGTGTTATATTTTATAGCTAATAAACTTTATTTGAACAATATTCTGCTAATATATAAGTATATATATATATATATATACAGGGTATCTCGACTTAAGTAGGTAAGACTTCATGGATCAATTATACAAATTGCAACAAGTAATTTGCAACAAAAAGTGCCTTCTTGACTTTTTCTTTTAGATTTAGAGGCTTTGTTTCCGAGTTATTTATTTTTTAAGGTTTTTTCGTGTTTTCGACCTTACATCACAAAAACAGCTCTAACTCCCTCATTTTTCGAGTTTTCTCAAATCTGAGGATACCGTTGGAAAGAACGTTACATTTTCTATCTTTCTAATGTAAATTCCAATTTTTTTTATTAGTTCCAATTTCTGAAAAAAATGACCAAAGTTTAACATTTGAAAAAAATGTAAAAATTGTCGATTTTTCTTCGTTTTTCTGCTCCTCAGTATGGAAGTTTTTCAGCAAGCACTCTTCGGGAAAAACTTTCTCAATCTGTCAGCTTTCCAACGGTTTACTAAAAAAAATTTTTTTTTATTAGTAAATTTTGGGAGAAAATAGCGTTTGAATGACAAAAGACGTGATTTTGTGGGTCAAAATCGACGTTTCATTTTTTTTGCAATATGTCATTATGCTCAGCTGTATTCGATGATAATAAACCAAAAAAATAATACCTAGTTTCTCCACCTAACTCATCTTCCACCTGCCTCATCTACTTGAGCAAAATAAGATAATTATCGGAGGGGCAGGCGGAAAAATACGATAATACGATCGGCTACCTCAGTCAATTGTACTTCAAAATTATTCCTCGGATACTTATCTTTCATTTGAGTAGGTACCTAATAATACGGGGTGCTACTAATAAATGAAAATGCTGTTGTGTATCAGAGATTGCTCGTGTTATAAAAAAATTTACTTTCTTAAAAAAACTTTTAAATTTACTTCTTAAAAAAAAATCAAAGCAGGTTCTCAAAGTGTCTCCTTCCTGTATGCAGAATACACATACCTTACGTAAAGTCACACGATCCGCCAGGAACAGATGCCGCCTATGCATACAGGAAGGAGGGAAGCACTTTTAGAACCTGCTTTGATTTTTTATTTATTTATTTTATTTATTTATTTTTTGTTAGAAGTAATTATTATTTTTTCATAACACGAGTAATCTCTGATACACAACATCATTTTCATGTATAAGTAGCACCCCGTATTATTAGGTACCTACTCAAATGAAAGATAAGTATCCGAGGAATATTTGAAGCACAATTGACTGAGGTAGCCGATCGTATTATCGTATTTTTCCGCCTGGCCCTCCTATAATTATCTTATTTTGCTCTAGTAGATGAGGCAGATGGAAGATGAGTTAGGTGGAGACACTATTATTTTTTTGGTTTATTATCATCGAATACAGCTGTGCACAATAAAATATTGCAAAAAATAAAACGTCGATTTTGACCGACAAAATCACGTTTTTTGTCATTCAAACGCTATTTTCTCCCAAAACTTCCTAATAAATTTTTTTTTTTTTTTAGTAAACCGTAGGAAAGCTGACAGATTGAGGAAGTTTTCCCCAAAAAGTACTTGCTGAAAAACGTCCATACTGAGGAGCAGAAAAACGAAGAAAAATCGACAATTTTTAAATTTTTTTCAAATGTTAAACTTTGGTCATTTTTTCACAAATTGGAACTAATAAAAAAAATTGGAATTTACATTAGAAAGATAAAAAATGTAACGTTCTTTCCAACGGTACCCTCAGATTTGAGAAAACTCGAAAACTGAGGGAGTTAGAGCTGTTTTTGTGATGTAAGGTCGAAAACACGAAAACAATCTTGAAAAATAAATAACTCGGAAACGTCGAGACACCCTGTATAGATAAATTTAACGATTTTTAGCCACTTTTAATTATTTTCTTAGCCCTTTTTTGAAATTTGACCAATTTAATGTGACCAAAAAGTGCTGACCACCGAACCCATCCTTTCGCTTGGAAAACTTGATTTTGGGCGCAAGAACGAAATTTTTATCTCAATCCCAAGGAGAGTTATCATCTGGAATGACACACACACACACACACATATATATATATATATTACGATCTAAAACACACACACGTGCGACACACACACACACACACACACAGTGGCCACACACACACACCGCCAGACCTCCAACACGGATCGGGCGGGGATGGGTGTCTGAAGCTAAGACAAAGCACTCCTCGTCCACCACCTTCACACACACACAGACCACACCTGGCTAGCTGCTCAGACCACACACACACACACACACACACACACACACACACACACACATATATATATATATATATATATATATATATATATATATATATATATATATATATATATATATGAAAAAGTGAAGACATTTTTCAAAAATTTCGATTTTAAAATTTTTTGAGCCATTACTAAATCTTCATTTTCTAAGAAATTCGCTAAAAAAAAAGGTATGTATAGGCGGATTTTATTAGAGTAAGGATTCAGAAAAAACATCAAAATGTTCATTAAAGGCCATGTATTTGTTCAAGTAGTTATAACAAAACATTTAGGTAGGTAATCTCTCTTTGCCTATTAGTTTACAACAAGCAATAATAGTTTCTTTTTTTTCTTCCCTGCCATCCATAAAATGAATTATTAAAAATATAAAATGATAATCGAACTGGGTAACGACTTTCTCATTCCATACTGCCAAATCTCTATAAATCCTCCGTTTTTGTATATCTCCCGTAATCACATTATATCATTATCTTCTTGTAGGTACTCTTAAATTCTATTGTACATTCCTTTTTCAACCCATCAGAAAGACGAAATAGGCCAGTCAAAACAACACTTCTTAAAAAGAAATCAATATACAGGTAACAACAATAGGTATATATATTAGGCCAAACACCAAAGTTGAAAGTTTCTCTTTTTTCACATTTTTTTCCATTTTTTCAAGATTTTTTTCCAAGAGATTTCTTTTATCTCTTGTTTTCTGAATGTCACGATACAATAATTTGTCACAGCAAATAGGAAGAAAAAACTAAACAGGCAGGCATTTATCAAACAATTGGATTTTGTTAAAATCTTTATTAAAATGTAGGTATAGAAAGATTTGTTTCCTATATAAGCCCGAACTTAACGTTTCATATCCACAAAACGAGACTTGTTTTTTTTTTCTTCTAAAATAGTTGACCAAGCTAAGGCTGTACAAAAATAAAAGGAAAACGTGCGCGCTGATCCGTGTAATTGATATTTCATTTTTTATTTATATATTTCAACTGTAAATAACCATAAATACGCTGTATACTGTATATACTTATTATATACATCCGGCGAAAAACACTAACTATACTTCTATTTACGTACAGGTTAGTATCTTTGTGTTAGGGCCCGTTTTTTCGAACTCTTTTCTTTAAAATTCAATAGTGTACATTTAAGTAGCCAAGCATGCAAAATAATTTTAGTTTGTATTTACAATTATTATAAATTGTACATTATTGCGAATTTCTCTGTTTTTTTTATACTTAATTAGAAAAAAAGGCGAAGGAAACGAAATAACAAATCAAAAAATCTTATCTGATATGTGTGTGTGACGTCGTTTTTTTTAAATTTTTTAATCGTATTTTTTTTATTTGTTTATTGAATTTTTTTAATAAGAAAATCGTGCTTTTATTTTTGTTAGGTAAATAGAGAATCGGCGGGGGTTATTTACCAACCTCTTCAATCGCTAGGAAGATAGAGGCGGTGAGAAATTGGGGACCTGTCTTCTAAAAAGTTTAAAAAGCGGTCCTAAAGATAAAAATTTTTGATTTTTTTCTTCATTTTTTTATTAATTATTTTTTCTCACAGCGCTAAGGATATTGTCGAAACAGCTGTGATTCATTAGAAAAAGGGTTTTTATCTTTTACAAAAAAAGGAAAAATTAAACAATAGAAAAATTTATCGTCAATTTTGTCATTCATATAGTACCTAGTAAACGAATAAATACTTTTTTTTCCACAATGCAGTTTCATTTCGCATTTTTAAATGTCTCCAAGGAAACGTTGTCGATTGTTTTTTCTTGTCAAATGTAGAGATAAGCTTTAATGGAGGTGGGTCGTTCGTATGTTACTCTAGAAACATTCTCGGGCGGAACGGTTTTAGAGTATTCATTCACCGTTCCTAGTAGAATAATACTTCCTGAGGAGAATTGAAGGAGAAAGTGGGGCACATTTGACATCTGGGAATATTCGACACTATTATATCCTTTAGAGACCAGTCATGTTAAAAAAAGCGGATTTTTATGTAATATTGTGAGCATTGATATCTCCATATTGCGGCATATTTTATAGATACTCTTTTAGTATAAAATAATACAAATTATTTTTACTCAAAGCTCCTTCCACTGATTGGCTGTGCAGCGTATGGCTTTTTACAAAATCTGCATGTTAAGGTAAGTGTAAAATGTGCCATACTTTCCCCTATCACATGGAACGGTTTTGACTTCAGCGAGAGTCGAGGGATTCTCCATTTTTCTCGTTCTTAATTTTAGATCCTAATCCTAACCCATTCATCACACCCAACACTTAGTTCTTGGCATTGATTCACTAAATCACGGATGCTCCACATGATAAATCTGGAACTGTTATTTGCTGTTTGTACAGTTCGTATCTTCGAAAATATCTATGGCTGCAGTAAAGTCTCATAATGTGTCTTTGTACCTACCTAAGGTTAAAGTTACTGTGCCGGGGGGTTGGGTTACCTGCGTCCCTGGGTACAGCTGAGGGCCCAGGCCGATTCGCCATAAGGTGGCAAGTCGCTTCTTGACCCTAGCAATAAGCCTTCTATCCTTTTATTGTTTTATTTCTCTTGTTCAACAAAAACGTTTGCATGTTATAACAGCATGTATGTATGCATGTATTGTATGTTAATCACTAGCATATCTGAATTCTATTCAAATAATTAGGAAGAATGAATATACCCATGACGAGGATCCAAAAAAAATTAGAATCAAGTTTACAATGGATCAATGTCATATAAAATTGATGGAGGCAACATGGAAGAATTTCACTGCCTTAGTTATTTTGTATGTTTATCTCTTCTAAAGGAGAAACCCTTAGTAGGCACATAACATTGGAACATAAAAAGGTTATCTATCAGACGTTGGTACAATGTCTTGACAACTCAACAACTGGTACAAACGTCTGACAATTCGTAGGTATGTAGCCTGTAATTTTCATGCAGTGTTTGGAATCGTTTTTCTGTAATTCTCTTGTTGAAAACGAATATGGTGTCATGAAAGACATTCGATGAATGATAAACAACCAAAATTTCCAAGTAGCTATTTTTAGGTTAGGCGTTGCCGTGTTGGATGGGCGGCAGTTAAGCCAGAGACATTAACCAACTTCTAGGCAACTTCTTGGTACCAAGTAAATATTATGTATAACTCTGGGGTTAGCAACACTTACAAATCCAATTATTAGTGGTCAGGTGATGAACGAAAATCTTTTTCACAAGGAACCACACTAAATTCAGTAGGTATATCAATTCCAATTAGAACGGATTATTTTGGATAATATTATCGACGTTCCGTTGTGTTACAGCCAAATGAAACAGGTTCTAAGGAACGGTTCACTTGGAACGACTCATCTCCATTAGCTTTCATAATATCTACAAGATTTGAGAGCCTTGGATCATTGTCCAAGATCATTCAAATCCAATCCCCATCTATTAGGCAGGTAATATGTACGTCGAATCGACACCTATATAACCTGTTTTTCATTGTTTTGATATTTCTTTTTCCAAAAAGAAAAAATCGACGAGATTTCCTACAAGATTTTTTTCATTTTTTTATATTTTTTATTTTTTTAGGGACATTGGTCCCAAGGGTGGGGGTCATCAAGATGGTGCATGGAGGATAAGGGATGGAGAAATGGGTGCATCTAATATTAACATGATCAAGTAGGTAATATTTACACAGTAGTGTTCGTCATTGTACAAAAACGATATGTATTTCTATCCCACTAAATAATTGTGCGCACAAATATATCTTTTCTTGCGCTCTTACAAATTTGTCTGACAAGCTATTAAGAAAATAAATTAATGGGAATTCTCGGAACTTTTCTTCATATTTTCAATTTTTTTTATTAAGGTTAGTTTGTTATTTCTCTTGGAAATATTTAAAGAAGATTTCGTCGAAATCTACTTTCACGCTCTCTTTATATTTTCTTACCCGTTTGAATCGGTACTTACTGTACATAGGTACATTCTTTTATAGAAGACCTATCGCTTTATCAGTTTTGTCACAGTAGAACCTCGGTTTAACTTTCTAAAATTAACCTGTTTTGGATTACCTATTTATAATAGGTACGTAATCAACTTGATCCAATAATACATGGGGAATTATTTCGTCTTAACGAATGTCAAGTTTGGTTACTTAAGTTTATATTATAATCTATATATTATGAATTTATTTGTGGATAAAATGTCACCAATATTATACAGTAGTGATCGTTTGTAATGTACAACAAGGAATCAGAAGTAATCGTAAGTTTTGATTTGTGTTGATATATGTCGTATGTTATGTAGGTACCTAGGTACTGTTATATGATATTGGTAATAAAACATGGACACATACCTACATATTGAGGTATGTAATCACTCCACATCATCACGTGTCATTTGCAACACGATTAGTAATCTCAAAGGATCGTGAAAAATCAGGGTAAAATGCATTTCATAATGTGATAAAATAAAATCCTAGCGCTCTGTGGAGCTCCTACGGCTGTGACTGCAAACTACAGGTTACAATATGCCATTAACAGCAGCACGTAGATACGTACGTCCCGGAGATTGCCATACGTATTTTGGCGGTCCTGAAAATTGTTGTAAGAACCCTTCTTCTCTCCCCCCCCCCCCTATCCTTTATTACAGCCCCACATTCTTAAGATGTTTGTAGGGGAGGGAGGGGGGGGGGGGGGCTACAAGGAGTTACTGGTTGTATGTACTTATTGTAACTATAACATCAAACCTCGTCATTGAGTTTCTGGTTTCACCCTCTTTGGTGTTTCCCCTCCAAATTACCGTAAACTCCGTTAACTTATTATGTTATTACGCATTCTTACTAAACCTACTCCAAATTACCCCTCATCTCTAGTATGTCGTGCTTTGTCGCAAAGGGTAAACTCTCTCCCCCACTAATATTGGAATCAGCAGATCCCCCACAATTTACAGCAGATCATTCGTTGTTAGCCGGGCAAAGCTGTAGAATTCTCTTCTTCTCCGAATTAGGGCACTTCACACGAACAGACAATTTAAAAAGCACGTGCTTAAGTATTTATAAATAAAAAAAGAACACACGAGCGCTTAGCACCCCTTAATTTTTCACTTAAAATTTAATTCATTGTTGTTGTTTTAATCTCTCGTGACGACCGGTAGAAAAGCAGGACCTACAATTAACGGGTTATCGTTATCAGAGTGAGGTTGTTAATAGGTACCTACTTGTATCTTTTGAGCCGAACTGAGATGACGAAATTGGATCGTGGGGATGACGGATCTTTTTGGTGGACATGGAAGTCATTGGTATGGTCTTAGTGGAATGGGAGAAGAGGAATCTCTCCCATGTTAGGTGGTATCAACAAACTCACATAAGTTACCCTTCGTTATATTGTTTCATTTATCCCACTTATTTTAATTTATAAACGTCACATATATAACAAGCGTTACAGATACAATGGAAGGGGTTCAATGTTTTCTCCGTTGATCAGGTGAAATTGATATGGAGGAAACAGTTGAATGTAAACTGCAGAAAGCCAGATCGGTGCTACTAGGTATATATATATTCGCGCCTTACCGCCCTGAGTGCGCCTAACGCGGCCGACATATTCCTTACGTGCATCTTTGCACTTGGATACTGTTGTGTTTGAGAATAGATTAGAGGAGTTTATCAAAGTTCTTGTAAATAAGCTCGCTTGCCTTCAAATGAGCGCTGAGCAGAGCGGGCAGTTGTTCGGGTCGTCTGTACAGTTATTGATTTGGATTGGGTCTAATCTCAGAAATTACAAACGAAACCCCGTAGTACGCGAGTTTTTTAGTTTAACAGTATAGATTACTAGGGTGGATAGTTTACATTTCTGAATAAGTATAGCAGTA